>RCWM02000577.1:0-668975 GCA_003667255.2 Euschistus heros | reverse complement strand
AAATAAAAGGACTATTGACCAATGCCTGGGATCATCCGAAGTCAGACAACACCGTTTGCTTCGATTCGTCACACTGGTCTTACAAGGAAACAAGAAGAGAAGAAGAAATCTCGACTTTGTATAAAGATCTTCACGGAAGAAGTATGCTCTTCTTTAAACAAATTATAGTAGTTCCTAGCAGATGTTTTATTTCCTACAATTCAAGATGTAATAGATACATAAAGAGCTAATTGCTGAGCTTTTCACCGTGAGACAAGATCGAGCGAGAAAAGACCTCTTTTGGCGTTTCTCTTAACAAACATGGGTAAATTTATGTTTTAAGTTTGTTTTAAGTCTTACTCTTAGGCTTTAAAATTTCTTCTGCAATATTCCAGAGAATATTGTCGAACATTATTTGAATGAAAGCAAATAATCTGCCGGGTGGATTGAAGATTTTCTGCATCAAATTACATTGATGATTTTTTTATTGTTTTTTTTTTTTCTAGAAATGATTTGGGGCTGCCGGGAGTATATAATTCATTTCAGCATATAGTTCAAAAGTTAGCCCGCACTTTTAGAAGTTATAGACGTTATATCCTGCTATTTATTTAAAACAATTCCATGCGACAATGTTTGAATTAAAATCCCGCCATGGCCAAACTATCTGACTTATTCAATTCAAAAATCTATTCCAGGCTCTGCTTCAATTTGTTTAATTTCTTGTTTGGTGGTTGTAACATGAAAATTGCTATTGTCATTGGATACCTATCATGTTCGATTTCTACTACTGCTCCATAGCCTCTACTGTTTTGTATAATTAGAAATTTTAATACGGTTAAGTTATGAACGCTGAAGGATTAAAACTGAAACATAGAAAAAATGGGGTGTTTGTTTGTAATCGGTGAAAAGTCAGATATAGTATCTAGGACACAAGCCTTTTCGAAGAATAAAGAGTCACCCACCCAAGATAATTTGATTTCAATTCAGAAACTCCAGAGGCCCACAGATAAATCAGGTGTGTTCGGAGTATTTTAGGTTCCATAAAGTTTTATTTAAAGTACATATAAAAACAGTGCTGCCAAACTGGAACCACAGCATCGTTTTCATTGAAGAAAGAATTGTTACCATTTGACCTGGGTGGTCAGATGAATGCTGAACAAACTTTCAATATGATCAAGAAATGTTTGTGTTAGTTCCCCGATTCTGGCTATATACATTGACAAAGCCTGCCTTCATAGAAACCGATGCAAGTTTAAAAGGTATCGTAGCGACCCTCAAGCAGCCAAAAGAAGACAGCCTACTTCATCCTGTCGCTTATTACTCATGCAAGCTTTCAGAACGAGAGAAACGTTTAGATGTCATCCACTTAAAATGATAAGCCATTAAAGAAGCGATTAAGTTTTAGCAATACTACTTAATTGGACGTCACTTCACGGTTTGAAAGTGATCACAAACCCTTAGAAAACCTAAAGACGAAAGCAGATCTGATGAAATTCTGGAAATTTGATTTTTATTTTAGATCCCAGTTTAATTTCAATATTATCTACAAACAAGGAAAAGAAAAACGTTCTGGCTAATCTACTCTCCAGAAATCCAGTCCTCGAAATATTTCAAGAATGAAGATACTATCCAGATCATCAATTTAATAGACTTGTTAGCCATCAAAAAAACGATTAAGCCGAGAATCTTTCGGAGCTGAACAGATTGAATCCATGCAGGGAATAATTTTAAGAAAATTTAAAAAGAAATCAAGAATTTTTGGTATCCCAAGCATTTAGAAAAGAAATTATTAAAATTAGTCATAACATTATGGGCCATATCGGTCCAGCCCACATGACAGCAACATCAGACCGTATTTTTATTTTAAAGATCTAGCTAAAGCAATCATGATTTCTGTAAGACACTGCAAGATTATTGAGAACAAAGTTCGTCGGAGTCGTGCAATCGGCCTCCTATCCCGTCTCGGTCCAGCCACAGAACCATTCCAGATTATGTCGCTTGACAGTGTTGGAGGTTTCGGAGGGACCGCTCTTCCAAACGGTACATGCACATCCTCGTTGACCCACGGCACTTCACAAGATATGCATGGATCTCAACAACAAAGGGTAAAACCGCTAAAGATTTCACAAATTTTACTAAATCCCATAGTTAAACAAAATAATGTCTCAATTCTTTTAAATCTGATCAATATACAGGCATAAACTCAACCGAATTTCTCAAGTATTTGAAAAGAGTAGGGACTCAGATCGTTTTCACGTGTGTTGATAAATTCCGCATCCAACGGATTAAACGAACAATGAAATCAAACATTAGTTAATCGACTGCGATGTAAAACCAACGATGATACTAGAAGAGCATGGTCAACCTTAGCAGAAGAATGTGTAAAAGAATATAATAATACCATCCACAGTTCCACCATTTTACCTATTGCTCGGCCGAAAATCTTCCATATCTCCACTTGATGGGAGCACTCCATCCTCTTTTGAAGAAGACCGAAAGATAGCCTTCCAAAATTCAACGAAGAGCTTCAACATCAATAAGAAACGGATTGATAAGAATAGACAAGAGCTTATTTTCAACGTTGGTGACTTGGTATACGTCGAAAATGGAAATAAGTGAATCGAAACAAGCTTGATCCAGTTTGAATCGGACTATTCCCAGTCGTCAGACAGATTTCCTCGTCTTTCTACGAAGTAGCCAGCGGTAAGAGGAAGATCTCCAAATTGTTCCACTACAGCAAGCCGCTTCCTTACTTCCCACCGCCACAGTGCTTCGACAATGGACAAAAATCAAAAATCGAAGTATTGTTTATCGAGCTGTTTACCTTTTGATATTCTTAAATATACCTAAGACAACTGTTTAGTATGATTATTTCATTGTTTACAGATTCATCTAAATCAACGCATTTGAAAAACTTCAGGAGTATTTTCGTTTTGCGATTTATATCATATTAGCCGCAAATTATATTTTGTTCCATTGACATCTGATAGGATAAAAAATAACTATTGTTAACTTAAATTATTCAAACTTTGAAGAGGCTTTTAAAAAATCCTCAAATATCCTTTTGTAGATTTTGCATATTCTTGTTGCTTGTTACATAGGCTTTGATTTGCCATGAGTTTTAACTGCGCTTGCCTGCGCCTGGACTGTTTTTATTATTTTTTTTTTTTGTTAAGAAAGCGAAAATTAGGCCAATGGCCAGTTTGCTGAAATATGTTTTTCCCACAAAAAATCAGATCGAATAGCTGTAGTCAGTAATAAACTACATTCGTTTAAGGACGTGGAAAGAGTCTAACCACCAATTGGAAATAGAAATATCGACAATTAATCGTTTATTTAGCTTCAAATTCAATTAAAAATTGAATGTGGTCGACAGGAGTCGTAATATATGTCAGGGATATGCTTCTTGACTTAAGCAAGAACTTCAATTGCCAACTGTTCCCGAAATCAGTGCAGTCGAACCAGGACCAAGCCGACTACTCGGAAGAACGGAAACGATTTCGAAGAATCATCCAATAAAACCAGAAAAAAAAAAAAACGTGATTAAAGGATCTTGTTCTGAACACTTCATCTGTTGCATTATATATATATATATATATATATATATATATATATATATATATATATATATATATATATATATATATAATATAAAGATACCTGGACAATCTTTGTTGGAGAACGAAATCGATAAGTACTTTTCAAGCTCTAGCTTTATGCATGGATTTATGTATTTCCGATAGAAAATGCGGTATGGTCTGCATTGCTTTTAAGAAAAATTCCCAATTTTCTAGTAATATTATCACTGGTGAAGTTAGGGCTTGGATAAATTTACAAGAACTCCTGCAACAAACAGTAAAGATCATTAGTTTAGAGAATGGTAATGTAATGAGTTCAAATTTAAATGTAAATAGGGATTCGATAACAGTTTCGGTATAAAGAAATGTTCAAACATGCATAAAGCACCAATGAATATCTTTTTTAATAGCTCTGAAATTGATAAAAGTGAGAAGTGGAAATGTTGCTTGAAGGTAAATCTGCGTTCATCGTCGACCATTTATTGCAAAACCATAAAATTAATTTTCAAATAAGGAACTGCAGATCTAATGTGTGACGAGAAAAAGGCAATGAAAGATAAAATTTGCCAATCCCAGCCTTTGAAATTAAATTTGAAAGCGATCAAATTTAAGAAGATGAAGAAGAAGAAGATGAAAAATGAACTTTATTCTGGGACAACTTGTCCCCTAAGAATAACAAAACGAGTACAATACATAGAACAATCGTCTGGCTATGATAATTAATTATAATAAATGATAATAATAAATTATAATAAAAATTGATTAGTAATTAAATTATGAGTTACAAAAATGAATTAAGGAAACTTGTAATAGGATACATCTTATGTGTACTATTATAATGTATATAACTTAAATATTCATGTTTTACATTTGCTCGGAAGGTTGAAGATCCAGGAGGTAAAGAATAGATGTTGTTTAAAGGAAGTAAGAGTGGAGCTTTTTCGAATTGTGATGGGCAATGAATTCCATAAAGAGGAAGCACGGATAATAAAGGATTTCTCGAAGGATGCAGTTCGATGAGCCAGAGTGTATAGGTTGATGGGTTGGGTTCTAGTATTTAAAAGGTGAACGGAGGAGCGCAGAGTAAGGAGGTCATGGATATAGGCGGGTTTTTTGGTTTTTAAGGTTTGGAATATGAGAGCACCCAGGAAGTATAGACGTCGAAAACTGGGGTAAAGCCAACCGATTTCAGAATACTTATGAGATATGCGAGAGCGTCTGGAGATCCCGAAAATAAATCTAATAAAACAGTTCATTACTCTTTTACATCTCATCTCGAGCTCTTCAGACAGTCCTCCATATACTGTGCATCCGTAGTCAAAGTTAGGGAAAATGAGTGATGATACTAAAAGTTTTCGAGTACTTAATGGTAATAAATCACGGTAATGTGAGAGTTGCTTAAGAATAAAAATGGATTTCCTCGTGATTTGAGAGATATGGTTATTCCAAGTAAGATGTTGGTCGAAAGTTATTCCCAGATTTTTAATGGAATTTTGGAAATGAATTGGACGGTTTTTGAGGAAAAGCAGTGGATAGTAGGGAAGAGCTTTTAGGTGAGGTTTTGACCCAATGAGGATAGCCTTTGTTTTTTTTGGATTCAGACTTAATTTATTCTCAACTTCCCAAAGGTTAATGCTATCTATGTCTTTTTGTAGCTTACAAATCGCCTCTAGCATATTTGAAGGATGAAATGATAAATATATTTGCAAGTCGTCAGCATAAAGATGATATTGGGAGTAGTGGATGCGATTCGGTAAGTCATTAACATAAATAGAAAATAGGGTAGGTGAAAGAGAAGATCCCTGGGGGACTCCTCGCGAGAGTGGTAGTGAAGATGAGTGAGGTTTTCCAGGTATAATTACTGTTTGGAAACGGTTGGATAAAAAGGAAAGAAGCCAGCTTAACGCACTATTAGATATTGAGAGGTTATGGAGTTTGGAGAGAAGGATTGTATGGTCAACAGAATCAAAAGCTTTTGAAAAATCAAATAGAATCAGGATCGTAGTATTCTGTTGGTCTAAGGAGGAATAAAGGTCTTGGGTAATTTTTACCAAAGCAGATTGCGTGGAATATCCGGAACGGAAGCCTGACTGAAAAGGATTAAGGAGGGCTTTACATTCAAGAAAGGAGGCGAGTTGGGAATGTGCTAATCTTTCTAATGGTTTGGATAAATTTGATAGGATTGATATAGGTTTGAAGTGGGAAACTGAAGAAGGAGAAGGTACTTTGTTCAATGGACGGACAAGGACTTTTTTCCAAGCTGTAGGAAAAATGGAGCTTTGTAAGGAGAAATTATATATGTGGAGCAGGGGAGGCAAGATAACAGGAAGGCAGAGTTTTATTATTTTTAAAGGTATTTGATCCAAGCCGCAGTCGTTGGTATGAGATTTAAAGACTGAATCGATTAGGTCATTAGGTGAGATATTAAGAAAATAAAAGTTATTAGAATTGAATAGGGTTTGAGGAATAGAATAGGATAAGGTGTTTACAGGGATTTCATTAGGGTGGGGGTCAGCAAAATAGGAATTAAGTTCATCTGGAGTGACTGGATAGTTGTCATCAGGTTTGGAACTGGATACTGAAAATTTTCTCAAACTTTTCCATTGAGATTTAGGATCAGGAGCTATAGAATACTATGAAAATACTGCGCTTTAGCACGGCGTAAAGAGGACTGGATAAGGTTTCGAAGAAGTTTAAAAGATGAATAATCTTCTGAATGTTTAGTTCGCCTGAAGCGTCTCCTGGCAGCATCTCTTCGCTTCATCAGATTTCTAATGTCGGGGTTTATCCATGGAGCTGGCAGTCGTCGGATAATTGAGGTTTTGAGAGGGGCAAGATGATTAAGGACAGTATAAAGGTTCGATGTGAGGCATTCCACCATTTCGTCAATTGAGGATAGGGAATAGATGGGTTCAATGGAATGGGATAGGAAGTCAAGTAGAGGTTCTATTCTATCTGGGGTTATGAGTTCAAGATTTCGCCAAGATATTTTCTTGGGAATAAGAGTAGGAACAGATATCTCATAAGAGATTTGGATTAGATCGTGGCATGAAAGGAAAGGTACTGGATTTTGAGAGAAGGATAATAGGTTTTTAGGAGAGTCAACAAACATGAGGTCAATTAATGTATCTGTGAACTGGGTATGATGAGTTGGTTGGAAAGGTATTGTAAAAAGATGAAGGGAATACACCAAGTCCATTAGATAAATCTTATCAGGCGAATCTGAGAGAAGGTTAGTATTGAAGTCACCAGCTATGATGATATTATTATATAAAGGAACATAAGTGAAAAGGGATGATTCGAATGAAGGGTCGAATTTGACCTGAGGAGGGCGGTAAACTATGATGTAATGTAGAGAAAATGATTCAGAGGAGATTTCAGTAAACATGTATTCTGGGTGTGGAATATCAGGAGAGCTGGATTTTAGAAGAATTTTTGCCCTCAGATTGTCTCGGACATATAAGGCAATACCTCCACCAGTTCGATCCATCCGATCATGGCGAATGAGGGTGTAATCAGGAATAGATACGGAAGAGGAGGGAATATATGGCTTAAGCCAGCTTTCAGAAACGGCAATGATGTGGTAGGTGTTATGGAGAAATTAGTCATAGAATTCATCGAAATGTGCTGGGAGGGATTGGGAGTTAACGTGACATGTCAGTAGTATATTAGACATTGGGATAAAGGAAGGAAAATTTTACTTCGAAAGATAATGGAGATTTTGAATTGGAAATGGAAATTTACACGGTTAGTTTTGAAATGTTCACAATGCTAGATAGTAATGTTAATAAAAGCTATAAAAATAAAACCAACATTTTATCTGGAACAAACGCAAGGTAAATGTGTTTCATTTACGTGGCTACCTACCCCAAAGGAGACGACCATTGAAAACCGTCCATCTGATGATGAGCAATATCGCCTCTAATCTGAGCAATAATATAAGATAGTATGGGCTGATTTGGGCAGGTGCCTACTGTTGAAATAAAAACATATTTAAAAAAATAAGCACTTGAGGTACGCATGATGGTATAGAAGGATCAATCCTAAACAAATTAAGCATTTTTTTTTCTCTCTCTTTCATATTTCGATTCACACCTGTTATTAGGGTAACAATCAGTGAATGTGAATGACGAAATTGAATACTACAGGCCTTGTATGCGTGAGGGAGACTAGCACTCAATAGTACCTCCTCCTGGCATGGAATAAAGAGATTTATTTGAGCGAATCTCTCATCCAGCTTCTCTTAAGCCTTCTGAGAGTATTTCCAGGTATGTCAGTGGTGGCCATGTCATTAATGAGTATGTTGTTATGTCCATGAAGTCTGTCGTGAAATCGTCTATAAAGGTCATGTATATGTTCCTTTACTGTGGGTATTTCTAAATAAGTGTGAAGTGTTTGGTTTGAAATGTAGCAAGGTGATTTCGTGATTAGTCTGAGTAATTTTGAATGGAATATTTGTATTTTTTTAAGGTGTGTATTTTTTGCAGTCCCGTATATTTATGTGGCGTATGTCCATATGGGTTTAAGTAAGTAAGTGTATGTATTCAGTCGTTTAATTCCAAAAAAAAAAAAAAAAAAAAACATTCACTACTTATCAAATCTTGCTTTATTTTACAATTATCTTGCCATAACTTTTTATAGGTGGATTTCCGGACCCATGTTCATAGGAAATTTTTTGCTCAGCGTGTTATTTTCTATAACATTTTGATGGTTTGCGAATTTTGTCCATCACTCTATGTTCGAAGCACTGTGCGCCGCCTCAAGAGGCCATCTCAAGGGGGAGGTGTAAAGTTACTTGAGCAACCATCATCTGTTAATTATTTAATACCATTAATCATCTGTTAATTATTTATCATCTGTGTTTATTACTTTGTCTTAATGCCTTCATAAACCTATTTTAATTGTTTTTTGCTGTAACTTACTGTTGTATTTAAGTGTAATTTAATTCTTTATTTGTATTGAATAAATCGCTTGATTAATTAATATTATTTAAGAAGATAAATATTCCAAAGGTTCTGAATTTTATTACTTCAGGAAGCGCAAATCCTTTCACTCAACTCTGTTGATGGGAGGATGCATGATATTTCTCAGGATGTTGATTTTAATAGTATATTATAGTTCGAAAATCAGTATGAACAATCAGTGAAATGAAAACTAATCTTTATCCTGGTATTATAAAAATATTCTAAGAAAATGCTGCTGATGTCTGGCCGCATTAATATTAGAAATAGTAATCTTTTTCTTCATTATCTAATAGCGAATTCATATCTTCAACGATTTGAAGTTTGGCTTGCAGCAATTTTTCAATTAGATGTTATAACTCTATACCGAGCTGTGAATGTGAAAAATCGAAAAATTGCTCTGTTATAAATATATAAAAGATATATTAAAATTAATTATCTTACATTTTTTCAATCGTAACGGAGACAAATCGATGCATTAACAAATCTATCTCCAACAGTATCCATCGATTCTTAGGAATCAACTTTGGTCATCGATTCTCGATACCGATTTTTTTCTCAAGAATCGGTGAAATCGAGAATTGAAAGATCCATAGTGTCGATGTAGAGAAACTGAACTTTACAGTGGGAACTAATTACTTCATTGTGAATGAATAGTGTATTAAAACGACCCAAACAAGTTTTTGATAAGAATTAATCATTTTGTTGGGAAATATTACTATCAAATAAAACTTAATATTAAAGCAATATAAAAGTAATGAATTAGTACTGATAATTTAAATATATTTAATTTTTAACACCCCAGAAAAGAAATGCCCTTTAGCCTCCAGGTTTTATTTTATTTTTTTATATTAACTCTAGCTAAATCACCTATTTTAGAACGTATTAGTGAATAGTAATAAATTAAATATTAAAAAATAAAATAAAATTTGAAGGGCTCTGTTTAGGGATTATCCAATTTTAATAACACTTTGACAAACATGGTAGCGATGACAAACAGTAGCTTCTTTTACTTTAAAGTTAAAAGTAAAAGAAGCTACTGATACCCGAAATAACGCCCCTGGGTAATTCAAGAATAACATTTTAATCATACAGTATTGTTTATATATATATATATATATATATATATATATATATATATATATATATATATATATATATATATATATATTATATATATACAATATGGATAGATTGATGACAATATTTAAAAAAATAAATGTTAACAGAAGTGTATAAGTATAAAAAAAATCACATTAAATGAGTCTTCTTCCCATGAAAAAATAAACAGAAAATATAAATTAAGTTATTTGGAATTCAAAATTGAATATTTATAATGTGGTCATAATTTCCACTTTTTTTTTTTTTTTTTTTTATTATTATTTCTTTATTTCTTATATAATTTTACAATTCACAAAATTATATGCTGTACCAAGAAAATAAACCAGTCTCAACTTAAAATACAATACCAATAATCAACTTAAATATATGTGATATAATCAAAATTTATAATGAAAGAAAAATACATGAAAAAAAAAACTTTCAACGAATAAACAGAAAAATATAACATCCTAGTAATAAAATAAACAAAAATTGTGACTATACATTCTTAAATATCTCTCTATATAATATATATATATATATATATATATATATATAGATATACACACACACACACATACATACATTATTCACTCATACATACGCATTCGTACTTATATCCACACATATTTACATACACATGCAAATTTATATACATATACATCCTACAAGCATATTTAAAATAACAATAAATAAATTAGATTGATACGAGTATATTACAATAATAAATGCTTAGTTCTTTTATGTACATATCGCTTTGTACTATTTTTTGTGTAGTTCCCTATATTTTTTATAAGTGGGTTTTTATTGTTTTTACACTTATAAAAAATCGTTTACATATTTTCTCAATGAACACTTTAATATAAGGTATACACAGTTCTTTATGTAAAATCTCAATTTTTGTGTGGAATGCATAGTTTCCTGTGATTCTAAGGCGTTTGTTTTGGAATACTTGTAGTTTTTTATAGTTTGTTTTAGACATAGAACTAAATATACGGCTTGCGTATGTTAACAAAGATCTTAAGCAAGCTTTGTATAATAATAGTTTATTATCTGCGCTTAGCTTGGATTTCCTATTAAAGTAGGGGTATATAGTACACAGAGCCCTGTTTGCTTTATTACACACATAATCAGTATGTGAAGAAAACGTCAATCCTTTATCCATCTGGAGACCTAAATATTTGATCTGAGTGGACCAAGGTACAGGCGTTCTGTTTGCAGTCAGTTGGGGAATATTGCTTGGCCGTCTCTTTGTAAATATTATAGCTTGTGTTTTTTCCTAATTTATTTTTATTTTCCATTTATTGTAAAATCTCTCTATTTTTTTTAGTGCTGTAGTCAGTCTATTAGTGATTGTGTCCGGTCCATAACTTGAAGTGTAAAAAAGCCGTATCATCGGCAAACAGATATTTTTGAACTTTGAATGAGTTAGGTATGTCATTTGTGTAAATATTGTAACGTGTTGGAGATAAAACCCCGCCCTGAGGGAGATCGGCGGAAAGTGTACGTACTGTGGAGTAGTGGCCATCTATAGATACTTTTATCGTGCGGTTTGTTAAATATGATTTTATAAGTGCTAGTAAATATGGTGGAAAATTGTAAAGCGTCAGTTTGAATATTAGCCTATTATGCCAGATACTGTCAAAAGCTCTTTGCACGTCGAGTAATACCATACCGGTATGTTGTTTGTTATTAAATCCCTCGGTGATGTAATCGGTCAACCTGCCTAATTGGGCTACGGCAGAATGCTGATGTCTGAAACCGAATTTTTCGTTTATAAATATTTTTTTATTTTTAATATATGAATTTAATCTTTGAAATATTATTTTTTAAGCTATTTTGCCTATAATACATAATAAGCTTATGGGTCTGTAGTTTTCTAAAAGTTTTTATCTTTGTTTGGTTTCGGAATCGCTTTAATTATAGCCATTTTCCATAGTTGTGGGTAGTGTTTCAATTTTAACATTGTATTTGTCAATTGTACCAATCGTGTTATTCCTGCGGGTGGTAATTTTTTAAAATATATTGGGAATATTGTGTCATGACCAGGTGTTTTTTTCGTATGAGTTTTTTTCAGAATTTTGTAAATTTCGGAGTAATTACAGAGTGAATTTTGGGGAGTATCTATATTTTCGTTTAATTTTCTTTCCACTTCTTTTTTTATTCGTGTGGTGTGTTTTTTGGTTCCTAAATTATTATTTTGATTACTTATTTTTACTAAATGGTCAGCTATCAGATTGGCTTTACCAGAAGGAGAAAATTCGGTTCTATTTGAATAGGTAAGAGGTGGGTACTGGTATGTTATGCCTTTTTAAAAAATTCTATGTATTGACCAGAGTTTATCGGTTGTTTTGACTTTACTAAGCTTTTCGTGGATGGAACGCCATTCTTTATTTGTCTGATTAAATATCAGTTTATTTATTATTTTAGATAAGTATATTTCGATATTTTTGAATGTTGTGATTAGGTATTGTTGGTGTTTACATCTGAACATATTCTTTAGTTTGATCAAAAAATGAATATGTGGATTTTTATTATTAAAATTCCTTTTAAAATTTAATCGGTTAAATATTTGCTGTGTAGATTCGACTATTGATGACTATATACTCTTTTGAAAATGTTTCACTGCTTTTTCAAAATCGGTTTTTTTTACTAAGTGAAGTTCTTTTTTAAGTTTTTTGTTTATTATCTCTTTATATTGTTTCCAGTTTATTTGTGTATTGAATTGTTTATTATTATTGTAGTGTTTTAATTGGAATTTGATCTGGTACGCTAGAGGGTTGTGATCGGAGGTTAGTCCCGCCACTGAGTGAATTTTATTTATTGTCGTTATATTTTTGGTTAAAACTAAGTCTATAATACTTGGTTTCCTAGAGCTATCACTGGGATAATAAGTTGGTTTATCCGGTGCATTTATTATATAGGTGCATATATATTATGTTGAAGGCAATAGTCCAGTAATTTTGTGCCATCCTGATTATAATTACAACAATTCCATGCGAAATGTTTTGAATTAAAATCCCCCATGGCAACTAATCTGTTATTCAATTTAAAAATATTGTCCAGGTCTGTTAATTTTAATTTCTTGCTTGGTGGTTTGTAACATGAAACTATTGTCATTGGATACCTATCATGTTCGATTTCTACTGCTATAGCCCCTAGGTTCTGTATATTAGAAACTTTAATACGGTGGTGTTTAATGGATTTGTGAATAATCAGGGCCACTCCCCCACCATGACTATTTCTATCTCCTCTGTGTACTATATATCCCTCAATAATTAAGGAACTAGCATCACTTAAGTGTGTTTCCGCAATACCCACAATTTGTACGTTATTAGTTTTTAAATACTCTTTCAAAAGTTGTTTTTTATTTGCAATGGACCTACAATTCCAAAACATAACATTAAATTATTTGTCATATTTAGGCTAATATTTCCATAAATCCTTCAATTAAGATACTAATTTTTCAATGGGGTCATTACATATTTTAATTTTCCAAATGTTGTTTCCAAATATTTAATGGCTTTTTTGAAATTCATTTATTTTTCAGACGCTTCTTTTCTTTTTTGCTTCTATTTTCTGGATTCTAAAGGGGCACTCAGGGTGATTTGCCGTATGATTTTGTAAGCAGTTTATGCATGTCAAGTCGCCATCTTGTTTCATGCGTGCCTTTGTTTCATGTTCTTGGGCACATTTCAAGTATTTGGGTTTTCTATTGCAGTTTTTGGCGATGTGAAAAAAAGATTGGCACCTGAAGCACTGTGTCGCTTCTTTAGAATTTCTGTAACGCTCCCATCTGATGTGGCATTTGCCAACATATTTGATTTTTTTTTGATTTTACTAATTTCATCCATGTTTTGTAGTGCAACTACATAAATCGGTAGTTTAATTTGTTTTCTTTCTTCTGTGGTTTTTATAAACTGAGTTGCTTTAATAGCAGCAACATTTTGTATTTTTAAATCATCAATGAAATCACCTACCTCTACAGAAGGAGGTAGCCCCTTTAATACAAATGAAGGAGTTTTATCTTCATGTAAACTGTATGTGTGGTAATCTCCTTTGTTCTCTGTTATGAGGTGTTTAAAAGTGTTGAAATCTTCTTTAGTTGAAGTATAAATCAGCATTCTATTGCCTTTGTTTTTTAAATGATATTATTTTTTTTTTATATTCTTATTTAAATGCTCAAATGAGCTTTTATAATTTTTGAATTTGTTATATAGGACAATCGGTGGAATTTTCGGTTTATTATTAGCATGATCTAAGCATTCTTTTGGAATGTCTTCTTCCTCATCGCTCAAAATATCATAAATGTTTTTTGTAAGTATTGACGTACCTTCTGTGTTTTGGTTAGAAGTTAATATTTTCTTTTCGTACCATTTGAGGTTTGTACCTCTTCCCATTGTTCTTCACTATTTGAAGCACAAAATTCTATTCTTTTAAAGAAAAGTAGAAAGCAAAAAAGACAAAATCAGAAAATAAAAATAAAAGTCAACATCAGACGCTGCCCGTATAAATATGGCAGGGTCTAATCATGTTGTATTAAGCAGGGTATTAACACTATTCACTGTACTATCACAGAATGCGATGTTCCTGTATACAATTCAACGATAATAACAGTATAATATGTTAAAACTTAATAATTTTTGAAGAAACAAAAAAGTCATACTTTTTTTTTTTTTATAATTTCCTCTTTAACATAGGTAGAAGTAATAGAAAATAATTCAAGAATAAAATATTAAATTATTAAGCTATAATAGTAAACTTATGGAGGAGGGGGGTGGGGTGGAAGGGGAAAATTTGTAAATTTTGTGGTGAGGGTTTTTACGTTAAATAGAATACAATAAAATAACAAAAATAAAGAAGTTATGGTTTTAATAGTATCTGTATATAAAATTAATGATTAAATAATTAATAATGAACTTTCTGTTATTAGACATTTCTCAGTAATAACTAAAAATTTATTGATATAAATTAAATTTGTTTACCCTTCGCATGATTAATAAATTCAAAATAAATGAAACTCATTATCAGTGCAAGGGCGAGAGGGACTCCTGTTTGGAAACAATCGATTAGCTTCTCGTTGACTTCTTCCTAGTTAAAGCCCTCATTTTCTCAAAACGGGAAATAATTATTTTCCCACAACCATTGTTAAGGCGTATTAAGCGTTTTCCTTTATTTCTCATAATCTATTTTTTTTTCAACCTTTTTTTTTGTAATCAGGTACTTAGTCATTTGTTTTTTTGTAACATCTGTTTTGTTGCTGTGGTTAATCCTCGATAGTGTCTCTATAGTTGTTGTTAATACTCTTCTGAGTGAACTTGTCTCCTCGCTAGTGCCTCCATGTTTGTAGTTGTTAAAAGTTTTAGTTTTTTCGTTTAAGTGGTTTAAACATTTGAAATTTGGCCCGACGTCAGTCGTCTTCATTTTCGCGGCGTCAGAGATCTCTTCGCCGCGATTTTGAAACCAGGAAGGGGCTAAATTCTCCAGAGAAGACACGAAGTCTGGTGAGTAGAATTTTACTCATCTTCTTGTGCCGCGAACCAGTTTAAAGTCCTTTTATTTTTTATTTTATTATACAGTCCACTCAATATATTTTATCTATTTTAGTCAAACCACAGAATTGCCTCTACATATTTTGGTCCTCCGGGCCGGATAAAATTTCGAATGTTTAAACCACAAAGTATGTTTAGTGTATTTCTTGAACAATAAGGTTAATTCTTGCCCCCGAATAAAATTTATTTTTTTTATTTTTCTTTCTTAAATTTCACAAACGGCGTCGGTTTAGGTAGCCATTTTGATTAATCTTATGAAACATTCGTTAGAAACCACAGCCTTACATAGTATAGCCACTGCTACCTTAACATTATCTGTAACCTTACAAACATATATATTAAATTGTAACCCTATCAAACCTATTCATTTTACGTTCTTTGCATTTTACTTTATTTTGATCATATGATCAATCGAAAATTCTGATTTTCTTTGTTTTTTGTTTTTGTTTGTTTCTATTTTATAATTTTATTCACGCGTTTGATTTTCGATTTCTTTTCGGATCGAAACCCTTTTGAATCCCATTATTACAGTTATCCTTGGCTTTGTTTTTATTTATTTATTTATTTTTTTCTTTTCTCTTGTTATTTACTTATTTATTTTGATTTTATTACATTTGTCACTTGTCGTTACCGGTTTTCAACTTTAATTCGAATCATAACCTTTCTGATTCAATTATTTTGAATTTTCATATTAGATTTCAGCTGTCCCCATATTTAATTATTTACTTTAACGATGGATCAAAAAACTCGCGATAAAATATTAAAGGCTTTGAAAATCGCTGAAACTAAACGTCAAAACATTTTTGCCGACATCACCAAATCATGGGATGAGATAAAAAATGCGACTGTATCTGATATCGATCTTGTTCGCTCATATTATGATGATTCATTATTCCTCCAAAAGAAGTTCCAAACACTAACTGATGAAATTATTGAATTAAATTACAACCTTGACCCCGATGATACCGTTGAAACTACACACGTTTCATCCTCGTTTCGAACCATTCTATTCACAATTCAAGCCAAATACCATAAGTTAAAAAAAACAAGAACCTGCTCCCTTGATAAAAAATGAAAAACATACAATCAACTAATAATGAACCACCCAAAATTACCCAGCACATGCCTCCCATTACCATTCCTACATTTACCGGTAATATTGAAAAGTGGAGCGAATTTTTCTCAATTTTTAATTCTCTTGTCCATGAGAATTCTCAATTGATAAACATTCAGAAATTCCATTATTTACGCACCTCCGTCTCCCATGAAGCTCTGGCTGTTATTGAAAATTTTCAGTTGACAGCTGAAAATTACCCCTTGGCTTACCAAGCTCTTGTAAACCGATTTCAAAGCACTCGCCGTATCGCCACCACATATTTGAATAAAATTTTGGACTATAAGTGCTCCACCACGCACTCTTTGAGTGCTCTAAAAACGTTCATTCAAGTCCATCAAAACTCAATTGAAGCCATCAAAGCTTTGAAGATTGGCGATTTAGCAAACTTTTTGTTGTTATCATTATCCCTCAGGAATTTAGATTCAGGAACTGCAAGAGCTTTCGAAGAAAAGCAAGTCGACACAGCGATCCCCTCTTATGATAAACTGTTGGAGTTCGTAGAGCATCGAATAAAAACAATAGAAATTTCATCCACCCACAGCCCTGCCAGCAGCTCATCTACTAATAAACGTCAATCTCACGGTGCTTCTAAAACTATCCTTCATTGTAGCCAACAATGATAAAAAAGCCTCCACACAAATCTTTTCCAAATGCTTATTTTGTCATAAGGGTCACTCTTTATCTTCATGTCCAACCTTTTTTCCAGTGTCAAGGGAAGAAAAGATTTCCTTTCTCCGCACACATAGAAGGTGTTTCAATTGTTTTGGTTCACACCTGAAAGCCGATTGCCCGTCGACGGCATCATGCCGTAGATGCTCATCCAGGAATCATCACACGCTGATACATCCTGATCGCTCAAATGATTCCTCGCTTCCACTTAAGCCTAATGCCAACGATCCCATTCATTCATTACATGAAAAGACCGAGCCAACTACTGCTAATGCTCTTGTTTCCTGTAGTTGCACTTCTTCAACTCCCAAAATAGCCCCAGCTTCTGTTGTTAACATGCTAGGTACCTTTCGAGCTCGCATCCATAATAGCTTTCTTGGTTACGTACCAATACGAGGGGTCATTGACCCTGGCTCCCAAAGATCATTTATTTCACAAAGTCTGGCGCGATCACTTGGTCTTAAAGTGAATCATGCTCCTATTTCGGTAAGTGGAATAGGCGGTTCGCTGTCAACCTCATCTGGAACCGTATCGTGCAACCTAGTCTCCTCATACTCGACCCAGCACGTTAGCGCGAATTTATCGGTGATTCCCAATATCGTCAAGCATTTGCCAACTGCTGAGCTGCCTCCTACGATTCCTCAATCGTTCATTCAACTTCAATTAGCTGACCCAACCTTCCACCGACCAGACCGGGTTGAAATTTTACTAGGTGCTGACGTCTACCCACAGTTATTGTCCCCTGAACCTATTGTCAAGCACCCGAATGGTCCCGTTGCTGTGAGCACTATATTTGGTTGGACAATTGTTGGTCCTATGGACTCCCAGACTCCCTCATACAGCATCACGTCGCTCATTTCTACTGCTGAACTTTCTCAGCACCTTTCGAAATGCAGGGAAATCGAGCATGTTCATGCACCCGTAATTGAAGATCCCCTTGACACTCTCACTGAGCAGCTCTCCCGGGACACTCACCAACGACAGCCGGATGAACGGTACTCCGTATCCTTGCTTATGAAGCCCGATGCTACTCCGGTTCAGAGCATTTATTCCAAATCAAACGCTTCCTTGTTAAATTTGCAAAGGCGATTAGCTAAGACCCCTGAGTTTGCTTCAGAATACCATAATTTCATGCAGGAGTACGCCCAGCTCAACCACATGTCTATGGCTCCTACGCCTTTTTCATACATTGTTCCGCATCATGTGGTAACCAAAATTACCAATCAGGGTAGCAAATTGCGTATGGTATTTAATGCATCAAGCCCTGATTCCTCTGGCGTTTCTTTAAACGACCGTTTGTTGAAGGGGCCCAAGTTACAATCTGACGTTTCAGCGGTCCTGTTAAATTTTCGGTTCGCTAAAGTTGCCTTATGCTGTGACATACAAAAGATGTATCGTCAAGTGCTCGTTCACGAACAGGACCGCCACCTGCAACATATTTTTTGGACCCCGGACAACAATTCGCGAGTTGAAGAGGCGCAACTGAATACCGTAACATGCGGCTTATCCCCTTCAGCATTCCTGGCCATGCGCGTGCTGCATCAACTTGTAAAGGATGAAGGTTCCGATTTCTGCTTGGCTTCAGTAGCCTTAATGAATCAAACTTATGTCGATGACATAATAACTGGCGCGTATAATGTCCAGTCTGCTAGTTTCCTGCGGTCGCAATTAACCAAATTGCTGAGTTTAGGCAGATTTGAGCTACGCAAATGGTCTATTAGTCACCCTCAAGTTCTTGAGGATCTCCCTGAGGAACATTGCGAATCCCCTTTGGTTCTGAATGACGAGGACAAGTCGTTGAAAATTTTGGGCTTAAATTGGGAACCTTCTGAAGATCTGTTTGTATACAGAGTGATACCCTTCAACGGTAAATGCACCATTTGGTCGCATATCAGTTCGGCTCTGAACCCAGCCGATATGGTTTCTCGAGGGCTGAACCCTAATTTGCTGTCTGAGCCTATTGAGTCCTCTCTTTGGTCATATGGCCCTCCACTTATGTCGGACTTTCAAGCAAGTTGGCCTCCACCGTTTGCCCCACCATCTACTCCCTCAGCTTCTATCCCTGAGTTATCCACTAGACATGTGCTTTTCGCTACCAATAGTGTCCTTGCTGATCCATATATCATAACTCGTTTCTCCCTCATGCTTACGTCTACAGCGTGTGGTAGCCTGGATGATGCGCTTTGCTCTGAATTACCGTGCGCGTTCAAAATCGAAAACGAACTTTCAATGTCCACTAACCACCTCCGAAATTGAACAATCTTTTTTGGTAATTGTGCGTCTTGTAGAGGGTTCGCGTTTCACCGAACGAATCCGTCTCCTGTCGAATAAACCTGTTCCCTGTTTAGGACATTTGTCTCCTTTCCTCGACGAAGTCGGCATTCTCAGGGTGGGCGGCAGACTTCAGAACACTGAACTCCCATTTTCGGCTCGCATCCCCGCTTTGCATCCTGATCCTGATGGCAATATCCGGGTGGTGACTCTCCGCACTGCTGACGGCGTCTTTACGCGACCCGTCAACCAAGTCATTCCCTTACCGGAATGACTCCCTCTGAATAATTATTGTACAATTGTATGTTCATTTTGTTTATTTATTTTTTTTTTTTTTTACTTTTTCTTTCTTCCTTTAACTCCCTTATCCCTTTGATCATCTTTGAAAATGGGAAACTCCTCCCCATTTTGGTGGGCGGTATGTTAAGGCGTATTAAGCGTTTTCCTTTATTTCTCATAATCTATTTTTTTTTTCAACCTTTTTTTTGTAATCAGGTACTTAGTCATTTGTTTTTGTAACATCTGTTTTGTTGCTGTGGTTAATCCTCGATAGTGTCTCTATAGTTGTTGTTAATACTCTTCTGAGTGAACTTGTCTCCTCGCTAGTGCCTCCATGTTTGTAGTTGTTAAAAGTTTTAGTTTTTCGTTTAAGTGGTTTAAACATTTGAAATTTGGCCCGACGTCAGTCGTCTTCATTTTCGCGGCGTCAGAGATCTCTTCGCCGCGATTTTGAAACCAGGAAGCGGCTAAATTCTCCAGAGAAGACACGAAGTCTGGTGAGTAGAATTTTACTCATCTTCTTGTGCCGCGAACCAGTTTAAAGTCCTTTTATTTTATTATACAGTCCACTCAATATATTTTATCTATTTTAGTCAAACCACAGAATTGCCTCTACAACCATTATTGCTGTTTATTAGGTTCAACGTGCTTATATATTTCGACTAACACTGGAAGAGTGAGAGGATTATATTTCAATATATAATTTATATTTTAGAAATTGATTCTATATTAGAATTACTAATTATGGTAGGTATGTTCGTATTATAAAATGTAGGTACGGAGAGGGTGGGTAATCTTGGAGGTTACCAACCTTATCTATTTAGGTTTGGGAAGTTCGAAATTTATTCCGTTTGAACGTCAGGAAATTTCAATCGTATGAGAGGCCTAAGCCTAAACCGATTTAGTTTTAGCTTCTGAATCAAAGCGTAGAACTAATTGCATTGTAGCAACGTTGTCCGGAGAGTTTCAGAATAGATTTAAGAAAATCATTTAGATACAGATACTGGAAAGCTAACTCATTGTTGAACGTTACCGTAACATAATCTATCTTGTAAATATGAAGAAACTGCCAAAACTATGCTTGCTAAGAATGATTAATTAGCATGATGATTAACCCTAACCTGGGAAGGGAAACTACAGTTTCCCTCATCATTGGTCAAAGTATATGAAGTAGCTATCATGAAATAGAATTCAAACAATTTCTATTTGATAATAATCCCGATATAATATCTGTTTGTGAGACTCGGCTGGCTGCGGGTGATAGATTTTCGATTCCTGGCTACAAAGTGTACCGGAAGGACAGAAACAGGCAGGGCGGTGGTGTCATGATACTCGCCCGATCGGACCTTAGTCACACTCTTCTCCCGGTAGATGGCCTCCTTCACGCAGAAGCCATCGCCATTCAGTTTAGGCTCAATAATAATATTAGTACAGCTGTTGCCACCTATAACCCCCTAATAGATTATGTGCACCAGATCTAATTAAATTAATTATTATTAGTCAAAACTTGATTATCTTTGGTGACTTAAACGCTAAAAATAAACATTGGAATTGTCACAATAGTAACAAAAATGGAAAAACTCTTCTAAACATTATTTCAAGATTCAATATAGAACTACACAGTCCCATGGAACTGACACATATACCCTCTCAAAAACGCTGTAAACCTAGTATTATAGATCTGGCCCTCACTAAAAATATACGAAATATTTCGCGCCTTGTCTCCCTGCCATGTCTTTCTTCGGACCACAACCCTGTGATTTTCAGGGTAAATGCACAAATTCATAAAAACCTATCTTCCCCAAAAATGAACTTTAAAAATGCCAACTGGTTTATTTTTAGACAAATTATCGACAATGAACTAGAAATAAACCCCAAAATTACGACTCCCACCGATTTAGAACAAAACATAAATAAATTTAATACATTAGTCTCTTCAGCAATGTCAATTGCCGTTCCTAAAATATTCCATCAAGTTCAAGAAAAATTACCAGCACACTTAAAATTGCTTATCAAAATAAAAAATATACTCGTAATTAGAAAAAAATATCAATGCTCTTCAAGTCTAACTCATAAAATATTAGTCAAAAGATTTAATTCGTACGTTAAAAATAAATTGAATATCTGGAAAAATCAAAAATGGACCCAAACCCTCAACAATATAAAGCCAG
The DNA here is from genome assembly GCA_003667255.2 of Euschistus heros. Taxonomy (NCBI): domain Eukaryota; kingdom Metazoa; phylum Arthropoda; class Insecta; order Hemiptera; family Pentatomidae; genus Euschistus; species Euschistus heros. The sequence goes on along the minus strand of RCWM02000577.1, from coordinate 647,297 downwards.
GAGATAAATCTCTGTGGAAATTTCACCGTACCTTTACAAAACGTGCTCTCAATGCATCCCACCTCTTAAAATACCTGATGTGTTCGCCTACTCGGATAAGGACAAGGCAGCACTACTGGCTAAAAATTTTGCTTCTACCACTCAAATTACCAAAGACTTTGGCTCACCCCATCACAATCGCGAAGTAAACAAAACTGTAAAAATGTATCTGCAGAAAACGGTGCCCCTTAACTTTTCTTCCGTATCACCAAAAAAAATTATCAATATTATTAAACATCTCAAAACAAAAAAAAAAGCTCCGGGTGAAGACAACATACCTCCAATAGTCATAAAAAATCTTAGCAGAAAAGCAATAATATTCTTAACCAAAATTTTCAATTCCATATTCCGCCTTCGTCACTTTCCTACTTCCTGGAAAACAGCAAAAACAATCCCAATTCCCAAACCCATCGTTAGCCCCAAACCCAAAAGACTCATCGTTAGTCATAAACTATAGAACAATCAGCCTTCTCAACATTCTTCCAAAAATATTTGAAAAAATACTCTTGAAGAGGTTAAACAGTTTCATATCTCTAAACAATATTATAATTAGTGAGCAATTCGGATTCAGAAACCATCATTCCACAGTAGCACAGTTAGCAAGATTAACAGATTATATTACGGCAGGGTTTAACGAAAAGAAACATACAGGGATGATCTTACTGGAAATAGAAAAAGCGTTTGATACAATATGGCACAACGGTTTATTATACAAACTTATTACCTATCGGTTCCCTCCCTACATCATACATACTATCCATTCATTCCTTTCCAATAGATCCTTTCAGATTACAGTTAACAATTCCATTTCTCCCAAATATCCCTTATCAGTAGGTCTTCCTCAAGGATCCTGTCTTTCACCAACGCTATTTAATATCTACATATCCGACCTACCTCCTCTCCCTTCAGTTGAAAGATCATTATATGCCGATGACACAGCGATTTACACAAGTTCCTTCAGGATAGACATAATAGAAAACAGATTAAAATGTACTTCAGATTTAATAAATATTAAGACCATTACTGACGTACGCCTCTCCCGGATGGAGCAACACCTGTGATTCAAACTATAAAAAAATTGAAGGGGTGCAAAAACCGATGCATGAGAATAATAAATGACTACCCCAGATACACAAAAATAACCGACATGCTACTCGAATTAGATTTTTAGACTATTAAACAATTTATTCACACACAGACCAGAAACTTTTTCAACCCTACAAACAATTCAGGAAATCCTATAATTCAAACAATAGGCAATTATAACAAGAAATCCTTAAGAAGATACATACACAAACGTACAAACCACATACTACTATAACAATATTTTGCTAATAAGACATCCAAAAGTTATTGTCTCGGCTTGAAATTAAATTTACTGGAACACAAATTATATATAAGTTAATTATCCATAATGTTGATTAACTTAATGTACAAAAAGTTAATAAATTATGCATTTTACTTAAGTAAATATTATTATGTAGGTATTTGCTTTTATCAATCTCTTTTTTTTCTTCTTATTTTGTAGGTTTTTTAGTATTTTTCCTACTGTTAAAATAAATGCATTCCAAATTATACCCATTTTAAGCTCAGCTGTAAAGTAAATGGTTTTATTACCAAAACATGTAACAATATTTAATATGTGCAATTGTAAACTGTTTAATCATTTGAATAAAATTTTATTTATTAAAAAAAAATGAAGTAACCATTATTCACTGCCTCTTACCGCATTAACACTATAATTAACAAGTTACAACACTCTTAAAAAAAAAAATTAATAAATATAGCCAAAACTCGAAAACGAAAGTGAACACAAGCAAATCAGAAGCCATTAGTTTCGCAAAACGCAGACCACTCAGATACAAGACATACCTTAAACGGATAAAATATACCTTGGCATAAATCAATAAAATACGCTAAGGAGGTTACTAAATTTCATAAAACATATTAACAGTAAAATAGAAAAAGCAAAATTATTATATTCAAAATGTTCTGCGATGGGCAGAAAGCAGTAATTCGAGGTAAAATTACACATGCTTCACCTGTGTGGAGCCCAACTTGTGCAAACAACTACAATAAACTAGAAAGGATTTAAAAGTTATACTTCAGAATCATCGATGATTACCAACTATACACTAAAATATCAACTATCACAGACTAAATATTTTCCCTGTCAAACATTACGTCTTCGATCACACAGACAAGGACGTCAATTCCATTTCCCGCGATTCTGTATGTAATAAATATTAAATTAATAAAATGTTAAACCTATTCATTATTGAATAAAACGATATTAATTATGTAGAGTATATAAATCCAGAACATCTATATTTAAATGAATTTTCAATTGTACATATATAACATTATTATCATTATATGGAGTCATTAACTGGGAGGGGGTTCACCAGCTTAAGGCTAAATTTCCCCTCACTCTAGTGTGTTTCTGCCTTAAGAGATCGCAGCACCTACTGGGTCAATTTTAGATTCCTCCTAATTAAGAAACCAATAGACATCTTTTAGATCTGAAAACGGATTTATTAATAAAATGGACATAGAATTTGATGTATTTATTTTAGAAGGACATATATGTGATATTTACAATTTTAGGTTCAAAAAAACTACTTTCTAGTATTTTTTAAAGAAAAGTCAACTAATAGGCAAGTGTAGAATAATAAAATATAAATATTGGCGAAAAAAAATTTTAATTATACGAACAACATCGGCCGGAACCCATAAATACGAATTTCTATGTTTGTTTGTTTTCGGGTAGCATCTATATCTCTCATGAGTAGAGTAGCCTCAAGCTACAAATCTAAAATAACATTTCAATCGAAAGGTTGTTTTGGAACTCAAAATAGAATTTTCACGATCCAAACTGAAAATTTCGAAAAATTATAACTATAAAACTTATATTATAAAACTATATAACCTAAAAATCTGCATACTTATTGTAAATATATTTAAAAATGCGGGGTGCATCAAAATATAAGAAGGAATTGGGAAAAATCACGTTAGAAGTATGGCAGCGGATAAGCTATTTTCTAAACACTAATCCCCTACCTTCCACCACCAGGTATAAAGACTTGCTCTTGCCACCCTTATTTTGGAGGCCTACAACTTTTGTTCTATTTCACTTCCCCAAGGATGATTTTATTGACTAGAATTATAACATTGTCTATTTATAACGGAAAAAGGATATAAATAAAAACATCATTTTATTATTAATTTATATAAAACTAGTTGAAAATAAAAAGGAATCCACAAACAATAAAGTATCGTCTATTCCTATTACTAATTAAAAAATTCAAATTACTTATGCTATATTACTGCACATTAAAAAAATATATATTATGAACAAATATGACATATTATTATAAGAGAGGTCCCAATTTCTTATTTTTTCCATCTTATCCCGAAAACGGTGGACTCAAGAATAATATTCAACAAATCGAAATTAAAGCTAATTGAATTTCCCATAAAATTAATTCTATACATATTTGTCGAAATTCCAACGGTTGAGATATATGTTATTAAAAATCGATAATTTCAGAAATAAAAAAAAATGTTTACCTCACTTTTTGTTAAACATTTGCTTCAAATACCAGAAACTTATATATGAAATTAAATTAAATTCAATGCCCTACAATTTTGATTATGTAATTTTTTCTGAGGAACGATCGGGAAAGGTACTAGAAGCAAAAGTATTACCAAAAGTGAGGTAACATTTGTTTTTTTTCTCGAAAATCACCGATTTTCAATAACGTATATATCGAAAACCATTAGAATTTCGACAAATTTATGCCGTTTTCTGATTGTAAGCTTGTAAATATCAATATATATCCTTTCAACAATTTAGTCACCAAACAGAAAAAAATGAATAAAATGCAATCATAAGTGGCAAAATATACTTATGTCGCTGTAAAGGGGTTTTAAAACGTACACACTCCCTTTTGCGATCAAATACCTTATTAGATCCATTGTAATATGTTTATAAATATTTTCTTTGTCTTTGTAGCCTTCCGTGTTTGTTGACCGAAACAGGGTCCCGAATAGACTAGAGAAAAGAGGGTATGCGGAAGTTCAAAAAAACATTTTATTTAAAAAAAAAAAAAAAAAAAAAATAGTATTTACGAATCAAATTTTTCCCAAAATTACTTCTTATTCAAATCAAAGGGTTTGTAATGAATTACTTCTTATGTCTAACCGTTTTCTAATTTTAAGCTGTAAAAAAACATATTTTTCTACAATTTAGACCCCGGGACGTAAAAAAACCGTGGGAAGTTTCTCAAACAAAAAAGCTTACAATTATTTATTATTTCATTTAGAGATTAGGGTTTCGAAGGAGGAAAATAGTCAAATAAGCCTATACTGTGGGTGATATGTTGAATAAATGAGAAATGAAACTACTCTTATGAAACAATTAAAAGAATTGATCAAAATGAAAAAAACAAATTAATGGTTGTAAACACCTTGTCCTACGAGACCATTGTTGTTTAAACCTACGATAGCATTGGAAATGTTGGTATTTCCTTTGATCCTCTGCTGTCTAATGATTTCGCGTCTTTCCTACCTTCTTCTTTTTCCCGATCCTACCATAATCTTGACTGTGGATTTCTATTGGAAAACGTAAGATAGACAAAAAATGAGTTTTATATCTCAGGAATACGCGCAGCAGGAAGGGAAAGAAGGAAACTGCCTATTTAAACTAGCCTAAAAATTTATAAACGCTGTAATTTATTTGACTTATAGCCCAACAAAATTAGTTAATTATTTATATGCTAAGGCAGGGGTGCTCAAACGGTCGATCGAGATCGACTAGTCGATCGCGAGTGCTTTTTGGGTAGATCTCGAGAAGAAAAAAAATTTTAATAAGTAGGTAGGTAACTAAACTACAAAAATGTATTACGTAATAAAATAACACTGCTTGCGGCAAAAGGTGGCTTTATCAAAGGAACGCGCGGCACTTGTCAAAGAAAAGCCGTGTTGTTTCTAGACGAGAGACAGTACAGTCTAGTTTCGGGCGGCGCGTTTGACGGGAACATTCGAGACTTTCGTTCACGCCGATATAAATGTTGCGCCTGCAGGAATTGGAGTCATTCTGAATTGTAACTTGATGGCGATCCTACGTCGATACAAAGTTTATTATTAAATAGTGGAAAATGAGTGCAGTGAAGAAATCTAAAACGTATCATTTTAATAAGGATTGGGAGGAAGAATTTTTCTTTTGTATGGTGAAGGGTAAGTGCATTTGTGTTATTTGTCGTGCGTCAGTTGCAATACCTAAGCGTGGTAACTTAGAGAGGCATCATAAAACGGTTCATAAAAACTATGAAAACGATTTTCCGCTACCGAGTGAATTAAGAAAACGAAAAGTAAGTGATTTGATATCTTGTTTGAAAAAAGAACAATCCATGTTCACAAGACCAGCCAAACAATCAAAAGCTGCTACGATCGCGTCATTTAAAATATCTCATATTTTGGCGAAACACAAGAAACCATTTGAAGATGGATCGGTGGTGAAGGAAGCATTTATTGAAGCGGGTGAGACTTTATTTGGAGATTTTAAAAATAAAACAGAAATCATGTCTGCTATTAGAGAACTTCAGTTATCTCGTCCGACTGTCACAAGGCGTATTGAAGTCATGAGTCAGGACATCGCAGATAAACTAAAACATGATATCATGGAATGTACATACTTTTCTTTACAGTTCGACGAATCCATCGATATGACAGACACTGCCCAGCTGTGTATTTTTATTCGGATGGTATTCAATGACATGTTGGCTAAGGAAGAATTTTTGACAATCATTCCTCTGAAGGGGAAGGCCCGTGGCGAAGATATATATGACGTTTTCTTCAATTTTGTAAAAAAAAAACTACGAGCTACCAATATATAAATTAGTGTGCATTACAACCGATGGAGCACCAGCAATGACTGGAAACAAAAACGGTTTTGTGGCATTGTGTCGAGCTAATGAAGAAATCCCTTCATTTTTTTCATTCCATTGCATTATACATCAACAAGTTTTGTGTTCAAAAGTTTTAAACACGGAGGAAATTATGGGCATTGCAACAAAAATTGTGAATTCCATCCGTGCACGTAGCTTGCAACGGCGGCTCTTTCAGTTGCAGTTGGAAGATAGGGAGTCAGCTGAACACACTGATTTAGTTCTTCACACGGACGTCAGGTGGTTGAGTCGCGGAAAATTCCTAGAAAGGTTTCAAGAATTATTGCCCGAAATACACAGCTTTTCTAGACGAAAGAGGTGATGACACTCAGATTTTGAAAAACGAAAAATGGCTAAATGATTTGGCATTTTTGACTGACATCACAATGCACTTAAACACCGTTAACTTGGAGCTTCAAGGTAAAGGAAAAACTATTATTGAGATGATTAGCGCAGTAAACGCATTCAAAAGTAAATTGCAACTTATGATAGATCAACTGAAAAGAAAGGATCTGAAATATTTTCCGTCTTTGAAAGCAAGGATTCCTCAGTTGAATTATGATACGTATGAGGCTGAATTATCAAATATTTTGGGACAATTCGAAATGCGTTTTTATGATTGCAGTAAATTGGAAAATATAGCATCATTTATGAGTTATCCTTTTTCATGTAAAAACATTGAGGAATTAGCTACTGAAATAGCAAGTCAGTTTAATATGAACTCATGTTCTGTTGAAAATGAGTTGGTGCAGATTATATCAGATATACATCTCAAAGCTACAGCATCTGATACAAATTTCTGGTGTTTTATATCTGAAGATAAATATCCGAATGTAAGGCAAATCGCCCTTCAACTGACGGCATTTTTCGGGTCAACTTACTTGTGCGAGTCTGCATTTTCTGAAATGAAGATAATTAAGTCAAAATATCGCAATCGACTAACTGACGATCATATGTCATCATGCTTGAGATTAGCACTCAGTGGTTACGTACCATCTTATGAAAAGTATGCTGAGGACATGCAGTGCCACGCTTCAACATCCAAAGCCACTCCTTAGTTAAGTTTAACACCATATGTAACTCTTTTGTTTTGTAACAACAAATAAACTCGCAATTTTGAATAACTATGAGTTTTTTCATTGATATTGTAGAGAAGAACCTAACTAAACCTAACCCAAACCTTGACTAAAATAATGTACCTATATTGTGCAGAAAGCTAATATCTATATATGCTACGGTACACCCTACCTAGGTAGGTAGGGTGTATCGTGTATGTACGACAACCCTGCATCACACACACTTGCAGTCTCAGAGTCGATCGTAAGTAGTCTAAAAATATTGAGGTAGATCGCCAGCAGTTCAAGTTTGAGCACCCCTGTGCTAAGGGGTAACAGCTAAGACAGCAGGTACCAAGTACAAATAGTGCAGGTATGATCTGGCCCGGTAAAATTTAGCAGCAGAGTTATGCAGGTAGTGCAATAAATTATAAGCGTTTTATTAGACGTCGGCAGATAACTAGTCTGATTGATCTATTAAAATTTTATAAATATTAAATTGATTTAATAATTGTGTTAGTTATAGGAAAAATAATTTCTTCATGACTGGGAAAAACTATAGATGATGGATATGTATACCTACAAAGTAATTTAATCAATTAATTTGGGCTGCAAAGCCCAAATAAACTTGATAGTATTGGTTATTATTTGTAAGGTTAACATCATATTTAAAAAACCAAAGGTCCTTTATTTTTTATACAATATTTTTTCGAAATTAGCAACACAAAATATATTGGAAACGATGATATTTTTGGCCGGCTAGACCTACAAGTTACCTTTCCTGTGCGTTGGTGTTCCATATTGGTGTTATTTTATTGAACTCATTTTATTGAAAAAATCAATAACTTTTTGTACTCATCACTTTTATATGAAATCATTTAACGTACTAAAGCTTTTTGATTTGGGTATTAAAAAAGTAAATAATTTTAATGAATACAGCTCATAATATAATTATTCCCTATTAAGAATAAGCAATATTTATGCAAAAATAATATGTCATATTTGTTCATAATATATATTTTTTTAATGTGCAGTAATATAGCATAAGTAATTTGAATTTTTTAATTAGTAATAGGAATAGATGATACTTTATTGTTTGTGGATTCCTTTTTATTTTCAACTAGTTTTATATAAATTAATAATGAAATGATGTTTTTATTTATATCCTTTTCCCGTTATATATGGACAATGTTATAATTCTAGTCAATAAAATCATCCTTGGGGAAGTGAAATAGAACAATACTAGAAAGTAGTTTTTTGAACCTAAAATTGTAAATATCACACATATGGCCTTCTAAAATAGATACATCAAATTCTACGGAAATATGGAACAAAATTAACGGATGATCCGTTGAGATTTGAGGAGGTATCTTAGCCTTAAGGCTAAATGTCCCCTCACTCTAGTTTGTTTCTGCTTTCAGAGATCGCAGCACCTATGGGGTCAATTTTGAATTCCTCCTAATTAACAAAACAATAGACATTTTTTAGATCTGAAAATGGATTTATTAACCCTCCTCTCCTACGGTCCAGTCGGAAACGACCCACCTATTAGTTCCATTATGCATTGCAGCCTATATAGGGAGCGCTTTGTACTGTACTATCAGGGGACCTCCTATCCAGCCATAGTGAAGAAGCTTCCTCGTTTATATCACTCAGGTGCGTACTGTTTGTTACCTTTGGTCGGATTTGACCCGACCGTAGGAAAAACGTGTTTGGTCGGATTCGACCCACCGTAGAGTTTATGCATTAGATATTTCAATGAATTTCATCCCTCTCCACGTGATATTTATCTTTACAATTCTTTCTTTTTGTTATCCATGTAATCTTTTCACTTAGGTGCATGTAATAACAATTAGGAACCCTTAATTTCATTTTTAGAAAAATGGCGTTCAGCAAAATCTTTTCTACCCCTGAAGAAATTTTTCAATAGTTTCAACTAAAATGTCTTGAGGAAAGTAATATGGAGCAGGAGTACGCAACCTTATCTGACGAAGATACAGAGAACGTTTTCGATTGTGATGAAGACGCTAAGGACGAAAGAGCTCCAAACTTGAACGGCTTTATGTTGGGCAAGGATCTGGAAACCATTTGGACAGATAAGTTAGTACGTTCTAAATTAGCGAGTGTACCTGCTATATACTCTAAAGTAATTAGAGGAAACCCAGGACCAAGAGGGGAGGCACAAGGTAAAACGGACCAGTCGGAATTGTTTTCTCTGTTTATAACAAACGAAATGTATCGGAGAAATTTTTCAGCACACGAATGAGGAAATAGATTGAGAACGCTGCAAATATACTTCCGCGGATGAATCGTTCATTTCAAATACCAGTTATTTTGAATTCAAAACTTTTCCCGTCCTTTTGTTTATGAGTGGAGCTCTGAAAGATTGTCCATTGAATACAAAAGAAATATTTTCAAGAATGTATGGCCCTCCAGTTTTTCGAGGCACAATGAGGTTTCAGTTTCTTCTTGAACATTGCAGATTTGATGACAAAAGAACGTGGGAAGAACGTAAAACATTGACTAGTTTGCTGCCTTCAGAGGAATTTGGGATAAATTTGTTGTCAACTGATATTTTGTTCCAAGTCATTATGTTACCGACGACAAAACTCTACTTGAGTTCCGAGGACGCTGTCCTTTCAAAGTGAATCTGGCTTCTAAACCTGACAAATATGGGTTGAAAATAATATCACTTGTTGATGCAAAATGTTTTTATTTTTGTGGTGGAATACCATAAGTTGGCAAAGAAATAACAAAGAAATAATATGACCTATGTTTACCTACCCTGTGTTTAGTCTCTTAGCAAAACTGTGATTAATATGACTGAGGTTACCAGACCCAAAGAATGCAAATAAGAATAAAATTGGTTTAGAAAAAACCCGACCGTAGTAAATGATTGATCAGATATCACCGTAGTAGAGGAGGGTAAATAAAATAGACATAGAATTTGATGTATTTAGTTTAGAACGTCATATCTGTGATGTTTACAATTTTAGGTTCAAAAAAACTACTTTATAGTATTTTTAAAAGAAAAGTCAAGTAATACGCAAGTGTAGAATAATAAAATATAAATATTGGCGAAAAAAAATTTAAATAATACGAAAAACATCGGCCGAAACACAAAAATACGAAATTTCTATATAATTTTTTTTTTCAGGTAGCATCTACATCTATCATGACTAGAGCGGCCTGAAACTACAAATCTAAAATAACATTCCAATCGAATGTATCGGTTGTTTTGGAATTCAAAATAGAATTTTTACGATCCAAACTGAAAATTTCGAAAAATTATCAAAGGAAACAATAATTAAAATTATATAACCAAAAACACTGCATACTTATTGTAAATATATTTAAAATTGCGGGGTGCATCAAAATATAAAAAGGAATAAGGAAAAATCACGTTAGAAGTAAGGCAGAGGATAAGCGATTATAAACACTAATCCCCTAACCTTCCGCCAGCAGGTATAAAGACTTACATATATACTATACTATACTAGCTAGCCTTATTTTGGAGGGCCTACAACTTTTGTTCTTTTTAACTTACCCAATGATGATTTTATTGACTAGAATTATAACATTTTTCATACATAAGGGGAAAAGGATATAACTAGAAACATTATTTTTTTATTAATTTATATAAAACTGGTTAGGTATTTTAATTGCTTGGGAACGGTGAGAAAGGAAAGACTGAAACCAGCGGATGGAACTGAAGGAGAAATTTAAAGATTCCAATTTGGAAAAAAGGATAGAGTGGCCCAGGGAATCAAACGCTTTAGAAAAATCCAGAAGTATCAGTACAGTCAATATTTTTTCGTCTATGACAGTAAAAATTTCATTTGTGATTTTGAGGAGAGCGGATTGTGTAAAGTAGCCGGGTCGAAAACCAGATTGTAAAGGATCGAGGTGATTGAATTTTTCAAGGAACTTGGATAACTGAGATTGTACTAATCTTTCTAAGGGTTTAGAGAGGTTAGATAAGATGGAGATCGGGCGATAATCTTTAGGATGAATTAGGGCTTTTTTCCAGGAGGTAGGGAATACTGAATTTTGAAGGGGAAAATTGTATATGAATAAGAGGACTGGTGTGATTTCGGGAAGACACAGTTTTATCAATTTTATAGGGATTTCATCTATGCCGGTAGAATTGGAATTGGACTTCATCATTGAGGAAATAAGTTTAGAGGGGGAGATGTAGGAAAAATAAAAATTAGCATCGTTGTATGCAGGAGCTGAGATAGAATGGGAGGAAGGGTGAAGAGAATCGGAAGAGAAGGAAGAAACAAAATATGAATCTAGTTCTTCAGGAGATACAGGATCGTTAGATGGAAATGTGCGTGAATCAGGAAGGGAAAGTTTACGGAGGAGGTGCCATTTCGATCTGGAATCAGGAGCAGAAGAGACAGCTTCATGGAAATAAGTGGATTTCGCTCGACGAATCGAGGCTTTTGTCAAGTTACGAAGCATCCTGAACGTTTGGTAGTCGTCATACATCCTCGTGCGTCTGAATCGTCTACGTGCTGCATCTCGATCTCGTTGGAGCTGTTTGATTTCTGGACTCCAAGCAGCAGGAGGACGACGAAAGGAGGAAGGATTTGAGAGGTGCATGGATGTTAAGAATATTTAAGAGGTTTGTGGTGAGGATGTTTACCATGGAGTCAATCGAGGAGGAGATATAAATTTTAGTCCAGCTCTGAGCTTCTGTGTCTGGAAGGATCTTTTCACGGGTTAGGGATTCTATATTGCGGAAAGCAGTAGTTTTCAGGCGGAACGAAGGTGCCTGGATATTGTAAGATATATGGATTAGGATAGGAAAGGAACAGGTAACTCAGAAGAAGCGAGGAGGTTCTTTTCTGAGTCAATAATGGACAAGTTAAGCCAGGTATCAGACGACGAAGTGTGGTGGGTAGAGGGAACGGAACTATAAAGAGATGAAATATGTTTCCAAGGAACTGTTTATCACGTGAGTAAGAGAGGAAATTGGGATTCAGGTCTCCTGGAATAATGATATTGGTATAGAAAGGAACACAGTTGTATAGGGATGTTTCGAAAGATGAGTCAAAAGGAACATGAGGAGGGCGGTAAACTACCACGTATAGGAGATGGTGAGTTTTGTAAGAAATTTCTACAAAAAGGAACTCGATTTGAGGTAGATAAGTATGATTTGAGCGGTCAAGGATACGGAACTTGAGGCCATCATGGACAAACAAACCCACACCTCCCCCAATCCGACCTAATCGGTCATGGCGGATAAGTGTGTAGTTAGGGAGGGAAACCAAGAAAGGGGGTATGGTAAAAGCAGCTATTGATTTTTTAAATAAGTTCTTGTTTTGAAAAAGCCCACAACTTACCTGTAAGGGAATGTTTTAACAATTGTTTCCCACAATCCTGGATAGAAAGACGGGGTCCAATTGAGTGGCCAGCACGGTCTCCAGACCTCACGCCGCTCGATTATTACGCCTGGGACCGTGTCAAAGATTTGGTTTATATTGAAAAATTGTTTTCAAGACAACAACTTATTCAAAAAATCAATGCCGTATTTACCATAATGAAGGAAGAATTTGTTTTAAGAACAACCACCACAGAAATAACAACCACCACAGAAATAAGAAAAAGATATCGTGCTTGTATCAGAAATAGTGGAGATCATTTTGAGCAATACCTGTGATACTCTACAAATTAAATTTATGAATAATTTAAAATTAGTTTAATTTTATTCCCTTATTATTGTTTACAAAAATGTAGATAAAGTTCACTCTGATAAAATCGAAATTCCGAGAAAGAAAGAGAAAATATGCAGTTTAACCTATGCTATAAAGAAACAACTATTTGTTACGTTTTGCATAAAAAATATGATTCGATTCATTATTATTGTCAGTGTGCGCTGGTGGCACCCTTTTGTTACTTTATAAAAAATAAAAAAAACTAGATGTGCTACGTGCTTGCAAATGGTATTTTTTTAAAGAGTATTAAATAGAGAAGTTTTTAAAACAATTTGGATTTGGCTGTTGCGCTTACTTTTTTTTTTATTGAACCTAAACTTGAAGTTCATAATTTTTATTTTTGCCTTTGACAAGATTTAACGATCTCCCGTTTTTTTGGTATTAGTTTCTTGCACCACATCTTTTTTATTTTACATGGACAATGTATTATTAATTACAGGAAAAAAAATGGCGTTGATATATCAGTAAACAACGGAGTTATAAGGCATAAATGTTTGGATTTGGCCATTTTTACAAAAAAAATTCATTAAAAAAAAAAACCGTAAGACTTTGTATATAGATAAGTGACCTTAAATAGGTTCAAAATGAACCTCCCTACCCGAGATAATTTTTTGGCCAACGATCTTCCGAACACCCTGTATATAGTCCGTGAAAAAGTCCGATGTAGGCCGATAAGAAGATAAGGACCGGTAAGTCAGAAGGCATCGAGGCCTTGTTCCTGATCAATGATAACCACTGGGTGGCCATCATCTTTACTGCATCGCACACTCCCGGCGGCGAAACAAACGTATGATATATTATGTATTAAGAAATGTGAATATATTAAGAGCTCTATAAATCTTTGAAAGGAGGAAACTCAGAAAGTTTAGTAAGGTTTCTATTGACATGGTCTGAGTGGATTGCATAAGCTACGAAACAGTAAACCTGAGCTTCAACTTTTTAACTGCCCTATTCAAAATTCCGCTATTAAGAAAAGGCTAGCCACAAAGATGGGATCTGAAAAAAAAAAAAGTAATAATAAAAACATATAACTCAGGTTACCACTGGCTTATTTTTGACTAGCAGACCTCTTCGAGGCTTCGCCCGATCTCATAAATAAAGAACTTAGATTATTTTAACTAATAATTGAATTTCATTTGTCTATCGATAAAAATTTTGTATTTATAAGATGTTTTATGAAGACGTTGTAGTTAAAATTTGGTACTGTTGGGTTTAATAGTTCTACAACAGCAAAGTCTGTTGCAGAATGGACACTTCGGTCGATTTTGTAAATGCACTGGGATCCACATGTCACTCCATATATTTATAGCTTTTTTAATAACAATTAAATAGAAAATAGGTAAATTTTACCATCTAGCTCAATATAACACTGTACCTTTGTATCCTCTCTCGAATGTTGCTCGCCACCTATAGGTCGATTTTTAAACTTCACTGTGCACCACATATTTACACTATTTTGTAGCAATATAATTGAAAATCATCAAATTTTATTATTTCTAAACCTTCCTTGAGCTATGAAGATGATGTGGTTAAAATTTGGTACAGATTGGTTCGGTAGTTTTCGCGGTTAGTGATCACAAACGTAAAATGGCTTGTCCTTTTATATAATAGTTTAGATTTTAGAGCAACCATACGACAAAATATGGCATAAAGAACTGGCTTTCAAATTATACAACTCCCTTCGCTCTGAGGTACCGTAATTTCCTTTTCTACAGATTTTTGGTCCTTCATGTGAATTCAATTCTAAGGCGTTTGAATACCAAGCTCCTGGGTCTGAGTTCGAACCCGACTGAACGCAGAAACGTAATTCATTTCCACCGTGGATCGACTTCGAGGTCGGGAGACACTCCTGGGGTAAACCCGGTTAACACACTGCGTCTTGTACGTTTTGTTGGACATTACGAATCCTATCCAATAAGATGTGGCTTGTAAACAGCAAAACGTACGTCTTGTCAAATCGAAATGAAATCCAATGTCAAATTGAAGAACTGGTGGGAGAAGCATCATTTTCCGAGAACAACTGATAGGACAAACGTAACGTGTAGACAAGATGTCCGATCTTGGCTCAGTTCATGACTAGCTCCACTCCAGTTCGCCTCCTTTTCCCCAAAGCAACCTAAGAATGTCAGACTTGTAGCAATGTAACCACGATTTTCTCGTGGAATTCATTGAAATGTACAAAAGTTTTCTGCGTTTGTGGCAGGTAAAAAAAAAAGACTATTGTGACCGTAATAAAAAAAAAAAAAGTCGCGTAGGAGGAACTTAAAAAAAAATATAAAAGAAATACACACGATAAAGAGAAAATTACAAAAAATAAATAAATAAAATAAAATAAAGTAAAATAAACTCGTTGAAATCGGTTTACAAAAGAGAGCTGAAGAAATTTCGATTCGACAAGACACACAGTTGGGCCGCTGACCAATATTTAAGGTCAAAACCTCCAAAATCAAACTTTGTTGAAATGAATCGAAATTACCATAATTCTATTGTTCGACACATAAACAAAAGAAAAGAAAAAAAACAAAAATCTAAACAAAAGAAGAACTGAAATAGAAGGTAAACAAGTATTTATTAGCATTTATCCACCACCTAGTCAACTTGTCTGTTATTTGACTCAAACATGGTGTAGTTAAGTGCTTTATAACTTCCTTCTTTTTAAAGTTCAGTCTTTGTTTTAATATGGATTTTTCTCAAGCAGATATGTATAATATAAATATGGTAAACTTTTTGAAAATTACAAATTATTCTTTTATAATTTATAGAAGTTCTGCGCCTGCGCCAGATAGTTAATGAAGCTTTCATATCGTCTCCTTCATTTATCACTTTTTTATTGTGATTTACTGCATTTTACAGTGTAAATTGTTATGGAACAACAGTAGATAAGAAGCACGAAGCATCGGACTTGTTATTACTGTGAGTAATTTTCTATTTACTAGCAAGTGAATAAAATTATGTGTACCATAAGCTACGAACATATCGTATTAGCTGTCAGCTGGAGCAGTGATAATAGCCAAGTCAATAAAGGTTTCGTGTCGCAACTAATTAGGGGAAAGCTGAACTTTTGCAGGGTGTTAGTACATAAAGTATACACTAAAAAAACACCAAGTCCCGACCCCCGCCCATCTTGCTTTCCCACCACCCCTTCAGCAACATTACAAGTACGGAACTCTGGTTATATGCCGACAGCTAAAAACCTAATTATGCTATCGGAGTGTTCTTTTCTTTATTTTACTCCTAACAATATTACTAACAAATTATTTTATATACACTTTTTATGTAGATAGCTTAATTTCACCGTAATACTTAATCATAAATAGAAAACTGCCACTACAAAAAACAAGCGCTAATGAGCGCTATTGCCATTATATGCCTAGATATGTGAGGTGCGGCGATCTACACAAAACCGAAGATTGCAACAAGCCTCATGATAATCCAGCTGTATGCACTCTATGACACCAGGGCCATCCGGCGAACTATAACGGGTGCGAAACCTATAAGAAGCTCAAGCCTCACTTCCAACCAGCTCAAGAAAGGAATGAAGAAGTGAGGCAAGCAAGAAGACAGCCATCTAGACCAGAAAATGGAGCCATCTCCTATGCTAGTGTGATAGGTGGCAGAGAGCTACCTACTGGAACAGGGGCCTTGCCACAACCCCAGCCGAAAAGAGATCTTCCTTACTTACATATACAACTGTATACTTCGCACGACCTACTTTCCTCTGATATGGAAACACTCCATTATCATTCTTTTCCAAAAACCAGGAAAACCTCCTCATATAGACCTATAAGTCTCCTTCCAATCCTTTCAAAAATCTTTAAAAAAATCCTTCAAAAACGTATCCTACCCATACTAGAATCCCAAAGCATCCCTTCCCATAAATTTGGATTCCGGACTGGTCACTCCACTGTTAAACAAGGCCTTCGTGTTGTTGATCATATATCCTCTGCCCTTGAAAACAAGCAGTATAGCACTGGTGCATTTCTGGATGTAGCGCGAGCTTTCGACCTGGTGTGGCACCAGGGCGTGCTCTTCAAGCTCAAGACCCATTTACCCCAATCCCTATACCTAGTCCTACGATCCTATTTCTCAGCTTGGTGCAGCAAGTGGAGAATAAAAATTAATGAAGCCAAATGCAGTCATATAACTTTTACCCTTCACCGCAAATCCTGTGCACCCATCCGTTTCAATAATATCCTTATACCTATATCCGACACAGTACGCTACCTTGGCTTTCATCACTAGACTCAAAAGACAAGAACTCAATAGAAGATTCAGCCAACTTTACAGACTACTAGACAGGAATTCTCATCTTTCAGTCGATAAAAACTCCTAATATACAAAACAATCTTGAAACCAATATGGACCTACGGACTTGAACTGTGGGGGACAGTAAAACAATCCAATATCAAACGCACTCAAACTTTCCAATCCAAAGTCCTCCGAACAATTGTCAATGCACCTTATTATGATACTAATAAAACCCTACAAGATGACCTAAAAATACCTTTAGTCCTTGATCTCATTCCTTTAAAATCATCAATCATCTAATTTCTATCTCATATCATTATTAATTACAACCCCCGAGACCTTTTGTAATATAATATTATGCTGGAGTCCTGGTACTGACCAGCTTCTTAACTCAGGTCCTGAGCATGTGTGGCTATAGCGGTCCCACTCAGCCTGCAGCAGATTGTACATATATTTCAATAAATTTAGTAAATAAAAAAATTTTTTTTATAGAACCCTTACCTTTCAAGTTTTTTTTTAATCTGATGTCGTGAATAACTACTTAATTCATATCTTTTGCGTTTAACACAAATCAATCGCGGGTCTCTGTGGAACTTTAGATTAACTATCTGGTAAACTTAATGTGAAAGAAAAAATTGCAATTGCGAGTGGCCGGGGGTATGGATCTCTTTTTGAAATTAGGATATTTTACTGATCATTTTCTCTGACTTTTCATAAAAAATTTTTTGCATTATTTTCCATATTCTAACTAATTTTTTATTATGTTTTATTTAACAAACTTATATCAACAGCCTGCAACCAATAAATCATTGTTGGTATTATTTCTATTATTAAGTGTTTTTACATTTGCTAATGTCTGAATAACCAAAAAAATCATTTCAACAAAAAATATTTTCCTTTAATTAAGATTTTTATAAAAAATGTCCTAATTACAGGATATATTTATTAATAATACTTTTATATTATTTATAAAAATATCTTCCTTTAATTAGGACCAAGCCAGAAAAAATGTGGTGTTTTTATTACGAGGCAAAAACTTGTGTTCTTAAATTGTCGATTCTTACCCCACTAAAAATAATGTACTTTAAACAAACTTTGTTTCAACAAACACAAAACAAAGATTGATTGGTTACCCAGATGAATAAGAAAAAAACAGTTCTCAACGCCTGAAAAACCTTTTTTTGTGAATTAAAAAAAAACGGAGAATTTGTCACCGAACAAAGCAAGGTTCATCGAACAGAAGGAAAAATGGTTAAAAAACAAAACAAAAAACGTTGCAATTTGGCAGTGTTTCATCAAATAAGGATTTGAGGAGTAGTGCTGATGGCCGGCCAAAGAAACCATTCCTTCATTGTCTCTTATGGGAACGAAATCAAAGTTGAAGCATTTTCAATATTCACGAAGAAAACAGCAGAGCTTTTTTTTCCAAACCGATATACTCCTAGTATCCGATGCCCACAACAGTGCACAAATTTTTGACTAATGGTGCAGACATTATTTCTAGTTTTCTCGTTTCTATTGGCTTTGTTCAGTGAAGAAGCAAAGGAAGCGAGAAACAAAGATTTCAAAGCGTACAGGAGAAATTTCTCCAGAAAGACTTTTCGAATAAACACGAACAAGGATGCTTTAAATAATTTGCAGATTTCGTCGGATCTGTTACAAAAAAAAAAAAAAATGTTCTAAAGATTTATTGTAAAAATCATAATATGAAATGTTAGTTTCGATTTTTTTATTCTTTCCACATACTTTTCTCTCTCTCTTAGACAAGGAACTTCCTTTGGCCCGAGAGCCTTCAACACGAGACCCGTTTTCCAGTTATTCAATGAAGAAAAATTACTTCAAGAGGTTTGGAGCGTAAATACTGGTCATTGGCCACACGGTGAGACTTACGTTTTGTTGTTTACACGCCGCGTCTTGTTTCTTAAATATGACATTATTAGTTGTTAAAAACAAACAATACATTATGAAAACCACTAACTTTATACTTAATGTAACTCCTTTAATTTTTAGGGCTGAAGCAATGAATCGAGATGGGAAATGCTAGTTTCGTAAGATGTGGAAACGGAAACATACGACTGTATGGCTTGTACTACCTATGCTACTCAAGTTGTCTTCTTCATTCACGTCTCTATCCTGTATTACCAATCCTTGTATTTATGGAATATGTGTGGAGTCACATAATGGGTAATTTTTTTTTTAATCTAATAGTCATTATGTGTAAGGAAGCATCTATTAAAATATATATTCAAACCCCCTTTGGAAGACACTGAATCTAACTTTTTAATTTTCAATATTTCAAATACATCAACTTATACTAGAAAGTTTATTTTGAATTTATATTCTATCTGCATGCTCTAGATATTATGGATTATTCACTCACTCACTCACTGTTGGGCGCTACAGTCCTTGCAAGACCTGGGCCTCTGTCACCGTTCTTCCCCATGCCTCGCGGTCTCCAGCGAGACTCTTCCAGTTTCCTATTCCCATCCTTCTTTTATCCTCCTCCAAGTCCTCAATCCACCGCAGCCTGGGCCTGCCCCTTTTCCTTTTTCCTCCTGGTGCACTATTTAGCATCATTTTAGGCAGCCTATAGGGCTCCATCCTTTCTACATGCCCTAACCATCTAAGCCTGCTCTTCTTAATAACACAGAGGATATCAGGCTCTCCGTACAATTCAGCTAATTCGGCATTGCTTCTGATTCTCCATCTGCGTTCTTCTTTAACGGCTCCAAAGATCTTTCTAAGGACTCTTCTCTCCCAAACCAGTAGAGCTCTTCTGTTTTCAACCGACTTCAAAAAAGAGGAGATTCTCAACTCGTCTGTATTTTTTTTTTTTTTTTTTTTTTTTTTTTTTTTTTTTTTTTTTTTTTTTTTTGTGTATGTTACGCGATTACTCCGTCAATTCTGAATCAATTTTGATGATTCTTTTTTAGATGGGTAGGGCATTCTTCAGAAGTGGTCCCATCAAAATTATTTTGAAAACAACGCAGAACTTTTTAAGAAAAATCAAAAAAACAGTTTAAAAAATCACTTATTAACGGTTTTTTTGATTTTTCTTAACAAGTGCTGCATTGATTTCAAAATATTTTTTATGGGACCACCTCTGAAGTATGCCCT
Organism: Euschistus heros; assembly: GCA_003667255.2. Taxonomy (NCBI): domain Eukaryota; kingdom Metazoa; phylum Arthropoda; class Insecta; order Hemiptera; family Pentatomidae; genus Euschistus; species Euschistus heros. Next base: position 627,167 of record RCWM02000577.1, on the reverse strand, counting down.
ACAGATCTAAAAAAGAATCATCAAAATTGATTCAGATTTGACAGAGTAATCTCGTAACATACAAAAAAACAAATACAGATGAGTTGAGAACCTCCGTCAATTCTTAATCAATTTTGATGATTCTTTTTTAGACCAGCAGGGCATACTTCAGAGGTAGTCCCATAAAAAATATTTTGAAATCAACGCAGCACTTTTTAAGAAAAATCAAAAAACCAGTTAATAAAATTCACTGTTATATAACCTTACATTTTAAACATATTTATGATTATGATTATTTAAAATCTCTAAGTAACTAAATCTCCGTCCTAAAGAATAAAGAAATATCGCCACTGGTGGAAGGCGGTGCTACTTTTAGGCACCCTCAGAAAAAAGCTCAATTCAGTTGAAAGTTATATGATAAATTGGTACCAGGTATTTTTTTCTTTATCAATGATTTTTTATGTATGTACAAACAACATACACATACCCATTAATGAAAAATATACGTAATGATTTCAACTCCGATTTTGTGTTCAATTTTCCCAATTACGAGTACATGAAGGTAAGTGGAATGATAACCTCGATAAGTCTTTGTTCAGTAACTCGAACTATTTTTCAGGGTAGCTTGAAGATCGAGAATTGACTATATAAACAAAAATACACTCACCACTAAAAAGTGAAAAATAAAAATAATTTTTAGAGAAAAAAACATAACCGACTTCAAGATTAAACCTACTTACACGAACTTAACTAAAAAATAATATTTTAATTGCTTCAAAACTAAACCAGTTAAATGAAAATCAATGAAATTATCGATACTTATATACCTATTCACAATTTATGATCAGTTATTTTTGGAGACGGTGCCAACCAAAACTAACAGAATTTGAAAAGAAATGGTAATTGTAAAGATCCTCCCACTGTTTTATCATACCAAAAAGGCCACACCGCTGTCTCGGGCCATTCGAAAGTGTATTGCAAAGGCAGGATCAAACTGCCATTCTTGGCTGGCACCGACTCCTGTATAACTGATCATAAATTGTGAATAGGTATATAAGTATCGATAATTTCATTGATTTTCATTTAACGGTTTTTGTTTTGAAGCAATTAAAATATTATTTTTTATTTTTTAGTTAAGTTCGTGTAAGGAGGTTTAATCTTGAAGTCGGTTTTGTTTTTTTCTCTAAAAATTATTTTTATCCTTGGTTAGAGTCCACGTTTCACTGCCATACATTGCTACTGGCCTAATTGTTGTTTTTTATAACAAAAGCTTTGCCTTCCTGGAGAGACTTTTGTATCGGAGAGCTTTTTGCAGAGCATAGAAACATCTGGTTCCTGCTACCATTCTGCCCTTAATTTCAACTTCTAAATTATTGTTCTCCGTCACAACTCCTCCAAGGTATTTAAATGTGCTGCAGCTGTTAAACGTGTTTCCCCCTACATCCACGATATCTCTTATCTCTCTGGTCTGTCTAGAGGTTTTAATATACTTAGTCTTTTCATGATTTATTTTCAGTCCCAAATCTTGTGCTGCTCTCTTAAATTCTTCTACAGCACCGGCCAGTGATGTTTTGGTTCTCCCTGTGATGACTACATCATCAGCATAAGCCATATGTTGTGTGAGCTTATTGTAAATGGTGCCACCCGGGTTTGTTCTAATATTTCTAATGGCAACTTCTAGGGCAAGGTTGAACAGTAACGGTGATAATGGGTCTCCTTGTCTTAAACCAATGTTAACCTTAAAGCTATTTGAGATACCCACTCTAGTTTTACTTTTACAACTTGTCCGTTCAAGGGTCATCTTTGTCAATCTTATAAGCTTGCTAGGTATTCCCAGTGTCTGCAATGCCTTTAATAATTTCCCTCTGTCCACACTATCATACGCCTGCTGGAAGTCAATAAAGAGGTGGTGTAGGTCAACATTGTACTCGTATGTTTTCTCGAGCATTTGTCTAATCGAGAATAGGTGGTCTGTTGTTGACCGTCCTGGGCGGAAACCGCTCTGGTACTCGCCTAGTAGTTGCTCACTCCTCTCCATCATCCTCCTACATATTGCTACCGACAGGATCTTGTAAACTGTTGGCAGAAGCGCTATTCCCCTATAATTTTCACATTTCAGTTTGTTTCCTTTTTTATATATAGGAACTATAATTGCTTCTCCCCAGTTCGCTGGCATTTTTTCCTCCATCCATATATCCCATATCACCTTGTAAATCTGCTCCCAAGTGTCTTCCCCTGCGTATTTTATTAATTCTGAAGGGATTTCGTCGGATCCTGGAGGCTTATTATTTTTCAGGGACAAAATTATGTCCACAATATCATCTCTGTCAGGTGGTACCTCCTCATCCATATCCTCCCCATTGCTAAATTGGTAAGCCTGTTGGAAGTACGCATTGCCTGTCTCCGGATTTAGAATCTCCTTAAAATAATGGAGCTACCTATCCTTGATTTGATCAGGCTCCGTGAGAAGATTCCCACATTGATCCAGACACATTTCTGTCTGTTGCGTAAAGCCCTATCTTAGCCATTTAGCGCCCTTATAGAATTTTCGGCTTTCTCGCGCTTGAAAATGCTCTTGCATCTCGTCGAGTTTTCTCGCCTCATGTGCTGTTTTCTTGCCTCGCATCATTCTTTTGGCATTTCTTCTTATTTCAGTATATGCATCGTACGTACTGCGAGTTTTTCTTTGGATCATCTTCATTCGAGCCTCATTCCTTTCTTGTATAGCCCTCTCACAATCCCCATCAAACCACCTCTTCCAGTCTTTCTCTCTCCTTGAACCTCGCTTGCTGTGATCCTTATTGCTTCTCCTAGTCTCCTCCACCCTTCCTCCACATTGTCAGGATGTACTGCGGCATCTCATCATATATCTTAGCCAGTTGGGCATAGAACTCTCCCTTGTTTATCTCATCTGCACTTCACATGGTGCATGAGCGCTTATCAGTGATATGTTGCAGAATCTACCCTTCATTCTGATTCCGCAGATCCTGTCATTGATACATTTATATCCCAGCAATGTAACGATTCTCTTTAGAACCACTGTTTATTAATAAATACTTTTCAAGTGACACCATTTCTGTATCGCCCCATCGGATTTCCTGTAGCGCCACTAAATCCACTCTATATTGTTCCAGCACTGCTTCCAACGTTCTGGATTATTATACTTATGGAAAATTCTTATCACCAGATTGTTCTCAAGGATCATTCATCATTTACACAAATATTAAATTCATTAAATATGTATTCTTTTTATAGACCATGGTATATAATTTATTATATTTGTTGGACTAAACTACTACCAACTATTTTTATTTTTTGATTAATTATCATTTATAAATGTTCATTAAGGTATAAATAAAGCGTCAAACTGCCTTGAGTTGACCAGACTATTGCGTTTATTCTCATCGAAAAATATTTTACCAAGTGATGTCTCAAAGATTTCGGGTGTTTAATTTCGGAGTTCCTCATTTTAACAAAAGTCTTGTTACATGATATTCTTTTGTCGATGTTCAATCTAGACTGAACTTATATACCCAATTGTAAACAGTCGCGTACAGAGGAGCAGAGATTTTGATATTTTTGTTGGTAAGCTAAATATAATAGAACTTTTAATCGCCTCCACAATCACATTTTTTTCTCATCTTCCTAAATGATGAAAGTTTATAGGTTCAATAAACTATATAAAAACACATGTAAAAAACAACTATAAGTTGTTGAATATAATTTTAACTTTTGTATGTTTAGTAATGATGGTTATCAAGATTAATTTCTGTATCCCTTTAATTTAGTAGCTCTGCCCCTGCTTCCGCATGAAATACTTCTGGCAGATCTACGCCGATGTTTTAGGCGCAAATCTTCCTTACTTTTTGTTTCCTTCTGAATAATTTTCCAAATCTTCGACACTGAAATCGCATTTATATCATTAATCACTTTAACTAAAACATAAAGAATAAGAACATTAACTATTACGGTATTTATTCAAATCCTAATTTTAGGATCATCAAAAAAATGAAGTAATAGAATGAGCCAATTGGGACTATAAAAATATAATTTAAATTCAAATTAAAAGATATTACTTAACTCTTTGTCTGTCTCGCATACAATGTAATGAAGGGAAAATGTTCTTGCGTGCTGGCATTGATTTCTTACGGGACTTGATCAAAACTTCATATATAGGGTCTGGCAGTAAATTTAACCAGCTCTAAGATGAAAAAAACATATTTTAGATCAAATAGTTTCGAAGTTATAAACAAAACCAAAAAAAGGTGCGAAAAGGAAAAGTGCGACTTACTGCAAGTTAGTCGCTTTCCAAGTGCTCTGCTAAAAAAATGGTTAATCCTACAGAAACGTGCAACGGGCTTTTTTTTTTTTTTTTTTTTTTTTTTTTTTTTTTTTTTTTTTTTTTTTTTTTTTTTTTTTTTTTTTTTTTTTTTTTTTTTTTTTTTTTTTTTTTTTTTTTTTTTTTTTTTATAATTGCACTATAAACAATTTTTGTTATGACCTCAATTCACCCTCAAGTAATAACTCGCGAGATATTCGCGGAAAACTGATTTTCGCGACCTTTTGACATGTATAACTTTTTTAGCCCGCACGATATCAATGTCGATTTTTCATATATTGATTAAAATGCCGTAATAAAGCTGTATACAAAAATTCAGCTCACTAGGAATTTAAAATGAAGTTAAAACCTAAAATGACTGGTCTATATTGAATTTTTTAACTACATACTTATCCTATGATCCCCCATTGAAGGTTACTTCTTACTCTCTAGATTATTACTACCACTTTAATTTGTCCCTATTATAAAAGTCAGAGGCTACCAAATAAGCTATCACAACCTTTATAAATGTAAATATTTAATAAAACAAAAATATTAGTTATTGATTAATAGAGGTAATGAGATACTATCTTCCCTACAGCAGATCTCATTTTTGCTTAAATTTGTATGAAATGATTATTTAAAATTTCAAAGACTAAGCGAATGTTACTTTTAATGTACATATTAGTCTAAGCTGATATTTAGTTTTTTTCCATATTATATATGAGTTCATGGAGAAGACGGGGTGCAGTAAGTTGAATAAACATTCAAGAGGCGAATTATTTTATCATGTGCTGACATTTCAGGGAAAATATTTAAATTTACCATATATCATGTTATATCAATATAAATTTGAAGTTGATATTACTTGTATTCAAAAACTATGTCATAATTAAAACAAACAGAAAACTCTTGACTGATCTTATTAATTTCTTAAATGTTTTATGCACCTAATAAATCTTTCCTAATGATGTTTTAGATCATATACATGCTACTGCATTGATGGCTTTACTGGTGTTAATTGTCAAACTAACTGGGATGAATGCTGGAGCTCTCCATGTCTTAATGGAGGAACATGCATTGATGGAATTGCACAGTTTGATTGTTCTTGCCCAGAAGGTTTCATAGGTATGTTAAAACTAAAAGAATAAGAATATTTTTATTTATTAAATATTTAATGGTAGTAACTATTTCATGTTAATGGTAACTAATTTAGAGACATTATCAAAAATAATTAATTATTTTAGATTTTGTTCTGATTGTTTTAATATTTTTAGGTGAAACATGTGAAGAAAACATAGATGAGTGTATTTCAAACCCTTGTTTAAATAATGGGACATGCATAGATGTAGCTAATGGCTATACATGTCAATGTCAACCAGGCTACACAGGTATTATTGTCACATTTCATAATGAATTCTTTTAAAAACCATAGTTTATTAATACATGTCACATTTTATTATCAAAGACAGCTCTATATACTTACAGATAGCTTTCAAACCTTGAGCATTACTTCTATTTAAACTCCTATAAAACTAAAGAGATTATATCCTTATCTATTGTATTGCTCATATTATAAATTGAGAATAATAATGAAATGGAATATTACTGACTTAAGAGGTTTAAGACATGTATGCCTTTTTATTCAGAAGATAACAAATTTCTTACTTGAATAAAGGAGCTGTATATTTGTTTAGGGAATCAGTCCTGCCTTGATGGAAAATAATTCAATAATCAATGTCATGCAATTAATCTGGCTTTACTCATTTCAACCTTGGTCAATTATTCTAACAGGCACATATAGCGGCCCCTGGCTTTTTCAACTTCTGCCTTCCATTTTTCTCTGTCCATTGCATACAACCCATTCATTCTCATCTGGCATATGTCTTTGAGTACACTGTCTCTCCAGTGGCCCTTGGGTCTCCCCCTACTTCTCTTTCCATCTGGTATGCCTTCTTAGATTTTATATATATATATATATATATATATATATATATATATAATGAAAGTACAAATGACATTTCATTAATTTATTAATTAATTAATTCACCATGACGTTGAACTAGGAACAGATGATGTGCAGGTTATTTTCTGTGAAATTTATTATAACGAAAATATATTGAGGAGCCAATATTAATAAACATTAAATGTCGTTTCTTTGTACTTTCAGGTAAGATAGAAGTTAAATTGTCATAATTAATGAAAATTATTGTAATAGTTGTTAATTAAAATAAACTTTGTACTTTCAGAGAAACAATTTGTGGTTATTTCTGAAAATCCTCAATAATATATCTTTATAAAACGACATTTTCGTTAACTAAAAGAAGATGGACCGGCTACAATTTGAGTTTATGATGATAGCCTCAAATGATGGCAAATCTAATGTGTTAGCCATAACTTCAATATTTACAGAAGAAGGAAAATGTTATGTTTTACCTGATGAGCTGAAGCCGGTGAGTCATCATACATATATTATCAAAATGAACACTTTCTCAAAAATAAAGAATAGCATAAAGAAAAGGCATCAAAGTAGAAAAATATGGATAAAATTGGATGAAAATCAAAAAAAAAAACATACATAGATGAGGAAGGTAATGTGCAATTTTTGGATCAATACTTGGAAGAAATAGACACAAAACAACCAAGAGACAAAGATGACAATTTGGAACATATCTTGGAAAAATTAATGGAAACTACGACCAAGAGAGAAAATCAACATAACCTTAAAAATGTTTCAGAGAAATTTATTATTGAAAAATTCACAAGCAAGAATACTAATGCAATGCAATGGATAGAGAATTTTGAAAAAGAGTGTGAGCGCTTTAATATTACAAAAGATGAAACAAAAATAGAAATATTGAGGTTGTTTTTGGAAAAATCTTGTTTGGATTGGTATAGCTCCATGCTCATAAAACTGACAGTAAATTCTGAATGGAATGAATGGAAAGACAAATTTTTGGAAACTTTTAAAAACCAAGGATGGGACATGGTCAAATATGCTTTTGCATTCAAGTATAAAGAAGGACTGTTAATTGATTATGTTATAAAAAAAGAACGGCTTATACTAGATATAAACAAATCGATAGACTCTAAAACAATCATTGATCTTATCGCAACAGGCTTACCTGGGTTTATTTTAACTAAGTTAAATAGGGACGAACTTAGTGACACTACTGATTTGTTTAACGAGATAAGAAAATATGAAGGTCTGATGTACAAGAAAAACTCAACTATAGCAAAGAGTGGTACATTTCTTCATAACAATAAAATTAATGAGAAAAAGCCATGTAAGACTTGTGAATCTTTAGACAAAGGAATTAGATATCACCCAGAGGAGTCATGTTGGTTCAAGAAAAATAAAATTGAATCTGAAAAGGTTTTCAAAGCCAGAAATGTAAATAATAACTCCATTATTGAAGTAGATATGAATACTGATAAAAAAAACGAGTAAGTACACCATTAATCAAAATCCAGCTTTTATTAGAAAATAAACTAGAAGTGAGCGGCATTTATGATTCTGGCTCACAGATCTCTTTAATAAATTCAAGACTGATTAAAGTAAAAGAAAAAAAAAATAATGTAAATATAGCTTATATGAAAACGGTTAATGGTGTAAAGAAGACGGATGGCTTGATAACAGTAAAAATAAAAATATTTGATTTGGAAGAAGAGGTGGATATATATGTTGTAGAAAATGAAGATTTTGATGATTTTATAATCGGATTGGATATGATAAAGAAATTCAAACTAACTCAAAATGAGGACTTGCAGATAGAACAAAAGAAAACAACGAATGAAAGAGACAGGATGTCTAAAGATAACCGAAATGAAGAACAGAATATGGAAACATTTGCAATTAATTTCAATGAACACATAAAAACAGAGGAATTTGTAAGTACGACAGACCATTTAGATATTGAAAAGAAAATTGAGATAGAAAAAATTATAAAGGAGTATAAAACAATTTTTGCTAAGGACAAGTATGATATAGGATCAGTTAGAAATTATGAAGCTCACATAGATTTATTAGTAAATAGATATTGTAGTAAAAGACCATATAGATGTACAATAGAAGATAAATTAGAAATTGAAAAGCAAATATCCATGTTACTAAAGAATAATTTAATAGAAGAATCTTTCAGTCCATTTGCTGCTCCAGTAACAATGGCTTTTAAAAAAGGTGAAAATAGAAAATCCCGCTTATGTATTGATTTCAGAGAGTTAAACAAAATTGTTGTACCACAAGCTCAACCTTTCCCCTTAATAGATGATTTGATTATTAAAACTAGAAATTGTAAGTATTTTACTACACTGGATATAAACTCAGCATTTTGGGCAATACCACTACGGGTGGAAGATAGAAGTAAAACAGGATTTGTCACACAAGATGGCCACTTCCAGTGGACCTGCCTCCCCTTTGGCTTGAAAACATCACCAGCAATTTTCCAGAGGATTTTAAGCAATATTCTAAGAAAGCACAACCTCACAGGATACTCCGTAAACTTTATTGATGATATTTTGATATTCTCGCCCACCTTTGAGGAACATATAAGACACATAAGAAATGTACTAGAGGCAATAATAAAAGAAGGCTTTAGATTGAAATTTCAGAAATGTACCTTTGCCTCAGACTCAGTAAAGTACCTCGGCCATGTAATTCAGAGCAATTCAGTAAGACCTCTAAAAGACAATTTGATCTCAATAAGACATTTTCCAACTCCTAAGACACAAAAAAATATCAGACAATTTTTGGGAAAAATAAACTTCTACCATGAATACATACCAAGAAGCGCAATTATCTTAGACCCATTACACAATTTATTAAGAAAAAACGAAAAGTTTGTGTGGTCAGAGAAGTGTGAAGAATCATTTAATCAAATAAAAAGATATTTATGTTCTCAACCTGTGCTGGAAATATTTGACAAAGACTTACCAATAAAAATCTTTACAGATGCATCTTTGGAGGGTATCGGGGCAATATTAAAACAGACACAACTAGACGGTAAAGACAAACCGGTGGCATATTTCTCAAAAAAACTGAATGAATCTCAAAAAAGGAAAAAGGCTATATATTTGGAATGTCTTGCTATGAAAGAAGCTGTTAAATATTGGCAACACTGGCTCATTGGAAAACAATTCACTATTTACTCAGACCACAAACCTTTAGAGAATATGAATATTAAATCCAGGACAGATGAAGAGTTGGGTGATCTTACATATTACCTATCTCAATATGACTTTACAGTAAAATATATACCTGGTAAAGAAAATGTAGAAGCTGACTGTTTGAGCCGCAACCCGGTATTAGAACCAGAAGATAACAAAGAGGAACTATTGAAAATAGTTAATTCAATACAAATAAAAGATATAGTTGAAGACCAAGAGAAAAATGAAAGAATAAAAGAAAAGAAACAAAATCTAATACACAAAAATAAAATCTATTATAAAAAAATAAAGAAAGGTGAAAAGATTATCCTCTCAGAAGAATTTAGTAAAAAACTTATAAAAATGGTGCATGAAGATCTATGCCATATTGGTATCAGACAATTGCAGAAAAAAATAAGTCCAATATATACAGCTAAAAACCTAACAAAAAATATCATAAATATTTGTAAAACATGTGAAACATGCATAAAAAATAAATCAAGATGTCAAGGAAAATTTGGATTAATGTCACAACTGGGACCAGCAACAAAACCATTTGAGATTGTATCAATGGACACTATCGGTGGCTTTGGAGGATCTAGGTCAACAAAAAAATACCTACACCTTTTAGTAGACCACTACACCAGATATGCATTTATTGTGACTTCAAAAACACAGAATTCAAGTGATTTCATAAAACTAACAAAGCAAGTACTGGAGACAGATGAGATTGGAATAATTCTGACAGATCAATATCCGGGCATCAATTCTAGAGAATTTAAACAATATTTGCAGGAGAATAACATTACACTAATATTTACAGCTGTGAATACACCATTCTCGAATGGCTTGAACGAAAGATTAAATCAAACAATAATAAATAAAATAAGATGTAAATTAAATGAGAAAAATAAAAAGGGAACATGGACAACAGTAGCAAGAGAATGTATACAGAAATATAATGAAACAGAACACTCTGTTACAGGTTTTGCACCAAAATATTTACTAGATGGTACAAATGTCAGTATTCTACCAAATGAAATTAAAACAATAACAAAGGAAGACAAGTGGATTGCTGATAGAAGATTAGCATTAGAGAATACAATAAAATCCCATAAGTACAACAAGAAAATATTTGATAGAAATAGAAAAATGCTAGAGTTAGAGATAGGGGACAGTGTATATGTAGAAAATGGAAATAAATTAAATAGGAAAAAATTAGACGAATTAGTAATAGGCCCTTTCAAGGTAGTAGAGAAAATATCAAACTCCATTTATAGGATTGACACTGGCAACAGAAAAACAGAATCAACTTTATTCCACATAACAAAATTGCAACCTGTAACATCAGAAGATGAAGTAGAAGAACTAGATAACTTATAGGTACATTAATTAGGTATATTATTTAGAATTTTCCCTCTTAGGGGGGGAGATGTAATGAAAGTACAAATGACATTTCATTAATTTATTAATTAATTAATTCACCATGACGTTGAACTAGGAACAGATGATGTGCAGGTTATTTTCTGTGAAATTTATTATAACGAAAATATATTGAGGAGCCAATATTAATAAACATTAAATGTCGTTTCTTTGTACTTTCAGGTAAGATAGAAGTTAAATTGTCATAATTAATGAAAATTATTGTAATAGTTGTTAATTAAAATAAAACTTTGTACTTTCAGAGAAACAATTTGTGGTTATTTCTGAAAATCCTCAATAATATATATATATATATATATATATATATATATATATAATTGATTCGCATATTAGGTACCTATAATTAAAACTATTTGTATCCTTTCTAACAACATAAATTTGTTTTTAAAATATTGATTTCCCTTACTAGAATAACAATACTGTCTATTTTTTTTACTGTTTATTTGGCGTTGATGACCACCCATGGTTTTACGCCCTTAAACAACAACCAACCAACCTGTCTATTTTTTTATGCTAAGGTCTTAATTGTGAAATGGATATGGCTGTATGCAATTCAACAGATGATGCACATTGCTCTAATGGTGGTACTTGCATTGAAGGACCAGGAATATCATTTACATGTCGTTGTTTGCCAGGTAATATTTTTATACACTATTCGTTTTGCTTACATGTTCCTATTACAGTTTCAGATGGTAGTTTCTTTTAGGGTGGACTGGACGACTGTGTGAAAAGTCAACGGATGAATGTGAATCATCACCTTGTGAAAATGGAGGAGTTTGCATTGATATGCATGCAACATATATTTGTGCTTGTCCCTATGGTGAGGAGAAAACTTTTAATTGAAAATTTAAATTTATAACAACATTCCCATCTTAAAATTTATTTTAGGATATACTGGTAAAAATTGTGAAACTAGAGTGCAATTATGTGGAAGTAACATATGTGAAAATGATGCACTATGTGTAATGGAAAACAAAAATAGTATTTGTTATTGTGTACCTGATTACCATGGAGAGAGATGTCAGTACCAATATGATGAATGCCAAAAAGGACCAGGGTATTGAAAATTCTTAATAATTTTGCTTGCATGATAATGTTACTTATCACCAATTAACTGAAGTAGTCTTCTTAAAACTGTTTAAATTTTCCTGTATTTGATACAGGTACTCTATAAGTTTAAAAAGATGGTTTATAGGGTATTTGAAAGAAGGATATTGATAGTAAATTAATCTGTCAATATTAACATTTGTGTTGGCTGAAGAAAAAAATGTGTATACAAATATTTATATATATCTAACACTAATATCTATATTAGTATACAAATCTTTATTTTTTGTATTATTAATATTTTTTATTTTTATTTTAAAGATGCCTCAATGGAGGAACTTGTATTGATGGAGTGGACAGTTATTCTTGCTCTTGCCCAGTGGGTCTACTTGGAAGATTCTGCGAATGTATAGCTACAGAAAGTGGAGATTTAAACTGTAATTATATAAGATTTCCACTGCCAAACACAAGTCTTCCAACAATTCCTGTTTATACAATTTCAAGCCCTGATAAAACTGAAGCATTTAGTAGTGACTATTCATTAGAAACAAGAGAGACCACAACATATGTGCCAATTAATATAAGCATCACTGAAATAACTTTTTCACCGACTGAAACAACCAATACAATAATTGGCTATTATTCTGAATTTACAGTAACTCAGCTTATGAATACCACAACTGAAGAAATTTACACAAGTGAAAAAGATAAAGAACAAACTGTAACACAAAATGGAACAGTGCCATTGACAAGTGAAACATTTCCAGAAACAACAGAAGATATGCTAGTTACCACGAATACAGTAACAGAATTACTATCATCATCTGATACAACAGAAACATTTGGAAGTGATCTTACATCAGAAACATATAAAAATTTAACTACCTTTGAAATTATTAGAAGTACAATCCCCACAGAATTAAGTGAAAAAACAACTTTAGAAATTACAGAGGGTCCAACTTTATCAGAAATGAATGAAACTACAACTGTAGAAATTACCAGCACTAAAAGGGCTGATGGGCCATTTTCAGAAACTTCATTTCTAACTCAGCCAATAACTTCAAGCAGTGAACATTTTAATTTCACAGAAATCACAGATACATCTTCAACAGAGTACTATGAAAGTAGCAGTGTAGAGACGTCATCAACTGATACTTATTTAGTAACAACAGAAGGTTTTCCAATAGAAACATGTTCTCCATTTGCTTGTGGAAACGGGGGTACTTGCTATGAAGACAAGAGAGGGATACAGGTAATATCCAAACTATTCAGTTTTTAGAAGTATTAAATTAAATCTTGCTCTTGCTTTATAGTATAGATTTGTCATTTAATTGATTCCTTCTCAGACATTAAAGAAAATATGATAGTAAAAAGATTCTACTAGTTCATTGTATAGTGTAATATAAAATCCTTTTTTTAAAGGCATCATACTTTACCAATATTGCCTTCTATGTTACAGTGCCAATGTACTTTTGGATGGACAGGAAAATATTGTGAAGAAGAAGAAGGAATAAAAATTGCTGCATTTAAAGGAAGATCATATTTATTTCATATTCTGGGAAATGCAACTAAAGCGACTATTTCTTTTAAATTAAGAACTTTATCAAGCACTGGACTGTTAATATTTGCCCACGTTACATCTAATTTATACATGTCTCTATTCATACAAAATGGATTACTCAAATTTCAATTTTCTTGTGGAGTGCAGACAATGTTATTCAGTGAATTAAAGTATCCTATCAACACTGGATTTGAGATGGATATAAGTGCGACGTAAGTAAAACAATTTTAATAAACAATTTATTCGGAATTCTGAAATAAAAGTATAATTAATGTGGTTATTTTGTTACTATTTTTCGTTTAAAATTAAATTGAAGGTTAGAGCTGCTGCCTGAGATTCAGCTGCAACAAAAATGTGCTGGAGCTGTAAGACTGAATGGAACACTATCCATGACTGGAAAGCAAGAGGCTTTTGTACCACAATTCAGTACAAAAGCCACTGGTGCTTTTTATATTGGAGGTTTGCCTCATCACATAGCCAATCAGGTTGACATACCTGTTAAAAATGGCTTAATAGCTTGCATGCATTCTTTGATGGTAAGTTTTGTTTGCTGATAATCACAATAACCTTTCTAAAGAATGGCAATTAAAGATAAAATCAATTTTATAGGTTAATGGTTTTCCAAGATTCATTTATAGTGATGCGATTGATGGATTTGATGTTTCTGAATGTATTTCGCTGGCATGTCTGTCGAGCCCTTGTAATAATGGGGCTACATGTGTTGAACAAGAACAGAAATGGAAGTGTTTATGTCCCTCTGGGTAGTAAATATACCATTATTTAATTTTAGAACATTGGATTGATTTTTATTGTTTTACTCTACTGAGTTTTTAAGACGTTAAATAATCTTCCTAATGCAGTGAAATTACATTTAAGGTTCTCAGGAAATTCATGTGAAATATCAGTTTGTATGAATAGTCCATGTAAATTTGGTGGAACATGTGCTCCTTATCCTGGCAGTGGATTCTTGTGTTTGTGCCCACTAGGAAAACATGGAATGTACTGTGAACAAGGTAATATAACTATAATTATTGTAATTTAAAAAATAATATGACAAGAGCCTTAATATTACAAATCAATTATTACTTTGGTTCATGGGAATCCAAAAGACATTAACTAAAAAATTGCAGATATTGAAATTGGACATCCACATTTCTCTTCTTCAGTCGATGGATTAGCTTCGTATATAGCATATCCACTCCCAGGCGCAATTCATCACAGCTTTGAACTTCATTTTAGATTCATACCTATGACCATAGACCAAATTGCATTAATGGTATTCATAGGACAGGGTCACCCACATGAATCAAGTGCAGACCATTTAGCTGTGAGCTTTATTAAGGGTTATGTTGTACTAACATGGAACTTGGGCTCAGGTAGTATGATGAAGTTTATTTTATTATTCTTAAACACATTATGCTTGTTCAAAATAAAGATTTGTCATTGACTCTTATTATTAAATTTTAAATATGTATAACAGACAGGTGTAGAAAACCAAATTTCTTTTAAGTTTTAAAAACTAATTCAAATCCATATTAAGAAAATTTATTGAAAATTGAGAGCTGTATTAACATAAATATTGAGGTTATGCTTGAAAATTTATCAATAGTATATATTTTTAATCTAGTACTTACTAACTGTCAATGTAAATCTCTGTTTTAAGAGAAAGAAACTATAATTAGTTTATAGATCTATAAAAGGTTTTTATTTTTTTTAACTGTATATACATACTTTATTTTTAATTTGTTCTCGGATTAATGTGCCTAAAATAGAAGAATAATTGGATTTTTTTTTATAAATTTAGTTATAAATATACAACTATGAGATTTAGGAATATTAGTCACAACAGTTCAGCTCTCACTATATTATTCCTGTGATTTTGGCTTGGTATATGAAAAGTTTACATTAAAAACATAGCAGAAGCATTAATCACTTTTTTTACTTTAAAAAATATAGATGTAAAGAGTGAACCATTTTACAACATATTTCAAACAGTATTTTTTTTTTTCAGAAAAAGAAATTATAGGTATTTAAAGATAAAGATTTTGCTGATCCATTTGAATATCTCTGAAAAATTCTATTTAATTTCTGTCCTGAAGAAACTATTTAAAGAAATGTGTTATAATAACTAAATCATAAAAGCACTACACAATTTATATAAGATCAGGTACATAAAAATTTAATTTACAGGTCCTCGGCGAATTTTCACTCCTGATCCGATATTTAGTCAGGGCATAGGTAAAAGAATACATAATGTAAAACTTGGAAGATCTGGCCAAGAGGGGTGGTTGCAAGTAGATAATATGCCTAATGTCACAGGAATATCACCTGGTTATTTGACGCAGTTAAATACTAGGCCAATTATTTATATAGGTATGGAATCAATAAGTTATTGAAATTTATGAGATAAATAACTTAAAATTATACTATTTGGAAATATTAAAATCATCTTTAGAAAATGTTAATGAATTTCATAATAGAAGGTAATACCAGAGTTGAAAAAAAAATTATCATGATTAAATTAGATGACTGATTTAAGGAAATTAGTAGTCAAATATTTAGCTATGATTAAATTTAGCCCTACTCTGGGTAATATTAGTAGTAAAAATAGTTAGTTAAAATATTTTTTTATTAAATAACATAAGGAAGAAGATCAATTAAACTCATTCATTTCTAAGAACATTTTTCTTCTTCCACTAGCTCTTAAGTGTAGAATCCAAACCCACTTGTTTTAACTGGTTCATTGTTTCTCGACATTATCCTCCCAGTTTTTCAAATGTTCATTATAAGTAATTTGTGGCTTACCTATAGATGGAATCTTCAAATACATTCTAATGATCTCCCTTCTTGTATTTATAGTCAAATGAATCTCATTTCTGCCATCATGTATCTTCTGGTGTGACTTATCAAGGACTGGAGCTGTAAATAAGTATTGTCTTAAAATGACCAACTTTGTGTTCCACATTATTTATTTTTTATCAATTGTAGTATTGTTTTAATCTGAAAGTAAATGACAACAGCTTTTCTAACTTGATTAGTGATTTCTGGATCCAGTTTAATATATCCATCCCAGATATTGGCATTCTAATATTTCACCACAGCATAAAATGTGATTTCCTCTTTAAGTCACCAATCCTCCATTACCTTTTGATGGCATTTATCAGCTTGCTTCCTCTGGACAGTTTCTCCATAATCAATAACAGCTTTTGGGGGTTTACTTGGGAGTCAACTACAAATCGAGCCAATTTTTGGGAATGATTTCACCACTGCTCTATTGGTTCTCTCATAGGTTTATTATTTCTCTAATAATTTAATTAAATTTTTTGTTACTTTAGGTGGCTACGAAACTCGCAATTTTAGTGGATTGCCTCATGATTTGCCTTTGCATTCTGGATTTTCTGGATGTATATTTGATGTTCAATTACGAGCTGGAAGAATAAGGTTAGCTCTACAAAGATCAAAAGATGCTGTCGGTAGAAATGTAGGGCAATGTTCAACTAAGCATTGCCATAACAATACTTGTCACCATTCAGGTGTTTGCATTGACCATGGAGCTACATTCACGTAATTAGTCAAATTGATTTAAGTGAAACTTATTAAATAATACTGACAACTCTGTAGAGTATAATAAAATTGAAATTAAGATCTCTTCTTGAGTTGAATATAAATACATTTTTTTTTTTTTACGACTCAAAACTATTTAAAAAAATTAACTCATTTTAATTACACAGATGCTTATGTCAAGATGGATGGTTTGGACCAACATGTGGCCTAAAGTACAACCCTTGTGACTCAACAAAAAATAACTGCTCAAATGGTGCAACTTGTGTTCCTTTAGAATTTGGATATGAATGTGATTGTCAGTTCGGAAAAACAGGAAAATACTGTGAAAATGGTTAGTTTTAAAGTACTAATAAGTATTTTTATTTTTATTATTTATATAAATGAAAATAACTATTTAGTTATGAACATTTATTGATGTTTTCAGAGGAAGAACTTTCTGACATTGAATTTTCAGGAGTACGGTCATATTTAAGTTTAGCTCCTGCTTCTCTCGATGGAACAGAGACATGCATAGATCTTGAGATTAGACCAATATCCTCGAATGGCATAGTTATGTACTCAGTTCAAACAGAGAGTTTATCAACAACATTCATTTCTCTAACTCTACATGGAGGAGTTTTAGAACTACGACTTCTTCCATTAGGTAAGCTTAAAAATATAATAAAAAAAACAAAAAAACTCAGCAGCACATTTTCTTAATGATCTATATAAATAAAAATGAAATAATTTTCATTGGTAAGCACATTTCTTGAGAATGGTTGTACTGATTTGGCTGTTTTTTGTGTCAAACTGTTCATAATAATCTGAATAAGGTTTTTCTGAAAAGAGAAATTGGAAAAGTTGTCTATACAATTTCCAAAATGTCTTAACTTTGAGAGATCAAAGTTGAAATAGACACTCATCATAATCACCAACAGATTATATAAAGAGAATAAGAGAGAAAGCGTAGAAAAATTCAAGTACCTGGGTAGTGTCATTACTTCAAGAAATGGAGAAATAAGAGAAAGAATAGAGGCTAGTAATAGGTGTTATTGGGCCCTCAGTAAAATAATAGGTAAAAAAGTCTCCCTAAAAATCTAAAAATAAGGGTCTACCAAACCATTCTTAAAACAGTCGTATTATATGGGAGTGAAACCTGGACACTCACTGCGAAGAATGAAGGCATTATAAATAGATGGAAGAGGAAAATTTTGAGGAGGATATATAGCCCTACTAAAGATGGGATGTATGGAGGATAAAAAGCAACCAGGATCTAAGAGAGCTCCAGATTTGGTTGCTACAATAAAGCAAAGATTAAGATGGCTGGCCATGTTCCTAGAATGAGCTCCCACTGAATACCAAAAATCATGTTCAATGCGCATCCCGAAGGAGGGAAGAGAGAAAGAGGATGGCCTAGATTGCGCTGGAGGGAAGACATTGAAGCGGACCTAAAGACCCTTGGTGTGAGGTATTGGAGGAGAGCGGCTGGTGACCAGAATAAATGGAGGGGAATCGTGGAAGAGGCCAAGGTTCTGCATGGACCGTAGCGCCATCGTTGTTGTATGAGATTTATAAGATAATCTTAAATTAATCATCCCTCATTGAAATGGATCAGAATTTGAATCTGAGGAAATAGACAAGTTCATCAATAGATTAGTTGATGGATGGGCATATCCCATGCCCTAAAGTGATGGAAGACCTGTACCAAAATATAGTATTAGAGATAGAAAATAGAGGTAGCTTCATGTAAGCACAAAAAAAATAAAAAGATAAAAATTAAATTAGACTGTGAGTATATCAAACGTCAAATTCAATTGACAGAATTTGAGCACTGAACAGAAATAAACGCATTCCTGAAGCAAATTGTAACGTTAAAATGAAATTCATAAGAATCCAGAAATTTATTTCACTTGGCTAGAGATATTTCTGAAGTGTAAAAGGTCAGTTATACTCATCCAATAATGATCTATTCCTTATAACTTAGTATTTTAGAGAAATAACATACTATGGATTAAAAATGCATAAGGATACTAATACTTAAAAAGGTTATACAAAATAATCAATTTATTTCTTTTCTTTTTTTTTAAAAAGGCATTGATACTTTAACATATTAATTGACATCTAAAATGTATACAGGAACAATAAATAATTTCATTAAAAACAATTTTTAATATCAAATGAAGGCACTATTAAAAAGACTAATTTACAAAATACAATTGCATCATCTAAACCAACTCCCCAATTATATTTTTGAATAATAGAATTAAAATAATTAATAATAAATAATTACTTAGTTGCAAGAAATTAATAAAATGTAAATTTTACAGGAGGTCAAAGAAATGGAGAAGTATTGACAGTAAGAAGTGGAAGAGTCTTGTCACTTGGGGAGTGGGCTAGAGTTCGAATAGGTCGATATGGAAGGAGAATCTTCCTTTGGGTAATAAAAATGTTCCTACAATATCAGTACAATTTAAGGCACATCAAAGGAATAATTTACAATTATCATAAGCAGTCTAACCTATATTAATTTATCACAATGGTTGCTGTCATACTTATGAAACAATTTTTTTTTTTTAAATTTAAGGCAGTTAACTGCGTAAATTAAACATAATTTTTAAAAAATCACAACATAAAACAAAGATGACTTATAAATATGAATTCAGTTTTTAAAATATTTTTTAGATCTTAAAGGATAAAGACCAAATAACAAAATATTTAAATATTTACAATGTCTTTTAGAACACTATTTGTACTAAAATCTAAGACAATCATTATTTATAAATCTTCAAAAAATGCTACACGGGCTTTTGTAGATCCTGACCTTACTTTCCTTAATGTGGAATATTTGGTTTCTCCTAGTCTAACCTGTTCATCATGAAGCAGATCTAATTCACATTGTTTTTCACCTATTTTTAGAACTTCGATTTCAGTTTTCAAATCTCTCAATTGGTTCTGTAAATGTTTACTCTTTTCTAAATAATCTACCCTTTCCTTTTCAATTTCTAATGACAACTGTACCATATCGTTATCAGGAGTCAATTCATATGATGTCAAATCTGTGGAGCTTATGGTGGCATCCCCTTCCAAAGGTAGTGGCTGCACATCCAAGACTTGAGAAGAGGGATAGATTGAATTGACACTAGAATTCATGTAAGCGTTGCGAGACAGGAATTCTAAAAGCTTTTCTTTAGCCTCTTTTTCAGCTAATCGCGCTTTTAACAATTCATCTTTTAATCTATTTGCTTCAAATGCTCTTCTTTCTGATTCATCAACTAACCGTGCTGTAAGCTGTTCTGCTTCTCGGGTTTTCTTTTCCAAGTTTAACTTTTCTTCCTCAGTCTTCATAGCTGTAAGTCTCATGCGTGCAAGTTCTTGTTCTGCTTCAGTTGCTTTCTGACTGAGTAACATAGCTTCTTCTTCTGCAACACGAGATTTTTCTGCCAAGAGTTCAGCTGTTTCCTCAGATCTTCGCAAGGCTTCATTAGCAAGCCTCACTTCTTCTTGGTACTGTAAAAGTCTCTGCTCTAAAGCTGCTTTCTCCTGTTCAGCTGCTTTTCTCAACTGTTTTTCTCGAGCAAGTTTATTTCTTTCAATTTGTCTTCTAGTTTTCTCCTCCTTAGCTTGTGATTTCATTTGCTGAACTTCCATTGTATCTGGTTTCCTTCGTCTCATGAACAGATCATGGTTTCCAATGCATAAATCTAGAATAAGTTTATTCATTCTAACTTTTTTAGAAAAAAATACAAAATTACTCGCAGATTTATCAACAGGCTTAATAACAAATTTCTTATCATCAAAACTAACATGTCGAATATCTGACCATGGAAAATTTGCTTTAGGAGTCAGCTTATTGTCCTTACTATACATATTCAGACCTAATGCAGTAACACCAAGCCAAAGTTCAGTATTTTTCTTATTTGTAATGGGGAAATAATTAACACCATACATTTCTAAATCTTGAGCTATTTTCAAATATTCCATTTCTGCTTCATCTCTAGACATACCCCTGTGGTCAGCATACCATATTTTAATTCGATCTTCCCACATTTCTGGAGTCATTTGGTACTGATCAATGACTCTCTGAGGTAACAAGTCTTCGCTAGCAAGCATTCCTGGTTTGTATGTAGCCTCATCATAATCTTCATATTTAGCTTGAACAGCATAAGATGCAAGCAGCACAGAAGCTTCAGGAGGACAATATATATCCATAGATAGTATAGCTTGTTTAACTTGTAAAAAAAACAAATGTTGTGTTACCTCTTGTACCAATTCTTCAGCAACATCCTCAGGATAAAATTTTGCAAGGAACATAAAGGGAGTTGTTGGTTGCTGAGAAACTACCTGATCTTGAACTTTTTTGTCAAGCTTCAACCAAGAAATACAATTCTTCGAATCTTCATATTGTAATCCAAAGTACCAAGTCTCACGCAGACCTATAGTACGACAGACTAAATCAAACAAGTCTCTCCCTGTAGCTCGCCATTCTAAATTGAATTCCAATTCAGCATCTAAAGTACAAACTTTAACTGGGAATGATTTCCTTGATTTTTTTCTAATGAACTGCGGCATATTACAGAAAAGCACATAATAAACATAACTTCAAGGGTGGAATAACAAAGACTATATAAAACATAACCTATACCCAGCCTAACAATGAATATGTTGCGATCGAGAAACAGGCGAAGTAACACATTATTATAAGAGAAATAAAACCAAAGCCCAGTCCTGAGGAAAGGGCATAATAACTAGGATTAATACACATTCCAAACATTCTGATGTCATAAGAACATCGTTAGCATTTACTGGGCTAAGTACACAATCGATACTAACCACGGTCGATTAGCATAGAGGTCTCTAATTTTATATTGATATAGAATATAAACAGCAGACTTCCCGTCGTACACTTACCATATCTGAATAATCTTTGAAAACGACTTAACGATTATTAAAAAGACTATATACTACTTGGTGTGGAAACTTAAAAATCGATGAATCACCTCTGTCATTCACTTGGTACATCCTGAAGTGGTGTTCATTGTTTCTTTTATTTATTTTATCATTGGATCTTATAATGGTGAACGTTAATTTTTATTAAAAAAAATTAAAATAAAAAATAAATAAATCACATACCTTATCTATTAATACCTCTGAGTTAACAGGTCGATGGTACAGTGAATGCTGGCACGTTACTTCCAGGGGAAATATTATTGCCATCCCATTCACCTCTTTATGTTGGTAAGTTGTCAGAATAGTAAATTTTCTCAAAAATTTTAATTATAAAATATAAAGTATTTAATTAAACAATATTCTTTTGGTATTTAGACTAGTTCCCCAGATTTCATTTTGAGTTTATCATATGTTTTGGCTACCAGTAACCTTCCACACGTAATAACATGTCAATGAGAGATCGTTTGATTGTTCCTTTTATTAAATAATTAAATTTAAATACAAAAACAAAAAAAATTTTTTTAAATTTTTTATTTAAATATTTTTGAAGAGTTAATATTATAACTTGTCAGGTTATAATTAAACATATGATTGCTTAGCAACATTACCTACCTCATATGTTACCCGCATGGAGTTATAGTACTAAGGAGAGGCCCTTCCCGTATATTGTTCCGTAAGGGGCGAGACCAAAACACTAACCGGCCACGCCCACAATGCCCAACTGGCGACTTGCTTTCTATATGGGTTAGGGCAATTGAAAGGGTTCGTAATAAATGAAATAAGTAAACCATTAAAGTAAATAAATCACCAACATAAAATAACAGCAGTATAAAGCCTAGGAAACCAAAATTTGAACTAATAAGAGGTTAATATACTGATAATACGGTTCACACCAAGATGGCTGCCTGCCCTGACTATTGAGAGGTAAGCCCACTCCACTTGTCTATAACTCCATGGTTACCCGTTTCATTGTAATATTCCGTGATATTTTTTGTATTATTATACCGATTTGATTTATCGAATAAATACAAAAGAAAAATCAATAGAATTTCTTCAGGAAAAAGGTATTTTACATCGAATAACACTTAATAAAATATTTAAATAAATAATTAAATAACTTTTTTTTTTTGTAATTTTTTAAAATTTAATTATTTAATAATAGGAACAATCAAACGATCTCTCATTGACATGTTATTACATTTGGGAAGGTTACTGGTAACCTAAACATATGATAATAAACTCAAAATAAAGTGCAAAAGACTCCAATATTCTTTAATATCTACTCATCAATGAAAAGGGTGAACTACTTAAAGCAACTAAAAACTTAAGAACTTACAGTGGATTATAAAAGTATTGGAACATCTTAATATTTTTAATTAATAAAAGAAAAGGTCTGATATGGCTGTAAAAACCATTTTATTATATTTATACATAAACTTTAAAAGTAATTAAAGAAAAACATTTTATTAACAAAAGAATTAGTTAATTATTATAGAAAATAACAAAAATAATAAATAAAAAAAATATTGGCAAATCCCCTCCTATTTTTGCTTTAAAATATTTACATGAAAAAAGTAAACAGCCTAATATTTTGTCATCATCTCTATGCAGCTAGAACAACCTGTACTCTTGACTGAATTGAGACAAGAGTTTGGGTTATTTCCGGTCCAATTTTAATCCACTCAAATATATCACATCTAAGGTCATTTTTTGCTGTTTTTTTATTCGTTCGCTCTTTCAAGTAGAGTACATACCATAAATGTTCAATTGGAATCTGAGGATAATATACATATAGTAGCCATGGTTTTGTTTTAATGGCGGTTTGTATGTGGTATTTATGTTAATGGAACATGAATGTTTCTTGATTTCACAATTTTTCAGTACTGTTCTTCAATTTATATTTCAATTTTGACGTACTTTTCTACATTCATAATTAGAGACCGGATTTTTGTGCAGTAAAAAATCAAAAAATGTGCCGTAAAAAACTCAAAACATGCAAAATCGTGCAGTAAAAATCTGAAACGTTCAAAAACGCGAATTTAAAAACTTAATACATGCAGCAATCCATTTATTTACACAGACATGCAAAACATAACCGACCTTAAATAAACTAAAGCACATTTCGACAAAATTTCCGTTTTAGTATTAATTCAATCTGAAATACTTTGAATCTAAAACTTGGAAAAAAAAAAAAAAAAAAAAATGTATTATTATTTTCATTTAAAAAAAATATAAAATTTCCTTTTACATGGAAACTAAATAAGTATAATAAAATGTTTTTTAAAAAATAAATTAATTTATAAAAATTTTGTGAGAATGTACAGATTGTACATTTCAAAATTCTCGGTTTCAACAAAGTTGATTGATCTTGCCAAAATATTTTTTTATAAATTTAAAAATTACCTGATTTACAATGTGCCTCTATTTGCGATTTCTTTTCGTGGCCTGTTGTTTTCAAACAGCAAGAACAAAACACCACCTTCCCATCAATTTTCAGCTCTGGATATTTATTTGTCTATTGTTTCAATTTTGTAAAAACACTCGTGGCCGTTTTTGGGATTTTAAAAATTGATAGTTTGAAATCTTATCAACAACTGACCCTTTGTGCTAAATCAGAAGCGGGGAGTAAAATTTTCTGAGGAAACGTCTTTGTTCTAGGACAGTGTTCGGCAAAGTGCGGCTCCAGAGCCGCATGTGGCTCTTTGGCTCCTTAAGTGTGGCTCTGGCACAAATATCCACGGAATGCGCAATAATATTTTCATTTAAAAAAAAAAAAAAAAAAAAAAAAAAAAAAAAAAACTTGGTAAGAAAAAAATTACATCTTATTTTGATAAATTAAAATTCTTCTATAAAGAAGGTTTCTGCTTTATCAATAGCAGTTGACGAGTCATGTGGCATTTCACATTTCATAAGATTTATGTCTCATTCAGGCCCTAAAGAAGAACTTTTAGGATTATTGCCACTCAAAGGTCAGACGCGTGGAAAAGATATCGCAAATGCTGTAATTGAGTGTATGGATAAACATCATATTCTCCCCGATAAAATTGTGTCGATTTCAACAGATGGGGCCAAAAGTATGACCGGCATAAGAAAAGGGTTTGTTGCTATTTTGAAAGATAAAATTAATCACGAGATACTTGTTTACCATTGTATCATTCACCAAGAATCGCTTTGTGTGCAAACATTTCCGGATGAAATTTGTAAAGTTATGGAATTAGTGACTGCCATTATCAACTCCATTTTAGCTAAAGCTCTTAATCATCGCCAATTCAAAGAATTTTTATTTGAAATGGAGAGTGGGTACGCTGATCTTCTGCTTCATAACAAGGTACGTTGGTTATCAAGAGGGAACGTTTTAAATGTGTTCCTTTTTCCGAAATTAAATCATTTCTCCTTGAGAAGGGCGTTCACTATCCTGAACTAACAGACGATCAGTGGATCCAAAACTTTTATTTCATGGTAGACGCCACGTCTCATCTAAATCAGCTTAATCGTAAACTACAAAGGAAAGAAAACTTAATTTTTTCGATATTAGAAGAAGTCATAACATTCGAAAACAAATTATCCTTTTTTTCTCAGGATTTTGAAAGGGAAACATTGTTTCACTTTCCGAGCCTGCTGAAGCATCGCCAAGAAAATAATTACTCTATTGATAAACACCATTTTAAAACAATAATTTTAAATAAGAGGGAAGCATTTCTCAGCAGGTTTCAGGAAATTAAAAACAGCAGAGCAACTTTAGCATTTGTCAAAAAGCCTCTTAATGACCAGGAGATATGGCGCTCTAAATTCGAACGTCTTTGTGTTGAATTGGAAATATTGGAGAAGAAAAAATGTGATCTTAGTTCACAACACGAGTGTTCTGCTTTGAACGACCTGAAGAAGGATGAAATGACCATTTTCAACGCTTGGAAATGTATTCCTGACTTTTACGATCAGCTTAAAACGCTCGCGTTAGCTGTGCTCTCCCTTTTCGGTTCTACGTATATGTGCGAACAATCTTTTTCAAGGATGATCATTATCAAGAGTAAACTGAGAAGTCGTCTTAATGATGGGAACTTGGAATCATGCCTAAAATTAAAAACAAAAACATACAAATCTGACTTACTCAAACTTTCTAAGGAGATGCAAGCACATTGTTCGCATTAATAAATATTTATTAAGTATGAAATTTAGTTTTATTTAGTGTAATAAAAGTTTACTAAACAAGCAGATTTGGCTCCCAATTTTTTTTAAATTGTTGTGATGTTCATATTTGGCTCTTTGGCCTATAAGTTTGCAGACCAATGTTCTAGGAAGTGCTTCGATCCACAATACAATGTTTACCTAAATCCTCAAAGCTCCTAATTCAACACGATCATTTAAAAGTAGTATGTCACAAATACATTTGTTTTAAGCGACTTTTTACTTTCATTTACCTATTTAATATCTTGTCTTATAATAGTAAATATTTTTTTTTTAAAAATTAATGATTAAATGAATAAAATTAGATGAATTTGGTTCAATTGTGCAATTTTGTGCAGTAAAACCCGAATTCATGCAATTTAGCTCAAAAAGTCAAAACTCTGCAATTGGAAGTTGTGCAAAATAAATATTAAGAATAAGAATCCTTAGGTCATGAATGAGATAACTATTTGGGTTAGAGAGCTCTAAATCACAGCAAACTAAATGTGCAATAACACAGAGATCCGGCCTCTATTCATAATCATTGGAATAAAACTCAAATTGCCTATACCATTTGAAGAGATGTAGCCGACATAAAGATAGAAGACGGATTTTTATAGAACACTCGACATACAGAGGCCTAGAACACTTCCACTACTGTGTCTAACTGTTGGTCTGACATTTAGCGGGTGGAACCGTGTTTCCTCCACGCTTATAAGCGACCGTTGGACCCAAAAATATTTAATTTATTGTTATCAGAGAAAATTATTGTTTTCTAAAATTAAATTAACTTTTTGTTTGTGTTTTGTCAAAATAAAGCATTTTAATGCGATTAGCCTCATTATTAATTGCTTTTTTCCTCGAATTCCTAATAATTTGAACCAAGATAATTAAAAGTGTGAATAACACTTTTTACCGTTTCTAGACTAAACGTTCTGTTGGAAGTTGTTGCTATCTCTGTTGTTATGGAGGCGGCAGAGGATGCTCAATGGTTCCCCGAATATTCCGCTTTTGTATTGTAGACAACTATTTAGGACGCCCAGAACGCAATTTATTTAAAACTGAACTCGTGTTTCTAAACTTTTTGACTTTCTTACCTACTTTGCTAAAACTAACGCTTATTGTATTGAAACTAAACCTTTTGCCCAATTTAAAGTTAACTTGGTCCCCGAGAAAGTAACGTCATTCCTCGTTTCTGGTATGTACCCTGCACTGAGTTGTATGATGTTTATTATTTTTAACTCTCCAATTCAGGTAAGAAATAAATATATACTGCCGTATTATTATTTTTGTTTGTAAATATCAGGGACTGGCAAAAATATTTAATGGAGTAAGGAAAAGTAAACCACTGTGCCAATATTTTTTTCCTATGAATTCCCTACTTTTTTTTTTCTTATTAATTAGTAAATTAATTTTGTATCTTCCCTTTGCTTTTAGAAAGTCAAACTTTGGTTCTGGTTTTACTATAATATTCCAACCTCAACATGATGGACGATATTACTGGAAAAATGTATAAAAATAGGATGTGCCAATACTTTTGTGATCAACTGCATGTGAAAAGATCTTGCCTTTCATTAACCTTTTAAGCTTATATTTTTGCTTTCGATCACTGCTAGAGAAAATATTTGGATTATAACGTTGGGTGATTTTTTATTCTGGATATGTAAAGTGTATATATATGGATCAATTTCTTGACTGTTACTATTAAATGTTTAGTGAGGTTCTTGAGGTTCAGTCAATAAATAAAAACAACTATTTTGGCGACGTTTCTATTCTATATTGTTTTCATAATCATGCCCTACAGTGAAAACACAGGTTACAATAAAATCCATTTACTAGTATATAACACCGAAATATTTTTGTACCTGCATCTTGGGAATACCATCCAGTCTTTTAACTCAAATTTTCTTAGGGAATTCTCCATAACCTTTGTAACTGTTCTTCAAAATTTTCCCAGGTCAGTTGTGTACTAGTTAGTATTTAGTATTTAGTTAGTCGATACCATATCCACCAGTAACATTGTAAGTAGTTTCATACTCCTCTATATTCTCTAATTGAATGGTCCGCCGAAAAACGTTCTAAGCGACAATCAAAATTTTGAGTAATCAGTGAAAGGAAATTACTATCTAAAGTTCTTGTTAGTTTTGTAAGTTAGATTTTTTTTTCACCTTGTAATTTGTTATTGTTACATGTAAAATAACATAATGGATTACTATATCATACTAAGACGTACTATTTATTATAGATTTAAAAACCTTTAAAATCGCCACCTCAGAAATTTTGTCGCTTAGAACGTTTTTCGGCGGAACCATTCAATTATATAGATTTTTATTATTCTAACACATGTTTTTATATATTTGTATTGTAGCTAACTTTATGTTTTGAAATAACTTGTATGACTTATATAATTTTATTGTAACCTGTTTTTTCACTGTAGGGCATGATTATCAGAACAATATTGTCTCGAAACGTCGCCAAAATAGTTGTTTTTATTTATTGACTGAACCATAATACAATTTTAGGAGAATATATTATTTTAAACTTTCTGCATTGAGAATCACACCAAAAATTTGTTCAAATTTCCATTTGTTTGAATTGTTTTTCAATTAAAATTGTTACTTTTTTAAAATTTAAATTAGAGCGTTGAACGAACCCTTAGATTTTGTAACGAACTCACTAACCACATATTTCTTAATTTTCAATTTTAGAAGTTTTAAATTTCTAATTATCAGAACTTATAAATGACTCTGAGAACTTGTAGCTAATAATAAGCTTCAGTTTTCGTTTCATTAGTAGCCGTTTATTAAAAAAAACAAAAAAAAATAATGAGAAACTAATATTCTAAATTTAATTATTAGAAGACATTGCACTTCTATGAAAATATTTACTGATTCTTATTATTCCTAAATGAATGTATCATCTTTAATATAAATAAGGTATTTACATTTTTTTAACACCATTTAGGAGGCTTACCAGATCTTTCTGAAGTAGCCATGGAAGCAGTAGCAAAACCACCAGTTCCATTCTCAGGGTGTGTGAGGCGTGTATGGATCAATTGGCGCACAGTTCCCTTGGACAAACATCATGTTTTGTCTGCCCGTAACGTCCATGATTGCGATGGAACTGCCTGCGGAGGGGATGTATGTTTTAATTCAGGAAGTTGTTTTTTAACATCAGATAACAAGCCAAGTTGTAAATGCCCTGAGGTAAGTAAATTAAATTAGCTTAGAAATATTTCAAACTTATACTACTAAGCAAAAAAAGATCATTATAAAAATTTAATTTTAGCATTATATGGGTGAGAGGTGTGAAAAACAAGCCTCATGTCAAGAAGTGGGATGCGAACATAATGGAAGATGTCTAAAAGAAGATAAAAGTTTCAAATGTCACTGTCCAGCTGGTTGGACCGGTCCCTTTTGCAATATAGGTAACGTTATAAAAAGGTTGATAAAATATTCATCGTAAAACCATATTAATAAAGTAATGTTCTTCTATTTAAAGTTTCTATCACAACTATTCTTATATATTAAAAATTTCTTTTTTCGTTTTCCCATGTAGCGCTTCCAAGCTTAGGATGCACTCAGCCAAGCTCTCCAGCAGTAGTTCTTTACATGCTTTGACATGTTATTGCAATCATTGTCAGCCCATTTACTTAATGTATATAATTGTACAGTTGTAAATTTCAATAAATTGATATAAAAATTAAAAAAGAAAAAATTTTAAAATTGAACTTTCAGTTTAATGACAATAGTGGTAATTTTCTCGCTAAAGGTGTGGTTCCGCATGGAGCAGCCAGCCGCAGCAGCTGCGTCTGCCAGACGCCGCGGCTGGAAGCTGAGCACTGCTTCAGTTGATTTTAATAGAAGTGTTGCAAGAGGGAGCAGCTGCGGCTGCCGCCAGAAATTTGAGAAGCTGGCTGCTGCGTTCGGACTGCTCTAGGGACCAGTCCAGACGCGCTCCTTCGCGTCTGTAGTATGAAAAGCCACATCACCAAAGTTTCTTGTACCATTTTAGACTTTATTTTTTTTAATGTCATACCGATCTATATGGTATTTTTTAAAAACAATGCTTAAAATACATTACAGAACACAATTTTAGGGTTTTGGTATATTTAATATACATTTATAAATAATTGGATAAAACCTCAGATTGAAATACCACAATTTATATATATATATATATATATATATATATATATATATATATATATACATACACACACATAAAAATTTAAATATATTTATTATATATATATATATATATATATATATATATATATATATATATATATATATATATATATATATATATATATATATATATATTTTCACAAAAAAACACACAAAAAAAAAAAGGAAAATAAGGAGCGAAATAATACTCACTAGTGCTGGGTAAAGACTGACTTTATTGCTGTAATAATCCTCTATATAAATATATCCCTACATAGGATTAAGTACAAGATTAAGTTGTATATTACTTCCCTCCTCACCATAACTCCCCCCCACCAGTTTACGAACACTTCTCGTAAACTCATAGGGTATACCCCAAGACAAGCAATATACAAACAATTACAAATTCTTAACTACAATAACATGAAAAAAAATTAGATTATTTTACCTTCACATTGTTTTCAATACAAAAAAAAACTCTTGGTAATCCACTCACTGAGATAACAATATGAAACTATATTAACTAATTACATCAAGCCCAAACAAAAGCAAAACAAACTAAAAAAGAAACAAAAAGTACAATTCCATTATATACACAGAGTTACGTCTACTTTCCTGAGACGTTGCTCTACAACACAGAAGAGAGAGTACCTGTCTACCGCATATTTTTTTTTTTAAATTCACTCATAGAGTAAAAAAAAATTAGTAAAACCCATGCGGTATTAATATACGCAAAACGATAAATAAAAAAACGATAAATAGAGCGAAACGAGGAATGAATTAACCAAGGAACGAATGAGATGAACGAAAAGCGAAAATAACGAAGATAACGTAAAGCGAAACGAGACAATTAGAGCCCCTTCAATGGGGCTTTTAATTGTTCTATGTGAACATTTCTACGCTTCCGGGGTTCGTGAATATGTTGAATCGTGACGACGTTATGTTCTCGGATTGTCACTACTTTGAAGGGTCCCTACTTCCTTACTTCTATTTGACCCCACCTTCCGATATACAACAGTACCGATCTTGATATTCTCCATGCCGTCTCGAACCCTGAGGTTTTCCCGCGCCACTCTTCTACTTTTCTCCGCCATTATCTTCCGCCGAATGTTTTCCCTCCTATCCATAAGTGCCACTCTATTCGCCACCAACTGCTCTGCCAATTCGTCATCGACTACCGTGACCCGGCAGTCTCTTCGCCTCTCTCGAAGCCCGAAAACAACCTCAAATGGAGAATATCCCGTCGACATATAAATGGAGTGATTATACGCGATTATCGCCTTTGGCATCGCTAAACCCGCATCCAAACCCTTATCGACATGAAAAACTTGGAGATGATCTCCCAGGGTACTGTGCAACCTCTCGATCCCTCCTCGACTTTTAGGATGTCCCGGGGTATTAATATGCCAGGTTATCCCTACCTCATGCATTTCCTTCCTAAGACTAGAGTTATCAAACTCACGCCCACCGTCCGAAGCTATCCTTTCCGGTACCCCATACAATTGGAACCACGCTCTTAATGCTGATATCACCGCCTCCGCCGACCTTCCTTCCACCGGGTATGCTAATGCCAATTTTCTAAAAATATCAATAATGGTAACCCATTTAAAGCCCTTCCAGGTGAACGTGTCCACTTCCAAATCACTCAACGGACCTATGGGTGTTATCGTTTCCTCCTCCCTCCCCGTTGGAGGATGCCGGTCGTACTTGCTTGTGTTGCAAATTTCGCATGCCCCAATCACCTCCTCGATCGACTTGCGCATATTTTTCCAAAAGTATTTGCGTTTCAATGCTTGTACCGTTTCTTGCGCCCCGCGGTGGTTAGTTTTACCTTGGTGGTAAGCAATTGTAATTTCCTTTTGTCGATCTATTTCCTTTACCGTCTCCACCATGAGTGTGCACCGGATAAAAGTTCGACCCAATCCAATCTTTTCGGTTCGCCACAGCCGCTTTATTTTCTCCCAAACAACCGCATTTCCAACAAATAGGTAAAATATTTTTCCCGGCCGGGTTTCCTCTTTCAATATTTTTTTAATCGTTTCCTACCCTACTCCCGTTTGTGACCAAATGGTGGTTATACGATGCTTCCCATATGTCGAGTATTCTGCTTTCGTTAGTCCCCTTGTCATTGTCTTCCAAATTATCTGTCTCCGTTTGTCGTTTATTATTTCCTCTTTTTCTTCCATTTCCACCGTCCTGTCCCCTTCTGAACTGTCCTGCCTTGCTACTTCCGAATCATCCACCCCTCTTCCGATCCTCGTTCTACCTCTTCCGATTCTCGCTCCCCTTCCCCTTCCGGCGTCCACTCACTTACGAACCTCTGAATTCCCCCCGAATATTCCCCTTCTTCATTTCCTATCGCGTTCACCTGTATCGCCCGCGATAACCAATCCGCTACAATATTCTCCCTCCCCGGCTTATATACCACCTCCATATTATACTGACTTAACAGTTCTTTCCACCTGGTGATCCTTGCCGACGACTCTTTCAATCTCCCTACCCACATTAGTTGACGGTGGTCCGTGAATACTTTGAACTTCCGACCGAACACGTACGGCCTAAAGTGTTCGACTGCCCACACTACTCCCAACAGCTCCCTTTCCAACGCGCTGTAACGCGCCTCCGTCTCCGTTAGACGTCTACTCGCGTACGCTACGGGCTGCTCCCCTTTATCGCCTTCCTGAGATAAAACTGCCCCCAATGCATACTCACTAGCGTCAGTCGTAACGGTAAATGTTTTCATAAAATCGGGAAATTTTAGAACCGGCTCTTGCTGAAGTCTCCGCATGCACTTCCGAATGTTACTCTCAATTTCGGGAGTAATAACGATTTTCCGGCCCTTTTTAAGTAGATCGTTTAGGGGTACGAGGTGTTTTGCCATCTCTGGGACAAACCGCCGGTAGTAATTCAATGTTCCTAACAGCCTACGAATTCTTTCCACGTCCGTCGGGATGACCATCTTCCTTATTGCCTCTACCTTTTTCACATCTGGCCTCACTCCCTCTCCCGAAATTGTATGCCCCAGAAAATTAATTTGATCCTGTCCCAATATCGACTTTTCCTCCGATAATTTTAGCCCAAACTGACTCAGTCTGTCAAAAACCCGTCTTAAGTCCTCTACATGTCTTGTCTCGTCCTTGCTAAAAATCAGTAAGTCATCCATATATACTTGACATGTCCCTTCGTCCAGTCCCCGTAAGAATTCGTCCATGAGTCTCTGAAAAGTGATGGGTGCATTTTTCAAGCCAAACGGCATCCTTGTAAATTCGTAATGGCCCCTTTCGAAAGTAAACGCTGTCTTGTACTGATCTTTGGGGTGCATCCTAATTTGGTGGTACCCCACCTTTAAATCCAGCGTGCTAAATATGGTTGACCCTCCTATTCTGTCCAGTATGTCCTCAAACCGTGGAATGGGATACTTTTCATCTACCGTATTTTCATTGAGTTTTCGAAAATCTACGACCACCCGATATTTCTCCACTCCTTCCCCATTTTTCTTTTTGACTGCCCACAAAGGACTATTGTAAGGCGACGTGCTGTTGACAATAATCCCCTGACTTTTCAGATTGTCGATTTCCTCCCGAATGTGCCGACGTAACGCCTGGGGGTATCTCCGTTCCTTCACGTAGGTAACGCGTTCCTGTTTCAACGGGATTTCGTGTACCGTTTCCCCGGTTGCACTCAACGCATCCCCTTCTTTGTAAAATACATCTGAAAATTCTCCCTTCAACGTTAGTCGCCAATCTACCTTCCGGGTTACGACTCCCACCATCGCCATATCTGACTTCATCACCTTGTCACGCCGATACTCCCTACCTCCCATCACGATCAACCATCTCTTCCCACTACTTTTTATTTCAGGTCACACCCTATTATCCCACCGTATTCGCGCGGCATGTTCTCCACTACGTGTACTCTTAAAAGTCCTCTCCCAACCCCCCATCTATCCAACGAAATATCCGCTTCCCCCTCTACTCCACACGGACCGCTTAGAGTGACCAATTTACACCCACACGTTTGTACCCGCGGTGCTCTCTCTCCTTTACACCATGCTCTTATTGTTTCCCGACACATGATTGCCATTCTTGCCTGCCACCAGTCGTCTATCTCCCGGTTCGCTTCCCTCCTCCTCTGTTTCTGACGTTTCACACCCTCCTTCCGTCTCCGACAGGTGTCTGCTCCGTCTCCACGCTCTCTGTGCATTAACCTCCATCGGCTCGACCTGGTTCCTCCTGCTCATATACGGACACTGTCTGGCAATGTGTCCTTCTGTACCGCATTCGAAGCACCTGGTGCGAGGGCATTGCGCTACCAGATGGCCTGCCTTCCCACACCCGTGGCACTTCCTTTCTTCTTTTTTCCAATTTCTCTTTTCGGGTCCCTGTCTTTTCTCCCTCGTTGCTAGCCGCTCTCGTCCTCTGAACTCCCTGTCTCGCCCTCTCCACGGGTCCCCTTGAGATTGCCTGTTCCTGTTGCTATCTAAGCGACGATAGGTCACCTTACTCCATCCTCCTTCCTTCCTCACCTCTTCCTCCCTAGCGCTGGAGTCCACCATTTCCCTGGCGCAGTCAATTAAGTTCCTGTCTCTGGGGAGTCCTTCTCTCTTGCCAGGCTCCTTCGCTAATTGTACCTTGAGGATCGTTGATAGGAACGCCATCCTCGCCTACACTTCCGCCGCTTCCGTGGTTTCTCTCATCTTGTCGGTTATCCTGTTGAAGTGCCCCAACAATTTACCTGCGTATTGTCCAATTGACTGATGCGGCCCCCTCATCTCTCTGAACATACGGAAGATATCCTCTTCCGGTGTCCATCGCCCACCTCCGAACGCCTTTTTGAGTCTATCTTTGATTACAAGCCAGGGGGTGTCTTCATCCGCCTGGATCACATTCAGTGTGGTGCGTTTGACTCGACACACTAATATATTACTGAACACGGTTTTCAGGTTTTATAAATATAAATATAAAATATAAATATACATTTATAAATAATTTGATACAACCTCAGGTTGAAATACCACAATTTATTCATATATAAATATCTCTTACATAATTATACTATATCTTACATGATAAAAATTGTTTAACGAAAACAGGGTTGTCAATAAAATGTTCATTGGACAAAACAGTAATAAAGAAACTGGAACTTTATACATCATCTGAAAAAACAATAAAATCGTGTTTTCAGCGAGTTTTCTAAATTGTCTTTCTATAAATTGTGAAATCACCAAAGGGAAAACGTGAGATTCACAGCAATGGAGACTTCCATGTACTGGTTTGTTTTCTGGTCTTCCCACAATGTACTAGATTTCACGTCTGCCCACAGTTTGTTAGTTTTCATAATACGCCTCGTTGAGCTCCCATTTATTAAAAATGGCTCGTTTTAGTACGTTAGAGAAAGAGAAATTATAAAATCTAATCGAATGAAGTTCAGCCGGAAAAACTTCCTGAAGTCGTCGTTCAGGAGGTGCAGCTCAATCAACAAAGAGAGAAAACCTTCTCTTCTTCGGGAAAACATAGGGTCAATTGATCTGTTCATAACATGGAACTCCTCTTCCTCCATCAACAATCACAACCCCAGTTTTCTTCTCAATATACTCCGCTGAAGCCAGAATACGAACTGATGAACTTCCAGCCGCAGCGTCTGGAAGCTACATGTGGAACCACCCCGAACGCAGCAGCTGCAGCTGGCTGCTTGGTTTCCTCCTTGACTCCAGTGGTATCTTCAATACCAAAAGATACTTTTAAAAATTTGTTCTAATAAGATTTTAATATCAATTAAAAAAATACCAAAAAACTTTCCATTGTAAACTTATTTCATTATTTTTGTTTAAATGCATTTACCAAAAAATCCGACGGAAACATACGTTAATCGGGCTGTATATCTTGACTTAATTCAATCATTACAGTAGAACTTCACTAATCCAACCGTGATAAGACTGGTGTGAGGGTTAGTCGGAATAGTGAAAAGTCGGTTTAACCGGAGACAACAAAAATAGGTATTTTGTTTTCTTTTTACATTCTTAACTTATAATAATTTGTGCGAGGGTTAATAAATACAATTTTAAAACACATTTGTCAAGTCACTCAATTACAGCAATTACATTCAGTGTTATCGTCTTGTGTTTTATTTTATTACCTCGTTTTTTCATTTTGAGAACTATGAATTCATACGCAATCTGTATTATAAAATATTGTCACTTCACCTGACCAAGTTCGAAAGGAATCTAAAAGGATTAGAAGTGAAAACATATAATAGGATTTTATTCAAAATAACGTTTTCTTAGAAATTTTCATTGTGAACTCGCCGACTCGATCGCCGGGGTACCAGGAATATTTAGTACTTAGACCTATACTATTGTATAAAGCCGCAATTAATTCCTTTTCTTCCCTTGTGCGTTATAATTTAATTATTAACCCTTTTCCGGGCACGGTATTCTACAGTACAGAATAATTCGATAGAACATTTGGAGGGGTCCCATCATTCAGAAACATTAATAGAGGTTAAGAAACAAAAAAAAATTGTAATAAATAAAAGTAATTTTTTAAAAATGATATATTCAATATTATTGAATAAACATTGATATTAAAAAACAAAAAACAGTGAATTTAAATGATCTTAAATATGAATAAATTAGAATAAATATTTGCTAACTTTCCTTTTCTTTTGAGCCTTCATCTTCATTAACATTTAAGGGTTTTGAAAAAAAGTTTCTAATTTTGGTGTTAGTGAAAGAACGTCGCTTTTAGTCTTCATTTTTTCTTTAGCAAGTTTTCTATACTCGGCTCCACTGAGTCTTTTTCGGTCATCCATAATTCGGAAATTTTAACGCAGTTCAAAATGTAGAAAACAAATACGTTTTCCAAATGCTGATACTCGGTAACACTAATAACTCTCTAAAACTACGTACACTAAAACCAAAATGTTAATAAAATAAAAAACCTGTCGGCTTTTGCAATCAACGCAGACTATACAACTGTTAACAGTGGCAACAGATAGTCCAATGTCATTTTAAGGGGTAGGGGGTGCCATCACACAGTTCCGCGCCCCCGAGCTCACTACTAGCGCTCAGGCTACTAATTTATATTAAGCAGTTAATTCTTATAAGACGTACGAATTAACTTAGAATCCAGTATAATAGGGTTTATAAATTATGTAAAAAATCAAAGAATATTGGTTATAATTGATATTATAGTTTTAAAACTTTTTAATATCTGATTATTTTTTTTTTTTTTTTTTTAACTTCTCAAATTTTGCCGCCCCCTGAAATCTGCCGCCCAGGGCACGTGCCCCCTCTACCCCTCCCTAGTTCCGGGCCTGCTTGTAGGTGCTGCAATGAACTGTTACCTGTCGCTGTACCATTTCGCAACTAACTGTATCTGTTTAATGAAAGAGAAAAATATTTTTACTAAACAAGGCAAGTAATGGACTCAGAGCAGCATTTACTTTCTCGACTGATAATAGAATCTTGGTTGAATATTTAAGGGGAAGTAAACTTCTTCAGGTCCTTTTTGAAAATTCATGATCATATCATTTATTTTTATTCCCCTCCTCTTCCTTACAGTTTCGTCTGTCTCTCTCTCAGAAAAATAGACCAATTTTTATCATGCCAATCCCATCTTATTAAACTAAACTAAAAAAAAAAAAGTGAAAGATTTTATTTTTAAACAGTTATTTTTTTCCCCTCCTCCAACTATAGAAACTTATTTTTTTATGATTTCATTGAGCCCCGTTATTGTTGGAAATACAAAATTCTCTACCCGGTGAAAAACCCTTTTTTGAATTCATTACAACATTGATTTTCACTCATCAAAATCCATCAAACTCATAAGTTAATAATGCATTTACTAAGAAATAATATATGAAATTTGCTTTGAGTGATTTAGTGTTTGATCGAAATGCTACTATTACAGAAGTACCCCTTGGTATGCCGCATTTCGGAGGTGACGGATATTTGGTTGTGGACACAAAACATGGTGTTGCCAAACGCGGCGGAGGGATTATTGCTGAACCAGCTATTACTTATCTTTACCTCAACTTTTCTTCATCACAAAATGATGGCATGCTACTTTGGACCTCAAAAGTAAGCAAAGAACAATAAGTGAAAAAACTATATTTTAAGAAAGTATATAGTTAACATTTACCATTTTTACAGGAAGATCATTTCATTGGATTCGGATTGGAGAATGGATTACTAAAAGTAGCTTGGGGATTAATGGTTCCAGATGAAAGTAGATCTGTACTGCTTCCAGGAGCTCTGATTTCTGATGGAGCATGGCATGTATTGACTACTTCCTTTAATGAGGGAAAGATTAACTTTTCCACTGACGGAGCCATAAATTATTCATACACTACTAAATGGCCTATTGTTACTGACGGCATATTTTATATTGGTAATTATCAATATTATATATATATATATATAAAGAGAAAAAAAAATATATATATATATATATATATATATATATATATTTATTTTTTCCCCCTTTTTTCTCGTAAGGTGCGTTTACACCAAGCGAGCATTATTTGGGAACACTGTTCGCAAACGTTCAAAAACAGATGCTTAGTTGGTGTAAACACTCACCCCAGCCGAACAGGGTTTTGTGAACCCTGTTCAAGAACGTACAAGAGTGTTCCGCTATTTGTCGGTAAACTGGCGAATCATCAAAGGAATTCAGTGTTAGTTACTTTTTTCCCCCCATAGAATGCGTTAACAACGACGGAATATCCTTCCGCCATCTTAAAAACCGTTAAATCTTGGAATATTTTAAAACAGCATCCTTAAGGACGAAAACTAATATATATATATATATATATATATATATATATATATATATATATATATAATATATATTTGGACCAAAGATGTCCTTCCTGTTTATTTATTTAAATAAATTACTCACTCATACATTGATTTAAGCTTTTATTCAATAGAACACACTAAGGACAAAGTAAGTGCCACATGTCTCTACAGTAATCTGTCCCTAACTCTATCAACCAGAGGTTATAAGCAGGTGACACAGTGTAAACATAAAAATAATGATTTTACAAGAAAATGATGTATATACTTTAACACTTCCGCCATCTTAAAACAGTATCCTTAAGGATCAAAACTAATTGTAAATGGGAAGGAGAGTGGCCAAGGATGTCCTACGGCCTCAAAAAATCGTCAGATCCTCCCCGGTCTGAAAAAGTGTCCTTATAGCAGGAGCCATCTCTTAATCCCTCCCCGAACCCCCACCGCCACGGTTCAATATTGTACAAATTTAGTACAAACCTTAAACTCGTCAAATATTTGTATAAACAGTATCCTTATAAGCACAACAATGGGGAATATCCTTCTGCTATCTTAAAAATATTTTAAAACAGTAACCTCAAGGAAAACGATGGTGGAAGTTATCCTACAGATAACTTAAAAAGCGTTAAATCCTGGATTTAAGATGGCGTAAGGACCCCATTTGGGCGACATATATGATAGTTTTACATATATATTAGTTTAACCCGGGTGCTATTCGGAATTTTTGTTTGAACATGGTTGAATGCTCGAGAACAACTGCTTGAACGTTCACAAACAATGCTTGGTTGGTGTAAATGCACCTTTATGGTAACCCCATAAGAGGAGAATTTATTTATCGTATTTACATGCGCCATGCCTGTTTTTTGTGTGCGTTTTATCGGTATTGATTTGTAACCTTCTCGTGGTTGTTTTATATTTTTAAAAATAAATTGAATATTTATCTATCTATTAATGTGAATAATAAGTGTCAAGAGGTGGTTCGTTTTCACATTCTCGACACAGTTTGGATAGTGATAAAATCAACTCTGTACATTAATTTTTTAGAAAAAGTATAAAGAATGTGATCAAATTTCTTGTTTGATATAAACTATTATTCTCCATATTTCGCTTAATTTCTGTGTATGGTAGAAATTAATATGATTGGCTCCTTGAATTAATCCTACAAAACGAAGTGCTTGTACGAAACAAAAATAGTATTTTCTTAAATTTGGAACCAATCAACTTTTGTATAACCAAGACAGTGTTCAAGTTTTTCAATATGTTGCCGGTTTAAAGCTCTCTTGTAATGATCAGTTTGTTTGGTTATAAATAGTAAGTAACCATATTATTCAACAATCTAAGTAACTACATAGATTATTTTAAATCTTATTTTGCCATTTTTTTAAGGTGGGTTTCCTGATGAAAAGAAGGTATACACCGAAACAAAGGGTTACTTCCAATCCCCATTCAATGGCTGCATTAAAGAGTTTGCTTGGAATAAACAGTTTAGTGTGATAGATTTTTCAAAATATAGCGGTGCAAACCTTGGAAGCTGTGACTTGTTTACTTCAAGATCAGGTGTAGGGATTAATATGTAGTAAATGGAAAAAATATTTTCCTTGTCGAATTTGGTTATTAATTGGAATATTTAATTTAATTTGTACATTAGTTCTATAATTCGCTTTACACCTATTAAATGAAAAGATAATAACTGAATGTTATATTTGTAATAAACTTTTCAAAGGTTTCAAAATAAATGTTTGTAAATGTTCTGTTTTAGGTTTTAAGATGTGATGTTATTTGTTTAATAAGTTCTGTAGATGATGATATTTAGAAAAAAATTGAAATATACCTTTGAAGTTTTTTAAAAATTGTTTAAAAAAAAAATATGAATGTTGTGTTTTCATTGTTTTCCCCTTGTCTTGCGATTGTATTTTTCCTATCAAGTAAGCAGCTCTGCAAGGTGGGAGAAACGCCGTGGTATTAGCTGTTCGACGATATTTGCGAGTTATGGCTTGGCGAGCCGGATATATTTTTTTTTTTTTTTTTTTATTTTATTGATAAAGTATTACAATCAGCCTCAATGTGGGCAATAAGTAATATTGATGACTAAATGGATCCATTCTCACACTATGTACAAAAGCAAATAAATACAAAGAATAGATAAAAAAATAAAATAAAATAAGAAGAAGAAAATAAAAAAAATAAACAAAGTACCTCAAACTATACAATATAGAAAGCTAAGAAAAATAAAAAATAAATAATCTATTAAATAAGTAACAAGACATAAAATAAAAACAATAATAAGAGTAAAAAATAAAAAATAAATAAAAAATTTAAATTAAATTAAATCGTAAAATACATTCATAGTTTATTTAAACTATATTCAAATCTAAGGGATCCCCTAACCAGACTTGTCCCTCCACTTATTGAGGGAGAAGCCAGGCCCCAGGGGTTCTCTCTCAGCTGCGTCACTAGTATAATATAACACCAGTGGAGGCTGTGTGAGTGCGCTAAACTACAGTCACTCAGAGCATGAGCGGAAGCTGGCCATTGCCAGGACTCTATGTCGAAATTTATAATAGGTCACGAGGCCACTGCCTTTTTAACCTGCGAGGAGGATTATAGGGGTAAGTGGAGCTGGATAGGGATTGTGATAGGGGATTTAGGATGATGAGAAAGTTTTTGATGAAATTTTGAAAATTTGACAGGTATGGATTCTAGGACAAAAGGCATATTAAGATCGTTATGTAAGGTTTTGTTGGATACATAATATGGGCCATTGGTTATGGTTCTTAGGAATTTGGATTGGAAGAATTGGATACGTTTGATGTTCGAGTGTTTTGCTGTCTCCCAAATTTCTAGTCCGTAGGTCCAGATAGGCTTCAGGATAGTCTTATAAATCAGAAGCTTGTTGTCTATTGAAAGTTTTGAAGTCTTGCATAGAATTTGGTATAGTTGGCTGAATCTTCTGTTTAGTTATTGTCTTTTAAGTCTAGTATGTGGGTTCCAAGTGAGTCTTTTGTCTAAGATGAAACCAAGATCGCACTGTATCAGATCTGGGTAACGGGATCTTATTGAATAGAATAGTTGAACAGGAACTACGGAGTAGAGCAAAAGTCATGGGGGTGCATTTGGATTCATTGACTTTTATTCTCCATCTGTTGCACCATAGTTCTATCATTGAGAGGTGATTTTTTAGGTTGGAAGAGGCTGTTTTAGGATCAGGATATGATGAAAGTATAGCTATATCAACAGCGAAAGTTGCAAGGAACGTGCCGGGAGAGGTAGGAATGTCAGTAGTGAAGAGAATGTTGAGTACAGGACCCAAAACGCTGCCTGACCTGCAACACAGGCAATCTAACAAAGTATGATACCTTTGTACATACCGGAGCCAAGTGGAGCTGGAGCCGGCTGGTATTGCGAATACTTCAATAGCTATATCGTTGTGGGGAACAATGCAAGCAACTACGACGGGGAAGTGAGTGCGATACAGGAGGCTGTCACCAAATTAAACACCATTAACATGCACCCACATAATATTGTATTTTTGGTTGATTCCCAAGCAGCTATACTGGCACTAAGCACCAATAGTCCTACCGACTGCTTACGAACTGTTAAATGTCGCACGGCTCTAGATTGGACGGAACACTGTGCTGCAGTGGATCCTCTGCCATGTAGGAATAACTGGAAATGACAAAGCCGGTGACCTTGCCAAAAAAAGGTGCTAAATCTGTCCAGCCCTCAGTTGCCACGACCTTAAGAGCGGCAAAGAACATAATCAACAGCACCATCAATGCCTATATGTACAATCGCATGAAGAAACAAAGTGAAAATAAAAAGTGGGAATGCCTAGCAACTCATGGGCCGACCGGTGTTGGGCTAGACCGAGCCCAA
Organism: Euschistus heros; assembly: GCA_003667255.2. Taxonomy (NCBI): domain Eukaryota; kingdom Metazoa; phylum Arthropoda; class Insecta; order Hemiptera; family Pentatomidae; genus Euschistus; species Euschistus heros. The sequence goes on along the minus strand of RCWM02000577.1, from coordinate 584,181 downwards.
GCTGTTGCACACTTCAGACTTACTACTGGACACGACTATCTACAGGATCATCTTCACCGCATTGGAGTCGCAGACAGTAACATCTGCCCCTTTTGCAATCTAGACAAGATGGATAGCGATCGTCTGAAGACCTGTCCAGAACTTGCTGACGCTCCACCTGATCCTGCCACACATTACTGGGAGGCTAGACGTCGAATGGCCGAGAGGCTAAAGACTGGCGTTGGATAAAAAAAAAAAAATTTTACACACAATATTAAACAGCTGAGGATCGGCAGTTTGATTTGTATTAATTTTCATTCGACAGAAATAATGTTATTGATTTGATCTGGTTGGATTTTAATTTCTAACCATAAAAGTATGTGATAGTGTGGCAAAACCCGTTTCAACATTGTACATTTAAATTTTTATTGTTGCTAAACCTAGAACTATGAAAATGATGTAGTTAAAATTTGGTAAATTTCACTCCATATAGTTGTTTTTATAACAATTTAATTGAAAAAAAGTAAGTAAGTAAATTTTATTATCAATGCCAAGCTCTATGTAACACTGTACCTTTTAACCTTTCATGTAGATGGCAATAGCCACCATTTTTGAACTTCACTGTTATCCACTTATTATTCATTTTTCAATAAAGAATTAGTTGAAAATCATTAGATTTTACTATAGCTAAACCATCCTATAAAGATGATGGAGTCAAAATTTGGTAAAGATTGGTTCAGTAGTTTTTGGCGGTCAGTGATCACAAACGAAAAATTGCTTGTCCTTTTATATAATAGTATAACCTTATACCGCCATATGTTAGAATCGTTTAGAGCTAAAAGATAATTGTGACTTGCAGATAATATACAAATAATATTGCGACTATAGATTAAGACATAAGCTATCCTATCTTACAAGTTGGATCTAACTGCACACGGTGTGCAAATTTGATTAAAATCGGTTCTGTAGTTTAGGTGTCAGCATGGCCCAAGAACGTGACACGTAATTTATATATATTAATAGTATCTGTGTTTAAATTGTAACTTATATTGAAAATAAACATCAACTGCTTTCTGAGATTTTAGAAGAAAGGTAGGAATTCAGCATCACATCGGTATCAACTTAAAATCAATTCGAATCCCACATTAATTATAAGAAATCATTTCAAAGAATAATAAATAAAAACCAAAAGAATATGACTCTAAAATGGAAAAATAAAAATGGAACTTTGACTATACTAGAGGTGGTGTGGTACTGAACGAAACAGTTAATGGAAATGTCACTTTTCAAATAGAGAAAAATGGTTTTGTATATGTGACGTAGACGACACAACTTTCCCTGTGAACCTCTAAAAATGTTCACCACCTGAAGTCTCATCGAAATTGCGGCAGGCACTCCATGAGTTATTTTTATTTATTTCCCCATCTTCATTTTCTTAATGGTTTTTTTTTTTTTTTTTTTTTTTTTTTTTTTTTTTTTTTTTTTTTTTTTTTTACAAAGATTTTTATTCAGGCAAAACTTAAAATCAATCTCCTTTTTTATAATACTGGTATCCAAGCAAAGGGGACTGAGGTTACCCCAGTACTGGTAACCTTAGAATGGTGATCTGAGGTTCCCTTATCAATTGCTAAATAAATGTGTGAATGGACGTTTTGACTTTGTAGCTGCTTCTTTTAGTAAACAACCTAATTTATACGAATCAATAGATTATAGTCCTGTGAAACAACGAATGCATAATAAAAAATTGGCCTAAATTAATACGAGTTCTGCGCACGCGCCCGAATTGTAAGGTTGCACGTTAGATCTGTCTGTGAAAAGTGTTTATTTAACTAGTCTTATAGATTAAAACGTCGTGTAAAAAACATTGTGAGGAAATTATTAGAAACTTTGATTATTACAGCTTACTAAACGTGAGTAAACACCTTGTTTATAAACTATAAAACAGACCACTGTGTTTACGAATTGCATGAGACTGCCGTGTACTGTGGCCAGGGCTGCCGATCCCCCAACCCAAAATACCCGCCACCTAGCATAAAAATTCCCGTTTTTACCGAGAAATACCCGCCAATGCTTGAAGTAATACCCGTTTTCGGGAATTATATTTATTAACCCAGCAAGGGGGGGGGAGTGGGAGGGGGTATCAAATACTCATAAAGGGGCGCCAAATGGTCCGCAAAACAAAAAATTACTGGATAATTTTTATATTTATTATAATTGATTTCTGGAAAATATATTTTAAATTTAGTGTCAGTGTAGTATATATAAATATTTTATAATAAATATAAAAATTATCCAGTAATTTTTTGTTTTGCGGACCATTTGGCGCCCCTTTATGAGTATTTGATACCCCCTCCCACTCCCCCCCGTGCTGGGTTAATAAATATAATTTGCAACTTTGTTAGGTCAAGCTAACAATTTCCCATTTACGGTTACTGGTAAAGTTCCCTGGTACTTTTGCCGTTGTTTAGGGTTGGGAGGAATTTATGGGCCCTGGAACCATCTCTCCGAAAGTCTAGGTTGGCCACAAAGCTTATGTATTTTTCTCTTATTTGCACAATAATCTCTTCGTGAAGAACTGCTTGAGCCTTCCTCAATGTTTTACAGTCTTCCAAACAATTTGAGGCTTCGGCTTTTTTTCTGCATTTGTTCCTTTCTACCTTTAGTACTTCTAGATCCTCGTTCCAAAAAGACTTGTAATTTCTCACTTGACCTCTTGGTATGCTTTTTAGAGCAGCTCTAATCATTCCCTCAGTGAAACGGATGGTGGATTTATCAGGGTTTTCATCCACTAACGACTCGTGGACATAGTTGTTGACCAGGTCAGTGAACTGATCCCAGATAGCCTTTTTAAAATTCCATCTTGTCAGTTTAGGGGATTTTTTTTTTGCTGTTTTGCTTCTTATATCAATGCAAATAACACGGTGCCCACAACCATCTATTGCATCGGCGAGGTTTAGTTCAGACCTTGCTATAAGGTTGACATTTACCATAGTAAGGTCGGGTGTGCTAGTGTGTCCAACATAGGACAGGAATTTAGGCTTTGAGGGTACTTGTATGAGATTTTTTGAATCCAGTAATTCTTCGATGGCTTTGCCCCATCAGTTACATGTTGACTAGCCCCTTCGAGGAGAATATGCATTAAAGTACCCCACAATAATGCTGCTGCAGTGCTTACTAAGAACCCTTATTGATTCAAAGTTGGGAACGTTGTTAGGTGGGTTGTATAGTCCGATAATTTTGAAATAAGAGCCCTTTGGGCAGACTTCGATACAAATTGCTTCAAATTTATCGTATTCATCCATTTCATGCACTAAATTAATCTTATTTGCTAGCCTGCAATTCACTCCCACAATTATGCCGGATGCAATTTGTCGGGATCTTTTTAAAATAAAATTAGTATAGTTACTTAATTTGTAAAAATGACTTGCTTCAGTTGAGGCTCTAGCTTCGACAATAATAAATAGGTCTGCGTCATTTTGATGAATAATTGTCTTTAGTTCAGTAAATTTTGATGTGCTTGATCCGCCAGCATTCCAAAAAATGATGCCGAGTTGATTATCAGCGCCCTGAAAAGGGCGATTTAAATTATTTGTTTGTTTTCCTGTGTTCGCTCGTTTCATAATTGTGTGCTTGGGAGGCACTATTGGCGAACGGTGTTAGCTGATTTAGAATTACCCAGAGTGCACCACGATGAGGCTTGCTAACTTTACACCCCCGTGTGTAAAAATATGAATTTTTAACCTTTAGTTGTAAGCACTGATAATGCAGTCCATTATATGCAACAGTTTCCTAATAGTCTCTGTCCATCTGGATTACCAACTCATATATTAAAATTGAAAATTGGATGTCTAGTTATGCTTTATGTTATCTTCAAACATTTAATCAATCTAAATTTAACCAAATTAATAACGACTGCTATGCGTGAAAATATCATACAAATATAATTTTCAATTGTTCACTTTAATACAAGATTTTTATCGATAAACATTTAAAAAAATCAATTATTAGTTAAAATTATCTAAGATCTTCACTTATGAGAGAGGGCAAAGCCTCGACGGAGGATGATGAAGTTATAAATCAAAGGACAAGCCATTTCCGTCCGTGATCACTAACCGCGAAAACTATCATATCATCTTCATAGTTTAAGGAAGATTTAGCAATAATAAAATTTACATATTTTCTATTAAATTACTGTTTAAAAAGTGATAAATATGTGGTGTGCAGTAAAGCAAGCGCCATTCCAGAGAGGTTACAATGATCCGGTGTTAAATATAGCTAGAAATTGATAATAAAATTACTTAATTCAATTAAATTGTTATCCAGAAAGCTATGAATATGTGGCAAGCGACAATAGCGTTTTAGTAAAACTAATGAACCTATCTGAACTAAATTTTAACATCATCTTCATAGTTCTTGAAAGATTTACTATTAGAAAATTTAGTATAATAATAATTTATACTATTATATTAAAGGACAAGCCATTTTTCGTTTGTGATCACAAACCGCGAATACAACTGAACCAATCTGTACTAAATATTAACTACATCATCTTCATTGTTCCAAGAAGGTTTAGTAATATTAAAATCTACTGATTTTTAATTTATTTTTTATTAAAAAAAGATAATATCTGGACAACAGTGAAGTTTGAAAATTGACCGATAGGTGGCGAGTGGCATTTTACACGAGAGGTTTCAAAAGAGCTTGAAATCGATGATAAAATTAACTTTTTAAACTATCAAGAAAATTACTAGAAAAGATTTAAATATGGTGTGCGATATGTGGATCCCAGCGAAGCTTGAAAATCGACCGATTGTGTATAGCGCCATTCCACAATAGAGTTTACAATGGTAAACTGAACCTATCTGTACCGACATCTAAATAAATAATTTTTATAATTCTAGAAAGGAAAGTGACCAAAATATAATTAAAACCAATTGTGGCCAGATTGGATAATCGTTCCAGTTTTCGTGAAGGTTAAACTTACAATTTTCAAAAGATTTCTAAAAACATGCCAATTTTTCTGTTTTTGTCAGGAAAATGGTTAAGCACTCCTACTTTACTTTCCACTCCTTCCTACTCTATTTACCTATTTTTTTAAAAATTCTGTATATATTTTGGCTGTCTCAAATAATCAAGTCTAGGCGTTGAGAGGTTTCAAAGGTGTATTGATGATTTCTAATATGGTATTTCATCGATATTCAAAATAAGAGTTAACATTTTTTTTTCAATACATGGTGTGCCAAGGTGAGTGACGATGAGTCGGTCTGCACCTTGGAAGAGAGAGTGTAAAATGGAAGAATAAAAGTGTTAAAATGTTTTGCTAAATATGTTTTACGCAGTAAGTCACCGCTACCAGGGTTGCGCAAAAAAAATAATCTATTCTTACTTTAAATAAATGGGGACATATATAATGTTTATACATATAGGTATAAACCACCCGAGATGGAAGAGAAGGGCGCCTTAAAACCAAGACTTTAACACGCCACTGGTGGCATTAGCAGTTGTTCTGTAACTTTTGACAGTTTTTATAGCTCTTTGAATAGGTACAATGTTTTTATAATTTATTCCTAAAATAACAGTCTCTGGTGCAGGATTAAATGGATCAGAAAAATCGGATTTCTTATGATGAAATTATCTCAAAGTATTAATTCCCGTCCCCAACCAGAAAACCCCTCTAATAAAGAGTTAGAGGTAAAAAAAAAAAAAATAGAAGCAAGCAAATCATGGTCCATTCAACTGTTGGCGAAATGTGTAGCAAGAAGCCAGTAGGTGGTGTTTGAAAAAAAGGTGCATTCCCATTAAAAAAAACAAAAACAAAAAAAAAACACATAGAGCTTATAGTGAGATATGTAGTGCAAATCTTGTGCACTTCTTGAACTAACACTTTTCAACCAATTATAATAAATGGTTGATTATCTGCATTTGAATCCATTATTGGATTTTTGTTGCAAAATCATGTTCTCTGTAGATGATATTTTCCAAGAAACTCACACCTTAAAGCTAACCAATCTAAAATCTATAAATAGTGTCCTAATTAGTCTCGAACTATCCATTAAAAAGCAGATATAGCACTCCAATTTGCAGATAAATTGAGAAGATGGCTGTTAAAATATAATAATATAAATTATTATAACACAAGTAACATGAAGCTATGCAAATAAAAACCATAAATTTGTTCGTATTGTTATTATTTTTTTTAAAAACAAATTTAGAATTTTTAACATTTGTCAGATTTAAACATCACTTCCTTATATAGATTATAAAAATCATATTTAATATATATAATCTATGTTACAAAGTCCTGATGTTTTGAAATTCTTGTATGTTTTAGAAATGATGAATGTTTAACATTCAAAACTATTTTTCAAATAAAATAATTCCAATAGAAGAGGCAATTAATTCATCAACCCTAATTGTATTCTTTTACGCCATGATTTGTACATCAAATGATCATAAATTAATTGCCATACTCACAAAACCCTATAAGATAAAAATAATTTGTTATAATTATAAATTGAATTTTGATAAAATTAAAGGAAATGAATGGTGAAAAAAAGGATATCATTCTAATAAAAATATGTATATATTACTATACTATTTTAATACATTGCACATTTTTAACCTCTACAAATACTATACATATTAAATTACAATATTAACATTTGTACAAGACAATATTTTCCCTCAGTTTGTAATTAGGCTAAAAGTACATTCTAAGTTCTTAGAAGAAATTACTAAATTCATGTTGCTTTGAAGTTTATAAGCATATTTTTGGTCTTTATAAAGAAGTAGGTAGTTTTATAATTTTGCAAAATAAGGTACACTATAAGAAAACTTAAGAGAATTAGTCAACAATTCAATTAGAAATGACATAGTCTGCCACAACAAAACAGAAAAATTTAATAATCTAATAACAATGCCATGTAGTTAATACCTAGATTGCTTGAATAATCCAGAATACCTTTAACTTTCAAAACAGTTAAACAGTAAATAAATTAACAACCTGATTTTTAATAACACTGATTGATTAAAGTTTTAAAGGACCTTTCAAATCAGTGTAATGGAAAAATTAATTTTAATTAGGTCTAGTTAACCTACATCATTATATGGCCCTAAATTGTCATTTATTCAAGCAGTATTGTAAGTGAATAAATGACATGTGATCAAAATATTGTTTTGAAGAACAACACATACTTTAGTCAAGTATAAAATATTTTAGTAAACATTTACGTTACGAAGAATTTCATAATGAAGAACTGATACAATAAAAAAGCAAAACAAGCATCAATATTAAGCATTAGTATTGCTCAAAAACATACATTTAATAAATAAAGATAAAGGATCAAAATCAGAACCAAAAAAAAATAAATAATGTCAATAAAAATCTAGTAACAGTTCAATAAGAAATAATCACAGCACTTCACTTTAAGTGATAAAAAAGAAAAATATGAAAAAAATAATAAATAATTTTGGCAGTCATAATCAAGAAATAAATTTGATTCATAAAATATTTACAATAGTTTGAGGATTTCATTCTGGCAGAATCGATAATTTAATTATACAAAGCAGTTTTCCGATCTTTACATTCTGTACATACAGTAACATTTTCAGGAATACTAACAGATATAAAGCACTGTTCCCGAAACACTTTAAACACTATTTTCTTAAACTTCACAGATGAAGAATTAGAGTTAGTACTTTGATTGTCAGCATAGTTAATGGGTATACAGATATCACTTTTTACTTCCTTACAATTGTGGCAATGATTGCCAATAATAACATCTTTAATGAGTAATTCTGATTGAGTTAAATTAACACTACATGTTCGAATTCGCTTATCCACAATTTCATCTTTGACAAATAACTTCCTTTTTTTTACATTATGAAGACTTTGCTGGATTTGCTCTTCTGTAAAACCCAAAAAGATATCGTCTAGATCATCTTCGTCACTATCACTATTACTAGATTTACTTTTTGACAATTCAATTCTCCTATTAACAATTTGTTTTAGAAGGGATCTCAGATCTGAAGCTCGCATACCCTCCATAGTAACAGGTAACAATGGCAACATGAAAATAGTTATTGTAGTACACCTGGGCTAACTCATTTTTTAAAATACTTTTTAATACAACCAAACATAATCAGTGTTTGGCTGATAGTTATACTTTAAAAAAAAATCTGTACATAGAGGTAGAAATATGAGATAAGAAAGGAATAAAACTATGCCATTTCTATATCTGATGTCACAGAGCTTAACTTACTTTTCTAATAAAATAGACACATTAAATATTTTGAAACTCAGAAATCAGAATTTTCAAAATAGAAACTACATTGCACAAGTATAGTTTTATTTCTTATTATATATTTTTAATATTAATGAATACTATTCTACAAAATAAAGGTAATTGTTTTCAATTAATTTCACCCATTTATCTGTGATGTCTGTTTCACTCCTTGGTTAGAGCCAAGGAACTCTTCACATTCAATTTTTACGTCCTCGTGATTATCAATTATAATTACACGGTTATCTGAAAATTATCTGTTAGATAGATGGAAAAAGAAATTTGACAGTTCTGATTACACGTTCTACAATCTGATGGTATAATATCTGAACATATATTTTTTCTAACATTCCATGTGCGTTTTTAAAATGTAAACAAACCCATGAAGTCAACTGAAGTTACAAGGAATTAAAGAATTAGGCAAATTAGACATTGCTATACATAATAGGGAAAAACATTCTTATTTGATTTATAATAAAAATTAGTATTAAGAGTGGGGACTAAATGGCCAAGTGAGTTGGGGCGAGGGTCTCAGCGCTCTCGGTACTGAAGGTTCGAACTTACTGGCGGTCCCACGAAATGAATCTTGGCCTTCTCAACTTGGTTAGAATAGGTTGGTAGCCTTTAGGATAACCCGTCCTTCCTCCCCTAGTTGCAGTAATAAGGGCGCTAAGTCCAAATAAACAAAAAAAAAAAAAAAAAAAAAAAAAAACGAATTAAGACGTAAGTTCATGCATAACTAGTAACAGTAAAAATAGAATGAAATGATTCAATAGCTATTATTAAACCGAATTATATTTGTATATGAAATCGAAATTATGTGAAATTAAATACTTTCCTTGTGAGTAAGAAAACAGCAATTCAGCAACCTTAAGGTATGGAAGGTGATTTATTATAAAATATTCTCTACTATTTTGTTCCAAAAGATTGCAGAACGTGTAATCAGAACATTCAAATTTGTCTTTCCTCCTATATAATGGGTATTTTTGCCTTTGTAATTTTTGAATAACCATGTAATTATCTTTGATAATCACGAGAACGAAAAAATTGAATATGAAGAGTTCCTTGGCTCTAACCAAAGTAGTGAAACAGGCATCACACCCCATTATTAGCAGATAGATGGGTGAAATTAATTAAAAACAATTGACTTTATTTTGTATGCCGAAAAATGATAAACATTAAGGTGTAAATAACTATTAATTATCATATAGGTACGATGTATTTATAACATTTAATAGGGTTATGGGTAAATATATAAGTCTATCGAACGTAAAAAATAAATGCATCAAATATAATTTTTAAGACATTTGAGCACGCTTTTAGCCTCGACGAGTGTATCCAATTTAATCTATTCACTTGTCTGCTTTTGATACATAAAAAACTATATTTTGATAGGTTTAAGGTGAACAAATAGCCATTAAGTTCCTCTAAAATAATGAACTTTTATGCAGCATAAAGGTTTGTTTGTTTATTTCGTTTAACGTTACTTTATGCTGCTATAGCTAATCGGACGATGCTAAGGTGGGAGTCCTAAATTTTGCCTATCCAGGCATAATTAGGATAGGGATCTTCAACGAGTACCTGACATCGCACAGGCTCGGGACCCCCATTTTACGTCCCTTCCGAAGGACGGCATAGCTACGGATTTTTTTCCCCCTTTAAAAAATCCTTAGGTCATCTGCTGGGCTGCGAACCCGCGATCTTGGGTTTAGTAGGTTGCTATGCTAACCACTACACCACAGGTGACCCCTCCAGAATAAAGGTATGCTCAGTCATAATATGATTATATATGTATATCTGAGAAAAAACAACATATTGAAAATGCTATAAATGAAGTTGTAGAAAAAGTGAGAGCTTACAAACAGACAGCTGGTTTATTATTGTAATTCTATAATCAAGATAGATAACACCGTGCGTTTTACATATTTTAAATGTATACATAATGAAATCGTGTTATATCTACTGTTGTGAGTAAACCTTTATTTTATTGAATTGTAAAAAATTAGTTAAAGGCCAAAACGTAGAAATAGCCAACATTTTTTTAAAGTTCGACACTAATACATTCGCATGTCATAATAAGTATTAATAAGGTACAAACAACAAATATTTGTCACACCTATAGTCATGACATGACGAGCAAGATTTATTCCAAGCAAAGTACACAAAATTATTTCCAGTTAATACCCTATTTTACTTTTCACTCTATGTTCGATCCAACGTCTAATTGGATCAACACTAATGAGCCCTCTGATCAATGAAAGTAGTTTTAATTTTTTTAGGATGGGTCGTCACTAGGCCGGAACTAGGAGATTTTTCAGGGAGAAGGGCAAAGGTCAGTTGGCCGCCCCTCCTCTCTCACAAATAAAATAAAACAACTCTGTACACTATTTTTTAGATACAGTAGTTAAAATTACACACCATATTTATGTAATGAAGAAGTTTTATTTATGAAAAACATTTATTCATTACATTAATACACTTATAAACGACTAATACGAATAAATTTTCATTCAAATTTTGCCTCCCCTAAAAACTGCACCGGGGACGTGCCCCCCTCCCCCTCCCCTGCCCCGCCCTAGTTCCGGGACTGGGTCGTCAGATCAAGAGTGAAAGAACTTTTTTTTGTACAACGCTGCTATCCTATACAGCTTTATATATTTAATTTTGAAGCAGGAATCTACTTAGCTTCAGTTGCATGTTTTAATACTTACATTTCTATTTGAAGTGTTCTTCAAGATCTGTAAGCCTTAAACAGTAAACCGTCAACAAAATGTAGAATTACAACTTTATATTATTAAGTCATATTTATCATCTTGTACCCCGTGCTCGGGTTCTTGGAGGGCCCCTGCTAAGGTGACCTAACAAGTGTTACTTTGAACGATTATGAAGTGATTTATAACATTAGGAAATTAAGCCAACATTGTAGTTAATTAGTGTTCGCGCCAATCGCGCTCTTGTGAAGGGGGAAAGCAGAGGAATAAAATATATTGTACATGGACGCCCTCTATCAAATTTCCTATGTCAACTGGCCCTTATCGCGTCCACTAATCCCAGCTTGACCAGAGCTCTCTCACTCTCTCGCTGTCTTTGAAGCCAACTTGATTGATTTTCTTTGCCCAGGACCCATTGGTTTTCCTGTGTCAGTCACACGCCCAAGGCTAAAATTAGCATTCCAAAGTTTTGTTTTTACAGTGTTTCTTATGATATTTACTAAAGAAATATTTTCCCATGCAGATGAGTGGTGATTTAAGCGGAAGATTTATCTACCGAGTATATCAACCTACAGGAACCATTCATCCCCTGGCGATTCTCTTGGAGGCCTCTGGAAGTCGCGGAGGTACAGCGGCGACTACACAAGGATGAGTGATTTTCACTTTAATATTTGGCTTAGTTATCTTCTACTAAAGGTTTCCCCAAAATTGCGATCACTCGTTTTAATAAATTTACATACAGTCCATTACCCAGAGGCTACTGCGATTTCTGAGGAGTCGCATCAGAAACTATTACGATCATTGATCAAACAATTAGTAAAAAAGGAAATTGTATTTTTTAATGTTGTTGGGAGGGTGGGGGAGGGGTTCGGCTCTCGACCAGTTTACTTCTTGAGGAAATATGCAAGCATAACTACTGTTATGTTTATTGCAGATAAGTGAAATTATTGAAATTTTAAAAAAGCATGAGTATCAGTCTAGTGACCTCAATAATGGCGTCATTACAACCTCCATAGTTATAAATATAATCCTTGCCGACAATAGACATGTTATATTCATATAGGTATTGATTTTCATTAGTAAATAGCTGTTTACTCAGGGATTCTGTAAAGAAAATGGTCTCAAAACCATCTTCAACGATACCAACTTCAGACACCGTTTTCTTAAATCAATACATAAGTAAATTATATTTTAAGAAGTACATAGTTGTAATCAAGCCGAGATACTAAACAAAATTATTTTGAAGAAAAAATCCAAAAACGAACCAGAACTGGCCATGAAGGGCTCGGTATATACCTGGCGAGGAGACATACAACAGAGCAGTCTCAAGTGGAGTGGGGATGGGATTCGTTCCCCCTCCACTATACTACCCTAATCTCCGAAGTTACAAGTGAATGAATGAATGAATGAATGAAATTATTTATTGAATAAGCGTTATACTTGTATACAAATAATGCAGGATTTTATTTCCGTTTCATTATTAATTCCAATTGTGTAAAGAAAACTAATCCACAATGCTAAGTTATAAACACCATTTTAAAGCCTATTTATCTCGCTTACTTTCCTATATAATCCTTTTTTTTTTTACATTTAATCCAGTCCATTCAGTGTCTCCAGACAAATGACGCCTAGGAGCCATTTTCGGCAAATTTACTTATATGAGTTCAAACTCGGCCGAAGTGCAGCGCAAACGGCTCGAAATATTAATGAAGTTTAGAGGCCAGGTACCATTAATGAATCTACTGTGCAGTGATGGTTTCAAAAATTCCGTAGTGGAAATTTTGACCTTTCAAACAAAGAAGGTGCTGGCCGTCCCTCTGCTATTGACAACGACCAGTTAAAGGTAATAGTTGAAGCTGACCCAACCAAAACTACTAAAAATAGCGGAAGAACTCGATGTGGATTAGTCAACAATCGTACGCCATCTCAAGGCAATTGGAAAAACATGTTTTTACTGTTTCGATGTTTTTACTGAATACCAAAAACATGCATTATTTTTGCATCAACCTAATAGTTACATTTATACAGAAAAATACTCATTTATAGGTAACGTACATATCTACAAGAAAATAAAATATACCTAGATCCATTTGATTTTAGACATATAAAACAAAATTTCTTAATTAACAATATTTTTTGATATAACAAAATTTCTTACTTAAGTGGTTTTATTATATACAAGTAAACTATTTAAACTAAACCAACTAATCGAAACTAAAATAAAAACAAAAAATTACATCTTGTTTTTGCTACTAATCCTCTTGGGTTTTATGTCATTATTCGTTCAAAAGGAATCTAAGCTTAATGGCGTTTTTAATGAAATTATATGTAGTACGTTAATTTTTACCTCATCTTCAATTATTAAAATCGTGGCTATATTAGGGGGGGACGTTTTTTATTTTATTATTAATTAGAAAAATCCGCCTGAGTATTTGGTATTGGGGGCAGTTGAATAGAATATGTTTTAAGCTTTCTTTTTCATTTTGATCACATAAGTTGCATATGGTTTCGGGGTCTATTTTGTACATATTATTTTTATAATAAATGTATTTTTTTCTCTGAGGCAAACCTGAGTTGTGACATTCTTATTTTGTAAAATGGGTCATTTAAAATGAGGAATTTGGCACGAGTAATGTGTGTGGGTTTTATTTCCTTATAGTAGGGATTAAAGGTAGAATTTTTTACCCTTTCTAAATCCTGAGCTATTAACATTTTTTTTATATTCTCCAACAGCTTTTTCTTAATTTTTTTTTATTAGGACAGGATCCTGATTTTCCCATAAATAAGTATTGTTTGATATCAGGAGTAAATATTTTAGTTGGCCAATCCAGTTATATTTTATTTCTTGGGGATGTGCAATATGAAGTTCATATAATTTATTATATAGAATACGGAGGATTCTATTAGCTGGCATGTTTAGAATACTAATCCACCAATTTACGATTCATAACGATATGAAGCGATTCAAGCAATAGAAAAGCTACATGAGATCCATTGCCCTTGCGAGGAGGATTAATTATAAATGAATTACCAGCCAATTACCAGGTCTTCTAGGCCAGGGGGTTTACTTGAATCACCTATTACTGGAATAACGTGTGATCAGAACCTATTATTGGGATAGAGCCGTAACGTAGTATCCTAATACCGAAAAATAACTATTTAGCCCACCTCTAATCAGTATCGCACTGATGTGTACTTCAATCTGATTCCAGAATTGAAAGATCAGAATTAGTAAGGTTATGGCTTCTGTAACTCGCTCTCAAACGCGGGAAATCGTCTAAGTATTGCGGGTTCACAATTGGAGGAGCATTTTCTCGACGGGTTTTCCAGCGAGGAGATATACAAATAGAGCTGCTATTGAGATAAGGCGGAGCTACAGGCAGGTGGGACCAGTATTCCCCACCACTATGCTACCCAGAGTTAGACCAGTTCCCAACTTACCAACATTACTTTAGACTGCTGCTGCTGCAGGTATAGGTAATAAAATTCATTCAAACACTGTGTATAATTTTTTACTTAAACTTTGTTAATATAAAGAATTTTTATTGAATATAAAAGTTATAATTACTAATAAAAATTGAAATATTTCAAAGTATTGCGATACTTTTGACGTGGAGTTTATTATAAAAAGGTGATTGCATTTAACACCATCGCGAACTAAATTTGACTAGGTACTATGAAAGAATTTTGTGTTAGGTAATTACCTATGAAAGCTAAGCTGCTTATCAATTTTAGTCCCAGTCTTGTTGTTGTTCATACATTCAATTGCAGCACTAAAAGGCATACTTAATGTGGAATGAATTTATAGACAAAATAAAAACTCAACGAGAATAGGTTTACCTAAAAAATAAGAAATAAAAACCAAACACTTGTAACTTCAAAATACTCATTTATAGTGGTGGTAATATTATAATAAACAACCATGGTATAGTAACCAGTTCTTTGAAGAAAAAAAACAATTGTACAAATTATATAAACAATTTCAGAAAAAACAAACAAATATAACCCGGGAGGAATTTCTTACTGAAAGAAGAAAATACAGGAAAATTCTAAAATACTGTAAGGAGACATATTTTAATATGCTCTTTAACGATATAAGTAACGCAAAAAACTCAAGAGATTTTTGGGACATAATAAACAAACACAGGAAGGGGAAAATATACATAAAAAAATCCGTTAACAGTGGAAGATTGGAATAACTACTTACCCACGAAGAGAACTATACTTACCCACTGATTCATCTGACGGATTTAATACACTCGATGTCCTACATCCACATTTTGAATCTCCTATTACTTCACATGAGCTGAAAAGAAGCTTCAAGTCATGTAAACCTAATAAAACACCAGGTTTAGACAATATTCAAAACGAGTTTTGGATCAATATTTCAAAACAAACTACTAAAGAAAACTATAAAAAAAATAATTCTTTATTTGTCCACTAAAACTATAACTTCCATTGTTATCAGTTAAAACAAGATAAAGCCTTCAGAGTTGTCTTAAGAGGCCTTCATAATACCACCCCTACAGAAGCTATAAAGAGAGATATTGAAGAGATTGGCCACAACGTGAGAAACATATCGAATGTTCTTCACCCAACTTAAAAGTTTCCCCTACCTTTATTTTATGTAGACTTGGAACCAGCCAGTAATAATATTGAAATATTCAAAATTACAAGACTGGTGAGCAAAAACACACTTGGAAATGTTAAACTTTAAACTGTGTTCGGTAAGTCGCTGGAATACGGTACGGAGATCGTTTATATGTTCTTCCATGGACGAAGAGGCGACTAGGACATCGTCCAAATACGTAAATTGGCAGTTCAGCCCGCGGAAGACTTCGTTAATAAATCTTTGAAAGGTTGGTGCAGCGTTACGTAATCCGTACGGCATGAAGGGAAATTCAAATGAGCCGAATTGTGTTGTAATGGCAGTTTTGCAAACGTCTCCTGGCGCAACTGGAATTTGTTGGTAAGCGTGGGCCAGTTCCAGGGTTGAAAAGATGGACAGGTATAGTTACGTCATTTAATTGTCTGTAGTCCCCACAAGGTCTCCAAGTGCCATCTTTCTTCCTTACTAAATGTAGTGGGCTGGCCCATGGACTGTCTGAAGGTCGGTCAACATAGCCCCAAGTCGAGCATATTGTCAAATACTGTCTTAGCTGCTCTTATTTTATCTGGTCCTATCCGTCTGGTCTATTTATCTGGTTTGGAATATATTGGAGGTCCTATTGTTTTTATGTGGTGTTGCGTGGAAAATAGACGGGATAGCTGAGGCGGGAAATGACTGGATATTTGGTCGAATTCGTGAAGAAGGCTGCCTACAGGTGACGTCGGGCTGAGTTTGCTGATAGGAGTGCTTGGGTTATCTGGTGAGCTGGGCTGGATGGTGGAAACGCATGTCATGCTAAGTCCGTCTATAAATCGTCGGCCGGGTAAGTCAACTACAAGATTAAAATGAATTAAAAAGTCCGACCCGATAATCGGCTGCTGGACATCGGCTAAAAGGAAAGTGTAGGTGAAATGCTTTTCGGGGCCGAAAGTGAGCGTCAACTATTTTTTGCCATAGACATTAATACAAGAGTCGTTAGCTGCATAAACGTGTTGTTGAACAGGGTTCAAGCGATCCGAAGATCTCGGAGGCAAGAGAGAGACGTCCACTCCTGTATCAACGAGAAATAAAGTTGTTGTCGTATCAGTTAAGAAAAGCGACAATTGGGGCCGTGGCAGGAACAGGTCGCCGCTGACCCCTAGCTATTTAGTTTTTGGGAATCTACTTTCAGGGACCTACACATCTCCGTGCCCTGTCTTCGAAAAAGGAATGGTGCCAACAAAAGCCGTCCTCCAACGGTCTCTGACGTAAGGGAGGAGAACACCGGTGAGATCTTGAAGATGAGCGAGTGCGGTGGTATCTAGTGAGGTTTCGAATTTCTTGTGTTAATGCCACGATTTCTGTGTAAATAGGGAGGCTTTGATTGTAGTTCTACATTGAATACGGATGGCTGAGGTTGAGATCCATCTAAAATTTTATCCGCATCTGTAGCTAATTCATCAAGAGTAGCGGTATGCATAACTTGTAGTATGGATTGTGTAGTTACGGGTAGCCTCTGGATCCATAGCTGTTTTATAATATCTTCGCCGGTATTAGGAGAGGCTAAGGATTTCATATTCCTTAGTAATATAGAAGGTTTTAAATCTCCTAACACAAGGCCGGATAACAGTTTTCGCAAGCGTTGTTCTTCAGAATCGCTGCAACGGGAGACTATGGCTTTTTTAAGTTAGTTATAAGACGGAGGGGGGTCTCGCTTATAACATCGGCAACTACGGTTAGCATGTTGCCGTCCAGTGCTGATAATAGATGATTATATTTAGTTTTGTCTACTTTCACGTGGGCGAGTTCAAACTGGGCCTCAAGCTGATTGAACCATAAAGTTGGGTCCGGGGCCCAAAAAGGGGGTAATTTTACGCTGACGTGATTAATATTGGGTGCTGAGGCCGCGTTTAGCTTCAACTCTAGTGCCACCAATTGCCTCTGAAGGGATAGAAATTCTTCAGCTGTCGGTGTACTCATATTAAAATAATAGAAAAAAATGTTGTCACCAACAGAAGGCTTTAACTGTTCTTCTCGGGGTCACAGGTATAGTAGTCTTAAATAAGATTAAATAAAACACAAACTGAAGAATACATAAACGTGTTGAACTAGAATAACAATGTTAAGCAACAACACTATAGTAATACAATATTTAGGACTTACATTCGATAGGAGAATGACATGGGGCCAACATATTAAGAAGAAACGGACATCATTAAATATGAGACTGAAACTAATGTACTCACTTTTCAGGAAAAAATCAAAACTACATACAAGACAAAAATTAATGACCTACACACATCTACTAAAACCTTTATGGACCTACGCATCACAAATTTATGGATCTGCTAAACAGACACACATAAAAAGATTACGAACTTTTCAATCCAAGACATTAAGACTAATAACACAAGCACCATGGTACGTTAACAATACAACTATACACACCGACTTACAAATACCAACAGTTATTGAATACATACGGACCCACTACCGACTGTTCCATGAAAAATTAAAGGGGCACCCAAACAAATTCATCGATAGTATGGCCACACCTCTCATGCCGGAGAATACCAGGAGGAGACTGAAAAGAAACTGGATGAGAGACTTACTTTTATAGAAGTAAACCAAAGACAAGGAAGGTGTGCCACTGGGTACTATCTCTCCTCATGCCTAACATGCCAATTATGTTAATATCATCATTTCAGCACATCCGCTGATTGTCAATTTTCTTTTTTTGACAGGTGTGGATTCAAAAATAAAAGTGAAAAAAAAAACAAAAAAAAAACACTATAGTAGTTAATTAATGATAATAAACATATGACAAGCACCTAATGATTGGAGTTTTGTCTTTATCTGCAGAAGGTAATGGTCAGATTCAAAAACACCTTTTCGCACCCTAACGGGGTTGCAATTGCAACATGGTCAATTTGGTATTCGCCCTCCTTATATCTGGGTGATCTCCATGTGGTTGAAACTCAGCTTCAAAAACCAGTACACAAATTAAACTGAGTTTAAACCACATGGAGATCACCCAGATATAAGGAGGGCGAATACCAAATTGACCATGTTGCAATTTCCAAGAGATACGCAAAAGAGATTCTCACCGTTAGGGTGCGAAAAGGTGTTTTTGAATCTGACCATTACCTTCTGCAGATAAAGACAAAACTCCAATCATTAGGTGCTTGTCATATGTTTATTATCATTAATTAACTACTATAGTGTTGTTGCTTAACATTGTTATTCTAGTTCAACACGTTTATGTATTCTTCAGTTTGTGTTTTATTTAATCTTATTTAAGACTACTATACCTGTGACCCCGAGAAGAACAGTTAAAGCCTTCTGTTGGTGAGAACATTTTTTTCTATTATTTTAATATGAGTACACCGACAGCTGAAGAATTTCTATCCCTTCAGAGGCAATTGGTGGCACTAGAGTTGAAGCTAAACGCGGCCCCAGCATTCAATAATAATCACCTCAGCGTAAAATTACCACTTTTTTGGGCCCCGGACCCAACTTTATGGTTCAATCAGCTTGAGGCCCAGTTTGAACTCGCCCACGTGAAAGTAGACAAAACTAAATATAATCATCTATTATCAGCACTGGACGGCAACATGCTAACCGTAGTTGCCGATGTTATAAGCGAGACCCCCCTCCATCTTATAACTAACTTAAAAAAGCCATAGTCTCCCGTTGCAGCGATTCTGAAGAACAACGCTTGCGAAAACTGTTATCCGGCCTTGTGTTAGGAGATTTAAAACCTTCTATATTACTAAGGAATATGAAATCCTTAGCCTCTCCTAATACCGGCGAAGATATTATAAAACAGCTATGGATCCAGAGGCTACCCGTAACTACACAATCCATACTACAAGTTATGCATACCGCTACTCTTGATGAATTAGCTACAGATGCGGATAAAATTTTAGATGGATCTCAACCTCAGCCATCCGTATTCAATGTAGAACTACAATCAAAGCCACCCTATTTACACAGAAATCGTGGCATTAACACAAGAAATTCGAAACCTCACTAGATACCACCGCACTCGCTCATCTTCAAGATCTCACCGGTGTTCTCCTCCCTTACGTCAGAGACCGTTAGAGGACGGCTTTTGTTGGTACCATTCCTTTTTCGATGACAGGGCACGGAGATGTGTAGGTCCCTGAAAGTAGATTCCCAAAAACTAAATAGCTAGGGGTCAGCGGGGCGACCTGTTCCTGCCACGGCCCCAATTGTCGCTTTTCTTAACTGATACGACAACAACTTCATTTCTCGTTGATACAGGAGTGGACGTCTCTCTCTTGCCTCCGAGATCTTCGGATCGCTTGAACCCTGTTCAACAACACGTTTATGCAGCTAACGACTCTTGTATTAATGTCTATGGCAAAAAATAGTTGACGCTCACTTTCGGCCCCGAAAAGCATTTCACCTACACTTTCCTTTTAGCCGATGTCCAGCAGCCGATTATCGGGTCGGACTTTTTAATTCATTTTAAACTTTTTTCATATAAACGATCTCCGTAGCGTATTCCAGCGACTTACCGAACACAGTTTAAAGTTTAACACTTCCAAGTGTGTTTTTGCTCACAAGGAAGTACACTTTTTGGGCCATCGAATAACAAAAGACGGTTGCGGGCCTCGTTTAGACAAAATTAACGGCATATCACCAGCAGTTCAACGGACTTATAGAGAGGTGGCATAGAACACTCAAGACATCACTCACCTGTAAGCTTTTGGAGACGCAAGACAGTTGGACGGAACTTCTTCCCGTCGTACTCCTGGGCCTTCGGACAGCCATCAAAAGTGATCATAATGCCTCTCCAGCCGAACTCGTTTACGGATCTTGGCTGCGACTACCAGGCGACATCCATAGCCAACAGGCACCGGACAAGGCGGAACCTCCTGACACCTACGCTCAACAGTTAGGACGGAGGGTGGGATCACTACGGCCTTCTGCCCCGACCTGGCACACCCAACCAACAGTGTTCGCTCAACCAGACCTCAACGGTTGCAACCACGGGTTCTTACGAGACGATCAGGTTAGACCCCCACTAACTCCTCCATATACAGGCCCTCATCTAGTTATCTCCAGGGACGCCAATGGGGGGAGATTGTGTGGTGATATCTTTTCTACCTACCTCTTTGTAATATCATTGTCATATGTTTATTATCTTTAATAAACTACTATAGTCATGGTGTTACAGTACTATGGAGAGGCCCTTCCCGTATATTGTTCTGCGAGAGGCGAGACCAAAACATTAACCGGCCACGCCCACTATGCCCAACTAGCGACTTACATTCCATTGGGCTAGGGCAATTGAAAGGGTTCGTAATAAATAAAATAAGTAAATCACTAAAGTAAATAAATTTCTATATAAAATAACAACAGTATAAAGCCTAGGAAACCAATATTTGAACTGATAAGAGGTTATTATACTGATAATACGGTTCACACTAAAATGGCTGCCTGCCCTAGCTATTGAGAGGCAAGCCCCTCCCACTTGTCTATAACTCCATGACTATAGTGTTGTTGCTTAACCTTGTTATACTAGTTCAACACGTTTATGTATTATTCAGTTTGTGTTTTATTTAATCTTATTTAAGACTACTATAAACTCATTGCAACTGAGGAATGTGATCTGGAATACATGGTGAGGAAACTGTAAGGAGTATTCTGAACATCTATATAATATACTGAATAAATCTATAGTAGACAGAGTTTGTGTCCTTCACAAAGGAGCACATTCTTTAGCATTGAAGATTAGAGATATGGAGCCCCACTTATCCTTCCTGGAATGGAACCCTCTATTAAGAAATTTCATTGAAAATAAATAAAGAGAAAGGAAGACTGTAAGAATCTTAAATTCGTTCCTGTGGAATAAAAAAGGTATTTTTCATTTTATAAGTATACAAAAAGGGTAATTATAAAAATCACAGAATTAGATAATGTATGGTCTAAAAATACTAAAACTATATAAGAAAACAAAACAAATTACAATAAAGGTAGTAAAAATTTAACAACCCTCCACATCATCATTATACAATCACCATTAAATATGAGTTGTTATTTAAAAGGAACTGTTCTAATAAATGCTTCACCAAAACATTCGACAATACTAATAATAACAAAGGGGTGGCTTTTTTAAAATAAGGAATTTATTTAAAAAGTTACAAACTGCACTAAAATAGCAAGTAAATAATGCATCTAATGACTACAGACTGGGAGCGATGCCATCTTGCTCCTGACAGGAGTTCTTATAGGCTCCAGGGCGCTGACGCCGTGTGAAAAGGGATGTGCGTAGTTTACCAGGCTACAACGGCTCCCTCCTGAAGATCTTTGCTGTCCTCAGCAAAGAGTTGTTGACAGATGAGGCGGTGAAGTTCTTTTTTGACGGTTTTCAGTTGGTAAACAATAGTTAGTAAACAACAGGTGGCGATAATGAAAGGATAACAGAAAGATAAATAATAATAGACCTGATAGAAAAAATAAAAATAATACAATATGCGTCTCTTGAGGAAGTTCATCTAATGTTAACCATGGTTGAAAATTTATATTAGCAGAGTGAATTTGTTCGAAAGTAAAATTAGTAAAATGTTTAGGTATCATAGAATTTTGAGGGGATACAGATACATAGCTTTCGAGATATATAAGAGGTTTGGATAGTTTAACAATGTTTCGTTTTCGTGTAAATACAATAGTTGAGTTAATTTAGGATGAATAGAGACATTATAATGAATATTGGTAATAACTAACTGGTTAGTATCATACATTAAGTACATATTAATAATTGGAATATATTTTACAAAAGAGGTGGCATTTCTTAAAACTAAGCTT
Organism: Euschistus heros; assembly: GCA_003667255.2. NCBI lineage: Eukaryota > Metazoa > Arthropoda > Insecta > Hemiptera > Pentatomidae > Euschistus > Euschistus heros. The sequence goes on along the minus strand of RCWM02000577.1, from coordinate 561,784 downwards.
TTACAATCAAGTAAATCCTTATCATCTAATATTTGGTTAATACATTTATTTACAATTTTTGTGACATTTTTACAATAATAATTATTGTTTAATAATAAACACTGTCCAGTAAAGGTCTCATCATACCTCAGTATCAGGGATGGATGTTCATGTATAGTTAAAATTTCATTATTTTTCTGTATAGGAAAGGAAAGGAGAAAAAGTGTTTCATACGATACAGATTTTAAAGGAAATTGTATAAAATAAGATAGGAAATTATCATGTAAAGAACAATGTACAGATGCCAGTTGCCATAATATATTAGTTTTGTTAGAGGGCAACATGACTCCGTCCGAACGACCCTCGGAACTGCCCGAGATTGATGAAATTATTAATGATAAGAAATTGCAAATAATTTTTAAATCTAAGCAGGACTCGGGGATACAAACACAGTCAAGCATCTACGAGGGCCTATTGACGATTGTGGTTCGTACACCCGCAGCGGTAAACGAGGAAGAACTCGAGAAAATTTTCGCGGAGTTCAGTCACCCCACAAGAAGCTGTCACGTGTATGTTGGGAATAGGATACTAGCCGACAAGGTAAAGAGGCTCTATAGGCAGGAAAAAATCGGAATAGGTTATTCCCTGACTCGGTGTTTGCGCCAGGTGGAGACTATCACAGACCCAGCGGCTCAACAAACAACCGTATCCGAACAACATACAGGTAAGACAAATCACAGGGGGATTGAAGAGACCTTGCGCGCGATAAAATCTCTTTATTTTTGGAAATCTATGGGCCGTACGGTGCGCGATTGTATCGCTAATTGCGAAGTTTGTCAACAAGCGAAATATGACCGCCAACCTTTGGTAGCAACACAAACTTCTACACCAACCGCGACGGAGCCCTTGAGGACCGTGCAAATTGACATATATTCCAACGAAGAGCAATCATGGCTGACAGCGGTAGATGCTTTTAGCAAACTCGCGATGGCCCATCCTATCGAAGCAAAGACACCCGGGGCGGTATGGGAAGGCATTCTGCAGTGGTGCGCCACATATGGAGTACCGGATGAAATCATTTCAGATTGTGGGCGCGAATTTGATAACGCCTTGATCCGCGAAGAGAGTAAACTACTGGGTTTTACTTGGCGATTAAACACCCCTCATCACATCAAGGGTAGGGGAGCTGTGGAACGCCTGCACAACACGTTGGGGGGGAACATCTTCGGCTACTCAAGATAGGTCGTAACCTTACCACATACGACGCTATGCCGCGAGCGATAATTGCATACAACAATACCATTCACGCCGCAATTGGGCTATCTCCCGTGGAAATAGTTTTTGGGCAGAGACGAAGGGACAGAGGGGACCTCATCACAGCTAACAATAGTAGATTAAGAGCGGATTTATACCAAGAGAGATCGCAACGGCAACAGACGTGGTCGAAGATCCGGGAAAAGCAAACTCGGGTGAACAGGGCAAATCTTCGGTCTTGAGTTTATAAGAAAGAACCGCTTTCGCTAGGAACCATCGTCTATAGGCGATTAAGAACAGCGAGAAATAAAACGGCCGCCAGGTATGAGGGTCCTTATAGAGTCACCACGATCCGGGAACATAACTTGTTTACTATTAGAGATGTAAATTATCCATTCCGTTCACGCACGGTCCATCTAGAGGAACTCCGGGTACCCCACAGAGTGTCAGAACTCGAGCAGGGCGGTAGCGCTCAGAATGATACGTAGTATCAGTCAAGAAATTATTTTTATTTTGTTTTCTTACAGGTTTAAATATTAATTATGTTTTATGTATACATCAGTATTTCTTTTTTTCCATGTATACATCACATGTATTTTTTGGAAATCTCTTCCATTTTGTATATAATATTATCGTTATGTTAAGTAACTATTTTCTTTTTATTTATTTTTCTTTTCTTTTGGCATTAGGATAAGAAGTGTCAGGTGTTTTAGTTATAGAATATGCGAAGTGATCATTTAAAGTATATGTTATCTTATGTTTATTTTATTTTATTATAGTTCCTCTTTATAAAGGAACTGGAGGGAGGGAGTTAGCTGAGTGTAAGACATAAATAATAACTTATAGGATAAGAACCTTAGTAGGATAAGTAATACCATCTCTGTAAACAAACCTAATGTATATATATCTGTTCAGAGGCTATAATAAAGTTAGTTATTGTTCTATACTTGTGCCGTTCACTCTGTCACCTCAAACCCCCACCTTTTTTTAGTGTTAGCGTTCAGTCTAATCATAACTTATGTATGTATATATATATATATATATATATATATATATATATATATATATATATATATATATATATATACATACCAATTAAACATACATATATATATATAATACTAATCAGGAGAGAAAATAATTTATTACACTTTAATATTTACATAATATACAAACAGTGCCACATATAAGATTTGATTGTTATGTATTAGCAATTTTTGTTTTATTTTGCAGTAGAACATGTTAAAATATGATTTTGATAGTTGACATAAAAACATTATAGCAATAACTGCCTCACTTCTGTTGCTGACAGGATTCTGTTGAATATAATAAAAATAAAATTCTAAGGTAATAAGCTTCAGTTATTAGACCAACCCAGTAAACAAGGATTACAAAACGGATTAGAGATGTGTTGTGGGTTTGAAGAATAAAATAAAAATTGTAAAGACTTAACAATCAAATCTTATATGTGGTTCTGTCTGTATATTATGTAAATATTAACTTGTAATAAATTATTATTACAATAAATAATTAATAATTATAATTACTTTAATAATAATTACTGACTTTTGAGGGTGCTGAAATGGAATTCTAGGGCTAAAAAGATTTTCTACCACATTTTACAGTGTAAAAGCTAAAATTTTTCAAGTGAAATGCATTCAATATATTTTTTTCACAAGAACCGACATTGGATTCGAATTCAGCATTCAAAAGAACCCTTAAATACGAATTTTCATCCAAACAGAAAAATAAAAATTTTTAAGCTTCAAAATTTGCCTGACCAAGTGGTAGGCAACTTTTATTTAAATTGATAAAAACATTAATTACGCTTAGACGGTTTAACGTATCAACTTTATTTTTTTACACAAAATATAGGGTCTTAATACTCATGAAATGTATTTGGTTTCATCATGGTTTTCAAACTCAAGTTAAAAATCAAAATGGTTTTCGGATTTTCCAATTTTTTTAATAGGTTTTTTTTTCATCGAATTTTACATTTATATACATCAAAAGAAAGCTGAGACTCTCCTCTTTCCAGCGATACCAATCAGTGAATTGTGTGAAAAGTTCAAAATTCAAAAAATTCAAGTAATGGCGATTGGTATGCAACCAATAATCGGTTTAAAAATTGCATTTTCCTCGAAGAGGATGAAAAAATGATATTTTTTGATTTTGTTGAATACGCGTTTTTTAATGTTTTTGAGGGTGCTGAATTAGAATCTGATTTGGTGTCAAAAAATCTTTAGAGGTAGTTTACTTGAAAAACTAATCATTTTTAGAATTTAATTAACCTAAACCACAATCTATGGAGCGACTGTATTTTTCCTTGAATCCGCATTCAAAACTAAAAATCTTGGTGCCAGAATCATGTCGGCATTCATTTTTTAAACTCGAGATAAAAAATAAATTAGTTTGATGCTATTTTATTTTTTTTCTCAGCTCCTTGGCCCATTGGTCGGAACGGCAAAATACGTGTCTAATATTTTTTTGACCAGAAACCTCCAAAAAAATTGCCAACAAGATCCGTGAGAGACTGAGTGTGTCCTCCCCTTGTAAGCCAAATTTTGACTTTTTGATTTTCCGATTATTATATATCCTACAGTTTTTGTTCCTCTTGGTGTCTCTTCAATTCCAACGCTAAACCCTTCTTGGAGGTGTATAAAAACATACTATACAATTATTAGCTGCGTCCACTTGCGACCTTCACATCCAGAGCTCGCTAACTTATATCTTACAACTCTCAGTAGTCAGGAGAGTGGAGGTCCCACCGTATTCCAGGGTAACTATGCAACTTATTTCCAATGATAATTATGAGAATTACTGGATATTAATTTCCTTAAGTGATACTGATGAACGGCCATATTTTTTCTTTGTAGATTTTGGAGCAATTAGCAATAAAAATCAAATGATGAATTTTTGACCTTATGATTAATTATTCATTTTACAGTTATTGTTCCTCTTTGTGTCTTTTTCAATCCAAATTTAAATAATTTCTAGAGCTATATAAACAAAAACATACTTTATTTTTGGAAGGGGAACCTGCTTCCTTTGTACAACAGCTCGTTAATCTTTGAACATGGTTAACCTACTGACATTTGATATATACATATTTCTACCATAAGTTCTCCGTAAAAAAACCATAATAATAATAATAAGAGAGGGGTGGATATTGAAAAAACACTTTTGATATATTTTTTAATAAAAGTAGTAATGTCTAAAAGAAGTCATGAATGCTGTTTCCAGGAACTCCCATTTCATGAACCCCGATGTTGAATGTGATTTAGTATTTTTTATTAGTACCAAATCTTAAAAAAATAATTTAATTATTTACTGGTTATTAGAATTACTGAAATTTAAAAGAAAATTACTTTTTAACAGTTTATGTAGGTGGGTACTACTAATCTTGGATTATCATTGCTGATGATTCCTAGAATAATAAGTATGATTTAAGTGCAAAATAACAGTCAGAATTTTTTTCGAGTAGTATTAGAAAACTAGTAGAAAAGTAAAGTTTTACTAACAAACTCAGAATAATGAAAAAAAAAAAAAAAAAAAAAAAAAAGCATGTCTTATCCTATTTGGAAAATAAATTATCATATACTGGCTAAATACAAAGACCTAACTAATTTCTAGATGCCTCATCGAATTCTACGTGAAAAACTACTAACAGAAGCCCACTTGGTTTTGAGAAAACATATCAACAAAGAAAATCATTTATTTTAAACCGATACATCTTCTCAAAACATTTTTTTTTGTTTTATCATGCCATCAAATTGGTTTGCGGGATGAGACTATTAAATCTCTTTACTGAACTAAGGAGTGTGTGAAATTTCAAGTTTGTAGATATATCTTTCCAAGAGTTATTGAATTTTAAACACTTTTTTGCGTATTTGCCTCACTGTGCAACGCCCTAAAACTCAACATCAATTATGCGCCCCTGCGTGGAGTCCCAGGTGCCAGCGGACAGATAGGAGAGGTTGGGTCCCTTTCTCGCAAGTGCAGCAAAGAGTCCGAAACACGAGAGGAAAAGATGATGGAATAATAAATAGAAAATAAAAAAAAAAAATTAAGAGGAAGGGAAGAGGAGAAAAAAAAATTTATTAGTTTGTCAAGTATTAGGTAGTATTAAGTATTATATTATAGAACTATAACTAAATTATATACATTATAAATTATATTGTTGTCTTTAATTGGATAGATGAGTATGTTGTGTCTATAGCAACCCAATAAAGTTGGGCAGCACTATGTTTATTGTTTATTGTCTCAATAAAGCATATATCTCTCTAGGTTTTTTGGATTGCCCCCATATGGTAGCAAATTTAAATACGTATTCACGCCAAAAACAAAACAAAAATGATAGTAATTAAAAATATTCAGTTTTTTTGTTAACAAATCTATTTACAAATATCCCAATGAATTTAATCGTAAAAATTATAACCAAAAAGTGGTATGAAAGAAACCATCCACAAAAATAAAAACTATATATCAAAGGACTAAATACACTTTTTTACAAATATATTTTTTTTTTTTTTCTGGACAGAAAATTATCATTTAATTCTTGGTCATAAAAATCACTGCATACATTCTAAAATGTAATTAAAAATATTCAATTTTTTGTTAACAAATACGGACTAAATACACTTTTTTACAAATATATTTTTTTTTTTTTTCTGGACAGAAAATTATCATTTAATTCTTGGTCATACATAAATCACTTGCATTACATTCTAAAATGTATTTAAATACAAATAATATATAGATACTAATAACAACAATACAGATAAAATCAATTTTTATCAGAGATTTTAAAATACTTGACATTTTAATGGAAAAAACAAGACAAAACGAATTTCTGTTTTAGTTCGAAACACGGCCGCTAGGAGCGTCAGAACCCATCTGCGGCTATTTCTTTTATGCTTGACCAGTTCTTAGCTATCGGTGATTGAATAATAAGTGACAAATCAGGGATTGAGAACCGATTTTGTCACGGTAGCTGGTTTGTTGCCAATCACTGATCTGATCACCTTAACCTATTGGTGCTTGCTATCGGTGATTCTATCTGTTTTTTCCCAACACCTTATACCAATTCTAATTTATTTTTATTTCCCCATCATTCTCCATGGAAGATTTGATAAATCTCATACTTGGAATCTTAATAGTGATGAACATGGTTATTAAAAGGAAAATCATAGTTTGTTTAAATGGAGTTAATTAACATAAATTATTACTACAAATATAATAAATACAACATTAAGTAATTTTATCTTTGAAAATATATAATTGTACTAAAGTCGCAATGATTGTAGCATGAAAATATTATAGATATATACTTTTTTAACTTGATTGATAAATTCTCTCGTCTTTAACTACAGATATTCAGAAAATGTATCAACTATTTTAAAATATAAATTTTGATTAAAAATATAGATATTTTAAAATATTTAACAAAGTGACAAAGTCTGTTTACCATCCTCTCTGAACCCATGATGAAGGCTTGCAATGCAAGTCGAATCGTCGGCATTATAAATTAAAATATTATTTTGATTTGCTGTGTATCTAAGACTACCTACCCAAACAATCTACATTTCTAAATACTTCACAGTCAACTAATACCTTATAAATATAATTATTATTAATATTATTATATGGGCACTACAGTCCCACAAGGACCCAGGCCTCCTCCACAACAGCCCGCCAATCTCTTCGTTCTTATGCTCTCTCCCTCCATTCCTGAATCCCCAACCGCCTCAGCTCTTCCTCCACCTCATCCATCCATTTGATTCGAGTACGTCCTCTCCTTCTCCTACCATCCGCTTTCCCGTATAGCATCTTCTTTGGCACCCTTTGGTCGGTCATTCTTTCCACATGACCTAACCACTTAATACGTGCTCTTTTTATCTTAAATAGAGTAATTAATAAAACTAAATTAATTATCTCTAACAATATATTAAATGTTTTATCATTAGGAGATAACTTTTTTCAAATATCAATAATAACAAACACAAACTAAATAAAGATACTGTGAGACTGATTGCTGATTTGGAAACAATAACACCATAGATAATCATTAAAATTATTTGAAAAACAACAATAATATTTCATCAAATAGTTATCTAGATAAATATAAAAAATTATAGTTTAAAAACTAAAAAAACACGCTTTTTTAGCAAGCCGAACATAAAAGATTATATTAATTTTTATTTCATGAAAGTTTGTGTTATGACGATAGAAAGCCAGATAATCAATTCTGATTAAAAATTTGGAATAAAATTAAAGTAAAACTTAACAAAGTAACTTAATTCATAGTAAAAAAAGCGTAGTGTGCAACAAACTTTTGCTATGGAGGGACGGGGCAACTTTGATAATTGATTATAATTATTATTATTTTCATAATAACTCTACTTTTATAAGTAGTTACCAATACAATTTTTGTAACATTTAATATTAATAAGGGTTATTCTCAGATTACGGGCAATTTCGAGTATCAAATTTTTACAAATTTAGACTTAATTAAATTAAAAATTTATAACTACCGACGGCTTCTATTGCCTCTCAGCTTTTTAAAGATACAATTGGTCAAAATCATTTTTTCACGAGAAATTTAGAATTTTAAAATTAATAAAGTGCGGTAATGACAAACTGGATCTTGATAATGACAATTTCAGCTTGGTAATAATAATCACTTGAATTCAATTCAATCAAAAATATATTTGAGGTGAGGAAATAAGTGCAATAGTACAAAAGACAAACTGAATTAACAAGGCTTAATAAAAGGAATCGGTTCGTACTCGGGATCTTCTGTCTACAAAACTTTTTTATAGCCTTTTTTTTTTTTTCGGTAGCAGTCAATTTCGACTTGGGACGAGTCATTTTGGCGTTGGGTGCCTGGGTTAAAGAAAAAATAACTAAAAATTAATAATGAGGGAACTACCAAACTGACTATCGCTTCGCCGCTATGGCTGATCTTCAGCAAAATGTGTACCACTACATTTAAAAAAAAAAAGTTCTTAAGGGGTAATCTTAAGGGGTTTATTAATCAATTAACTAAGTCCTACCTTAATTTTTGCCCAATGATATTAGGGTGTTGAAACATTTTTTCATAATAAAATATTAAACATGAAATAAAAACAAGTAATTTAATTTGAAAATTGCTTATAAACCACGAAAATGTCATTACCACGGAGTGTTCCACTCATAGTTTTTTACTAAACATTCGCCACTTTAGTTTCGTTAACTATGGCAAATGGAAGTGAAATTTATTTCCTTGCATTGAGGATAACCTAAAGATCCTAAATGTTTTCATTTTTTGTTTTTGGTAATAATATAGTATGTTTATTTTGCTCCATACTTGGTCCTATCACTATGATGTCATTACCAAGCAAGAAATAAATTTGTAGGGAAATCAAGTTTAAGAAATGGAACAGTGGGGAACTTTTTTTTAAAAATGTAGTGGTACACCTTTTCCAGAAGATCAGCCATAGCGGCGAAGCGATAGTCAGTTTGGTAGTTCCCTCATTATTAATTTTTAGTTATTTGTTCTTTAACCCAGGCACCCAACGCCAAAATGACTCGTCCCAAGTCGAAATTGACTGCTACCGAAAAAAAAAGTTTTGTAGACAGAAGATCCCGAGTACGAACCGATTCCTTTTATTAAGCCTTGTTTATTCAGTTTGTCTTCTGTGCAATTGCACTTATTTCCTCACCTCAAATCATCACTTATTTTCTCCCTCAAATCAACCAATAATTTTTGATTTTATTGACTTATCTCGGAGAAGCAATCGGAATCTTTAAAAATCCTTAAATCGGAATCTTTAAATATCTTGCACAAAATCTATTGATCTACAACTATTAGTATATAACATTTCTCGATTGGTTTAATCATTTTTGTGATATACTCATAAACATGACCAAAACTAACTTTTTGAGAAAGTTGTCTTCAGAAGCACAATTTAATAAACATTAATGTTATAAGTACATAACACATTTTTCGATATAAAGCATTTTCGTATATATTTTTTGCATAAATCTGAAAAAAATGTTGCGTCTTTTTGCCCCCCGAAAATTTTCCCTTTATCAAATGTGGTCACATTTTTCATATTTTATTCTCAGGACCCATATAGACCATACTGAATCATAAAACCTACTACTACATCTTTTGCTAGGCAGACCCTGTTTTGGGGGGTATTTCGACTGCACTAAGTAAAAACATTAATACAAAGTTGTCCAATTATTGTATTGCCATTGGTCCTTGACACCAGTGCAAATCTTCAAGTTAATCAGATAACTGGAAATTGGTGAACATTACGACGCACGATACTGTTACATACAGGTGAAGTTTATAAAAGCGTATTAAAAATAGAAATAACTTATCATTTATAAACATAAATGATTTAAATCTTTTCTTAAAAAATAATCCAGATATGATATTTGTTAGATCAGATGAAACCAAACAATTAGCTATCATATATAAAGAGGAATATGATTATAAAATTACAGTAGTGGAATGAACAAGGAAACAGTCTTCATTTTTGTTCCCTGAAACCGCTCTTTATTTTCGTTTCAGTTGGAACAACAAAATCAAGAATCTTTTTCCATTCTAAACCATTCCAAATAAATAACCGTTTCTCCTGGAACATTCCATCCCTAACTTGTATTTCAAAGCATGTTAACTGGCTGCAGCCCATTTTAAGACTTGTTTGTTTTATTTAAAGGCTTCCAAGGACTATGAATTTGTACATGAGTATAAAAACAGTTTTGAGTTGGATATTGAAAGCTGAAAATACATAATAATGTTTTAACAAATGTTTATTATTTACATTAATGTACAAACATACTACAATTATCTCCTTATATGAAAGTACATGATTTACATATTTACAAATAAAATATTTTACAAAAATGTTCTAAAGCTAACATTTAGATTCATAGAAAAACAAAACAAAATTAAGTCGTATTTATAGTTATAAAAACAATCAATGCATTAGACTGTTAAGAATTTTTTATTTTATAATTTAAAAAATGGTAGTAAATTTGATATTTTATTCCCTGAGATGGCTAATTAGATCCACATTAACTGGAAATTTTAAAAAAGATTCTCACAGAGAATAAGCAATTTCATTTATAAAAAACAATTTGTTTCTTGCTATGCTAAAGCTCTGTAGTAGCTACATCCCAGTATTTTGACATTCTATCTTCTGTTTCAAGAGAGTCAGTTTCACTCCTTTCTCGACTAGCACTAGACAACACAATTTATCAAAAACAATTAATAGTACATGTATGATATGAAAATAAGTAATTGATAAAAAACAAATTAATTAAAATAAATTTTTCTTTCATTCTATACTAGAAGCAATTCAAAACCATTCATAAGTTAACTAAGTTCCATATACGGTAATTAATGGAGCACCTGGAGGAACAAGGACTACACCATGACTTCATTAGCTTGATGATGTAGAGGTGGATTTGAAGCAGGTGTGTATTCTGTGATGAAGGGAGATATTAGTAGATAGAAAAGGATGTGGCGAATGAGCCCAGGAGTAAGTAGTAGATGTTTACAATCAGTATACATTACAGTATTCGACTGGTAAGGTACTTGACAAAACAGTGTGCTACCCTAGCAACAGGATAAACACCTGATCAAATTTGAAGAAGATTATAAAATTTAAATCCAGTTGCTCAGATAATCAATCCCCATATCAGGAAAATCCTGCGTTGATGATACAGCAAAGAAGAGGATAATTATCAGGTTATAGTAAATAGTTGGATGTTGTCATTGTTTATTGGGGCTTAAAGTCCCTATGCACTCCAACTAGAGCAGGAAGGATGGGTTATCCTACAGGTCACCAACATATTCTAGCCAGGAGTGGGAAGGTGAAGATTCATTTTCAGGGTCTGCCACAAAATAAATTTTAACCTGCCCAAGTGGGATTCCAACCCACGAACTTCTGTAATGAGCATGCTCATGAATAAATAACATTAAGGAAATAGTTTGAATTTTTTTTTTTTTAAATCATCATACATTATATACAAAGTCTATTAAAATAAATATAAATTAAATCTAGATAGATTGTAGAATTAAAATATCAGAAGGAACAAGTCAGTCATATTAAAACTACTAATTAAATTAAGTATCTGTTGTAAAGGTAAATTACTGAAAATATTTTTTTTTTTTTTTTTTAAATTATTTATTGAAATTTACAACTGTATATACAAAAAATAAATACATCAAGTAATTGTGATGAAATAGATAAAAATGACACGTCACTTGTTTTTAAAGCAACTACCCATTGGTAGCACTTATTAAGGTTCTACATGATAAAGCACTATATTAGAAGATCCCGAGGCCATCTTCTTTTCAGGCGCCTCGGAGGGTTATCTGGAATGGAATGAGATGCAAGTTGTGATACTAATGGATTTGAATGGTTGTGGAGTTTGCTGTGAAAGGATTGATATCTGGTTTGAGCTAAGTCAGAAACGTAAGGTATATTAAGATCTTTGTGGATAAGATTTTTTGTGACGAAGTAAGGAGCATTTAGGATTTTTCTAAGGATTTTGGATTGTAAGGATTGGATACGAGATGAATTGGATGGTTTAGTGGAGCCCCAAAGCTCAACTCCGTATGTCCAAATTGGTCTAATTATTGTCATGTAAATGAGTCTTTTGTAGCGTTTGTCAAGTAAATGTTGAAGTAGTCGATAGCGACGGGCAGTTTCTTGTTGTTTTAGTCTTGTATGTGGATTCCAAGTAAGACGTTTGTCCAGATGGAGTCCTAGGTAGCGGATCTGTTCAACGGGGATTAGCGGAACATCGTTAAAGGATATTGTAGGACAGGAAGTCGTGGGTTTACGACGGAGGGTGAAGGTTATTTGATGGGATTTATTTGGATTTATTTTGATTCTCCATTTTTGACACCATTCTTGAAGTTTTATGATATGGGATTGGAGTGTCTGGGAGGCAATGAAGGGATTATTGTTTACTGATAACACACACGTGTCATCAGCATACGTGGTTAGGATGGTGCTAGGATGCGTCGGGATGTCAGCTGTATACACCGTGTAGAGGATTGGACCTAGGATACTTCCTTGAGGAACACCTGCAGATTGGGTAAAGAGAGAGGAGTAGGAAAAGTTATGATTAACTTTGAAGGTTCTATCACTAAGATAGGAACGGATGATAAGGAAGTATGTAGGAGGTAGGAATTTTCGTAGTTTGTACAGCAGTCCCGGGTGCCAGACTCGGTCAAAACCTTGTTCTACGTCGAGAAAGGCTCCCGTGCAGTACATTCCGTGCTCCAATGCAGAGGAGACAACGTCCACCACACGATGACATTGCTGGATTGTGGAATGTGATGTTCGGAATCCAAACTGGTGGTCTGGGATTATGTGATTGGAACCTAGGATAGGATACAAGCGTTTTAAGATGAGTTTTTCCATGATTTTACCCATAATTGGCAAGAGAGAGATAGGACGATATGAGGAAGGGTGTTCCGGTGGCTTTTTGGGCTTGGGTATCATTTTGACTATGGACACTTTCCAAGGATCAGGAAAATATGTTGTTCGGAGTACAGCGTTATATATGAATGTTAGGAGCAGGATGGCTTTCCAAGGAAGGTGTTTTAGGATATAGGATGTGATAAGGTCATGTCCAGGGGCTTTCTTGGTGGGTAATCTTTGGATAATACTTGATATTTCTGAGGGATGGAATGCTTTAGGAGGAGGGGACATTTGAAGTGGGATATTTAATTCTGTTTCAATACTTTCAAGATGATTTGGGTTAAGGATATCAGGATGGGGTTTAAAGGTATTGAAAAGGTGCTGGCCGAAAATTTGAGATTTTTCTTTGTCAGATCTTGACCACGTTTTGGATTCAGTTAGAAGAGGGTGATTATAATTTTTGTAGTTCAGTTTTTTTGTGGCCATCCATAAGGATTTGTCAGTCGTGTTAAGGTTTTCAGTAAATTTATATAAATTTTGAATTTTGAATTTTTTTATTTCTGTTTTTAGTTTGTTAGTCAATTTGGTGTAGTTATTTTTATCTGACGGATATCTGGTTCTATGCCACCTAGCTCTTGCTTTTCGCTTTTCTGTCAATAGGATGCGAAGATGTTGTGGCAAATTAAACTGGAGAGAATTGTATGTTTTTTTTTTTGAGGTGTTATCTTTTATGCTATTGCGTATTATTGTCGTTAGTATTTCTATGGCAGTATCAATGTCTTGTTTTGTTTTAAGTGGAATTTTTAAGTCTATTTTCATTTCCAAATCATATCGAAAACTGTCCCAGTCTACTCGGCCAGTAATCAACGAAGGATAGGTGGGTTTAGGAACAGAAGTTGAATACAGGGAAAGCAGTACCGGACTATGATCAGATGAAAGGTCATTTAGGGATTTTATTGTGAGCTGGGAAGAAGATACCTGGGAAGTGATGAATATGTCGAGGATATCGGGTCGTTTTTTGAGGGATGTCGGCCAATTTGTAGGGTTCATAGGTGGAATGATGGAATAGGTTTTGGATGTAGAGACTCGGGATAGGATGCTGCCACGGGAGTTGGATGATCGACAACCCCACCGTTGGTGCTTAGCGTTGTAGTCTCCTCCTGCAATGAAGCGAGGACCCAGAGATTGGAATAAGGATTCAAGATGACTATAGGAAAGGGGAATATTTGGTGGGCAATATACAGCTGAGAAAGTTAAATTGTAAGGACTTGTTGATATGATAACCGAGGTTGATTGGATTTCTGCAGTTGGAGTGGAAGGAATAAGGGAATGGGGTAAGGATCACTGAAAATATTAATTTAACAATACCTTGTGTACTGTGTTGGAATAAATAACATTAAGGAAATAGTTTGAATTTTTTTTTTTTTTTAAATCATCATACATTATATACAAAGTCTATTAAAATAAATATAAATTAAATCTAGATAGATTGTAGAATTAAAATATCAGAGGGAACAAGTCAGTCATATTAAAACTACTAATTAAATTAAGTATCTGTTGTAAAGGTAAATTACTGAAAATATTAATTTAACAATACCTTGTGTACTGTGTTGGAAGGTGAGTAAGGGTACCAAAGTAGGCAGAGTTTTTTTGGCAACAACTTCCATTGGATCTCGTACTGCCAAACATCCTGTGAAAATTAACTAGGTATGTAACAGATATTAGTCAAAAATATTATCAAACAACAAATATTTCTTGAGATTTAGCTATAATACCAATTTTTATTATTATTATTTTTTTTATTGAAGATCAAACATGTTAAAATGTAATTTATGTTTCAGAAAATTCCACAGCTATATTCATTTTCTAAATAAATTTTTAAATAGATCCTAATAGTATATATCCTATAGTATAGATATATAGTATAGATATACTATCCTAATAGTATAGATCCTAATAGTAGCATGTTTTAAAGAGTCTTACTGCCAAACTATGGATTTTAATTTCAATATGAATTGTAATTTGTTACTAGGAACTGTCATTATGCATTTCATAATGATTAGATTTATGTTTAACAAAACATTTATCACAAAATCGACAACTTGAATATAATTACAAAATTAGAAAATATTTGAAGTGTACTTATGTTTAAAAATCTGAAATAATAAAATGATAATGCCTCAAGATGCAGAAAAGTAAACTTTTGGATTTATAAAAATAAACGTAAATAAGTAAATTAAATTTATAATTTGATCAAATTCTAAATTTCAAGTCAACTTTTTGATGTAATAAAAAAAGAACAGCTTTTATTTAGTAAGAAAAGCTAATTGATTATAAAAACCTACTTCCGCTGATGAGGAGACAACCCTGCCTTGGAGATACTACCTAACTCTTTATCAAAAAGTAATTGTGTATTCTGCTCCAGCATATATTCCCAACATCGGAACTGCTCTTCAGACATTTGACCTCCTCCAGATCTATATACATTATTACTTACTGATTACAATAATTATATATAATAAAAACAGCAATAATGTTTTTGTATACACAAATGCATGCATAAACATAAACTGAAATTATTTACTAATATGTATCATAATTTTTTCAAAGAAATTTTCTTATATTTTAAAGTTCTTTTCTATTACATATATACTAATCTACATTTCATTCATTTATGTAACTTTTATATTATTTAATATTTCTTTTTTTAGTATTCAGTATTTTTAGTTTTAGTATTCAATTTTGAAACACTAATCTATTTTCATAACATTTTCCTATCGTTTTCTCTTTAGTTTATATAGTTTGTTTATAATTATCTCTGTAAATGTATACAGAGTAAAAAAAAAACATGGAACTGAGAGATCTATTAAGGGACTGATAATAATGTTTAATTTAAAATTAATATTCATAACAATAATTATGATTAGGTTACAACAATAAAGTAATCATAAGGGAACTCAACTAGAAGGTAACAATATCTATGTGATATAAACAAAGAGATATTCTATCAACAGGGATCTAGATTTGGTTTCAAGTATCAAGAAGGGAAGGACAAGATGGATGGTACATGTTTATCTTATGAATCAGGAATGACTCCCTTTCTATAGGAGGATGAGGTAAACCTTGGGTGCAGTGGTTGAAAGACATTGAAGATGACCTATGGCTTCTGAGAGTAAGGGATGGAGAACTGCCATTGATTACTCTGAGTGTAGAAAGGAGGTTGAGGAGGCCAAGGTTCATCGTGGACCATAGTGGCGGCGAAATTAGTTTTAATATGATCAATTTTTTATTTTTATATTAACGTATGTTATCATTATAAATTAAATACATAAATATTTTATTATTGCTTTGAAATTTGTCAATTTCTTATCCACATTTTTTTATATCTATGCTAAAGCCCTTCATAGTTTGGCTGAAACATCATTGTAAGTATTGATAGAATGGGCCAACATGCTATTGCTTTTTTGTTAAAACAAATAAATTGACTATAAAAATAGTGTATAAGTAAAAAAAAATGTTAACCAGCTAAATTCAGTTTAATCTCTGTAGATTGGGGTTTGAATCTATCACAGGTATTTAAAATTACAATTCATACTCACAATGGATGTTTTGTTTTTTTAATGATGTATCATACTCATAAGAGTATTAGATAAAAGTGGTGCATTCTAATTATTTTTTTGTTGATAAGAATTGAAAAGATTGTTAAGTTAAAAAACAAAATGTTAAAGAGATATTTTTAAGCTTTCAAACTTTTTAAATATAAGCTATTATCAAATAAGCTAGAGAAGACAATTAAGATATGATGTATTTGTAACAGAAAAAAAAAAAAAAAAAAAAATAGAATTTGAAAATGCTTGTGTTTTCAAGTTCATATTCAAAGCTTTGGATTAAAAGCCACTGGAGGACATTTCATATCTGCCTGATTTGATGATTTTTTGATGGCTGAAGGATAGTAGTTGTTGTCCTTCATACTTATAAGGATACTAGTTTCAGGATATGCCCGATCTAACAATTTTTGACAACCTAAGGATATCCGCCCATTGTTGTCCTTTTAAAAATTGATTAATTTTTTTCATTTTTCAAAGGATACTCTATCTTCCAGTTTAATCCTTTTTAAAGGACACTTTCTCGCTTTCTGTTAACTAATTGATGTGATTCATATCAAATTAATTTGAAAAGGAATGAAAACTTTCTTAAAATATCATAATATCTTTTTATAAATACTGCTTATTTATTTTTAAATTCAATCAATACAATAAATGACTAAATTTACTTCAATAAGTATTTTTCATGTGTTAGGCAATATATATGTATGCATATACACAAAATTTATAAAAATGGATATATATATATATATATATATATATATATATATATATATATATATATATATATATATATATATATATATATATATATATATATGTAATGATATTTGCAATTTGAGTCCAGAAAGCAAATATTGGAAGTAAGGGTCCAAACCAGGTAGGAGCAGGGATTAAGGAAACCTTCAATACCTGGATAGGCAGTACCAGCCCTTGAGGCAGGTAGGAATAAGTGGCAGTTGGTTTTAGGACAGAGAAGGAAGAAGACAGAATGAGTTAGTTTTGGACCTTGGGGCAGCTAGGTGTTAGGAGTGATAGAAGATTATGGAACCAAGATATGTGAAAGTGTTTAGAGGTTCACTCCTTAAAGGACTTTAGAATTTAGATTAAAGGTAAAATTAAATATTTTTTTCACATAGTAATTTATAATAAATATAAATTAAAATGCCCAAATCCTTGTTTAAATATTTCCAGTCATAAGTCAAAAGAATATTAACAGAACCCTAATAATGAATTAAAGTCAATTAATTATTGACATATAATTTTATTAAACATTAATGATTGAAGAAAATCATTACATTTGGCGCCCTCCAGTGGACTGTCAATATTGAAATTATGACTGGAAAATGGTTAAAATTTGGTAGATGTTTGTGTGAAAATAATGAATAAATAGTAATTTTAAAGTCAAATTATAATAAGGGAATTAAAACAAAATGAATTTCGAACAAATGTTGGAATCTATCAAGAAGAATGTTGATTTGCTATTTAATACCATATCTAAAAAAATAGATGAAATTGCTGAAAAAGAAAATAAAAAACATGAAGAACGCATGAAAAAGTTTGAAGAAGATGAACGAAAACGTTCTGAAAAAGATTCAGACTTTCAGGCCATTGATATAAATGTTTGTGAAGATAAAAAAAAAACATTGGAACTGAAGAACAAATGGAATTAGAAGAAGAAAAAGTAACTGATACTGTGAAAGAAGAAAAAGAATTGAAAAATGAAAAATTAATGGAATATGAAGAAAGTAAAATGAACAAAGAAAAAGTAACTGATAATGTGGATAAAGAAAAAGAATTAAAAGATGAAGAAATAATGGAATCTGAACAAAATTTTACAAGTGAGATTGTAGTGTGTGAAAGTAAAATTGTTGATAAATTAAATGAAGTGGAAAAAGAAGAAGTAATAAAAGAGGACATTGGTGAAAACATAAACAATGACTTTGATGAAAATGAAGAAGTGCTAAACTGTCAAATGGTTCGAAGAAATAAATATACCAATATCATTCAATTTCAAAAAGTAGAAAAATCTGGTTTCTTTGAATATAATAAAAAATTAAAATATACTTCAAATAAAGATTTGAATAAGCATATAATGGAGTTTCAAATTCCACTTAGTTGGAGCAAATATACTTCAGAATGGTTATGGTGGTTATATAAATTAAAATGTTCAAACAGCCATAAAGGGTTTAAAAAGAAATTTATATACGTCAAAAAAAGAATTAAAAAATTTTTCTTAGCGAAATTTAGTATATTGCTGAGATGATTGTTTTCATATGGAACCATTTTGTTTTTAAATAGCATACATAAAAATTAATTTGTATTTCAATCAGTCTCTTTTTTCATTAAATTTATTTATTTTTTATTTTAAGCATCTACCAATCATAGAATAAAAAAGGGTGTGAAATTTCACAAAGAATTAAGTGTTATTATTAAAAAATTTGCTTATTTTATTTAAATGTTTTAAACAATAGATCATAGATAATTCATCTGTAAATCAACCTATTTTTTTGGTAATAATTTTCATAAAAATCTAATAGGTTTGTAGTTACTTATAGTTATTATTGTATTAAAATAATTTGACTGTATTATATAAATGTTTTAAAAGGTATTCATTATTAATTTGTATTTAGTTGATAATTCTTTGTCGTTAAGTAGTATTTAAGTTTATCTTAAAATATTTTTGTTTGTAGTCCATATAGAAGTGTTTTATAAGTAAACATTGTTTATAAAATTTAGATTAATGGATATGTTTAATATTTAGAATTAATTTTTAAATTTAATTTTTGTTTTGTTAAATTATAATTAAAATGACAAGCGAGTATTTAAGTATTATTATAATAGTTGATTTAAATTAATGTTTCATTAGATGTGTATAAAGTTGAAAAAATGTATAAGTCATAAGATAGTACAAGGGGAAAAAATTTCTACGCAAAAGCTTAAAATTTTTTGAAACTGGAGAGAACCTGAATGTAATGATATTTGCAATTTAAGTCCAGAAAGCAAATATTGGAAGTAAGGGTCCAAACCAGGTAGGAGCAGGGATTAAGGAAACCTTCAATACCTAGGCAGGTAAAGGATAGGCAGTACCAGCCCTTGAGGCAGGTAGGAATAAGGGGCAGTTGGTTTTAGGACAGAGAAGGAAGAAGACGAAATGAGTTAGTTTTGGACCTTGGGGCAGCTAGGTGTTAGGAGTGATAGAAGATTATGGAACCAAGATATGTGAAAGTGTTTAGAGGTTCTCTCCTTAAAGGACTTTAGAATTTAGATTAAAGGTAAAATTAAATATTTTTTTTCACATAGTAATTTATAATAAATATAAATTAAAATGCCCAAATCCTTGTTTAAATATTTCCAGTCATAAGTCAAAAGAATATTGACAGAACCCTAATAATGAATTAAAGTCAATTAATTATTGACATATAATTTTATTAAAAATTTATGATTGAAGAAAATCATTACAAAATATATATATATATATATATATATGTGTATATACACAAAATTAAATATATGAATACATTTAATATACCTTTCAGAGGGTGATT
Organism: Euschistus heros; assembly: GCA_003667255.2. Taxonomy (NCBI): domain Eukaryota; kingdom Metazoa; phylum Arthropoda; class Insecta; order Hemiptera; family Pentatomidae; genus Euschistus; species Euschistus heros. The sequence goes on along the minus strand of RCWM02000577.1, from coordinate 541,966 downwards.
CCTCACAATCACCAAAATGGCTACCATCATGAAGTCTGGATGTCATCTTTTTTGTGCCATTTTCACGCATTAAAACAGGTTCAAACCTGTGCTCCTGAGGTTCTTTCTTGAATCCAAACATACAATGACATCAAATAAAACCAGTATATAATAAGTAAATACAATTTTACCAGCATTTATTTAATAAGAAGTAGTTCAAGTAACAAGATTGTCAGATGAATCTTTATACTTTGATTAAAATTATTACATGTCTGTTGATAGTAAGAGATAGATATAATTTTTAATTTTAATGAATTGTCATTACTTTTTTTTTCTTTTTTAAATCATTAAATGTAAATATACAAAATTGAAAAATTGTTTTTAATTTACTTTTGCTTTTCTAGTTCTAGCTCACAATCAGTGGGCAAGGCGCTTGACTACCATGCTCCTGGGCCTGAGTTCAAGTCTGTCTGACGGCAGAAAATTTATATTCTGTCATTTCAGCTGTGGATCAGCTGATTAAACAAAGAGAGACTGTGTTAGAAATGAGATAATCCACAACTTGGGGTTGCCTCATTAAGAAAAACTTTCTTTTTTTTTTTTATAACTTGGCAAGATATGCAGCTCAGCCTTTAAGGCTCATTGCTGCCACATATCATGCTAGTGCAGTCCCCGTGCTTTGACGAACCTCAACATTGCAATTGGGTGCATAGTCTCACAGCAACTGGGTTTTTCTTTAAGTTCTTCACCAAAATGTAAGAATCTTTGCCTCACCAGCATCCTCCTTTCTGCAGAAGCTGCTTGGAATACCATTAGTTCCAATGGTTAAACACCTTTGCTGGATGGATGAGAAATGAGAACTATGACCTTTATGTAATTTGATTTATACATTATTTTCAACTAATGTTTTGTATTTCAATGAGGCTAAGAAAATCTTTTTTTGTTTTTGGTTTTGAAAGCTTTTAAAATAAAGAATAAATCAATTCAATGCAATATATTATTTTTTATATATTCTTAATGATATTCCATTATTTTTACATTTTATAATTTTATGTATTTTCATTCTTTAACATAATCTTAAAGTGATAGATAGTATCTCCAAATAAGCCTGTATTAGTTTTCACTTCATATATGACGAAATGTTGCGACTAACTAACTCTGCCAAAGATTTGTGATTGAATTGGGTTAGTACAAAGAGCAGACAAAAATATGAAAATATAACTACTGGTGGTATATTTCTTTACGGGCTCTGCTCTTAAGCGAGTCTCTTATAATGAGGAAATGAAAAATAAACAGGAAAGAAAATATTAGATAAATTTTTAAACCAATAGTTCTATTTTTTGGGAAATTTTATCCTAAATAACACTGTTTTCAACCATTAAAAAAAAATTGCATACTTTTTCAGAAATGTAGTGAATAAAATTTTCTCCGGAACTCGCCTTGCTGTAGCTTGCTTGATCACTCTGTCCGCTTGGGGAAGATCTATCAACATGACACCAGCATCCATCTGCCTTTTCCTATGATTATATATTTTATAGGAATTAAATATATTTAAATCATAAATGGATATTCTAAGAAATAAAATTGTATTAAGAACCAATATAAATGAGGTTAAAAATTATTTTTTTAAATAAGTGATTTATTATATTAGAATCTTAAATTTAAGGCCCAATTCTCAAAGAACGGATGTCGGGCAGAGACGTGGCACGGACTTTTGTCTCTTCTGGGTCTCTCCTGTTAAACAAACAGTCCAATTCACACAGAAGCGATGTGGCGCGGGCGCTCGCCCTCCCTTTGTTAAGGGGAGTAACAGTAAGAATAACAATTTATTTTAAAAAAATGTGAACATACTTCTAAAATGAATAATGAAAAAAAAAATTATAAATATATATATATATATATATATATATATATATATATATATATATATATATATATAAAAAGCAAAAAAACAAAGTTCAAGTATGATTTGTACATAGAAGTAGTGACTTAAAAGCCCACTTTGTAAATAAAATGAAATATGAACATTCTACTTTAAACATACTAAATTGGTTTTTAAACAGTACCTTTCAAAGGTAGAAACAATCCAGTTGCTCATTGAAGGCTAAAATAAATTAGATTAATCAATAGATATTATTCATTCAATTAATTATTCAGATATAGCCTTACATGATTTTAAATATAATTTATGTAATGAGGAACTAGAAATTTTAGTATTAAAATTTTTCTGATGGATACTACTTTCATATCTGATTAGGGATCCCTGCACTGCTCTCTCAGCTTCAGCACTAATATCATAATCCAGTAGAAGCTGAGCGAGAGTTCTATAGAAAAATTACTCAGGCATTTGTAGAGAAGCTGGGCATAGCCAGAGATCTAACAAAAATATATATTTACAAAAGGTTTCAGGGCCTATTTCATTTAATTTATTTTTTTTTAGCATCTTATATTGTTTATGCAATTTGGCTTTTGCTCATAATTTATAAACAATTATGTTGAAATAAAAATTAACCAGTAGTTAAATAATTATAAATGGAATACTGCCTACATTTAATAAATATCAAAAAAATTTGGAGAATGGTCTTATAAGTTCTTGACTCCCACCTGTAGCCTGTATGCTGTATTTGTTGAGGATTGTTGCAAAGATACAACAATAACAGATAGGTTGTCTTCACAACCATAGCTTTGAGCTAGATCTTGCAAACGCTTTGCAGCCAATCCTGGCACTGTAACATGACGCACTTCGGATGCTGCTTCCTCAGCTGATACTACTTCCCATAGCCTATTATGAACAGATTATAACAGTAACAATTGGAATTACAACAAAAGAATAAATTTCTTGAAAATATCAATATTTTAATTGGTTACTGAAAAATAACAGGCTTACCTTTTATTGGCCATTATAAGAAATCTATCATCATCTCTGAGAGTAAGCTCGGTAACATGTGGGTCTGGTATAACAAGTGGGTACATTGAACTGTTACCAATTTGGCTTCTCACCATCTGATAAATATCAAACTTTTAAAATAATAAATTAAAAAAAACAAAAACAATAATTAGATAAAATGAAGTATGAATTAAGTTATTTTTTGTCCTTACTACTGGAATGTTCATATTTTACTTTAATACCATGTTTAATCAAATGTTTTTGGTTGATATTATATCATAACTATATACCATTTATTATCCTAATATATAATAGTAACTATATATTATAACATTTAGAAATAAATAATTATGCATAAATCACATATTCATGTATACAATTATGATTAATCACTTGGTTAATTATAATGAAATGTATTGGGGAGGTACAGCTGGGATAAAAGTACTGTTAATTATGGAAATATTGAATATAACTTGATATATCCAAAGGTTCATCTACTTAGAACGTAAACAGGTTCAGATACCAGCTACCCATTTATGAGTCAAGATATAAAAGAATATACCAGTTCCTGGAACTAATTAAATCCAGGTAAAAAGATCTGCAAACATGCCTATTAACTAATAGATGACATAGATTGCCTGGCTAGTTGTAGGGATCAGCAGCTATGGTCAGCACAGCAAATTTTTGCTACAAAGGCACTACTTTAAAGCAGTAAAGTTCAGAAAAGATTAGAGTGGGAAAAGGGAAATGTATATAATCGTAGATGCTATAAGGAGAATAAGTTCATGACAAGATGAAGAGCAAGGAGACGTCAAAGAGTGTATTAGTCCTGGTGAAGTTAGAGAATGTAAGGGAAGAGTTTGTTGAAGATTTGGAAGATAATAATTTTGGGGATCAGAGACAGTAGGTGTTAGAGAAGGAGCTTGAACACATTAATTACACAATATGTAATTTTACCAACTTACGTCAGAAATAGAAATAGATATAAATTGTGTGCAGACCTAAAGTTTAGGTTCAAATGTAACTCCTTTCATTGATTATATTATAACGATAAACTAAAATGTACAGATCAAATGTTATACTTAGTTCATTCTAGAATGTCACTGATTATAATTGAATTGGTAACAATATCTCTTAGAGACAAACTTACATTAAGAGTATAATACATAAATCAGATATCAATAGGGTGGGCTATGATGTCAGATGGCTATTTATAAGCAGTAACTTCTTTAGGTTAGCAGAAATAAATGTAGACTATTTGATTACGAATCAATTTAAATCCATTATCTCAAGATATATTAACAGAGAATAGATTTATTGCTTATCAAATTATTATAACTTGTACCATAGAATATACCTGAGTAGGAACATGTGCTAAGGTAAGTGAAGAAGAGGCCCGGGCAAGTACTGCTTTAGCTTCTCCAACAGTCGCTACACGAAGAGTCCTCTTCCTTACTCCACTTCCACGTTCACTACACATGTGACAAACTAGAGCACAACAGCCCAATCTTTGACCCCTCTCCTTCAATTCCCTTTAATAATTAAAGAAATCATACATACAAAAAACAACATTTATTTAATTTAGTCATATCATATAATGCCTAATAACTAACATAAAGAGCGAAGAATAAAATAATTTTTTAGAAAAAGGTTTACTATTCAGAAGGAAATATCAAAAATCATGTCGTCAAAACATCTTACAGATATATTGAATATATATATATATATATATATATATATATATATATATATATATATATATATATATATATATATTATATATATATATTATATACATTGTTTAGTAGGAGATAAATGTTGAAAAAAAAATGACAATCGAATACTAAACTATCACTTTGATTCTCTCAAAGTTATTAGCTTTAGAATATAATATTTAAAATTATGTCTTCTGCTTTCTTTTAAAATTCTGAATTTTTTTTTTCGTTATAGAATAGAAAGTGGATCATTAGATAATCCGGTGGAGTAATAAAGAAATAATGGAATTTAAGTATGTAGAAATCTAACAACAATTACATCTATGTAAGTAAAAGATTGACCTTACACATTGAGATGTTCGCCGTATAATTTTTCACACACCCTTTTATAATAAAAATAAAAATATTATTATTATACATGAGAGATAATACCTATGTGCAGCAAGCAGAGTATATTTCATGTATTCAGTAGCTGTTTCTTTAACAGTACGCTCTTCCAAAAGAATCCTAGGAATTGATGATGCCAAAATTTTTGGAAGTTCTGAATCTGTTCCCGAATCAAAGAGTCCTAGGAGAGCCTCATTTCCACAAAAACCAGTTAACCTCAACTGAGCTACACAAAGCCTAGAAACATACAGTAAACTATTTTTATTTTGAATATAAATGAATAAATGTTTACACCTTATTTAAAACACTTTACATCTAAACTAACATGTGTATATTATCAAAGTTTGATATTAAAGAAATATCTGATAAAAAAAAAAGATTGTGCAATGTGCTACATGTAAAATGTTTTATGAATCAACACTATAAATATAAACAAATATATCAGAAAAATAATAAATATTCAACTGTGGTAATAAAACTGCTAAATGACTGATTCATTACATATATATATTTATTTTGTTGTATACATATCAATAAGTTATGCACAAAAATAAACTCATTATATAGGTTGCTGTTTATAAATATATTTCGAAGTCATCAGCTGCAAAGTCCCGAGTATTACTGTCATCCATCTTCTGGTATATATTAGGGAGATGAACCAAACAGTTAATCTGGATTTGTTTCATTTTTCTACTTCAGGATTTAAACAATAATAATTATGTATTAGATAGGGATTGGTGAGCAGCTAAAATAAAAACCAGATAATCAATGTAACCAAGAAATCCAGTAATTTATAATGTACCAGCCTTTCTTGTAAGCTTAAGAATTACAGTATTTCATAAAGTGTATTTTATTTTTACCAGAATCTATCATCCACCACCTTGATATAATCTCAATAATTAAAATGCTTAAGTAACTTCAATTTAATGGATTCTAGAACTCTTTGAGAGAAACTTGGCTGTGTTAGGGTAAGCAATTTTTAGTGTATATAAAATTTACAGTTCCCTCTTGGCTGGCCCAACTCATTATTTAGCACCTAAATTCTTAATGCAATAAAACATAAATAATTCATTATTTATTATATTAGCACTAAAACCCATATAGGGGACCTGGCAGTCCCCTTATGCTAAGGCATAAGTGCAACAGCTTCCTCCATTTGGTTTTGTCCTCTGTAAATTCATTCCAGCCTTGGACACCTATAGCTTTCAGGTCTAAGATATTAGTAATTAAATATTTATATTAATAAATTTTACTTCGCGAATAGTACATCACACTGTCTTTTAGAAATTATTTTCTAAAGAAATCATTCTTGAATTTTAAAAAAAGTTACTTCATATATCTTGATAAATAAAAAAAACATAAAATATATACCTTTCTCTATTTCCAGGGGTCTCTGAAAATCCTATTGTCCATTGGGTAGGGTTTGAATTATTTTCTTCAGGTTCTGTTGGAAGAGTTGCTCGGCCTTTACCAGAAGTATCTACCAAGCTGACATTTCTTTGAGATCTATAATTATAACAATAAAGACATTGATGCTTAATGAGTTATTTAACAGTAAATAATTAAAAAAACAATATTCACATGAAGTTATAATCCAACTTATTAACCTGTAATCATTGAATTGTCGAGGATCAACTTGTAGCCTTGTATTGCCAGATATATCAAGAAATTGTAATTGCTTTGAAATTAAACAAGTTAGATTAACTTTTTCTAAATTGTTGTGTGATAAGTCCAGGACCTAAAAATTAAGAAACAGCTTTTAATTATTTTATTCATACGTAAGATTGGTATATTCAAGGAAATATTTTTTAGTTTGATTGTAATTATTATAAAATACCACTCGCCAGGGTTCATTGATAGTATTGGCAACGAGCCATCAGGTGCAATAAGCCTATTATTTATTATTTATAGTACACTATATTGTTTATAATATATTATAATAATTAATTTATATAATACAAAGTAATAATTATATTCCACTTGAATAGATTAAAGCTGAAGTATCTCTAATAATGATAAAAAAAAAAAAAAAATGATTAAAATAAATTTTAATTCAACATGTATGCGGAAAAACTTTTAACAGAATAGATCTTATATTATATAATGACTTTTACCTATTTATATTATTTTTTATAAACATGACAAAATGATTCCTAAATACATTTTAAAATTAATTTAATATTTCCAATGCCAATTATTCATTTTAAGTTCCTCTTTTGTTTTTGTTTTTTAAATTATTTATTAAGTTATATTTTTTATGTTTCGCAAATAGTTGATTTTACTTTTTGCACAATTTTTTCTTAACTCATTACAATTATACAGAAAATAATTGAAGACTGATTTATTGGGTTAATATTGCAGTTTTGGAGCTCAGATGTAAGTTAGGAGTTAAAAAAAACAAAAACAAAAAAAAAAAAACAACACAGATAATATATGCCTTTTTTAAGTTCGTAGATATCAATATAGTAGATATAGAGAGATTTATAAATGTTGGAAGATGAGATGGGCTGTACAATTGGTTTAGATCAACCATAGGAAAAAAAGAATACTAAGAAGTGATTCAATGAACATGAAGACCCAACCTGTGTTAGTGTTTGCATAGGGGAAAAAAAGCACAGATAATTTAAAAAATCTCAAGGAATAGAAAGAAAAATCTTACAGGATTAACAGTTCTCAGTTTATATTTAGCAGCCTGTTCATCTCTGAATATATCAATATGACAAGCTTTTCAAATCTTATTATTCTAACATTTGCTAAATGACAACGAGATTTATACAAATACCTCTTTTATTGGGATGATGAAAATACCATAAACATCAATTTCATTTCTACACAACCCCTTCTCACAATGTGGTGATATACTTGTACAAAACATAATGATTTACAAGAGAGGAGAATGTGATTACTATCAATAGAAGTTATATAACATATTGATAAACAATAATTATATATTACATTCATATTTATCATTATATTTATATTTATAATTATATTATGTCAATCATTTTAAACAAAAAAAATATAAGCTGTCACTGTTATCTTTATTTTTTTAAATAGGTAATAACTTCCAAAGTTAATAGGTGGATTTTTAATGATTGCATCAAATATTTGATATATTTGATCATATCATACATCTGATGGATTTCACTTGAAGAATATTATTATTACTTTTAATGAACTAGATGTAACAAGTGTAGGTGGATCCTGAAGTAAATTGCAATGAAGACGTAAAACTCTTAGATGCTTCCAAGCCTCAAGACCATCAGGCAGAGAGTCAAGCCGATTTCCAGATACCACTAATTCTTCCATTTCACACCAGGAATTTATACAACTATCCAAAAAAAAAAAAAATAAAAAATAAATAAATAAATTATTTAATAATAGATAATATACATATTTAAGAACAATTTATTTTTCAATTAAAAACGGTAATCCATACAATTAAAGCAAAATGCTTTATCGACACTCAATTTAAGATTGTATAATGTAACTAATACCACCATTTGAATTGCGATTTCAATTTCAGATTTAACCTAAATCTGTAATAGTTTTCTGTTTGGCAATTGTACATGTAGTGCAGTAGTCTAGTCAATGAACGCTCAAAAAAGGGACTGGGCTACAAATCTAGGACGAGAACTTTTTACTTCAGGAATGTGTTTGGGGTAGTTAGGAGGCAAACATACTAAAAGTCCCCGACCCTAGACCCAGAGCCAAAGTGGTGGGGGCCATAACCTGCTGACATTTCGGACTTTTTTTGATTTTATGCCTATAACTTGAACACTATGCGTCCCAAGAAAAGAATTATTCTTTCCTAAAAGAAAGCTGATAAAATTTACTAAAAGAATCAATTTTTAGACCCTTTTTATTTTCATCTGTTTTTGAGTTACAGAATTTTGAAAAATGCCAATTTTTTGAACTTGTCCTTTTGTCACTCTTCTGACCAAGTTGGCTTCTAATAAACACCTCAAACCTTGTTTAAAGAGTATATTATCACATCCTGTTTACTTTTACAGGATTACATTTCCTGCTATACCATTTCTGCTATACCAGTTGTCGTCAAGATCTTGTCCTGTGGCTTGGTGATGTGAAATAAGGCACCGTGAATCAGTGAATTGCGATTTAAACGAACTGTTAAGCCCAAAATGGCTTCAAAATGTGTTTTGTGCGATGGTAGCATCAAATCATTATACACCCTATTCAAGACCACTGAAAAGGAGTTCGAGTTCAAAAATGTGGACAGATTTTGATTCACAAGGTGGTGTGGTCGAAAGAACCCAAGGTTTCAGATATTTGCAATGCATTTGTGCGATTTTTGAAAAAACATTACGCCGGAAAAAGCTGCACGGTAATATTTGATGGCTATTCACATTCATCAAACAGCACTAAAGCTGTTGAACAGAATTGACGTTATCGTCTCAAAAAGTGTGTGGACACCCACTTCACAATGGACACACCCATAACCATAACACAGGAAATGTTCCTGTCCAACCCAAAGAATACGAGTCTCCTTATTGAAAAGCTAATGAAGGAATTGGATAACAATAACATCACGACTTTGTAGGCTGATGATGATGCTGATCTAAGCATCATTTTGACCGCAATAAGCAAGTCTTCATCCTCCACAGTGGCAGTGATCGGAGAAGACATAGACTTGGCAGTCCTACTTATTGCAGGAACACCACCCGATCAAGACATATTCCTCGTAAAGACTGGAAAAGATAATACCCGAAATGCGACTTACTCCTCCAAAGAGCTGCAGCAGCTCGGTTTTAAAGACATTTTGTTCCTGCACGCCTTCACAGGCTGTGACACTACCTCATCAGCCTTTAGAAAAAGCAAATTGACCTTCGCTAAGGCTTATAAGAAGAACAAGGCGTTGCAGGAAGTGGCTGCAGTATTCACCAACCCATTTTTAACACCAGCGCAAATTGAAAGAGCTGGTAACACTGCCATCCTCAAGTGGTACGGAGCAGGATGTAAAGAGAAATCTTTAAATAAATTCTGTGACAAGTCATACCTAAAGTTGGTTGCCACTATCAAAGCCGACATTTCTACCCTCCCACCAACTAAAGGTGCAGTGAAATACCATTCATACCGAGCGTTTTACCAAGTCCAACAATGGTTGGGGAATTCTCTGCCACTGGTGTGTGGGGGGAAGGGATTCCAGAATGGGAATTGAGGAATCAGGAACTAACTCCCACATTCACAGGACTGGAAACTATTTTCTGCCGTTGTCAGAAAACCTGCGACAGTGGTAGATGTAGCAGCAAAAAAGTTGCCCTTAACTGCTCAGCAGCGTACCTCAACTGTGAAGGCTGTTGCCTCAACGCCACCCAAATGAACGAGGATGACGAGGATGAAGACATAGATCCCGAATTTAATTATTCCTCCAGTTCTTCTAAAAATTAGTTGAGGTAGGGGTTGTGTAGGATGATACCTACATTAACACTAGGTAAATTATTAGAAAATGAAAACTAGATAAATAATAGAGACTCGATTCACAGTAAAACTCACGAATGCCTTTTATTAATTCAAATCATCAGTCGAACTCCTTTTCAGTGGTCTTGAATAGGGTGTATAATGATTTGATGCAACATCGCACAAAACACATTTTGAAGCCATTTTGGGCTTCACAGTTAGTTTAAGTCGCAATTCACTGATTCACGGTGCCTTATTTCACATCACCAAGCCACAGGACAAGATCTTGACAACCGGTATAGCAGGAAATGTAATCCTGTAAAAGTAAACAGGATGTGATAATATAATCTTTAAACAAGGTTTGAGGTGTTTATTAGAAGCCAACTTGGTCAGAAGAGTGACAAAAAGACAAGTTCAAAAAATTGGCATTTTTCAAAATTCTGTAACTCAAAAACAGATGAAAATAAAAAGGGTCTAAAAATTGATTCTTTTAGTATATTTTATCAGCTTTCTTTTAGGAAAGAATTTTTTTTTTTCTTGGGACGCACAGTTTTCAAGTTATAGGCAAAAAACCAAAAAAAGGCCGAAATGTCGGCAGTTTTTTGCCCCCCACCACTTTGGCTCTGGGTCTAGGGTCAGGGACTTTTAGTATGTTTGCCTCCTAACTACCCCAAACACATTCCTGAAGTAAAAAATTCTCGTACTAGCCTAGGATCGTTCATTGACTGGACAACAGAGAAAAGGTTACTTTTAGATAAATTAATAATAGAAAAGTGAAAAATATATTTTACAATCAAAATTACATATACTAATTTCACACAATTTACCGAAAAACGTTTCAAGTTTTGAAAATAAAGCACTGGTCCAGCTGGCACATGACCTAGACCAGCTAGCAATATACAGTAGATGATTACTGTACATAGGCACAATGTACTCTAGTACTGCTCATTGTAGATCAGCATTACATGGTATATTATATTATATGAAATACCATTTTCATGTAACAAAAGAATATTCAAACAAAGCAGTTTCACAAAAAAAAGTAGTTTTACTTAAGATTTGGATCAAAAACATAACTAAAACTGGAAATTGAGAGATAATTCCAAAAATTAATTTTAAAGCACCATGATTTAATCTAGAATATATGTATATATTTTTTCACTTAATACCGAAAACAGATACAGCCACTGGCTTCCAGATTGCTCTTGGGTTGAAAACATTAACCTCTCCAGCTTACAATAAAATATCCTTGCTACGAAGTTTTGTTAGATTACTGTTAGATCAGGGTTAAATATGGATATCTTCGAATATTCCTAAGATTATTGTAATTTTAAACCAGTAGACTACAATTTAGATAATATAGTCGATGAAAGATTATGAAAAAATATTTTGTTACATATTTACATATTTATAGTACAATATACAGGGAGCTGTGGAAGTTTTCGTACACATACTAAATTCACCAAAATATAATTCCTTCCACTCTCGTAGAAAAATAATTTTTTTGATCATTTCATATTCTTCCTCCTTCACGTGAGAAATACACTTAATAATTAAAAACCACAAAATATGGATAATATTTATGTATTTACTCCATAAATATATAAATAATTAAACTGACCCTGGCAAAAGTTTTCTTAAAGCATCAAATCATCCTCTTTAATCCTTTATATGTTTACATTCTGATGTAGAAGAGTTAACTAGTCGTTAATCGTAACTCGTTTTAACTATGCTCTAATCAGTTTCTACTCAGACAGCCATCAGTTTTATTAACAGTCACGGCTCGAAATTCAAAATAGGTACCTACATATATTCAACAGCGGTTACACGTACTTTTCCTTAGAAAACAGGGATACACGTAGGGACAGATAAGTCCAATGACTAATATCCTTCGTTTTAAAGGTCCTCCGATAAAAAAGTTATTTTTTTAAGAGAGTAGAAGGAATCATATTTTAGAGAATTTGTGTAGTAGGTTTACGAAAACTTTTGATGTGCACTGTATTTCGTCATAATTACTTCTTTTTTTTTCACAATATGGTTGAATATTATGCTGCATATTATCATACTTTTTATGGCATATCACACTGCATATGATAGTGTAACTCTTATTTCTTTATTGGCTATGATCGTTTTTAATAAGTAACCTTTACAAGCTTGAAAATTAAATAATTCTATTCAAGTGTTTAAGATATCTACGAAGCCCGTTAAACATTTTATAGCAATAGATCAATATAACCGCAGTAGTTTTAAAATACATCAAATGACACTTTAGTAAAAACAAAATAATTAAGAATGGCAATTTCCATTGAGTGATTGAATAAAATAAGAGTTTATTCTGAATAAAATAAGAGTTTATTCAGGCACCCATTGTTTCTAAATTCATATTTTTAATTACAGGAAAAACAAATACTAATTAATTTATTTATTCCTTGAATGGATACTTACTTAAAAACTTACGTTAGCTTGTACATAAGAATGGTTGTTGTTCACACTTACACTATTTTCACATGGGGGTTAAGACCATAGCTCGCATCAGACATAGATGCTTTTAGTTGGTTGTAAATAACTGATAGAGGGTAATTTTAATGAACTTAAAAACGTACAGAGCACAGCTATATGTTATTATTCTTATGACACAGCTATCGTATTTTTGGATCTAGGATAAAATTAATAAATGAAGATTTTAATAATTAATTATTTACAAACCCCTGAGGTAACTGTGAGACAAGGTTGTAAGAGAGATGAAGAAGTCTAAGGGAGTGAAAATGAACAAGACAGTCGATCTCAGTCAGCTGGTTGCATGTGAGATAAAGTCTTTCCATCTGATGACCTTCGGCCACTGCTGCTGGCAGTTCTTCAAGACGATTTTTAGTCAGATTTAATGTCCTTAGCCTGTTATAACCAACAAGAAAAAAAAATATTAAACACTATTGTCACATAAGCTATAATTTAATTTAAAAAATAATGAAGTTTACAAAATTATATATCATATACACATAGGTTAATAGCCCAATATATCAACTACCTGGGACGATATTAAAAATGCTTAAAAACAAGGGTACGCCGACAAACCCCCCCCCGACTCGTACACTATCAACTTATTGAAAGTGCGGGAATGAACAAGAGCTATTACGACGGAAACCCTTTTCCGAATTTATAATAAAATACAAAAACATTACAGGTTGCAAATTAGTTATTAAGGAGCGAAATGCCGATGGAGGCCGTAGTCCTCACGAAATATATCGAAAATTAGCACTAAGAGTTTTGTTAAAAGGACGAAAGAAACCGCTTGGCTCTTTCATGAGAACCCAAAATCCGATAGTCGACCTAAATCAGGCAATAAAACATGCTAACGAACGATTTTCAATTTGTCCTCGGACACTTATCGCCCACACCAAAACCATAACAAACCATACACAAAATCCGCCAACAATTTATAAACCTATTTCCCATTAGTAAACCAAGTACAAAGCAATTCAACCTGCTAAAAAAACGTAATCTCAAATCAGTATAGACCCCAAACAACCCTAATCAGGTCAACCCCTATGAGTGTCAATAGTAATTATAGAAGTAATTCCCCAATATCAGAGACAACCTGACAAAGTGTAAAATGTAAATCTTTTCTCAATACCCCAGTTCGGAAAATCCCAAACCTAGAAATCTGAGAGAACTTCATAATCTAAACTCGGACCCAGTCCGTAAGTGAATCCCAAAATTACTGAATTACCAAAGACTCAACCCCCGACTATCCCACTGTATCATTTCCAGACGATCATCAAGAAAATCAACAATACACTGAGCAAAAATAATATGGATAGGGATCAAAGTAATTTTTTTTTAGATCCCAGCCTAGCACAGGAACCTGGACGTAATAGACTATTAATTTAACCCTGTTTTAGTGCTCTTCCGTATATAATTCCACCAAAGTCAACTTAAAAATTATAATACGACACTGCGTGCCACAAAATCGCTTGTATCCGTCCTTGTAGCAAATAAATATTTTTTTAATAACATTACTCACGAACCATTTAAAACTTACTAGAGCGCACGGTTCTTCTATAACAAAATTTTAACGCTAATGTGAGAGTTCATCTAAAGTTATTTCCCAACACCAAAACTCCCCTGAAATTTGGCATTTTTGACTCCATCCTAAATGTCGATTATTGTTTGGAAACAGACAGTCTTAAATTATAGGTGCGAAAATTGATTTAGTATAATGATATCCTAATCACACCTTTTGGCAAGTTAACAATTCATTATGACAACAGACCCCCTCAATCTGAATATACTTACATCTTAAACAAACGATTCTGAAACCGTAATCAAAATTCCAATCAAAAATATCTCAAATGGAGAAGGAATCAGTCCTATATACCGATTTCAATAATTGTCTTAAAATTCATGAAGTTTAAATTTCAATTAAAATAACGAAGCTATATGTACGGTAAAAATAATTCGGATCGGATCATTTAGATGCAACTATTAAAACCCCAATCCTTGTGAAACCACATCAGACATTTTTAAAAATAACGAATCTCCTACGATATAAATTTAATTAAAACAAAAGAATCAGATTCCAATGTGAAGTCAAAATCACTTATTAGCACAACGGACCCATTTAAACGAAGAAGAAAAAAAAAGAAATTCAAATGTTAATAAAACAATATTTCTGATCTATTTTTATTTAAAAAAGGTACTCCCTACTAACAAATATACGCAAATCAACATAAAAATCCTAACTTAAAGACGAGATCAAACATAAAATCATAACGTCTTCGATACTAAAAATTACGATATCCTCAAATATTTCAAAACGAAGTGAAAAGACAAATTGACGAATGCTTAGAGCAACAAATCATTCGCCCTTCTTTTTTTTTCACCTTACAATAGTCCATTTGGGTATTCCAAAAAAATTAGACCAATCGGGCCATACAAAAGTGGAGAATAGGTTAATGCTGATTATAGGAAATTAAAGAGAAAACGGTCGATGATAAGTATCCTATTCCGCATATACCGAACTGCTGGATAAATTAGGCAAAAGCAGTTACTTTTCAACAATCGACCTAACAAGTTCGTTTCATCAAATTTTATTGGATGAAGAGAGTATCCCTAAAACAGCATTCTCAATCGTGTAAAAACGGTCATTACGAGTTCCTAAGGTTACCTTTTGGATATAAAAAATAGGTCCCCACCAACATTTATGAGAGTGATTAACAACATACTCATGGGCGTCCAAATTGTGGTGCCTATTTGAGATTATATAATACTTTACAGTACGAATCCTTCAGGAGCATTTATCAATTTTAAAGCAAGTTTTTTAAAAAAACTACAGAGAATCTAACTTAAAAATTCAGCCCGATAAAACCGAATTTCTAAAAAGGAAATTAGAATATTTAGGACATCTCGTCACATCAAACGGAGTACAACCAAACCCTAATAAAATCCTTGCTATAAAAAATTATCCCATACCGAAGACTACTAAACAAATTAAAGCTTTCCTTGGACTACTACTAGGATATTATCGCCGTTTTATTCCAAATTTTGCACACCTCACAAAACCTTTGACCCCAATGTTTAAAAAAAGGATCGAAAATTACATCGCGGATAAAAATTATTTAGATAGTTTTGAAACCAGTAAAAATATTTTTTTTGATTAATAATCCCATCCTGCAATATCCTGACTTCAACAAAACATTTTGTTTAACGACAGATGCATCAAACGTAGCCTTGGCGCTGTATGTGTCACAAGACGGCTATATTTATAAGTATCCTTCAGATTATTTTCATAACTATATAACTCAAGAAAAATTGTAATGTTGAAAAAAAAAAAAAAAATGTATCCTGCTTTCACATCAATCGAATGTAAAACCAATCCGCTACTTTGTTTTTCAATATTCGAAGAGCTAGTGTGGTATGAGGAGAATATCAGTTGTCAGTGTAACACAGCTATCGGGAATACATAGAACTTTTTGTTCGCTTTCCCGTGGGAGCGGGCCGAATGGAAAACAGCTTATCGACAAATAAGACCAATGTCAGGTCTTACTACCTCCCCCCCTTCTCTCCATGTTCCACAAATATATCTTACAAACACACTGTATACTAGAATATTTGGGGTGAAATAAAACATAAATTGCAGTTTTGTTGTGAAGTAACCACATCCGTCATCATTAAATTAATAAAGTATACAGATACAAAGTACCTTAAATATTCTTCTATTGAAAGTTATCAAAGTATTCTATAGTTTCAAGAATTTTCGATTAATCATTGAATTAATCGAACATACTTTCCATCTCAATTTATAATATAAGATATAACTAACTACGTCCAAAACAAAAGAATACCTAGGAGTGGCAAGGAAAAACTGCTGTGGGAGTGTACGAATTTTGTTTCCCTGGAGAAATATCTGCTGTAGACTAGAGTTCTTTGTAAGAGGTGGGAGACTTGAGAGTCGGTTGAAGCTTAGCTGCAATGTCTGGAGTGAACCTTCACTTGAGAAGAAACGGTCAGGTAGACTTGAGATGAGGTTGTGAGAGGCGAATAGAGTTCTCAGTAACTGGCATGTCCCCAACCAATCCGGAAGTGATTCCAGTCTATTGCTTTAGAAAACAAAATATAAACATCATTTACTTAATAATATATGGTTAGATCATTATTTCAATATTTTTATAAACAATTCCTCAAATTATTCACAAACATCATCAAGTGCTAGAAATGACTGACAATTAAACCCAAGAAAAAGACAAATAATTGTCATAAAGCAACGAAAACTCCTTGAGAAATTTATATTAAACAAATTACTGATGTAGCTAGTAAAATATTTTGATAAATTGTTTATTTTTTGCAAGCTAACATCTACTAATAAATACAATATAGTTTTCAATAATCTCTCCGCTATATATTTACTCACTATGATATGTCGAGATGTTTCAGCTTTGTCGGACGAGGGTGAATGGTGAGTTTGGTAAGATCTGAAAAAAAAATAATGATGATGAAATAAAATAAAAAAATCGAAAATACATTTTACAATTTTAATGCTAAATCTTCCGAGCTAAAAATATTTTCTCGGTTAAGAACTTACAATTGTTGCCAGCGATCAACGATGTCAGTGATGTCCCATTGACTGACAGCTCCTGCAGCTTGTTCCTTGAACATTGCACATTCTGAAGCTTCTCAAGGGCTCGAAGGTCAAGAGATTCGATACTGTTTTCTGAGACATCTAGCTGGGTCAAATTCTAGATAAACCAAAGCATACAGTAAATATAGGAGAGGTTTTTAAAGTGAATCTTCTGACTTCTATTTCTAGTTCTGCTAGTTAGATAAAAAAATATTGGTTCAACATCCATTATTTAAACAAGGTGATGTTTTGTTTAAATAAGGTGATATTTATATCAAAGTGATATTTTGATTTTGAATTTCGGCTTATCCTCCTCTTTTTACTAAAAATAACAAATAATTATTTACTTGGTAATATAGATAACAAATAAAGTATGAAAACTTTGAATGATATGATTTTGCTTTTGATATGTAGCAAAATAAATTGCGGAATGATTGCACATCGACATTAGTTAGCCTTCTTGGAATGATGCCTAACGGTAATTCCATTCGTTACATTTCACTTAAATTGAATGCTTCTTTGAATAGGAGTTATTGGATTATGCCATTTCGTGTAACCTTTAGATGTTATTTTTATAAAGAAATTTTATAAGGTATTCATATTCATGCAGGTCCCTTGTCTTCAAATATGTACAATCTCCAATGGGTAACAATACTAGCTAGAAAATAATGGACTTTATTATTTTCTAGCTCTTGGCTTTAAAAACACCAGGAAACATTTGGTGAGGGTAAATTTAAATATCAAATACAGCCATTAAGAACACAATAGTTTTAAATTAATACAGAATCAACTAACCTGGTAAAATTTGAAAATAATGTGCTGATAAATTAAAAGCTTATGATAGTTCACGGTATAATAACAGAAGATATGATTTGAGGGTATGGTTGTATAAATAAACTAAATGCACTGTAGTAAGTAATTTATTGTGCCGACGTTTCAACTTGGTTTGAATGTTTTCTTTAGGACAATTAAATTTTGTCAGAAGCTTTTTTTGTTGCAGAGGAGAAGGCTTGGACAAAGCAAGTCGAAACGACGGTACAGCAATCACTTGCACGAGTATTCATTCATCTAACACATTTCACCTAAAAGCATTCGTTCTTCTGATATTCAGTCTGAAGAACCAGAAGCTCCTATATTGGAAAAATTATGAAGATAATAACATAAATGACACCAACCGAAAATATTTACAACAGATTCACTTTTCGGGCCAAAGTAGCTTTAAATTACACTTTATGTAAATTTCAATTATCACTATTTGCAACACGCAGGCAATATTTGTCAGCACACTCTTTAGATCAGGCTTACACTAAAACGGATCGTCGAGTGAGGGGAAATTTCTTGGAAGGGTCTCAAGGAAGGCGCTCAATGAGCAGGTAGAGAAAACCGCTTCACACGCCGGAGGCTTCCTCTTCCGATTGTCGTTACGTCGATTATACAAACAAGAAGCTCTTCAAGAATATTAAAAAGATAAAAAGAAATTGAAAACTGATTTTTTTTTTTTTTTTTTTTTTTTTTTTTTTTTTTTTTTTTAGCAATGCAATATGCAGAATATTTAACAGCTACAATTAAATGCAACACATTAAAAACAACTATGACTATGGCGAGAGATTGAATCGATACAAAACAAAAAAGAGGGAGTTGTTTAAGATGAAACACTAATATTTAAAGGTCTTTAAATTTGTGAGAATCCATTTATTGTGAACTACCCTTAATTTTGTATAGCCATTAATACACCTTAATCCTTAAGTTTCGAACAGATTTAAAAGAGCGAGTACAGGTGCACTGGTCTATGAGAGGACTACCAAAAGTTTTCGTTTTGTAAAAGACGCGAAATGGAATAAAATTTAAATCTAGTAGCCAATGGTATCAACGGGGTTTGGAATATCTGATCAATTATTTATTTGTCGTATTTTCACGGAACAATCAAGTTAATTGCTCACTACGATTTTAATGCGGACATAAAATGGCACCAACGCAATGAGAGTATATCATAACCAAGGTGACTGAGATGCAGTCAAGCAGACAGGTTAAACAAATTACAGGTTAAAGATAATATAAATAAATAATTTGCCCATCACGTGGAAAAATTAATCGGTATCTTATAGAAATAATGAGATTCTTTAAAACTTATTGGATTAAGTAGAAAAATTAGTCGGCTAATTAATTAACTAATCGATATGTCCCGTGAAGGAAGAAGAACCCACAGACCTGGTAGACGAACCCTTGGATAGCGACCCTACGCTCCGTGGCCTTGGTGAACCTGAGGGCTTTCTTCTCAACAGTTCTGGTGTGCTCCTTCTTCTGTGCCGATACCATCCTCACCAGCGGGCGGCCACAGACTGGCATCCCCCCCTCCACGAATCGGCGAAAGTATATCATCCCGGCGAAATGTATCAAGTGCCATTAACCTTTGTAAACAACTTCATCGTAAATATCTTTTTATCTTTTCGTTATAATACAATAGGTAATAATCGACCTGGTATTTCCTAAAATGTAATGATTCATTCTATAATGAAGCAAATATTTTCGGCAACATTTTAATTCACGATTAAAACATCATATATTCAAAATTTAGTAATGATCCATTAACATTAATTTATTTTAATTATATTTGCAGTACCTACTGATTGATTAATGCTTGTTGGGCTGAAGAAGCCTCTCCCAGCTAAGCAATCTGGGTCTGTTGTTTTCCAATTCGTTTAACGTGCAACTCCATCGAATAAATATCGCTTAGGGCCACACCTGTTTCTGAAGTTTCCCTACTCACTCACTTAATTCATCTGATCGTGACCAGGTTCAAGTGATTTGTAATGAAGATGTTAATACAAGTTATAAACATGATTTGTGAATGCCCGGAAAAATTTTAAATATTTGTGTGTATTATTTTTCTTGACACGTAAGAAAGACTCATTGAAATGAGGTTATGACTTAAAAAGGCCTTATACTAGTTTTAAGTTTGATTCAATGAGGTGAATGCTGTATCAATACGAGTCTTTAAGTACTCTGAGATCAATATCTATCAAATACAAATTTAACTTGTGAATCATAATGAAAATTGTAGCAAATTAAAAAAAAAATATTAAGACAACAGATGCTATGAGAGCAAAAGACATAAGAGTGTTTGAATGTTGCATTGAAAATATCTTGGTACTTAAGGGAGCTATAAAGCTATAATGCCATAGAATAATAAAACAGTAATATACCGAGTGACATAATCACAACGAGTGCAACGATGGAAGAGTTCGCACAATGAGACGCAATGTCGAGGAGGATGAAAAGACGAGCTTTCCAGGTAAAAGTGAAAGAAATCGGATGCTCTCGATTTACGAACGGAACGAGAGAATTCGTTTACGACGTGAAGAGTATGAAAAGACAGTTTTCTTTAATGTTTATGGGAAAATATGGCGCCCAATCGAGAATCCCCGTTTTTGAGTTGTTTTTTTTTTATATTTTTGAGAAAAAAAATAGAAGAAATGTGGTCAATTAACAATTAAATCAATAACAATCGAATGGGCAGTTCGAATGTACCCTCAGTCTCGAGGAAGTAAAAACGCTCAACAAAGCCGCAGTCAGCCAGCGATTGATTGGGAGACATCCACATCACGATCCTGGAGATGCAATCTACGAACTCACTCGAAAAGAGCAGGTACTCATCTTCCGATTGCGAACGGGACACAACAGGCTCAGAGCTCACCTGTTCAAAAAGCTTCATATTGGATCCAGCCCCCTTTGCGAGTGCGGAGAGGGTGAACAAAATACTAAGCACATCCTTCAGACCTGCAGGCTCTATTCTGAGCAAAGGAAGCTGATATGGCCCTCTCCAACCGATGTGCGGACTCTATGGTGACCTGGAGGACCTTAAGAGGACCACTGAATTCCTCATCTTGACCCCCGACCTGGCCATCTAAGGGAAGAACGCAGAAGAAGAAGAAGAATAACAATCAATTAAAGAGATAGACAATTAACAAGTTCATGGTAAATGAACAGGCTTTATATATAAGTGAATATATGAGTAAAGAAAGAAATGGGATACCTATAATAATGGAAGGATGCCACAGATAATCTAATCATAATATTCATGTAATAATTATTTGCATTGTTATATTTATACTTAATATAATAAATTGATTTTAATCTTTATTAGTAAATAATATGAAAAATAAATCAAAATATATAAAACTTAAAAGAGTATCGGAACTGAAGATGGGCTCAGAGTTGCTACGAAGTACGCCACACCAGGTGAGCACATTAAATTGCTAATGCCTTGTTCGCCCTGATTCCTAGCACCTTCTGACCAAATAGACCAGATCAACTGGCTATCTCTGTTTTTATTTTTCTATTAAAATACTTCCAATATAAAGTAGAATAATTATTATTATTTTTTTATATGATTTATTTATACTAATAGAAGAGTGGAAACTTTTTATTCTGAAAAATATGTTAAATAAAAACTGTTTATAAATGGTTTTGTTCCAGTTTGTCAACTTTTGTTCCTTCAACTGTTGGTGATACAATAGTTATTGATACTATGTTTGTTTACTATAATTTTTTAAAGCCTGATAAATTATGAATCAGGGCTACCATTGAATCATCAGATGCGATAATGAGCCAACAATTACCATTAACTATAGAAAATAATAGTATCTTATCATATTAATATTATCAAATAATTTATTTATGAGATGATAAAATATTGGAATTATGATGCTGTTTGATTGAGTCGTTATGTTTGGATCACAATTATTGTTTTGAGAAACACACACAAATAAAATTACACTAACATTAAAAATACAATAGCTGATTAAAACACTACAATAACGGCATACGTGGCGTTTTGTGTGTGAGTTTTCACGCTTTAATGATATTCGGACCTTCATTTAACAATCATCAGTTTTGAAATAAAAAAAAAATAAGACCTGTAACTTATTGAACGCTGGTAATCTGAAATAATAGCGCTGGCCGTAACCTCCAAAAGCTGGGGAACAAAATGTACATTAATCTAGGCAGATTATAAAAATTGTTTTGAAGTTAATCCTGCACATATCAATTTACCAGGAAAGCAGAATGAAATGTACCATCTCGTTTCATTTAGAAGATTTTAAAACCAAGAAGAATTCAGTTCAGCAGCATTCAAAGTTAAAAGATTACTCATAAGTACTAGATATCGGTAGTCAACGACTCCTTAGACGAGGGAGAAGAATTAAAAAGTAGAATAATTACGGCTAATAGAGTTATTTGAACATTTTGGAAGTACTTACTTGAGGTACGCATGATGATATAGAAGGATCAATACAATTAGGATTGATGAATTAAGTGCCACTTCTATTGAATTTTGGAAGTAGACTGCATGTTGGCACAACCAAACCCAGACTATGCATGACACTCGCCCGATCCCTATTGTCAATGTTTCTGAAAACTGGACTTTGCGTCTGGTAGCAACTAAACGTATTGATATGTCCGAAAAGAAGATCTTATTTATGGACCAATAGAGGAGTATGGTCTGTTTCGGCTCCCGAAAAAATCAAGAGCTGTACATAATTTAAAATGGAATATGTGTCCCGATTTGTAATAGAACAACGAATAAAATGATCCGGCCTCATAATCAGGATGGGTAAGGAAAGAATAATGAGTAGACTTTAAATGGAAACCCCAAAGGGGTAAGGCCTTGTGGAACACCGAAGGGATGATGGCAGGGCAGTCTCTCCGAGGAACGGGTAAGGTGGCCATGCGGGCTACCAGCATCGAGAACTGGGGAAGAGCGGCTGAGTTGACCAGGGACAGCTTTATGATTCAAGAGCGTCGTGAATGAAGTAAATAATTTAAAATCATTCAACTTTAGTTAAAATATATAAAAAACAGTACATTAAACAACAATGTTTTTGAAAATAGAGCCTGTGGAATATTAAAGGAAACTGCACATCAACATTTCCATTTTATTCGCCTTAATTTTTGTTTTTCATCAATCTTATGGGTAAGAACTTTTGCCTTGCGTTAGGTAAAAAATATTGCAGCTCCTATCTTGGGAAATAGGATCTTTTCATATACCAAAAATGGAATACGGTTAAAAAAAATTTGGACCTAACTTTACGACATAGAACCAGCTTTAATATGACTTTTATCATTGAAGGAATGATGAGAATCCCGTAATACCTAGATTATATTAATCTAATCGATCCATCCATGTTTTAAGGACCAGTATATATGCTTACTTTATCTAATACAATTTGTTATATGCAAAAAAATGTTACTTGTAAGCGGCTTTAGAGGGCATCCGATCCGTCATGCCTCTACCTATTGTTTTATAACTTTTAAATGACACGACCTCTATCTACGAGGTAACAGGACTCTATCTCGTAGTAACAGGTAAAATTGAACGTGAAGGGCAAAAAACATTCAGAATTGTTATTAGTGCATTAATCCGCCGTTTATAAAGATACTTGAGATTCTGTATTTTTTTCAATTATTCAGTTATTGTTTTTTTTTTTTTTTAGTCATAATCATTAAATTATTAATAATTATTTATTAATTATATCCTCATAAGATAATTTAAAAGGTTTTCTTTGTAGATAGTATCAAAGCTTCACGCGATTTTATAAGAAATAATATAAAAGTTCATTGATGAAATCATATTTGGACAACTGACGATAATTTTATTACGTGCTTAGTGGTTTTATATATATGTGAGTATTTACTGGGTCTGAAGTGGAATTTATTTTATTTAAAACCATAGGAACTTCTTTTTGCAATTAAATAAAAGTGTGATGATTTTTAAAAAAATATGATCTATCCTTTAAGTGACTTTTCAAAAATATAAAGAATATCTGAAAATAATATGATTAGCATCCAGAATCAACTCCACATGAGTTTATTCCCAGTAAATCTCTTCTAGGCTGAAGAAACTAAACTATGTAGCTACAAGTGGAGCTGTGTACAGCGGATGGACATAGAACATGGTCGCCTAGGAATTTACTTGCAACCTCAGAAGAAGGTTAACATCTGACCAAGAGACCTCGTTTCCACTAGTTATTATAGTTCATACAAAATTATTATTTGTGTAAATTAATTTATACTCTTAAATATCCTGTTATTTTAGACAGATCACGATGGGTAATAGTAAAAAACCTTGGTAAAGAAACAGTAAGTTTATTTCATTGCATTTTTTTCCATAGTCCAGTAAAATAAGGCTCCAAAAGTCCGTTTTCAAGAAACAACTGACGAACTTTTATTCTAAGCGGATCATTATATTTTTTGGGGTGCTGAATCCGAATTAGCCTTAAGGCTAAATATACCCCTTTCAGTCAAGCGTTGGAAACAGGAGAATTTATTTCCGGAATTTCTCGGGAACGGAATGTCCGATTTTTAATCTGTAAAATTCTTTGTGTATTTGGTAAACACAGAATTCACGCTACGAAGCGTTTTTTTCTATAAATTCAATGATTAGGAAATAGAACGTAAAAATAGGTGTTAAATATATATTTTTAAAAATATGAGGTTATAGCTGGCTGTAGAAACGTTACACGACCTACAACTGGTTGTAGAAACGTTTTCCGAAATGAATGACACATTCCAACTAATCATAGCATGCATATTGCGATCGTAATGTGAAAAATACGAATTTTGTTTACAACAGGACGGAGTTGCGTCACTGGCTGAAACTGTCTCTTCCTTACCGAAATTCTTCGATTTGTGAAGAGCCAAAGATTTTGTTTTCTTGTTATTATTATTTTTTATGAGTCGTTAGATTCAGTCTATTAACAATTTCTGATTTTAAGTAAGAAAGAAAGTAAGAATAAGGCAATTAAAATAAATTTTTCAAATTGACAAAAGCTGAATTAAAGTTTTAATATATTTTTTGATAAATTTATTAAATATTTTATTTATCTATTTATTACCAAATAAAAAAAACGACATTTTGTTTATGCAATCCTTATTTTATTGCGGTATCTGTAGGAAACATTGGCCCTTTTCACTGACTAATTATTAGGAACAAAAAGACCAAGCTAAAATAATTTGTAAACTTTTATTTTCACTTGAAGCGTTTGACGGTTCAACAAAGTGAATATCAACCATAGTAATTAAAATATATTTAAAACAAACAAAAAACTTTTACTATAATGTGTTGTACACAAGTTTGAAGATCCGAAAATCTGATAAATCATGAATTGATAATAGCTGCATAGTTAACTTATAGTTGTGGTGATTATGTCTTTTTATAAAGTCAAAATAGGAGTTAATTGTCTATTTATTTTCAAATACAGAAAAAGTTTTGTTTACTTACTGCAGGAAGTCTAACACTATTTGACCCTTTTCACCGGTAATGTATTAGGGACAAATAATATAAAATATTCCAAATAAATTCTATAAGTTACCTAGCCAATAGATACCTATGTAATTACATATAAATTTACATATGTAAATTTATTACCTGTACCTAATATAAATTTGGGTAGCATGTCGGTATATGAAGTCAATCCGATAGTACAGAAACCAGGTAAGAGATATTCCGGAAAATCCAATAACAATTGAAAATATTTCCTCTTCATAACAAATTGTATTTCCGTTCAATTTTTATCGTTGTAAAAATAGAACATAACAAAGAAGAACAATCTATTGGACGTAGATGAAATGAAAAAGAGTACGTACCCATATAATATTTACTATGATGTAATTTGAAAACATAGTGTTGTTTCGCTGAGTTGTTCAAATTCAACTTTGAAAATCAATAATTTTACATTAGGTGACTGTAAAAATCGTAAATAAAATTAAACAATAACTGATAAATAAAATCAGTTATATAACTGGCTCCTTGGAAATGTTTTAGAATTACTGTAAATTAAGGTGATTGCATTGTTCCCAAGTCTCGTGGATATGCAACTTTTCCATAGCGTAATAATTAAAACATATTTTTAAAAACAACCGGGAAAAGTAATTTTAAAATTTAAAGAACGGTTTATCCTTTTATATTTGTATGATTTGATTTATTTGGTTTTAAATACAAGTAGTGGAAATTAATTGAAAAACGTGATTTTTTTCCGATTTCTCACGGCCACATCACATTGTGGGGTTCATTATTTTTTCTTAGCAAAATATAAAAAAATATATCAATATTTTGTATGAAATCGAAATCGGTAGAAAAACTCATGAGTTGATATTATTACAGATGCCGGGACTATAGCGGTAGTCAACATGAATCAGAGTAAACAATAATAATCCCTATACAATCATTGTTTTTAGAACATTAATGAAAGGGTTGAACATCGTATGTTCTTAGCAGTTTGATCAAATAACTCGGAAACAGCTACTCTTAGCACATTTTCGGGCTATGAATTAATAAAGCAAATCTAATTTGCAACAAATTTTGTTTTATATATTTTTATATTAAATGTGCTTATTTTTTAATTGGAAGTATTCTCTGTTTTGTCTATCTGTTTTTTCAAGAACCATACCCAAACACACCTGGATTCACACTAATTCTTTTCTAACTCTAATTCATAGAATATCTATACTTTTTTTTTTTTTACTATTTAATGAACAATAATGAATATTATTTATTGCAAGGTGCTGAATTATTTTTTTATTTTTTTTTTTCAAAAGAGCTAAAATGTACGTACTGAGTGAACATTTAAATTAAAAGAGGGTTTGCATAAAAGTTTTAGTTCCTATAACTACTAACGTTCGGGCTATATTGTAAAATTACTTACTGTATTAATATTAAAATTAAAAAGCTTATGTATTTTTGCTAATTTCATAAAAAATTGTTGAGTTCAAAAAATTATAAAATTTGATACAAGATCATAATGGTTTGATTATATTGTACAGATTAGAAATCTGATGAATTCTAATATCTACAATAATTTTAAATTGTTATGTACGTTTTGTCGTAATCATAAATTATTATAGAACTGCTAGTGAGAAATTCCACCAAAACTCCAGTCAAATAAGGATTTCACCTCTGAAAAGAAGAAATGAAGCTAAATTTTTGCATATACCTTTGTTTTGGAATTCTAAATAAGGGGTGAAAAGTCACCTTTACCTTCCAAAGACTCTTAACGAAGCTGTGAAGTCAAAAATAGTCGCATATTTTATTTGTAGAGTGCATACTCTACACCCCTCATTTCAGCACTCTTGACTGGGGTCGCACTTCTCCGCAAAATCAACTTTTTCCAAAATTTATTTATTGATTTTATTTGAAAAAATGAAATTTCAGATCGGACAAACAGTTTTGGATTTATAGCGAAAAATGTGCAAAAAAAAAACAAAAAAAAACTAAGCGGGTTTTAGCGTGCTGGCGTGGGTATTTTACGGGACTTGATCAAAATTTAATATACAGGTTCTTATAGTAAATTTTAACCAGCTTTCAGATGTAAAAAAATAATCTTGGATCGAACTATTAGTTTCGAAGCTATAGCTAAAAGAGTGCCGACAAACGTGTTTTCGCGGAGAAGTGCGACCCCAGTGAGAGTGCTGAAACGAGGGGTGTAGAGTGCATGTAATATGCGACTATTTTTGACTTCACAGCTTTGTTAGGAGTAGTTGTACGAGTAGATCTCATTATTTTATTAATTTTTTTTTTTTATTCTTTTGGAACAATTTTTTTTATTATTATTTTATGAATAATGCCTACTCTCAATGTAAATATTGTCAGTTTAGATATTTAAGAATTCATTTAACTTTTTTTATATATTTAATTCCGGAAATAAATTCTACTGTTTCTAACGCTTGACTGAAAGGGGTACATTTAGCCTTAAATCCCGTGAAACACCCACGCTAGCATTCTAAAATTGGATATTTCGGCAAAATATGAAAATTATGACATGTTCCGTGGGCTGTCGTGGGTATTTCACGGGATGTAATAGAAATTACACACACACACACACACACACACACACACACACACACACACACACAAAATGAAATTTTGGATTAGGACAAATAGAAATTTTGGATTAGGACAAATAGATTAGGAGTTATAACGAACAATGTGCCAAAAAACTGTATTATCAGTAATATCGTTTATAATACCTTATTCTATTTTTTGCTTCCACTATACAGAATTCAATAGAAGAAAAAAAAATATATGCATGTTTATTATAACTTTTTCGTTATTGTCATTATATGAACAAAGGATACTAAACATTAGCAGTCTTTTGCTCCATAAAAAGACAGATACATTGTATATAAAAATATTGATGTATGCAGAAATACTTTTTACTCTCGTAGTTACTTAAGACATCTTCGTTGGATTTTTGTTGGCTTTGGTCACGTTTCTTGGGTTTTACAAATTCAAGGAGAAGTTATTTGGACTAGGGAATGTCCATCTAAAGGTTCTTAGGATGTTGATGGTTCAAGTCAACTGCCTTATACGTCGGCTTCTCAATGAAACTCAAAATGTTCCCACTTTTGCTTTCCAGCTTTTCGCTTGAAAGCTATGTATTTTTCGAAGATGGCGGACCTTTACAATGTTAAGGAGACAAATATAGCTAAAAAATATATTTTTTAATAACCTTTATTGGCGCTAGGGGATGTTGAAAAAAAAAAAAAAATCAATATTTTGACTTTTCTGCAAAAACAACTTTAACCTTCTGTAACTATAAATGTGTATGTTATCGACAATACCATTTATAACGCGTCAAGGTATATTCAGTTTCCTTCAACATATTTCCCTAATATTCAATAAGGGGAAATGGGAGCGCAACGATCAACTAACACGATCATATCTCAATGAATCCCTCATCGGCGCTACACTTCGGGTATGTTTTTATGTAAACTCCCAGTCTAAAGTATCGCAACACTTTGAAATATTTGAATTTTATAAAAACGTATTTTTTTCGAAATAAAGAAAGGTTTAGAAGTCTATAATAAACATTCCTAAACTAGACATAAACAATTTTTATTAAAATAAATAATAATATTTCTTCCAATAAACAAAAAAGTAAGTAAGTTATATTTTATATAAGTTTACTTTATAAAATTATCATTTTTTACAATTTTAACTTTATATTTAATAAGACAAATTGCCCTCTCTGGATTGAATGACTGCTTCCACTAGCCTTGGCACATTTGTGAATAACGTAACGAATGATAAACGTGGACTGAAGGAAATTAAAAAAAAAATAATCTAAAATTCCATCTTTCCAAAACATTGATGTGTTTTGGTTAATTTGACTTAGAAAATGGGAACCTTCTGTAAATTAGGCATCATATGTCATAGATTGTCTTTTTATTCATATTTATATATATTATAGTATTCTTATATACATTATCTTTATTGGAAGATGTGGAAATTTATATATAAAGACGTCTCATAAGACTCGGATTTATGAGAAACTCGAACTATTGAAACCGTTTACAGAATGTTCTTTATAATTTCTTTTCATTACACTAATAGAAGTTTTAGTGTGATTAGTTTTTACTATCCTTTGTGGTTAGAAGATAGGTCCTTCAATAAATATTACAAGTGAATAGTTTAACTTAATTATTTATGAATTTATTATTATTTGTAAGCTCATGATAAGTAATAGTTTACTCACCCCGTAATTTCCAAGGATAATTGTCCCTTTCAAAGAATTTCCTCTCAGGTTTACACTCTGTAGTTTCTCTGGTTTTTCATCGTCTTCCTCAATGTCTTGCTTGAAGAAAAAAAAATCAAGAAAATAAATTCAAAGTAAATTATAATATCAAAAATAATATTAGTATAGCCATAATTATTAATTACCTTAAAATTAAAATTTATTGCTGGCATTATTTTAAAAATTAATTTATAAAGCCCAGTATAATAACCTAGATTCTAAGAATGATTCCGATGTTTTGATTTTTTAAATATATAGATAGGTTATCTATTATTTGATGTAATACGTTCAATGCTTTAATTTTGCTTGAACAAAAAAAATGTTCTCTTAATTGCGATAATTAATTTGTATTATAAACGATTAATCAATGTATCATTATGTACATAATTACGATAATTATACCTCATAAGCGAAACAAATATAAATTTGTTTGTATACTTAGTTATGGTCGTTTTAGTTTTCACCAAAATGTATATTATATCACATAATCTATTTTAACATCATTTAATATTAAGTTTATTAAATTAATTTTAACTTATTTTTAATAGAGTAAAAAATGTTGACTTAGTTAAGTATGTACTTTATTATAGCAGTAATGGCCTAACACCTTGGGGTGAGCTCCAAGAGAGCCTGGATTGAAACGGTAGGATTTCAGTTTTAAGTAGAAATAGCTAGTATTTATTTCCCTGCAATGAATAAGTGCATGGTTTAAGCTACTTTTTAAACAATAATTATCCAATCGGATGAAACGCTCTTGGAACATAGTGTCCTAGAATAAAGTTGGTTTCAATAACATTCCATCCCCCAGTTAACGTCCGTATACAAATGAATATTATTTATCCATCTAAAATATTCATAAGCAACATCAGCACCTAAGAAAACAAAATATTAATTTTGTCTGGGACAATAAGGGTTTTACCAAATAAGTGATTAAAAAACAGATTAAAATTATCAAAGATATTTTTAATAAAAAAACTTTAATAAAAACGTGAACGTTTACAAAAAGAAAAGAAAAAAGAAGCGTTTTATATGTTTGAAGGCCGTTACTACGTAACAAACTCGATATTACCGATGATATCGACTTAGCTGGGAGATCAGATGAATCAATGAAAGAATCATTTAAAGATCAACAGAGGCGACTTACAGGGTCGAGTTAGTTGTGAATGAAGGAAATTCAAAATACAAGTGGGTCGATCCGCGATAAGCATTGCCCATCGAAATGTATATAGAAATCCCATAATGTATATAGTTGTTCCAGAATAAAGTTCATTTTCTTCTTCATCTTAAAAAAAAAAATCGGAACCTTCACATTTGGGAGAGGTACTGAATTTGAATAAATGGATTCGCAAGTAAATCCTTTCAATGGCATAATAGAAGGAATATATCGAAGAATTGTTGATTTCACCTTGTAAAATCAACTTAATAGTCACGGTATATCTTAAATCTTTTGCCTGACCAAAATAAGCATCTTTAAAAAAAAACTTACGATGCCAGTTCTGACAGTGCAGCCTAGCGTTTGATTTAGAGTGCTGGGCATTACAAATAGCCTAGAAAATTTGCTACTAAGATTTGAGTGCTCCATTATGAGAGATTTGGCTCATCCAGAGTAAATGGAGAGTTGAAACGGGTACTAGGTGATGGAGTCACAGAAATGCTAGTGCTGTTGGAATAATAATAGTTAGCCGATTTTTTTAAACTGGGCATGTATCAAGGTGCCGCGTAGGCAAAGTCTATTGAAGCTATCCATACTAAAAAGGAAGTCGACAGTCCAAGATTACGATGGTCTGATTTAGTTGTGTGGTGCACAAACCCTCTTTGAAAAAGAGTGATATCTAATAAATCTCAGACAAGAGGCTTTTAATTTCCACAAGCTGCACTGCCATAAAAGAAGTAAATGAAGACCGTTAGTTGATGAGTAGTATATGAAATTGTTTATCTTAGATGACAATGAATAGTTAAACTGCATATTTATAACTATTGTTTTTATTAGATAAAATTAATGTATTTTTTTATTTTGCAGGTTTATTTTATAACCACAGGGGGTCAGAACTTTTGTATTGAACAGCAAACAGTTAAGATTCGCATAAAAACAAATAATAATTTGGAACCAATCAATAGTAGAATAGAATAAGAAGTTTTGAGTTTGAGTAATTATATATATATATATTTATATATATATATATATATATATATATATATATATATTATATATATATACCAATATGCATACCAATATAAACTGGGACTCGGTCATGCTGAGGAAGTTAGGTAGTTCAGTTAGACGGTTGTTACTGGCAGATAACACTTTGAGATCGCGATAAGATCCTGGAGGCAAAGAAGAGAGGAAATTTCGGTCAACTCTCAGTTCTTCCAACCTGAAAATAAACATTCATGTTAACTAAACTAACTACAATAGTATTCGATGATATAGTTATCTATGTTTCAAATACCAAATTGCTGTTTTGAAATTCATTTTCAGTACTTAATTTTTAATGGTAAATATATAATTGGCAACAGAAGTGGAAAATTTTATTTTCTAATTAATATAGCAGTACAAACTTTTCCGCTTTATAAGATAACATTGCAATTTACAGAAAATGCAATTATTAAATTTCTTAATTATAGACAAATGCCCAATAATATAAGAATTCTCTCAAAACATTTAGTCTGGTTAAGCTGAGGTTTCCATAAAGTATCAGTTTTTGTTCTAAAAAAGCCTCCTTTAGCAGGTATCTTGAATAAACAAACAAATCTGACGTTATTTTCTGGTTCCCCCAAGGTATAGCCTCAAGTCATATAAAATTCATTTTTGATTTCTTCATTTCTCTATCTCGTTGCTCCCGTTGCTAAATCTTGTTAGCTTTGTTTCTTAATTCACTCATTTTTATAAGACAGATCATCACAGGGCCAGAGAAAGAATAAAACTGAAAAAGGTATCCTACTCCTCCCTCAAAGTTTCAAGGAATTCGCAACCTCGAAATAGAATTTAAACAGAAAACCTTCCTATTTCAGAAGCTTAAGAACTACCAAACTCACCAACCCTCCCTCACTCGTTCTGTACACTTCGTACATTAAGCACCTAAAAAAAAAACAGCATTTCGTTTTACCCGTTTTATAGTTTCGTTAAGAGGGAAAATAAATTGAATTTTTAATTAAATTTCCACAGGATAGTCCGGTTGATACAAGGACGTTTAAGAAGTGTTCTTAAATCATAAAAAGCATTGTTATATATATACATAAATGAAAATAATTGCAGCTGGGTTATAAGAACATCATTTCTACTCGCCTATTAATTGCTGAGATTTAACATTATAGGTTTAATAAGCTAAATTTGTTAGAAATGGGATTCATAATTTTGAGCATAAACAAAGCAATAACTGGAACAGTTGAACATTGGCAAACAAATGTTTATATTAAGATGAAGAAGTAGAAAATGAAGCCAGATTTTATGGAAATATAATAAATTTTATAATAAATGGAAATATTTAAATTTTAGCTTACTGGGTATGACACTGAAACGGACGCAGGTCCTGCTGCGGTAGATAATTATTTAATATTAATATAGTAATCGATCCTAGGGCTGGAAACCCATCCCGCGACAAATTCAGTCTCTATCAAGTGGGCACTTTAGCCGTTGAGAGACTTTCTGAGTGAAATTGACCTTGTACAACCTTTTGCCAAAATACAGTACAACCAAACGAAGTGCTGAACACAAGACACTTCATGGGTTCATTATTTTTTAAAAAATAAATTGAATAAATAAATAATAATATTCCATTGCTATCATTTCCAGTAAACTCGTAATCCTCAATCTACGAAAATGCGGAGGTGAGATTTTTACTTAATGAAAACAGGGATGGAAAACCAGAGGGAGGTGAGATCCAGTCTTTATATACTTTTAACGTGATATCACTACATGTTCATTCTGTGACATTCTTAAATTTTTTTTTGCTATAACTTCCATAAAATGTGAGGCAAAATAATTTTTGATTGGTACAAAGAAAATCTTTTAATTGCATTATAAAACATATACAAATTATATGCTTATCTATCTTAATACATACATAATTTATAAGCTTATCTATCTTAATACATACCCAAATAAGTAAAATTATATAATTAAATAAATTCTTTCACTGATAGGTTTGAAGATTTAAATAACAGCTTGGAGGGCTTCCCGAAATCCTTGAAGTGCATAGTCCCGAGATAATCCCGTTTTTTCATTGAATGGTTCATTCAATGCTTGTTATATGTCACCAACAATGAAAACAAAGGAACTTCCACAGCATTTCAAAACCTTTTACGTTCACAAGAAACAGCTCAACGGTCTTTACTATTATTAAAAAGTGATGTAAAAACAATTCATACGTAAAACTTAACGTTCAAATTAAATATAATAAAAGAACTAACAAAGAAAAGTAATGCCCAGAATCCATTGTTTTTAATTTTGGAAGATTCTTTACTTCTGGAATATGGAGCCATTTCTTGAAAATTAGACGTAAACTCAGCCGTTGTGCATATTAAATAAATTATGTTCTTTAAAACTGTGAGCATTTCGAATTAGTGTACAAAGTTTGGCCCATATTTACAAAAGGGTCTTATACTCACTTTTCAGATACTGAATAAGCTCCATGACGACTCGCCGAATTGATATCAGGGCAGGAGAACAATAAATAATTCACTATCATCGTCGGATTTCGGTATTCGATGAAGCACATAAAGTCGTCATATGACACTACATTGAAAAACCAATCCTTGACATGTTCATTCCCTAAGAATGGCATTGTAGTGAGTGGTTATATCGAGCACACCGGATCTGATGTAAGATCAATTTCAACAAACGGTCAGCGAAGCGTCCCATAGATACCAAGGGAGAGGGGGCAACTTTCTACCTTTTTGACCTATCCTCCTATCCATTTAATAGCTATCGATTAGTTTCCAAACCAAATTAATAAGTTTACAAATAGACGATAGACCTATTGTCAAGGCTTACCAGTGTGTATACATTTTTTAGAGATAAATTGATCTTACAACTTGGCTTGTCCGGAAATCAATGAATGATTTCATCTTTAATCACCTTACTGGCTGATAAAGTTTTTAGGTTTGATGAATCATTTCTTTGTATGGATATCTACCTTTGTCAATCCTCTTCCAAACAAAAATGTTTGTATTCTTCTGTAACATACACCGCTCGGATATAATCCAATTTTTACTATAATGTTAAAGTGCGATTTTCGCCCAATTTTGTTTTATAAGTTTAATGTGTATAAATGGTCAAAAATATTAACATCAATTTAAAATGCCGGGAGGGATATTTCAGTTTTCAAGACAAGAAAGGTGTCCGTTGTTCTGAGAGCTTTTAAAACAAACTGTGAAAACCGCAGAAAAACTGTTGGAGTCAGCAAATCGACTGTTGCTCACCACCTCAAGGCGATAGCAAAGGCATAAAAGCTCAAAACTTGGGCACCTCATACATCAACTGCCCGCCAAAATAATCTCTATTATCAAGTTTGCACTGCACTTCTTTGGCGACATAGAAACGAACCGTTTCGTTTATTAACCAACTGAGAAAAATGGTATAATTTCAACATACCATTTAAATCTTCTTTTAAAATCTTCAGAGTTCGATAAATTATTATTATTACATTTAAAACCAGGTTTCATCAATTATCCGAGAATGACATTAGTTCACGCTAATTAATCTAAACTCCTTGAGACCGACGTTTGACTAATCGTATTTTGATTGATTAAAAATGAATTAATCAAACGCAGGATACATTAGTTGAATGTAGAATATAAGAAATCCTAAATCACAAAGTAATATTAAAAAGATCACCGAAATTTGAACATACTAAAAGCATAAAATAATTGTTAGGTAATAAAACAGTCCACGTTAACTGGTTTCCTTTTTCAATCCTGATACTTTCCGAGGGCCCCTATTAGGGCTGATGCATTCTCACCTGCTGTTTACTTCAGTCCACCAGGGTGTACTTTAACTTAGTTATGTAAGTTATATTGTCGATGAAAGTGCAGAGTAAGCTTATAGTATTTATTGATAAAAAATACAATTACAGATTTTTAAAAACGCCATGTAATTTTGAGCATGGTTTATTACATTTCAGGATTCAACATTTATAAATTTGCTAATTCTTGTCTCAACATAAATTAATTAGTACTCTAATGATAAAACATTAAAAAATTAGATATTAAAATTTTTTAAACCAGAAATACAATACAATTGATAAATATATCACAGACCCTGGTAATTTCTAGCGACATCTTCTGGTATAATTTTCTTCCTCGAGTCAAATTATATCTAAGATATGCACATAGCGCGGGTAAACTAGTGGGCTGGTGTCATAAAAAACTAAATTCATTTCTCGAGTGATATTAACAATACTTGGAATTAAAATATTTTGAAATAATTTCAATGATGTAATTACAGAATTTAAAAGAGTTTGACTAAAACTTTAGGTTTGTAACCAGCGCGGCGTGTAAAGTCGCTTGCTAATTCTCCAGTCCAACTTTGTAAACCCACTAAATTTTCAGACTAAGCCTCATTTCTGCTAAAAGAAAGTTTCAGTGTCAAGGGGAGAAGTGCGTTTCTTTTCTCATTACAAAGAATTAGAAACTGTGTAAAAAATTAATGAAAACAAATAAATATTTATGTTATTTTGAAATATGTTTATACCTGAAAATGGACGGTTCTAGAATACATCACTTTTAATTTTTAAATTGCCTGAAATTGATTGAAAATTTGTTAAATCAATATTTTTATGGGTCATAATTTACATAAATTTAAGTAGTGAGGTTAGGAATAGGTCAAAATCCCTATTTGTTTTCGTCTAAAAAAAAATAATTAAGTTTTTAATCGAAAAAGGGATTATCTTCCATCTGTCTTCAGAGCTTGTTTACCAATAGAACTGAGTATAAATATAACAAGTTATCTGAAATCTATAATCCTGAAAGATGACTTCCAGGATACTTTGCTGTCATCTTTGGTTAAATGGCAAGAAGAATAACAACTAAGACGACTGAACATATATTCGAAGATTAGCAAAGTTATGTGTGTTAAAAGGGACAGTGTAGAGCTTCCCACGGAAACATTACTAGTATTCGGGGACAATCATAGGCAAGGGTGCTAGAAGAGACCAATAGGTTCTAAATTGGGTAATGAAACCCAATGGACTATTCTATCAAATATCGAGAACAATCGTAAGCAAGAAAGAAATGCTTCTATATGGATTAGAAAACTGGACAAACCTCGATAAATACATTAATAGCGGCTCAAATGAGATGCCTGAGAGGTATAGCTGGAAAGACCAAGAAGAACTACATCAGATGTGACAGGATTTCTGATGATTTGGGAGGAAGGTCAATACGCAGCATCAAAGAATAGCGGCAGCTGAAATGGTTTGGTTCATCTGTAGAATGACCGATGGTGGTTGTTCGAAGCTAGATCGGAAGGCAGACCTAGGACTATGAGCATTGGCTATATTGGAAAATATAGGGAACAGCAAGGGGAGGGGGCATACCGCAGATAAGAAAACAGTATAGTAGATAGGCCAAACTAATAAGGCCTTTTAAATCGCTGTTTCTGTATAGATCAGAAAGTTAATGAGTGTGCGAGTTTGAGTGTGTGTGTGTGTGTGTGTGTGTGTGTGTGTGTGTGTGTGTGTGTGTGTGTGTGTGTGTGTGTGTGTGTGTGTGTGTGTGTGTGTGTGTGTGTGTGTGTTTGTGAGTGTGAAGGAGTGCCAACAAAAATAAACATTATTTGATTATAATAATGTATCAAGGACACACTTTGCAATAGATTAAATAAAAAATAAAGTAAGTAAATCCTAGTTATAAAAAAAAATTATGATAAATAAATAAAAAGAAGTGTTATATTAAACAAACACTTTTTATCGAATCAATACAACAAATGAATGCTTTCATTGCGTAAAATCTTGTAACTTTTTTTTATTTTCATGTAGTAATTTTAGAGGTAGTAATGTAGAAATTACAAACAGACTTGCGAAATTTAATTTATTTTAATCTCATCCAGATTAACCATCAATTTCTCCCTGATAGGGAAAAACAATAGATCACGGACATTTCTATCAATAATTTACTGTTTTTCCCAATTTATATTTAATAATTAAACTGATCAAATTAGTTAAATTAATAATTCAATTAAATTTACAATCAATGATTATTCTAAATACTCAAAGTTGAGAGAAAATAGCGGTTTCAAACTAGTTGTTTTCATTCAAACCAATGTAGCTTCTAAACGGTCAAGCGACAAATATCATAAATCAAAATATATTCTCGATTAAATTTCTGATCAGGAAACTGTCGGCAAATTTTCGATCCGAGCAACGCCAACAGAGCTTGAGCGTGTGCCAAAATGTTTTGAATAAGAAAGAATGTAACTTTTCTCCTAAAGAAGTATAGACCCAGAGCTAAAAGGTATATCCGTTTCAAGATGCTAGCTTTGTATCAATTGTGTAAATAATGATTACTAGATGTTTAATCAGGATGATGCTTCAATAATCAGTATTTAGTTTACGATGTTTCTTTGCTAACATTATGTAACCACAGGCAGGGGTGGTTAGAAAAAATTAACATTTAAAAAAATAAGCATATAGTCCAAATCGAAAACTCACCGGGCAGTTGGCCATCGTCGATTAACGTAGAACATGAATCCGAGGGTTGCAGGAGACACTACTGAGCCGGGACCTTGCCCCACCTCCGCCCAACAGCAACAGGATATCCGACCTCACAACCCCAACCATCTTACTTTAATATCCCCTTAAAGCTAGGTAAAATAGGCCTAATCTTAACAAGTATAATAAAGAACAGCTTGACCATATAGCTTGGCCCAACTACTATTAAAAAGTATTGTCATTACTTTTTTTCATCAAAATAAGTTACGATGTACTGAGGCCGAGGATGGCGTAGAGGAAATTGTGTTGTTAGAATTTTTAAGTACCTTATCATGATATAAAGATTAACAAAGGTTAGCCAATGGGCTGATTAAAAATTCTAATGAACGAGCACAACATAAACGTTGTTGATGGAATTAGTTTTAGTTATATTCATTTATAAGGATATCACTATTATAATTAAACCATCATTTATTAATCTACTTTAGAGGGATGAGTTAATTTCAAAGTTTTTTTCCCCAAAGAAATAGTGAATCCTTAAGAAAAAAAAAATCAGTTACAAATAATTAATTTTATAATAAGAAAAAATATGATGTAATGAAGTAATAATTATTTTAAAAATTATTATGGTAAAGTAATAACATTATTTGTGGATGATTCCAAAGAGTTTAAGATTCTCAAAACATCTTGAGTACTAAGTAATAAATAAATTTAATAAAAAAAACAAAAAAAAAACATACTTTAGGATTAAACCTACATGTGCAAACTTAAACTAAAAAGTAAAAAAACAACATTTTAATTACTTCGAAACAAATAGCATTAAAGAACAACCAACGAAATTATCGAACCATATATACCTTTTCACAATTTATGATCAATTACTTTTGTAGTCGGTGCCAAGATGGGCAGTTTAATCTTGCCTTTGCTAAGAAACTTCCTACACTTCTTTACAATTACCAGCTTTCTTTCGATTTATATTGGTTTTGGTTGGTATCGACTCCAAAAATAACTGATCATAAGTTGCGAATCGGTATTTAAGCATCGACAATTTCGTAGATTGTCATTTAATACTATTAGTTTATAAGTAAATAAAATATTATTGTTTACTTTTTTGTTCAAGTTTGTAAATGTAGGTTTAATCTTGAAGTCAGTTTTTTTAAAAATTGACTTTTTTCTTCATTTTTAGTGGTGAGTGTATATTTTTTTTTTAAATTATGTTTAATTAAAGTCAGTTTAATTATTTTTTAAAATTTATTAATTAAAATTTACCTATTACTTGCTTTATGCTTTAATTTAATTATATAGATTAATAATTACATTATTTAAACTGCTTTAATTAATAAAAAGTTCTTTATTATATTCTGTTTTGAAAAACTTGGGAATATTACTTTTGAATACTTTCTAAAAGCTATGATTATTACAATTAGAGTTTTATTATCAATTCATATTTATTCGAAATTAAGCAAGTTTAATATAAGAATTAAGTACAGATATCTGTTGCATAAAACCATAATACAAGCACTCCTTGTTTTATCGCTGTTGAATTTATTTTAATGTGCAAACATTAAACAGAAGATGAAAAAAATAAAAAAATCAATATATATAGACTCAAACTCGTACATACATTAAAACCTGATAACTATAATAGTTACATTCCTTAATTTTTTTAATTATCAACTACCTAACGTTCCTGCAATAGCCCGTAGATTTGGGAGTAGGAAAATGGAGAAGATAATGAATTCATCTATCATCTAATTTACTCTGTAGCGAATCGATAACTAAATTCTCCGATAATCGAGTCTTGATACTGATACCAATAATAAGAAATGGGTTCTCGATACCGAAGTAATGCATATTTGAAAAAAAAGAAAATCTATTAAAATATAATATTCAAAAAATAAATTAGTTAAAATCGAGTATAATATAATATAATTTGTTTTTAAAAAATCCTCCAATAAATGGTAATGAAAGATAAGCAACCATTGTATAGTTAGATATAGTTAGTTCAATCTTGGAGCGTGATTATGTTTTAACCGGCTAATAGTTACATTACAGAAGGATAAATGTTGGTACTTGTAGGGTAATGAAGACAAGAACAAGTTGTGTAGTATAATTTAGAGTACTTTAAAGTAATTATGGCTTGATGCGACCCACACCTGTCCTTAATAGCTTAACCTTCCCAAGTGATACATAGCCCCGGTACCTAGCTGTCCCAGTTTGGGAGATCCCTATAACCAATGGCTTAGGGAATAGCCCTCAAATAGAAAATTTTTATTTTTTTTTTCAATACTATGTTTATGTGCAGCTGAGTAGCTTTTACATATCTTCAATCAATAGCAATGCTCTAAATATGACTTGAAGTTAAATTATAAACTATGCAGAACGGGAAGGATTAAAATTATTTATTTGTGTAATAGATGACTTGGTTTTTAAAAAAAAAATATTAGCTGTATAACCTTAAATATTTGAATACAATTTTCTTACAAGGCCTTTATAATTCATTATCGTTATCCAATCGATATGGAAATATCAATATTTTTCTTCCGATATGTTGATATACCAGGTATGCAAGTTTAAAATGTCGTTTATTTCTTAAAATATATACACAGTAATTTAAAAAAAAAGTATAATATATTTTATTCAAAGTACTGACCCTCGCTTTCTACACATTTTGTCCATCTCTCGGGCAATATATGGATACCATTCCAAAAGAATGCTTCATCTTTATTTGAAATCCATTCATCGAGCCATTTTCGTACGTTTTCGAAATTGTTGAAGTGTTGCTCCGCCAATGAGTGTCCCATCGATGAGAAGAGGTGATAATCAGAAGGCGCCAGGTCAGGTGAATACGGCGGGTGGGGTAGGAGTTCCCAACCAAGCGAAGAAATCGTTTCCTTAGTCAATCTGGCTGAATGTGCAGGAGCGTTATCATGCTGAAGAATGACTTTGGCGTGCCTGTGAGCCCATTCTGGGCATTTTTCGATCAATGCGTGACTCAAATTGATCATTTGTTGTCGGTAGCGCTCGGTATTGACTGTTTCGCCGGGTTTGAGAAGCTCGTAGTAGACTACTCCCTTCTGATCCCACCACACACACAGCATTGTCTTCTTCCCAAAACGATCCGGTCTTGCACTCGATGTGGATGGTTGTCCTGGCGTTACCCATGATTTTTTTTTTCGTTTGGGATTCTGAAAATAAATCCATTTTTCATCGCCAGTTACAACTCGATGCAAAAAACCCTTTCTTTCGTGGCGTAAAAGCAGCATATCGCACACAGTTTTTCGTTTTTCCATCTGTCGTTCGTCCAATTCATGTGGAACCCATTTTCCAACCTTTTGAATCTTTCCCATAGCTCTCAGGCGATCGGAAATGGCTTGCCTAGTGACATTCAACTGTTCTGCCATCATTTGTTGGGTTTGGGTATTGTCTTCGTCTAATAAAGATTGCAATTCGAAGTCCTCAAACTTTTTTGGTCGATTTTCTCTTTTTTGATCAGTAACATCAAAATCACCACGTTTGAAACTTTGAAACCAACGTTCACATGTCCTGACGGTTGGAGCAACATCGCCATAAGTCTCAACAAGAATTCGATGACATTCAGATGCCTTTTTCTTTTGATTAAATAAGAAAATCATGACATGCCGCAAATGCTCTTTATTTGGCTTAAAATTAGACATTTTTAACACCAAAGAAAGGTATGATACGTCCCCGTAAACGACT
Organism: Euschistus heros; assembly: GCA_003667255.2. NCBI lineage: Eukaryota > Metazoa > Arthropoda > Insecta > Hemiptera > Pentatomidae > Euschistus > Euschistus heros. Next base: position 499,529 of record RCWM02000577.1, on the reverse strand, counting down.
TAAAAACAACTGACTTTTGTAAACAAATGACTAACAAACAAAATAGCGTTTAGAGATAAGCAAATCCTTCAATAGGCTAAGAGCGCATTCTATTGGAATTAAAACATTTTAAACTTGCATACCTGGTATATATATATATTTTTTTTTTCTTTCGATATATAGATATATCATCTATACGTACCCTAAAATATATAGTTTTTCTATATTGTAAAAATACAACATACAACTATATACATATTTTAAAAGAACAACAAAACCTTATAAAATTGATTTAAATAAGCTTTTAATGTTTAATGCTTTTAAAGCAACTTTTCCAATTTTATGCAGGTTGGCTAGGAAATAGATTGTTACTGTCTCCAGTTAAGTGTCAAGAGAACTATTATTTTCTAGAACCAGGCGAACCATCTCAGCCACAAGGAATAAATTAAGTAGACAATTTGGGATGGTTACCTACAACAATCACTGATGACGATATGTGGGAGTTGAAAAGTTGACCTCAAAATATTGCTATTTAAGTATATGTACCAAATGCCTACTTTTCAATTCATTAATAATGCCTACTTATAAATTTTGAACAAAATAAAATAATAGTGTTCCGATTTATGTTGTGAAATAAATTGAGGTAACGACATTGACAAAACCACTGCTCCACCCCTGCTCTCGCCGAAAATATTATATACCAAAATAGAAAACACAATGTTGAATACACAATGTTGATAGTTGTAAACTTCTGATTAACTGTCTAACGCTAGGATAATCACGATATATCGAAGTTTTTTATCAGCGATATATCCTGTATCGATATTCAAAGGTCAAAAAATCGTCGATATGGGATTTTGATATTTTCCTTACGATACCCGTCCCTGGTAAGAAGTTTAAACGCGTTTTAAGATAATTTAAAGAAAATTTTTAAAAATCTAAAGTTAACCAAAAAGAATATCAATATAAATCTAATATACTGACATAAATAAGGTATCCCATTGAACAGCAAAATAAATGAAGACATTTAAAATAATAAGATAAAATTATTTTTATAATTATATATAAGGCAGGCTATTGTTATTTTAATTCAAAATTATACAAAGTATCTTTATTTTTCGTTAATTGAGTTATTCATTTAATTTTTATTTTTTGCATATATTGTACGAATTGATCCATAATTATTATCTCTAATACCTATATTCCTTGCTATATTTTGCTCGTAAAAACGGTTAAAAAAAAAAAAAAATTAAACTGATTATACTATGGTATGTAATTTCAATATAAATATCAAACCTTTTGAACAAACGGAGTTGAGCTTTGGAGCTCCGCTAAACCATCTAATTAAGCCCCTATTCAAAATCTTTAATGCTCGTTAAGGTTGTTTTATATTATCCGGCACGAAACGTAGCGGACCGTAACGTTTCAGACAAGACAAATATTAGTATAGTTAGTTTTATAGTGCCTGCGTATATATAGCGGATCGGATCCGGCAAGACACGGCACGTTTCAGACAAGACACTAAGGCATTTCTCGATAAGAATATTTGGTCGGAGCCGGTCCGTGCCGTCCCGTGTCTGACCGTGTCTTTTTCGTAGTATACTTTACTTTCCGACTCCGACAGTGCAGTACTGCACTGACTTTGCCCCGTTCCAGTTCTTTTTCTGTGTTTAAATTTGATTCCATTTTTGTTTTTTTTTGCAAAACTGGATGTTGAAAAATTAATTGAGTGCGTAAGGAGTAACACATTGACCATTTTATATTAATATAAAAATATTTAATGAAATAAAGAAAAATTAATATTACATTTTTTTCTCATTATATTATCAGTTTGAAAACTAAAAATACATATATCGAAATAATACTACTCAACTGAATATAATATTAGTAACAATAAAATGTAGTTGTTTTTTTTTTTTATTAACTCTAAATTAAGATATTACAAAACAGTATTCCGTGTACAAGGTCCCCGATGCCAACACAGCCATCGCGTTACGGTTGAAATAACAGGCATTTTACTTTTCATGGTTATATTTGATTATCTTGTAAAATAGCGTGCTAGGTATTGCACTGAACACAGATGAGTAATAAAATAAAAATAAAAACGTGTATATACATATAGCTGCTCAAAAATGGATAGGAAATATGTCAATTTTGTTTTATTTACATTGCCTAACAATTTATATTAATTTTGTTTATTATATTATATTAAAAAAATGATGTTTAGTTAAATTGTTTTTTACAGCAGGAAATTTCAATTAAGTGATTTTGAAAAATAATAAAATAAAAGATTTTAGTTTCATAGTTGTCTTTATTAAACATAATTAATAGCTTCGTGTGGCCTATTAGGCATGATGTCAATAATGTCACTAATTTCATGGAGCTCTACTGGTTGCGGGATGGTGATTCAAGAACAGTGCAATAGTGATGCATTACATGAAATGGCAAGGTTACGTAAAAATGACTGAAATCGAGGCTATTGATTATAAATATTATTTATATCGTTTGGAGACAAAAAATAAATTAAAGTTTGAAAAAACACGCTTTGATGGCAAACTGTTTCCACGCTTTTTTTTACTATAAATTGAATTATTTATTAAGTTTTACTTTAATTTTATTCCAAATTAATTAATAATAATTAATTGTAGGGGCTTCTATTGCCGTAACACGTACTATTTATGAAATAAAAATCATTTTCTACCTTTAGTTCGGTTTGCTATTAAAGCGTGTTTTTTTTTTTAAACTATAACTCATTTTTTTCTTTACATCCCCAATATTACAATAAATTTGAAGTTATGAGTAAACCTAAACTATTAAATTTGCGGCACTAATCTACTTTAAGGAAGTTTAACTATAGGGATATTGTGGCTTCTCACATTTCATTGATAAAACTTTACTGTTATACATCAAAATATCCTGTCCACTCAAACAGGAGTTAGTCCATTAGGGCGTGAAAATAGTCAAACTGAAACGGATCGCTTCACACGCCTTCTAAATTGGCTACGGAATCTCTTCCAAACCTATCGATAAAGGGGTCGGTCGAGCGTAGCATAGTAAAATTAAATACCAAGTTATTTCATTATTTATACAATAATAATTTGAGCTAAACTGGCAAGTATATACTTGAGGAGTTCGTTTGGAATAATTTTATGAAAGAAATGGTTAATACTTACTTACTTTAAAGGACTTAAAAGACAAGAAATTGTTTGTCGTTTCCGATTACTCCAACATTTACTAGATAAGCATTCAAAGCTCCCAATAAATTACAAAGCACTTATTTACACGAGAGTAATTAGACCCATTTGGACAGGCGGAATTGAGCTTTAAGGCTGCACTAAACCTTCCTCACAATCAAAAATCCTTCGTAAATCCTCAATTTTCCTTACTATGTCATAAACAAATTTATCCATAAAGATCTTAATGTTCCATATGTTGCTGATTAGGCCTAAACCAGATACCTATCATTTCATATCAAAATCCCTATCCAATCGAACCCACTTGTCACGAATCCAAAACTTGCCTCACACTCCATTCCCGATAACCCTTCAAGGAAAAGAAGATGGCCAAGAGGCCTTCTAATGTAGAACTTGGAAGTGAGTAGTTCCGTGCCTGTTATTGGTATGTCATTGTAATAATTTTCCTCAAATTTACTTGTTGTACAATGTATACAGTTGTAAATATCAAAAAATAGTTTAAAAGAAAACTAATTACTTCAAATAAAGAATTTTTTTCTCACAAACGCAAGTTGTATACATATTTATTGTGTTCAATTGAAGCCATTGTTGAAGATGTTCGTTCAATTCAAACGTTCAAAAAACGTTTTTTTGGTTATTCACGTTTTCTTACCGGCAGTTATCGTTTTAGTACAAAAAAATGTCAATAGATATGGCAAATTAGATTAAATTGCGCATTTAAAGATGGGTAAATTCAAGAGAACCAATTTAGAAAATTGCCAAAAATTCTTAATTCAATTATGTGAAGAAAATAAATAAAATAATAGGAGAATAGATAAAAGAAAAGAAAAAAAAAAAAAAAAAAAAAAAAATATATATATATATATATATATATATATATATATATATATATATATATATATATATATATATATATATATATATATATAAAGAAAATACTAACTTACGGAAAATTTATGCGAATATAATAAAAGTGAGTTAACACCTTTTTCCACCAATGCATGGAATTATAGACAAGTGGAGGGGGCTTACCTCTCAATAGCCAGGGCAGGCAGCCATTTTGGAGTGCACCATATTATCAGTATATTAGCCGCTTATCAGTTCAAATTTTGGTTTCCTAGGCTTTATACAGCTATTATTTTATGTTAGTGATTTATTTGCTTTAGTGATTTACTTATTTTATTTATTACGAACCCTTTAAATTAAAAGCGGATGAGAAAAAAATTATAATGAAGTCTTATTTACATATTTACAGGATTTCAAAAAGCTTTTAAGTATACAAGCTCCGGTTTTTACATCCTCTACATGCAGAGAAGGACATCATCCAGCAAAACCTTCTTCCGCTTTAGCATACTTTTTTTCAGTGTGGTTCGTAAATACTAAATTTCAATTAGTTCAATCTCGGGGGTGGTAAATACAGCAAGGTTCAATAAAAGCACCATTTCTGTAATATATACATTTGAAACATAGCAGATTAACCAGCGAGGAGTTATACAAATTGTATATCTATTCGCTGAAATTAACAATGAAACTTTGCATAATTATTCGTAAACGACATAATTATTCTTAAAAAAAATGAAAAAAAATAAATAAGATTTACATTTACAACAGTAGTTTATTTTAAAAAGTAAGTTTGGGCTATTATTTTTTTTTTAGATCTCTAAATTCAAGATATAGGGTTGAATAATATATTTTTCTTAATAATTACTGAAAAAATTAATTTAATTTAGAAATAAAGGTAATTATTTTTATTATGTATTTACGTATAATGTTCTTTTGGCTCTATCCCATTTTTCAAAAGGTTCATGATCGCATCCACTATTACAAACTGAATTGATTAGATCATTGCAATAATTCTCGTTAAGCAAACCAGATTTATCCATTTTCATTACAATATTCGTGTAAATTCATCACACGGAATTATAGAAAAGAATTTTTCAGTTTCTTATTAGACTTCACGGCCATCCCCTCCACTTCCCACAAAGTTCAGAGTCCGTATCTTAGAACATTTATTATAAGTTGGGATGGGAAAAGAGAGTTAAGGCTACCGATACTTGGAACTAACGATATGGTGGGCGGTGGGAAATTAAGGTCCTAATACAGACAGTAGTTAATTACTGCTAAGTAATATCGCTCTCTTCCTTGGGCCCAGTGCTATTGGAAAAGTTTCAAGTTGGCCTCGTCGCAAGTCGACCCAACTACCTAAATAATTCATCGGCTGAATCTACTGCTTGCTAGAGGGAGTACTGTTCAAGGTAAATATTTTAACAGGCGGTGCAACTCCAGTCCTATTAAAACATTTCCGTCTGATTCAAGAAAGTGAATTTTCTTAGGGTCTTAAACTTGTTGAATTTCGGCGAGTATTCTCAATAATTCACCTGGGCTCCTTTCGTGATCCCTTACATTGCAACTTCAAGAGCTGATTCCAATACTTGATTATGAAATACAGCATTTTTATTATGTGAATGAATATAAATAAATACTGTATTCTGTAAAAAAAATAATACAATTACGGGAGGTCTAATTTCAAAACAAAAAACAATCAGTTAAAACGAAAAAAATTCACAATTATTAATAATACTTAATATATATTAAATGAAGTATAGTAAATTTTTTTTCTGGCTGGGGGTAAATCAACGTTTTTTTACAGTCCAAAAATGTAACAATTTGACAAGCTCTACTGGTGATGCTCTGTTGGTGTTCGGATCGAAAATTAGACACCAGTATCAGTTTCAGAAATTTAATGAAGAATAATTCTTGTTATTTAACATTTGTCACTAAGAACCACCGTTTAGGAGCTATATTGGTTTGAATGAAAAAAGCACGTTTGATACCCCATCTTCTCTTAACTTCGTTTATTTCGAATAATCATTGATTGTTAATTGAATTCAATTATTAATTAAAGTAATTTGACCTCTTAATTCTAAAATGGAAATTGGGAAAAGCAGTAGATAATATATATACACACCCATGATTAATTGTTTTCCGAATCAGGAAGAAATCGATTTTTTTTTTTTTAATAAAAATTAGACAAAACATTTTGAGATACCTAATCACCATCTACATTAAATGCGTTAATTATAAATAAATAAAATTCTTTTAATTGCTTTACGCTGTTAACAGACAACAGATTTACCAAGATCAACTTTTTGTTTGGATTGGAGACAATCGCTTAAATACTTTTTCCTTAGTTTTCAAAAAGCAAAACAATCCAGTAAAAAGCGTGTGACATCATCGTTATCGTCTGTATCACAAAATTCCCACGATTGAATTCTATTAAATTTTCTATGTTTAGCATTACACGATGACAATCGTGTGTTCTTTTTGACGGTCATCCTCAGTTGCGCGAGAACTCTCGAAAATTTTATTTATATGGGTGTTGAAATGAAGGTATGCTTGAGGTGTTCCAAAGGTTGTGACATTTCCATAATGTAGATTGAACTCGGATTGCACTACTCGATCGAAATCTAGACTTACTTGATGATAAGCCAATAAGCGGATAAGTCGAAATCGAGTAATTTTCAGCAGGGTACTTTTGATCGTTTTCCTGAAACCTATAATTACTCTTAAAATATCATTTGCGTCAAAATAGATACTTTAAAGCCTTATTAAAAAGTTCAACTGAACCAATTTTTCATAACGCAGATATTGAAAATTCCGCTTTGAACTTTTTACCAGTTTTCAAAGTAACATGACTTATCCATATGTTCACGAAAACCACCGATATTAGTCTAAAGCAGTCTATCTAATATCTAATATCATGAATATTAGTGCTTTTATAAGCAAAGGAATCCATTGTACTGAAATTTTGTGAAAAATCGTGTAGTTTTGAATATTTAGTTATAATTAATTACTTTTCTAATTATATAGAATAATTTTGTCTGATAGTGAGAAAGTTTGATTTTACTTCAAGAAAAAGAAGTAACAATCTTCAAGCTTGACTGCTTGCCTCGGCTCGAGTGATCTTATTGACGAGCGCCTCGGCGAGTGTGTACTGCCTGCATTAGAATCAATGAGATACAGGCGCAGACGGAACTGCCAGATGTCTATATTTTTATTAAATCCCGATTACATGTAAACTTTGACTCCAGATTATTGAATGATGTCTTTGGACGTTCTCGAGATCTTCTTCCAATTGTATCATACTTCTTTGTTTATAGTGTCTCTTTATGTAAATACCTCTCTCAGGATGTCCGTCTCAATACTTTCCTTGATCGAACAAATTTTCAGTTCCTTTCTGATCATTTCATTTCCAACCCAACTACCTAGAGATAATTTTAATCGTTATATAACTTTAATGCCATGAAGGACCAATCTCTCGAAACTATGGAGTAGTAACTATAATTAAGTGAATTTCTAGGTTTGGTGCTGCATTAAGATGAAATACAACTGGTGCAATACGAACAAGGCTGAAACTAGAATGTGCATTAACAATTTTACAAAGTCTCACAAATCTACGACCTATTTTTTCTCTTTTAAAATTCCAGGCCCTTATTTTGTAATAGTTTAGTTAGGGTTAAATAAGACTTGAATAAGGGGGTCAGAGCAAAAAGCGGAATATGACAGTCCTCAAGTTTCTTCTTTATAATAAGTTTAATGGTAGGCCAGAAAGTTTCTTCTTCAACTTTCGCCAACCAGTTGCTTTAACGCTCTAAATAAATTTACCTCCGGAAGTTAAGAAAATGTTTACTTTTTTATTTATATCGCTCGTTAGAAAGTATCTAATAAAAAAAAAAAAAAAAAAAAAAAAAAAAAAAAAAAAAAAAAAAAAAAAAAAAAAAAAAAAAAAAAAAAAACAAAAAAAAACGTAAAGACGCGTTAAATACCATCAACTAAAATCTCAAAGTTAATATATCTTTAAAGTATTAGTAGACTTACAGATGTGTACACATAAACATTTATTGACCGAATCTCAAGATTGCAATAAACAATACCATAAAGCAACTGTCAAGTCCTGTTTCTATATGAGGTATGGAATTCCAAAACCAGCTAGGTCCAATATCCAGAATTTTTATTTTCTATTGAACAGTTCTCCTTCTAAACTATCTTTGGGTGAAAGTTTTTCTCAATAAAATAGTTAAATCACATTGAAAATGGCCATAAAAAAAAAAATTCCCTTCCTAATCCAGTCTGACCTCTACCTTTATTGACCAACTATGAAAAATTTTAATAATAGACTGATCTGGTTTTGGAATTTCACACTTCATATCAGGCATATTGGAGTTCAATTGTCATACTTATCACTGTCATGAGCTTTAATATACATTCAAAAGAGCTGTTCTAAAAAAACGTTCTATAAATGAGCAAGCAGTTTCCCTATCAAGAACAAAAGGTGTTTTCTTTTTTAATTTAACTAAATGGTTAAGTACTAGTGAAGAGCAGTAAAGATTTAAGTGTATGAATTTAACAGATCAGAGTCAACTGATGGATGCTCTAGGAGTCCTAAATCCAATAATGGACTCAACTTCAATATACATATCCTTGTAATTGGTTGTAATAACTTTTATTGTTTAATATGAAAAGATAGTAAGTAATCAACACCTAAGTTTTAAGATTCCAATATATCAGATGATCAATTCATCAGTAACTTACTCCATAGTATAATAAGCAGATGCCTTTAGTTCTCTGGGACCTTGTTACAACAATTTGAGTATATAAATTATTTAAACTTGCTGAATTGATTTGGTCCACACTGTTTTCTAACAGCTTTTAAAGAATCAGGTAACTAAACCAATGCCTGAATCCTTGATTTTTATTGTTTTAAATGATGAAAACTGTATAAAAAAGGGATCTGATTAAACCCAAAGCTAATTTTCGTTTAAATAAATTTCAGCTTTTTTATACAGAATATTTTTAAATGAGACTAATGATTAAATTGTACTTTGAAAAGAATGCCAAAAAATAGAACTGTTGCTGGACAGTTTATTATCCTCATTGATTCTTTTATTATTCAATAAAGCATTCAAATTTATCAAGATTTAGTGGAACTTTAAGATATTTTATTGCTAATAAAATTTTATCAATTACTAATAAGAATGTTGATACAGAGTAATATTTCTCTATTGTTGGCTTAATCAAATAAAATCAATAGCAACAACCATGACATGCACTTTCTTGTGACTAGCCATTTTTAATACATAAAAATTTTCTAGTTTTAACATATAAAGTGATTACATATTACTAAGGGTACAATGTAACCATATGGATGGTTTTTAGCTTAAAAAAGGTTCACATGGTAATTAATGCCAATAATTTACCTGTACATTATACCTATATTAGCTATAGTGCTACTGATGGAAGATATATCCAAAAGAAACAGCTAAGTCAGATTAATTATTTGGATAAATATAAATCATTTAGATCTTATTAATTTAGAATATCATTTAGTTTTATTGATTAACATTCACTTCAAAATTGTTTCCCAATATGGTTTTAATTTAGAAAAATCTTCTTAAAATGTAATAAATATTAGAGTTTTCCAAAATTTATAGGTTGTTCGACTGGTTGGGGTATGCCCAAATAAAGATTTCCACCGATGTGATTGAATTAATGACCAACAACTCATACATATCAGTCATATCTTTCAATTTTCAATCATCCAAAAAATATTTAAGTTATTATTTGTACAATTTCGCACATGGATTCTTTTAGGAGATTTTGAAGCTTATACATATCAAAAGTGAGATAAAATGAATTGATAATAAATAAATAAATTTTATCAATTTATAGAAATACCTCTTTGTGTATTATGCATTGTGATATAGATAATGAAATGAATGAAAATAAATTTTATTCTGGGGTCTTTGCCCCTTAAGAATAATTACAATGAACAATTGATGGCTACCTAGCATACCGTATATATAATTAAGAAACATGATAAAAGTAAGGAAAATATAATTAAAGTTAAATTAGGAATTTAAACAAAATTCCAATTACAATATAAAAGTATTGTTACATATTTTCAAATATCACACAAAAAAGAAATTATATCTTGAGGTTAGAATCTAAGATAAGTTACGAAAACAAAAATAGAGAAAATTGAACAAAAACTCAATGAAATCAAATACAATAATCAAAGCAAATATAAATTATCTGGAAAGTTAATGTGTCTTATCTGATAAATAATATAAATTATGCCAAAACCAATTCAGTGCAATAATACTAGACTAATACTGTACAATTAAAATCGATATTATATTATGAATGTTCATATCTCATTTTAAGAGATATTTTCTACATCTATATGACTGTTAGATTGAATATCTAACAGGCAAATGAAAAGTCGGGATTTGAAGCTGTTATGAGAGGAGGAATGGCGAATCATGGAAGGGAGGGAATTCCAGAAGTTGGAGGCTCTGGATATAAAGGAATGTTTGAAGGATGTTGTGTTGAAAGGAGTTAGGTAGAGGTCTGAGGAACGGGCTCTGGTTTTGCGGGAACTCACTGACGATTTTAATGTTAAAGCTTTCAGGATATAGGAAGGAGACTGTGAGGAAACAGATTTGTAAAGGAACGAACCAAGGAAGTACTGTCGACGGAAGGAAGGAAATAACCATTTTAATTTGGTGTAGTGGTGGGAAATATGTTCGTGGCGTGGTATTCTCAGAACGAATCTCAGACAGCAGTTCATTATCTTCTTTAATCTTGTCTCTTGAGATTTCGAGATACCTCCATACACCACACTACCATAATCAAAATGGGGGAATATGAGGGATGTTTATGGGATAGGAATCTATGGAAAAGTTAGGAATTGTGGGCAGGGAGTTAAGAAGGAGTTTAGAACCCAACGCAATAGCCTTTGATTTGTCTGCGTTTAGTTTCAATTTATTATCAGAGGCCCAAGAGGCTATCGTGTCGAGATCTGCTTGGATATTTGTGATGGCTGTTTGTAGTTCATTGGGGAAAAAAAAAGGTAAATTTGGGAATCATCGGCGTAGAAGTGAGAGGAACAATGTTTAATGAGGGGATAAAGGTCATTAATGTATGCACTAAATAGTGAGGGTGATATTGAGGAGCCCTGAACTACTCCAGAGTTGATTGGAAGAGGAGAGGAAGGCAGAAGATTAGGGAATTGGACTACCTGAGTGCGGTCAGAAATAAATGATTGGATCCATCTAATCGCACTATTGGAAAAGGAAAAGTTGGATAGTTTAGATAGGAGTAGATTGTGATCGATGGTGTTGAAGGCTTTACTGAAATCAAGGAGAATGAGAATGGTAATTTTGTGCTGGTCCATGGCAAGGTGGATATCTGAAGTAATTTTTGCAAGGGCTGATTGAGTGGAATAGCCAGTCCTAAATCCTGACTGAAAAGGATTAAGGTGTTGCTCAAGGAAAGAGGATATCTGGACTTGAGTTAGGTGTTCTAAGGGTTTGGAAAGGTTAGATAACTGGGAGATGGGTCGGAAGTCTTTTTCGGAGGATGAGTTAGGGACTTTATTTAAGGGAAGGACGCGAGCTTTTTTCCAGGCAGATGGAAATTTTGAGTTCTGCAGGGAGAAGTTATAGATGTGGAGTAGAGGTGCTAGGATTATTGGAAGACACAACTTAATAAAACTTGCTGGGATTCCATCAGGTCCCAAAGATTTAGAACGTGATTTCATCACAGCTTCTATTAGCTGGGAGGGCTCAATATAGGAAAGGAAGAATTTATCAGGATCAAAGTCATTATTATTCGGGTTGTAAGCTGGAAATGAGGAGTGTGAATCAGATGAAGTAAAATACTTGTTAAGTTCGTCTGGAGTAATATGATAGGAGGGAGATGATTTAGTTTGTAAGGAGGGGATTTGGCGGAGGAGTTTCCATTTTTGGCGAGAGTCTGAGTGGGTTTTCTGGTAATATAGGAATTTGGATCGACGGATGGTTGATTGGGTTCGGTTCCGGAGGGATTTAAAGGTTATTAGGTCTTCGGGATGTTTAGTTCGGATATATTTTCTTCTGGCAGCGTCTCTGGTTCTCATCAACTCTCTGATTTCTTGAGTTATCCATGGTGCTTGTGGACGGCGCATTGTTACTTTTTTTTGTGGAGCATATTTATTTAGGATGGATAGAAGATTGGAAGTTAAGGATTCCAGTGGCTAGATAGTGGCTCTTATGGTATTTATTAAAAATGAGTGAATTATAAATGTTTGGTAACAATAGAAAATTACCTAGACCTAATGATATGAGAAGCAAAAACCAGTTAGTTGTTATCTGTCAAGATCAATCAATTAGTTATTTGGTTGAAACATTTGGTTTGAGATATTGGTCCAGCTTCTGGAGAAATAAAGAGAGATAGAATAAAGTGTATAGATTGAAGCAAGTTCAGCCTAATGACAGTATTTTCCATGAGTTTAAGAGTAAGCCAGAAAGGAAGAAGTCAACTAACTACTGGTGCAAAAGAGAAAAGCAGGCCAGTCAGATACTACAGTTTTTAACTTTTACGTAATACAGAAAAATGTAGCTTATATTTCCAATAAAATTGCAGGAAGTAAATAGGAATTGAAATCTAAAACTTGAGTAAAACCCATCATCATAATAATAAAACAAATTTGTCATAATTTCAACACAACATCGAAACATACTCTAAAAGATAACAATATTATGGTAAGCATCCTATAACAATGGATCATAAACTCAATCAATTCATTAACATTACAACTGTTGCACTTACCCTCTTTGTTGGCTGATTCCTTGAGGAAGGTGGTGTATACGGTTGCCTGAAAGATCGAGGATAACAGCAGAGGATTGGAGTGCTATAGAACTGAGTCTGTTGTCAGCTACAGAGATGTTTGAGGCAGCAAGAGAAGGGAGCTCCCCAGAAAGATGGTTTCTAGAGAGGTCCAAGCGACCCTGCAGGGTCAAAAGTTCTGGAGGAATTTCTGTCAGCCCAATACCTGACAGGTCACCTTCATCACGCCGTTCCTACGAGATAGGTTATTTATACAATGATTTATTTCTTGAGATTTTGGTTACATTATCAATAAATTTACACATCAATATTAATTCAAGAAATAAAAAAAAGTCATATGAATGAATAAAAATATAAATAAATAAAAGATGTACCTTGTAAATACTTAACAAATTGAAAATTGACACCATGTAGACAATGCAAACAAACTAAGAAAAAGGAGGGATATTCTAGTTATATGGTAACAGAAACTAAGACATAATAAAATAATCACTCTGAACTTCCTCCGAACTGCTAAAAAGAAAGGAAAGAAATTTATATTATAGAATATATATGAAAACAGAACTTCCTACATTAGAATCTTTAAATAAATTAAAAAACAAATTATCTGATTTATAGTAATTCCAAATTGCTAAACATGACATACCTATATCTTTTTTTCTATCATTATCATCTCTATTTCGTACTCAAAAAGTACATTATTAAACTCAAACTACAAGCAAACAATATTCCTTTGTAAATTATAGACCTTATATAAATTATCTTACTGAAAATGGTTATATTTTATTAATTGAATGGCTCCGCCAAAAAACGTTTTAAGTGACAAAATTTCCGAAGAGGCGATTTTAAAGTTTATAAAATATATAATAGTACGCCTTAGTATGATAAAGTATTCTATTTTGTTATTATACATGTAAATATAACAAATTAATATGTGAATATAAAATCTTACCTACTTATTTTTTATTTATTATATTAAAAAGGCAAAACTCCCCATTTGCTTTATTCATTTAACTACATGTTTCAGAGCTTGTCATGTTGCTCCATCTTCAGGTTCTACAATCATTATGTTATTTTACAATTCTTTACTATATTATTACACCACTTAACAATTAAAGAATCTTACCTACAAAACTAACAAAAACTTTGGATTATGATTTTCTTTCACTGATATCTCAAAATTTTATGTTTGTGACTTTGAACGTTTTTCGGCGGAGGCATTCAATTATGTATAGCCAAAAATCATTTAATAATGTGAAATAATAAACAAGAAAACAAGTGTTAATAATATACTAAATATATATATAATATTTCATGGAATTTTAACCAATGGAATCATTAACACTAAAATGTTTAAAAAATATACACTTTGATACATTTTAAATTTAATAGTTTTAAATGCAAGATATTGTAAAAGTTAAAAGGTTTAATGTAAGGTAATAAACAAACTCCCGTACAAACTTTGGTATATATTAGAACTATGTTCAAAGATATCTTTGATGTTAGGACAAATCAGGAACACTTCCTATTTTTGTAATTTCTAATATATCATCAGTGTATAGGAACATGATGAACAATTGATAAGTGAATGGAATGTTTACTATGTGCTATCACAGATATTTTGTTATATAAAAATGGAAAAAAAATAAATACAAAATATGACATGATTTTGGTTATTTTCCTTGAAATAGTTTTGTGATAAAGAAGAAAGTAATAAATTCATGCAATAAGATTTTGATTTTGCTAAAATTATATAAGTGAAGCTTGCTTGTTAACATATCTCAGAATAACTAATTCAATGTAGAAAATATCACATATCTATGTATCTGACACAAACCAGTTTAACACAGGTTCCTATACTATAAAGTGTACTTTAGTTTATTTAAATATATGTCAGCTTAAGGACGCGATAAGAACCTGCCGAAATTCATCATTTATTTATTTGACTTTTATTATTTGTAACAATACAAAATAATATATTTTTTTTTTAATAATATAATAACTGTATATTGCATTGAAGTTATAATAATATAGCAAAAATATTTGTAAATATTTACTTGATTAATTCTATATTGATCTTTATTTTATATATTGATCCAAACAACAAAACTCCTTTTGACAATGAATTTACTGAAAAAGTATTTTCAAGTTAAATTCACAATTTGGTTTGACTTCATAGATTTATAGAAGTAATGTTATACAACTTTTCTTTTTCTTTAACCCTAGTTATTGCAAGTAACCTGTCTCGCCCACGCCTTTCATAGAATTGCTGAAGATAAAAGAAATGAATTTTCAGATGTAGATTTACTAATTTCCAATGTAAAGAGCTTTAAATTTATCTTTACATTCAGCTATCCAGATTTATCTTTACCCCCTCACCCAATAATTACAAAATGGGAAACTTGGCTAAAAGCCTACAATTACTACGATTTTTTTTTTTTGAAATTCGGGCTATTATTGCAAAACTCGTAGATGACAAATAATTTATAGTCAAGGCCAAAGAAATAATGGATAAACATGCATTGGTACAATAATTAGCTTATATTTCTTCAAACCTCTCTTCTATAGCAAATTAAATTGGAAACTCAAAATGTCTCGCTCTGCAAAAGTATTGTGGCAGTAAACAATATCTGTCAAAAATTTGAATACATTGGTGGAAGCTATTTTTTTTTTTTTTTCTAGTCTTAGGTACCAAACTACAATTTAACTATTAATTAATTTTTTGACTCTATGTTACAGACAAGGTGAAAAAAAAAAAATCCCGGACTTGAATAATTGAAAAGTAATGCCAAAATTCTTACTGGAAAAAATACGAAAAATAAAATTTCTCTCCCCCTAATCAAAATTAGTGCCTTGAAATGAGCTGCTATTACATTTTTTGATGTAGAACGCTCTTTTAGCTAATATAAACACATTTTTTCCCCTGATAGACATTTTACATTTGAAAATTTGAAAAAGGTATGTAACTTCAAATAATTTTAAAGAATAAATTTTTTAATAATCTTTGTGCACATAATTTTGTTTTTGTATAAAATATTTTGCGTTAAGGACCCGATGTTTTATTTTACATATATATATTTTTAAATTACATACTTGCTTAAAAATAAATAAACATATATGTACATATTTTAAGATTTATTTAACATATAAATGTGATCTCCAGTTATTACCTTAAGATTCAGGTACTTGATATAGTATTAATTTTTCATTTATATTTGGTATCATATAAAGTAACTGTTATAAAAATAGAGATAGAACTTCCATGAATTTTTAACGATCTGGAGCACAAACTCATTGGCTCATAAATAAGCCATCATTCATGAGAGCCAAGTAAACAAATAAAAATATTTTGAACCAGCATTACTTAAAACAATCTGTTAGTTGTTAAGGCATATTTAAATTATTATAATACCGATCATTAAAATATTTTGTTAGAGGAAGCTTTGATCTTATGTTTACAGTCATTTCACCAACTCAGTAGCCTACTGCAGAACACCTTATTCCTATAAATTTAGTAACCTATATGTGGTATGAAATACATTATTATCCCTGTACCTATTGTTCTTCACTGAGGCAGTTTATACATTTATTCCAATAAAAGGTTTAAAAATAATTAGTAGTTGTTCCATTACTTCCAGGAATGATTTTGTGTCTAGGCTACTCCTGTTGAAAATCGGAGATTTGGTGATGTACGAACTTAATATTTAAGCTTTTATATATATATATATATATATATATATATATATATATATATATATATATATATATATATATATATAATTATCTTGGAAATCTTATAAAATAAGCAAATATTACACTAAAACATCTTCACCCATTCATGAAGTCCACTTAAAATTTCATGGACAGTTTCCCCATACAAAACTTTAACTTCATTTTATTGGTTTTGTAAATTTAATTGTTGATATAGAAGATAATCAAATTGCCCCGCTAATATTAATAAACCGACGCTGTTCAACTTTACTAAAGTCCAATCCCGATGTAAAATAATCCATCAAAGGAACGCTGTCGGGCACAACATTCGCGGTGCATACCGCAATTCTAGAATGAACTAGTGACGCCTGTGGTTGAAAGTCGTTAGAGGAAGAGATCGATTTGGAGGTAATGTGACCTTATCGCATGACGCAAGACAGTTAGCGGTGATAGTGGAGCGTATGTCAGGAGCAGTGTATCCTGCCTCGCACCCCGGTGTACCGTTGTTATCTTTCACGGCTTCTTTTCGGTCCACACGACAACAGAGGTTAATCATCACTGGAACATATGGCCGAGCACCTGGTTCTGGCTAGTCAGTGCATGCCGGTGCAAAGAAGTTTTATTATTTAATTTATTTACAATATTCATGAAGCTTCATTTTTAGAACCTTTTCACCGTTCTGTACAATGGGTATTTTATTTTTACCAAACATATAGATGTGGCAAACGAGTAAAATATAATCTAATAACTATGACACTTGTAAATAGTCGTTTAGTGCGTTTCGGGTTAAGGGTATCACCAGAAAGCTTTTTTTTTCTCTTCATTTGTGTCCAATGGACTTAGTTATGAGGCTATTGAAGAGATGAATACTGATTTGTGAAAAAAAAATTCGTTTTCCTAAAATACAATTTTTGTACTTAGCCGACTATTAACATTTACAGATACTTGGGATAATAGTTATTTTCATCACTAAGATGACGACATTGAAAGATCTAGGTTTCTAATAAAATCAAGGTTTCCATTATTCTTGCAAATCGATGTTTAAGACGGTATCTTAAAGTCAGCCATAAAGTTTCTATAGTGAGGTGTGTGGAGGTGTGGAGTAGTCTTGGCACATTGAATATTGCCACTTCTTGGTTTTTTTAGTAGTCTTAGAATTATTATTCCGCTGAATATCATACCGGTTATTGTCATTCATTTTTTCCACAATGAAAAAAAAAATTACATAGTCTTCTGGATTCATAATTCGTTCAATGAGTTATTATATATATAAATGGTTTCTCAGTCCATTGTAGGAAAAGTTACAACCATAACATGTCCACAACGATGTTTTTTTTTCAGTTTCTCAATGTATCGTAGCCAGATTTTTTTTTCCGGACCTTTGATCCAGAAAAAATAAATTTGCTTTATCAGATAATACAATGTTTCTGCAAAAGTCGATAGGATTGGTTATGTATTCTCAGGCAAAAAAGACGTATTTTTCGGTTTGTTTCACAAATAAAGGTTTTTCTTTAGTACTCTGTTCCGGAGATCAGAGGAGTTTAGGAAATATCTTATTTCTCTTGAATCATACTGTGTTCCAGATGATGATTTAACCTTATAGACAATTCCTGAGAGCTGAAAGCATGATTTTTCAGAGCTTACCCTATAATTTGTCTCTTGGTCCTTCAATTTTCGATTGAGCTAGGTTACTCACACCACATTATAATATACCTGATTCTAGAAGAATTCACCCCCGACAAATACGCTATTACTAGGTACGATTTTGTTATATTTCACAAAATAATAACAATAGACCTTAATGAGCAAATACTTCTTGCCATGACTGTATATCAGATTAATTAAATTTTTGCATGGAACATGTTTTACTCGTGACCTAGTTGGTCAAAATGTCTATGTAATATGAACACATGGGCAGAACATGAACCCGTTTTGTACATTTAGGGGGTAGTCCTGATACAAGGAGGAGTTACACCTCCTCCTGACAAATAGTCCCCCTGAAGCACGTCTTCCAATCCACTAAGATTAATGATTCTAGGGGCTTTAACCTTAGTGATGGCAACACTTGCAATATTATGTTTTCAACACTATTTACATTTTGTTATCCTTCAAACCATTATTATTAACTTAATTTTCTTTTCAGGCACTCCTATTCATAACAGAAGAAAAAAATGGCAACCTGTAGACGGCAATGAAAAGAAAAATAAAAATGAAAAAGGCTTCAGAAAGATATCAGGACCCAGAGTAGACTGAGTGCAAAGAGACGAAAGGTCAAGGAAGATAGCTGGCTGGCCTGTCCTTCAGGTTTTGTCTACAACTGCTTGTTTTTTTTTCTCTTCCTAATGGAAATTATTTTAAAATGTGACAATTGAATATATTTAATTGGTCATTTGAACAATGATCGATTAGTTTTGAATGATTTTATTGTTCCTAATTTGTAAGGTATAAGAGCTTAACTAGCTAAGTATTATTTTAAAAAAATGAGCCATAATAATTTTGGTTTTTTCAAAAATGAAGGTTTCATTTTTTTTTTTTTTTTTTTTATTCATTCATTGTTTAATTAATTTAAACCCAGAACTTTAATTTTTTTTTTTCTGAATCAAGTAAATCGTCTTATAAAGTTTATTTATAAGTCTAAAATTTCGAAATCTGATAATTTAGGATTTCTTTGGTTTGGAAGAATTTTGCTATCATCAATTAGTAGACTAACTTTAATTGAAATCATTTAATTTCGATTTGGAATCTACTACTCGAGTTGTGGAAGTTGGGGACACGTCTTCAATTTTTTTTCGATTAGTTCGATGTTCGTTTGCGTATTTACAGTACTAATTATATATTTCTAACATAATATTGTCTTTCGATATTGAGCTACACTTAAATATAAGACATTATTTAACCATTTTTATTTTGTATAGAAACTGTTATTTCGCGAAATCTAATATTTATTTTCTATCATTTTACTACTAGAGTGTGGAAGGCAAGTTCCGAAGGTTGTTGCTCAAGAAGTTACGTCTTAGGGCAGAGATAAGTGGTTGGCTTACAATGTTCCGTTTAAGGCGAACTGTTTGCGCAAAAGGAGTTGCAGGCGCGTGTTCAGCCATGTAAGCCTAACTTAAGGATCAGTTTCATTGTTCCCTACCAAAGTCCAGCATTTACTTTATTAAACTTAAGATTTTATTTCTTCTATTATATGTTTAAATATATTATAAATTTTTTTTTTTTTTTTTTTTTTTTTTATTATCTTTATTGAAAATAAATTACATAAAGCCAAATTAGGCTAATAAAAACATAGGTACATGTTTGGATACACATCCATCTCATGTGAAATAGTAATTAATATGGAGGAATCTATAAACAAGTAAATAATGCAAATTTGATAAAACAGTAGGAAAAACTAAAAAAAAAAACCTACACAACAAAAAAAAGCAAAAAAAAAACAATACTAGTTCATTTAACAATTATAGTTAATTTTATGAATTATAATAAATAATAGTTAAATTATAATCTAAAGCCAAGTAATAAAGATAATAATAAACAATTTATAATTACAAAATATAAACAAATGATAATAAGTCTACTTTTGTGATATAATACAATATCAAACTTTTATTTATAACTTTATGGTGTTAAAATTTATAGAATTAAATTTATATTTTTGTAATTTGTAGAATTTTTTTTTTTTTTTTTTTTTTTTTTTAGTCTTTAAGTAATATGTGTTTTGTCCGTTTGTGTTTGTATCTTTTTAGAGTTTTCTTGTTGTAATTACCTATTTCTTGGATATATGGGTTTTCAGAAACGGCAGTTGATATGAAAAATGAGTTTGTTTGGGACTGAATGTGTTGTTTGATTGTGGGCAGCTTGAGATCAGAGAGCATAGTGGAAATTCTTGTGTAATTATTGTGGTAATTATTTATGATTCTCATACAAATATTTTGTACAACTTCAAGTTTTTTGTAATTTGTGTTACATGTATTACTCCAAACTGGTGATGAATAGGTTATCATAGGTCTGATTACGGATTTGTAGAGTATTAATTTGTTTCGATTTGATAAATAGAGAGCTTATTAAAGTAAGGGGACATTTTACTGATCATATTTTTTACTTTGTTACATTTTTTATTTACATGTGCTGTAAATGTGAGGGATCGGTCTAATTCTAAACCAAGATATGTTACTGATTGTGCCCAAGGGATATGGTAGTTCTATAGCTATATAGTGGTCTATTGTAGGTCTGCGTTTTGTGAAAATTATTGCTGTAGATTTGTTTTGGTTAATTTTGATTTTCCATTTGTAGTAGTATCTGTTAAGTTTTTTAAATACGGACGATAAACGGCGGTGTCGTCTGCAAATAGGGATCGTTCAATTGATGGGATACTGGGGAGGTCTGATATATAAATGTTAAAGAGGGTGGGTGAAAGACATGAACCTTGAGGAAGTCCAGCTGTTATTAGGTGGGTAGATGAGGAAGAATTATTAATTGTAACATATATTGATCTATTGTCTAGGTAGGAATTATAAGGTGGACTGTATAGGGTGGGAATTTGTATGTAATGAGTTTGTAAATTAGTCCAGAGTGCCAAATTTTGTCAAATGCTTTTTCTATATCAAGGAGGAGCATACCTGTGTGTCTTTTTTCGTTAAAACCTTTGGTTATGTAGTCAGTCAGTCTTGCTAATTGTGCAACGGTTGAATGTTGTGCTCGAAATCCGAACTGATCATTTGGAATCAGGTTATGAAGGGCTGTATGTTGTTGTATCCTTGATAGTAATATTTTTTCAAATATTTTAGATATTATATTAAGTAGACTTATTGGCCTGTAATTTTCAGATTCTCATAAGTTTTTGTTTGGTTTCGGAATGGGTATAACTTTTGCTGTTTTCCAGGAAGAGGGGTAGTAATTAAAACGGATTATACTGTTGTAAACTTTAGTTATAAAAAAGATGGATTTTTTGCTTATTTTTTTTTATTACTATTGCGGGTATTGAATCTTGACCTGCGGATTTCTTCGTTTTTATTTTTTTTAATATTTTGCTTGTTTCTTTTGGGGATATGGCTGGAAAGATAGGAGGAACAGGATTCTTGAGGGATTTGTTTACTAAAGTAATAACTTTCCGGTGATGGTGATTTGATTTGTAGTTTGGTGTGAGGTAGCATACAGAACTGAAATATTTGGCCAATAATTCAGTTTTTTCTTCGTCAGAGTAAACAAAACCGTTATTATGTTTAAATGGAGGTATGGGCTGTGAGGAATTTGTAAGTATGTTGTGGATCCTCCATAAACTTTTGTCACCCGGGTGTAGTTTGTTAAGAGTTAGTGACCACTGTTCGTTTCGCCATTTGTTTAGTTCATTTCTTGTTATTGAATTTATTCTATTGGCTATGGACTTGTGGTTGTGGTTTTTTGACTTTTGGCATTTTTTCATGATATTGTTTTTTAAATGTATAAGTGTTTTCAGTTGTGGTGGTAGTTCTGGAGGTTTATATTTGGATGAGGTTTGTGGGATGGAAGCTAACATAGCGGTTTTTATTATTCTGTTGAAACTATTTATTTTATCTTCAATATCAGTGGGAGATTTTATTGATGGGTTAATATCGATCTGATTATCAATATGACTTCTAAATTTTCGCCAGTCAGCCTTTGGAAAAATAAATCTGATAGGGGGTTTTGTTATTTTGATATTTTTTTCGATTCTAAAAATCACCGGGTTGTGGTCCGAGTTGAGGGATGGGAGAGATATGAGACGGGATAAATTGTTTAAGTTACGGGTTAGAGCCAGATCTATTATACTTGGTTTGTAACGAGATTGCCTAGGTATATATGTGGGTTCGCTTGGGCTATGTATAATAATATTATTTTTACTAACGAAATTCATCAGGGTTTTACCATTTTTATTATTGTTGTGGCAATTCCATTCCTTACTTTTTGAATTTAAATCTCCAAAAATTAAGGTTCTTTTTCCAATTTTAAATATATTTAAGAGATCGGTATACAGAAGTTTATTTGGAGGTACGTATGTTGCTATTGCATTTATATTTTTATCACCGAGCCGAATTCGTATACCGACAGCCTTAGCGAACTTAAGATTTTGAATAGTTCGGAATGAGTGTGGGAGATCTGAGCGAACCATTATCATAGCACCGCCACCTGCCCTGTTTCGATCTTTACGGTAAATTTTGTATCCTGGGACTGAAAATCGGTCTTGATTTGATAAACGCGTTTCACTTATTGAAATTAAATGTGGCTGATTATCAAAGATAAATTGTCTAAATTCAACGTTGTTAGCTCTTATTGATTGGGCATTCCACATCATGATTTTTATATTTTGTTTCTGGTTACTCATTTTGAATAGAAATAAATATATAAAATCATAAAACATTTTACATCGAATTAAAAGAGCGGTAATGTAAACGAAGGAATTATAAATAAAAATGATCGGACGGAATGATTTTATTTGAGTTAGGGAAATACTTTCGTTTGTTTACTGTAAATAAATACAAGACAGGAGGAGGTAAATGAACTTGACCTAGTCTGGTTTTATTTATGTGAGTTGCATGGTGCGATAGTGATATTGATGTGAACTTGTTATCAGTATGAATGCCTATAGGTGTGTTTACTTAAAGGTGACTATTCTCAGAATAATAGCTGCTAAAGGTTACTTTGAGAATTATTATAAATAACAATGTTATACAATCTAACTTATAGTTTAACACAAAGACATTTATAATTTTATTATTTATGTCCATTAATCGAGAAATGAAAGTAAGCCTTCAACCAATATTAGTATTTTAGACGTACTGTCATCTGCTGACTTCATTTTATACATGGTTTCTTTAAATTTTAAAATTATGTTGCTTATGTTAAAAGAACTGAAAATGTTTTTAATTTCTTTAAAACAATCTAATATTGATGATTCGTTAGGGGAAGATTTCGAGTTTACCTTTTTCTGTTCCGAAAATGTATTTTTGAGCCATTTTGAGTCTGCCTTCGGTAGAGATGGGAACTCGTTTGTTATTGGCTTGAATATTTTCCTCTCAGCTGGTTTTATGGACGGTCTCTGCTTAGTTAGTTGTAGTTGCTGGTTTCTGATAAATACTGGGCATTTATCATAATTTGAAAAATGTTGTTCTTTGCAGTTACAGCATTTTTGGAGAAATCCATCCACCAAAATATTGGGACATTGTTTTGTTAAGCGCTCTTCTGCGCATTTTAGGCATCTAGGTTTTTTATTACAGTTTCTGGCAACGTGGTTGAATTCCTAACACAAGTATCACTGAGTGACTGTTTTTTTACTATTGTATTTCTCCCATTTTATGACTGCGTTATTACAATATTTAATGTTATTTAATAACTCTCTAAGTTGAGCTTTATTTTCTAAAATAACTATTGATAGGGGTAATTTAATTTCTTCACCTTCAATCTTCTTTATCATGGGATACATTTTATAAATTTCTAATCCTTGGAATTTTAAGTCTGTTATGATTTCATCTATTGGAAAGTCAGGCGGCATACCTCTTAATACTACTTTAGGTTTTACATCATGTTTTGGAGTGTAGGTATGGAAATTTAAATTTTTTGATTTTAATTCGATTTGTATATTTTTGAAATCTTCATCATTATATACATAAAATATGGATTTATTACCACTATATTAAAAGGTAACTTCTCTAATTTTAGTTTTGAAATTATTTATTATATCTTTGTGGTTTCTTAAAGAAGAATTCACTACCACTGGAGGAAAACGAATTTTGGGAGGTGTAGAGCTATTTTGTTCATTATTTTCTTCCTCTTCCTCGTCTGAGAAAATAGAATAACTATTTTTGATGGGAATGTTATATTGAGTGGACTCACCTCTTTTCTTTTTGGCACATAATTTTGCTTGCTTGTAGAAGGCGTCTCTTCTTCCATATTTATAGTAGGATCGCCCCACGGGGCATTCTTCTTGGTATAATTTTTATAATCTTCGGTAATCCCGACTTTTTAAATAATCAAAATGAAAAGAAAATTAAATAAACAACACAAAATTAAACTAAACAATAAGCGGACTGAATGAATAAGTGTCTTGACTCTGCGACTGCTAGCTTAAGACTGATATTATAAAATTAAGTTTACTCCAAACACTAGGTTTCGTTTCTAATTTTATATTGGAATAATGACAATTTTTAATCTGTAGATTTTTGAGGGTTCATAAGAATTTATTAAATAAAAACAATGTTAAATATATAAAACTTTATTTAATTGCTGACGTTTTGGCTATAACATTGCCACAAAGTTCCCTTGAATTAATACATATTAAATCCTGTAATTCCAAGGGAAGCTGGAACTAGTTTTATTAAATAAAGAGGGGAATTTATTAGGTGAGTACTTGTTTTTATTAGGATAGTTTATACATAGAAGGATTATTTTTCTGCCTTGATGATGGTCATCAAAGTTATCACCGAAACGTCAGCAACTTAACAAAATTGGTTTATTTGACATAAATTTGGTTAATAAAGTTGAATGACTTTTTAAAACTTAACAACTCTCAACTATGCATCAAAACACCATCAATTCTATCACATTAAACGATTATGACATTGAGGGTATGTTTGAGTTTTTTGATGATCCGGTAATGTTCACAGGTTAGAACTAATAGAACATACTTAAGGCAGTTTCACAATCTCTAAACGAATTCTGGAAATAACTGGTTTTCTCGAACTAATGTTACTTGAGAGTTGGAGCTCGTTTTAGTTCTCGAAGTATTGATTCTTTTGATTTCCATTTAAATAAACGGTTTTTATTTAAAGAGGCGAAAATTCAAACTATGGAACGGATCTATAATCTTATAGCAAAGCAGGTGGCAAAATTGAAATTTAATTTAGAGATTTAACAGACAATGGTACTTATCGCAATCTTCTTAAAACACCTTTAAACTCATTAATATTATCAAGTAGATTTGGAGAGATACTATCGATATATGATGTTCAGCAAGAACAACAATACCTTCAATCCTAAAATCTTGTCAATGAATCCTGTATGTTCACAAATGAACTTATTGACTAAGATGTTATAATTCATTATGCAGACAGATGCTTCTTATAATAAAGCTCGATCCAGCTTGTTCATAGGCGCTTTCATGGAGTGTTAATTTCAAATTAATTAATCTTACTTTAAATATTGTACGCTTGGTGTATTTTCTATTTATAATCTCAGTAATAATTAATGTTAATTATGATAATGAAATATTAGACAATCTATAAGAAGAATGCTGACCTCCTCCGCTAGCCAGGAAGCCCACAGCCCGCGCTGCCAGAGCTCCTCCATGCCGAGGTAGACGGAGCGGACGGGGGAGATCACCTTGAGCACCTGGCGACCGCCCCGCAGTCCCGCCCCCTCCTCGTACCCGCACACTTTTCCGCTTTCCTCTCGGCCCCCGGGCTCACCTGGAAATATAATTATGTGAGATATGATAATTATGTAAATAGTCTCAATTAGGGAAATAATAATGAGCCTGAGAACTTAGTTTCAACAGATGTGAATGTATATTAATAATAAAGATGTGTGGTTACCAATTGTTTTCGGTCTCTAGGTTAATTTTTTTAATATTTTTTTTTTTGAGTAATTATTAGAATCTGCCACAAATGTGAGCAATAAGTAATATAGATGTACGATAGATTACATTCACACATTCTGTAGAATGAGAAAAAATAAAAAACAAGAAAAAAATATATAAAATAAAATAAATAAAAAAGAGAGCAGAAAAGAACTATGCTATACATAAACAATATAAAGTATACAATATACATACAGGTGAAACATATAAATTGAAATAATTTGTTAATATATTAAAATAATTTAATATATATAGTAAAAATAAATTAACAAATAAAAATACAATCGTACTTTAGTTACACTCGATTAAAAAAAAAAAAAAAAAAATCAATTGCTATCACAAAAAGTAATCGTATAAGAGCTAAAAAAGATAAAACTAAATCTATTTAAATGTATATATTCAAGCAATAAGTTAGTATACAATGAATAGCATCTTTTATCTAATTGTAAGTTAATTATAATTCTTTCAATATATAAAAAATAATCCATTGTACAAAGTCTTATTTAAGAAGATAAACATTCAAAAGGTTCTTGATTTCTTT
This sequence comes from Euschistus heros, assembly GCA_003667255.2. Classification (NCBI taxonomy): domain Eukaryota; kingdom Metazoa; phylum Arthropoda; class Insecta; order Hemiptera; family Pentatomidae; genus Euschistus; species Euschistus heros. The sequence goes on along the minus strand of RCWM02000577.1, from coordinate 472,846 downwards.
TATTACTTAAGGAATCGCTAATGTTGCCTTTTGAGAAACATCATTGATGAGAGGATCTCTTTATGTTGTTTTAAGATTGTATAACAGCTGGCCAAAATAAATACTGGTACAACAAAATCCCCTCATAATAATAACAATGTATAATAAAAGTTTTGTATGATTTTATTAGTACTTCATCTTCGGCAGTGTGAAATAGTAATGCAATTTCTACACTTCCCAAACATGAATAATTGTCTTCAACAATCTGACTTTGTTATTGAAGAGGATAGAAGCTTTAAATTCTGCAATAATTAGTGTTGGTCTGTAATATAAAAGATCCCTCCCTTATAAAAGATAAAATAATCGGTTTTTGAAACAGAAACTAAGTATAACAATTATTTAATGAAGTATCAGAAAACTATCACGAGCGTCAGCAGTAGTAATAACTAGGAATCGACTTTGGATTCTCGAATCTCGATACCGGTTTTTTTATTCAGAATCGGCAGAATTGAGAATTGACACATCCCTAATTGGTACCATTGTTTTTTTAAAGACGTTTCATTGGTTTTCGTTTTTCTTCAACAGAGTTTCTCTGTTTAACATAAGAGCCAAAAACAACAAAATCCTTTCTATATAATGAAACGATACACAAACTTTAATTTGTGCAAAACTACTTGACATTAGTTCCTGATAGTTCAAAGAATATCCAGTTGAATATTTTTTGAACTAATTTCCTACATACAACTTTGAGTAAGATTTACATTTTATAGAAGGTTTATTTTAACTTGTCCTCAAATTAATAAATTCTCAATTTAAAAGTGAGGTGATGACTCTTTATTGTTCTATACATATACATATTAAATATGTGATTGTCGAAAAAATAATGTTGAGAAAGGTCACAGATGACTACAATTTTAACACAAAGATTTTTACGTTTTAAATATCTGAATTATAGTTTTCCATTCTTATCATATGCCATGTTCCTCAACCTGTTGGTATTAAAAATATTTCTGAAATTCTTCATGGAATCCTGAACAAATTACATATCCTGTAACACTTTAATAAATGGGAACTGTAAATAGAATAATACTGCTAGCCAACTTAAAGACATTGACATAATTAATGTAACATAAATAAAAAACTTATTCCTACTGGGGTGTATGAGGATTCTGCCTTGCCTAAGTGACACCTCCCTCCGCCGCCATTGGGGGAGAACGAGGCCCTTGAGCACCCAGACCTCCCCGCTCCGGCAGTACCACTTCGGGCCTGAAACAAAAACTTACTTAATTAGTAATGATAAATATTGTGGAATACTAGTTTCCAGGAATATGTGAAGTCATTATATCAACTTATCAATCGGGTGCAATATAATGGAAAACAGAGCTATGTATATATCAAACAACATGAAAAATATAGTATTAAACATAAATTAGGTATACCTTTTTAGAACAAAAAATTTTTTTTTTAAGGAATATTTTTATTAACCTAATAGTTTCTGCAATTATTTACACAGACATTATTAAAAGTATTTAGGTATTTTTTCTACAAAAAACAAAACAAAACAAAACTCAAATGAACTTTATTTATAAAATATATAACAAATTATTCACTAATTTAATATGAAAAGTATTTTAATAAGTTGTGTCTTCATTATACTACAGTTCAGTTAATTCGTTTATTAATATAATAAATGATAAGATACATAATTTATCATGTGGAAAGTTTTATGAGAAAACGTAGGTAAAATAACACAAAATTACGCCTATAAACATTAAGTATATAGATTTAATGTAAACAAAATTAATGCCGTTAGAGTTTTTGATTAGTTTTCATATAAGTCTTAGTAATACTGCGGTACAACTTTCTTTTTTCTTATTTTTTTATCAGTGTAAGTAATCCATCTTTTTTGTTTTGTGAAATCACTTTAAGCTTGTATGCTGGCTTTTAACGTGATCGCAGCTGGTTGTGGTTGGCGTTTAGGTTTTAGAATATCAAGCTGAAAAAACTCCGCCTGCTAATAGAATAGTGTTTTAATTCGAAATGTCACTGTATTCCACAGATAAAATTTAACAAAACAATGTAACTATGCAATTTTTTTTTTCTAATCCTCCAATTATTTACAATATATACAATAGGAATTGAAAGGAGTTACGATCTTGGATTGCCTTGCGGCATTTGAAGATGGGTGTCCTCGGCAGCTGCTGGATCCACTCTGTTGACGGATGGTCTTCCTTCTTCTATGTTGAGCAAGGAGGAGTCACTCTGCTGGCGGTGGTGGTTCTAACGGGTCAGTCTGTTGAGCCTGAGCCCCTTCCCTCAGCGAGTACGTCCGCTAAGGGGGTTAAACCTTGCCACCTCCCAGGCCTGGGAGGCGGGGCTACGTCCCTGAAGAGAGGGTTGGAACAGTGCTTCAGCCCATCAAAGAATTTGTCCGTGATGGAAGGCATCCTCACCTGTTCTAGGATGTGACTGTTTTTGGCCCTCTCAAGGTTGGTACCACGGACGATTCGCCGAAGGACGGTGTTCTGGAACTTTTGGGGGGCATGTAGTGTACTCTTGTACATGTGGTGCAGCAGTGGAGCTCCATGGAGTAGGGTGGGTCTAATTATGGATTTGTATATCTGGAACTTGAGGTGGAGGGATAGTTGGGGAGAAGTCAGGAGATGATAGAGGCGGTAGGTCTTTGCCCTGGCCTATTTGATCCTGCTCTTCACGTGGGTGGAGAAGGTCAGGTGTCGGTCAATGTTGACCCCAAGATATAGGATGGAGCTGGAAATTAGTTGCTCAACATTGTCTACTGTGAAGTGATTAGGCAATCTCTGGGATCTCCTGAATTTAGCAAAGGAAATAACAATAGCGTCAGTTTTCTTGGGGTTAACCTTGATTCCACAGGTGTGTAGAGCTTCGACAATGGTGGAGGTTGCCCTCTGAGCCATGTCGAGTGCTCGGCCAGGGTTAAGGCTGGAGGCGTAGACGGCTACGTCGTCTGCGTATGCAGCAACTACCGCCTCGGAGTGTTTGATGGAGACCACTGGAGCCGTGAAGATGTTATACAGAATTGGTCCAAGTACTGATCCCTGTGGTACACCGCAGGTGGTGAGGACTGGTTGAGACAGGCTCTCACCGACTGGTACGACGAAAGATCTTCCGCTAAGATAGATTCTGATCAGTCGGCATAGGGCGGTAGGGAACCTGTATTCTTCCAGTCGGCGGAGTAGTAGGGGGTGTGAGACACAATCAAAGGCCTGTGTCCAATCCACCGAGATGAGCGCAGTGGCTTTATTCCTATGCATCTGGTCGATGGCATAGGCCTAAAGCTTGGCCAGATGGTGTTCGCAGGCAACACCTCGCTGGAAGCCGGTCTGTTCAGGTGGTATGACTTCTTCACGGCGACAGTGGTCGAGGATATGGTAGTGAGCCAGTCTTTCGAACACCTTGCTGATGTGAGAGAGGAGGCTGATAGGACGGTAATCTTCCGGTACGTCACCACGTATCTTAGGTTTTAAGAGGGGGACCACCACAGCCCGTTTCCAGACCGTGGGGAAATAAGCAATTCGGAAACACGAGTTGAAGATGTTTAGTAAGAAGGCTTTACCCTTCCTAGGAAGCATCTTCAGCATAGTTGACGGGATGCCGTCCAGTCCGGATGCTCTTCTCCCTTTCAGACGGCGGAGAACAGACTCAAGATCCTTGAAAGTAGAGAAGATGGGCATCTCATTTGGACTTGGTAGTGGTCCGTGGGGTGGCAGTGGCGCATCAGCCGTCCTCTCAGCATCCTTTGCTGAGTATGCTCTGGCTAGGTGTTCTGCCTGTCCAGCGGGTGTTAGAAGCTGGTCACCGTCAGTGATGAAAACAGCACGCCTTTTGTTGACGAAGGTTCGGACCAATCTCCAGAACTGTCTGTGGTCGTTATGGGTCCGCCGAAGCCGGTCATGCCACAAAGCCGTCTTCCAATCGCTCATGAGCCTGGCGATTTGCCGGGTAATGGCGTTGATAGCAGGCTTGAGGCTGTAGTCCCGCGTTCGCCAGAAGATGTTCCGGAGATTGTTCCTCTGTCCGATCAAGGCCAAGACGTGCGGTGGAGGAGATCGTTGAATGTTGGGTCAGGGACTGAATTTAGGGATGTGAAAGTCGGCAGCATCAAAGATAGTGGTGGTGATAGTCTCCATTGCTGTGTCGATCTCACCAGGGGTCAGGCACGGAGTCACTGAGGGGAGCGATTCCTGTATCCTGGTTCTGTAGCCCTTCCAGTCCGCTTCGTGCAGAAGGAACTTAGTGGCAGTTGGTGTGGCCAGAGTCCCTTCGAACGTGTATAGCACTGGGCGGTGGTCGGAGTTACAGAAAGGCAAGGCTCGGCACACAGTGATAGTGTGCATTTCCCTGGTGAGGAGTAAGTCCAGTGTCGAGGTATGGGCGGGGTTGGCGCTGTGTCGGAAAGTATGTACACCTGGGTGGAATCTTCGTGATGACCGAACCCAATGGATTGTTGTTGGAGGTCCCCCAGGACAACATACCTGCTGCGGGCCTGTGCGTGAAGCAGCGAACCGCGACCAGGCGTATAGTTGGCCCGAGGTCTTCTGTAGACACAGCTGAACGTGTACCGATTTCTCAGTCGCACGTCAACAGCCCTCGCAAAGTCCACGGGATTCGGTATGAGTCTGGATGGTATGTTTCTTCTCACGAGGATGGCGACTGCCTGTGATCCCTGTACGTTTCCTCTGTAGGAGATGTAGTCAGTGAAGTGGAGTCGATAAGTCGGGGGGATCTTAGTGTCAGTTAGGGCCACCACCGCTGGTCAATACTAAAGAAGGAGGACCTCTAGTTCAGCCTGCGATGAAGGCAGGCCTCTGGCATTCAGGTTGAGGACGTGCTCAGCGATCATCGAGCTTCTCAATCACCCCGGTAATGAGGCGCATCATTGAGGTCATCATCTCCATCATCGCGATTGAGAAGCCGGTTGAGGAGCACGTTGGTGGTGTTCTGGTGGCAAGTTGATCTGGACTGGTTGTGATGCCAGCGTCAGTTGAGTAGTAGTGGTAGTACCGGGTTTTCGAGGAGGAGCTGCTCCACCTGAGGCTTGAGAGAAGCTGAAGTCCGTACGGGTTGGGCGGGCTGTAGGGAAATTCCTGTCATTGATTTCAGGTGCTGGTGCTGGTGCCGGGGCAGTTGCTGCTGTTTTCTGTCTTCGCTGGGCGAGGAGACTTTGTCGATGTGGGCAGTCCCTGGAGGAAGCTGGGTGAGCGCCGTGGCAGTTAGGGCATATAGGTGAGGCCACTTGCCGTTGAGGGGATTCTTCGATTAGGTGCGGACCTCCACACCAAGGACATCTACATGTTCCGCCACAGTATTTCATTGTGTGGCCGAATTGTTGGCATTGGCGGCATTGTACAGGTCCGCCATCTTCTTTGAAGACGGAGGCCCTGAAACGAATATTGTTTACTACCCTTAGTTTTTGAAAATCCTCCATCTTCGTAGAGGGGCAGTAATTACTTGGATGCCCTCAACGGGGTAGGGCTCGTCGTTCCCCTCTCTTCTGGCGAGTCTCCTCGCCATTATTAATACGGGCAGTTGTTCTTTTAATTCTTCGGTTATGTCGGCTACGGGGTGGTCGAGGTCATAACCGTGCATAACGAATTTGTTGGATCTTTGTGTGCCCCTGGGGGCAAAGGAATGGAATTGTACTGCCTGATTTGTCCTCAGCAGTAGGGTTGCCTTCGCGTGGTCTATTTCGGTGTTTAAGTGCAGTCTCGTCTCTTTCTTTGAGTTATTGGCGGAGAAGTCAGAGATACCAATAGCTCTGATTTTAACCCTCCAGTCAGTCAGTGAAATGGGGGGAGGGGGAAATTATTATGGGCGCTGGCAACCTTACTCGAGGTGCATTAGCGACCTCTACCGGTAACTGCTCAAATCTGTTGCCAGTGGCAACTGGAGGGCGACTAGTTGCAGGCCTTGGCCTGAAGGAGTGTTTCTTCGGGACAGGCTCAAAACCTTCCGATAGAGAGCGCTTCTCGTAGGTCTTCCATGCTGGAAGCCGCCATCTCCCTGGCTTGACACTCAACGTCCTAGAGTTTCCTGTGCAGGAGGGGGGGGGGGACCTGAAAAGTCCAGGCCACAACCAAAAATAAAGAGAGTACTAGTCGAGTGCTAGGCTAGGACTCATACAAATGGACCAACCAAAAAAAAAACAAACGGAGTTTCACTGATACACTTTCAAATTGAATTAATCGAGAGTTAACAGTTTAAAATTAAATTGTGAGAATGACGTTTTTTTATAAACTGTAACTATGCAAAATGTGACAATCGCTCTTAAACTAAATGCAGTGTACTTTACTAACAACTATTTTTAGTCTGTCTTCTCCAAAGAGGTAATGATAAGTTGTAAAAATGTCACAAGAGCTCTCCAGCGGCCGTTTTGAGAGTTACACTTATAATAATTCTCTCCATATATTTTACTGATGTTTAAAGCAATAAACTGGAATTTGAAATTTTTTGTGACGGTCTTCATCCAAACCGACGGTAAGCATTGGCAATAGAAAGAATGAATGGATTAATAAAAAATGTGTTAAATTACATATCATTACGATTTTTTATAATTCATTACATTATCTGATTTAAGTTAATCTTTCGGCAAGGAGTCTTCATTAGACAATAATGAAATAAACAAACAAAACAATATAGATAATTACTAACTAAACCTAACAATACATCAAATTAAAAAAAAAAAAAAAAAAAAAAAAAATAAAAAAAAAAAAAAAAAAAAACTAACCGAACTCTAATAACCTAATATCAAACATGACAATGGTACATTTATTGACAATCAATAAAATCGTATGTTTTCATTGGGTACACAGTCACGTTGGAATACCAGGAAATAAACTGGCAGCCCTGCTGCTTAATAGGCGAGAACTATGTTCGCTGTGCCCAACTTACCAATCGTTCTCAATGACCAGTGATAAATTAAAAAAATATATAAAAATAATAATAACACACAAAAAAACAAAACAATCAGTATAGTGCTATTAATTGCTGAAAAATATCCAGAACTTCAACCTAATTTAATAACTCTGAATCAGACTATATATTTCAGTACTTAAAATATGACAAATAAACAAATAGAGATACAAAATGTTAATAACCACTATAAAAAACCAAAACCGTTCACATAATTAGTATAACTGAGCAGATTCTGAACATATAAGTACTCGTAAATAATCTTCAGTATATAATAAATCATTAAAAATAAATAATGTTATTACATTAAAATAATAAGCTATATAAATGAATAGAATGGTAATTCTTCATTCATTTTACTTGAATTCTGAAACTGAAAATTGTAATTTAAGGCATATTGAAAAACCAAAAACAAATATAGTTTATATGATTTTGATCCAAATAAGAAGTTTATCACCTCTTGTTTATTTAGCACATACTAAATATTTACATTTATGTCTTTATTATATGGTGCATTTTGTTATTATTTATAATTAATTTTATTCCTCTTTGATATTGTATATGTGGAGAAGTTTATTATATTGTTATATGGTATACACTTAATTAACCGACGCTGCCCATTTCAAATAGGTTGCTACATACACAGCATACTTAAATCAATCTAGTTAGTAGACATCTGATAATATTCAATATATAAATAAATATAGCACAAAAAAAACAACACCTTAGTGGTCATTATTTTAAAATAAAAAACCTACATGTTAATATCACTGATCACATGCTGATTATAAAATTAAAGTTAAAAATATTCAAAATTAAAAAGACTACATACAACCATATAGACAACTATATAAACATAACTATGCAAAATAAATATAAAACTATGTACATAAAGTATCAATAACTGTATAACCGTAAAACGAAGTTAGTGATCTCTCAGGCAGTTCACATTGTTTCTTTTTTAAATTATCAGCATGAAATGTGATCATTTTTTTTTTTATTAAAATAATGGTTATTGGGTGTGAGTTTTTATTTTTTGTAATCTAGATGCGGAAACTGACAGCAGATCTTAAAACTTTTTTCAGAGTTAGATAATTTTATCGACCATGTATTCTCATTATCTACCAACTGATGTGGAGTCTTTATCCAAGTAATATTCCAGATTTTCGAAAAATTTGTTCCAATAATTCTAAATTATAACACTTACAAACGAAGTACATGATTGAAAAATAGACATGGAGTAGACAACGTCTCAGTTTCAATTGAAATGAAATAGAAATTTTGAAATATTAAAATTGTTAAGATTATCCTATTGTTTAAGATGGCCAAATATATTTATACTGAAACTAAGGGATATTTCAAGTTATTGGAAATTTTCATATTGAAAAAGCTAAATACTTGTAAAATTGATAAACAAATATAATATATAACATATAATAGACGATTATAATTATAATATATCCTATTATTAAATAATATCTGAATACCAACTTAGCAAGCAACGCTAATAGGGCCCGTCATTAACAATAAAATTCAATCAATGATTTAATATTTACAAATAGTAATTGTAATAAAAACATGGAATTATATAATAGATTATTTAAAATTGAGTATTAATCCTATTATTTTTCATTTTATTTTTTATTGTTATTCATTTGTGTATATATATATATATATATATATATATATATATATATATATATATATATATTTTTTTTTTTTTTTTCTTTCTTCTTTTTTATTTCTGTATTCGGCTATTCTTTGTTTTAGCCTTAATGATAGCTATCAATGATATGGCCGAAACGTTTTCCAAAAAAAAAATTTGTTTATTAATTATCAAACATTTCCTAATTTTTTATGCCTGGTCCCACTCATTAATAAAAATTGAAGGTATGTTAACACGAGAACTCACATTTCATTTTATTCATTTATAATTTTTTTTATAACTTTAGATTGACAGAGTTATTGTCTCGTTGAAGTCTCTAAATAAATATTATTGAAGAAATTTCGTCATCCAAACTACAGTTGCATTGTTCCACTCTCTATTGCGACAACCCACGCCGGGGGCGAGCGCACCCAAACTAGATACAGATCGGCCCAAAACCCATTCATTATTTGATCAATCAGTTGCTCGGGATAGATCTAGAGATAGTGTTTCCACTAATTGTTAGGAGTAGATTTTGGATACAGAACTGTAATTTTTTTCGAAATAAAAATGTTACTCGAAAAATAAAAAATAATTACTTACTTTTACCTTTACAAATTAAAAAAAAAGATCTATACTTAATTGTGTCTCGTAGTGCCTACTTTTGAAGTTTAATAGATCATTGATATTGATAACATGCTTTTTAAAAATGTCCAACCGTTATAAATACAAGGTTGTTACAAAAGCCCCGCGCATGAGCACACCTCTTAATTCCAACTCTGTAAGAAAGTTTTCCTTCTTATTATTTATTTAAATGTTTATTTGATTTCCTTGTTACTTTTGTTGGCTTTGTTGGTTATTTTATGTTTTTAAAAAGCTTGTGCCATGTCAGAAGTATAAATAAAATAGGAACAATGTCTAGGCAAGGTTAGACTGCTAAGGTAGCTAGACAGAATTCATGCTGTTTTCAGTGCAAAATATTTTAACTTTGGCTAATATGAAGCCATTTTGTAACTCAACAACTATTCTGCAAACCGTTCCCATTTGACCAAGGAACACTCCAAAATCAGAACTGCAAAAGTAAACGTTTGGTCTCATCAAACTGCGGTTTCCTTAGATCAATGGCTCATTTTTTAAAAGGTCGGATCTATGATAATTACGGGGGACGCAACAATTTGAAGTAAAGAGTTCTTTGCCTCAAAACCGAAGGAGTGGTACCGACATTAAATTCAATTACTGGCAGAAAGATGGGAAGAAGTAGAAAACAATGGATTTTACTATGAAGAGAAGTGTTCAAAATATGTAATCTGAAATAAAGTTTTTTAGGCAATAGGAATTTTGTAACAACCTGCTATATGTATATTTAAAAATTATTGTTAAATTCTCGCTGTCGAGATAAACAAAAGCCAATTCCCTTATCGAATATGTTACCCCTTAATATAGGAATGAAGTTTGTGTCAGTCCATAGAGTGTGTCACATCGTCTTCAAGCTAAATGTGTATATATTCGGTAATAGGAGACCAATTGAAATAATGGACTTGGGCAGGACACCTCGTAAGGAATAAAAACGATAAATGGTCCAAGAATATTATAAATTGGTACCCCCGAGATTACAAAAGAAGCAGTGGACGACCACCTACACCATGGGACCAAGAATCAAGAAGAAGAAAACATGAGGACTACATGTGGAGGCGCAACATGGCAAAGAGTGGCTGAAGAAAGAAAATAATGGAAAATATTAGGAGAACCTCACTATTTGGACAGAATATTTTCTTTTAAACAAAAATGGGACAAAAAGGATAATGACGCCCCTGATTAATAGGAATGCCTTTAAGAAGATTTTTTTTTTTTTTTTTAAGTAGCTAATTTATTTTATCTCAAAACAGCCACAACAAATTGCATTAACAAGAGTTTGAAAAATCCAACGAGGTACATTATTTGAGAATAAATTATTCATCGTTTGGAGGATTGATGGTTAACCCTTTTCCCAGCCAAAAAAATAATTGATATTTTTTTTCTGTCAGCTCAATTTTTTTATTATAGCTTGATTCGAGTTCCCTATATAGTTAATGACTTCATATGTTTTCGCCAAATTTGAGGAGAACTGCAAGGATAAGGGTTAACATTTTTATGAATTAATACTTATATTATTGTTGTATATATCCTAGTTGTCATATAATCTTCCTTTATAAACTCATATTGAAAAGCAAAGAATATTTTAAGATTACAATACTTCCGATAAGTCCAAATGATACCGAAGATTCCTATACAGCAAGGAAGTTGAGATGGACCAGGAGAATAAACAGATGAGGTTAAAGACTAAACTGGCACTAAGTACCTGTGAGGAAGGCAATGAGGTAGCGGAGGTCCGGGTCGATGCCTAGCCTGGCCCGGCGGGAGCTCTCGCTGTAGCCGACTGTCGAGAGGAACTCTTCCTGAATTTCAAGTGGGCGCTCCGACCTGCCTAGGGGTCGCGGCTCTCCTCCCCCCAACTGCAACAGGGAAATTACAATTGTTAAATAATGAGATAATTATGATCATTCTACATCCAATGATCCAACTCCATCAGGAATAAGACTAACTTAGATACACTGTTATTAATGATGTAACCATAAAAATAATCAAAAGTACATAGCATCTTTACTGTAGTAAACAGCTTTTTCTTACATCTCACCTCTTTTTTTTTCGTGAACTGCTTCTGAAATCAGTTTGGAGAATATTATAGGTATATAGTTCACATAACTAATGTGTTCCTAAGTATTTTTTAACAGAAAAAGGGAAACTTTTTCAGTAATATGGCTTGAAGTGTAGTCACTCGATTAATGTCATTACTAAAGACCTGATTCCGCGCAATTGCACAATTTTGGAGGTAACTGCTCAAATTTGCACATTTTAGGATTTAAGTGCTCGAAAGTGCACTTCTTGATATTTCATTTAAAATATTGAAGGTATATTTATTTATTTATTTTTTCATTTTGAGAAAAGTTGGATTTATTTTGAAATTATGAACAAAATCAAATACACCTGCATAATTTTTCAAGAAAACAAACAAACAAAAAAAACAAAACATGGTTTCCAATTATTTCTTCGAGCTCGTTAAAGATAAAATAATATATATATAATAATTTTGAACAACGTTTTTTCTTCCTAATTCAGCCAAAACTTCTGTTGAAAGTAATAGTTATAGGCCTCTATTCTTAATCCTTTCAGTGTTTACATGGAAAGGCATTAAAATAATACCAATCTTCTCATTATAATCTGTTTCTTGAAATGAAACGATCTATTAAAGAGAATCATGCTTCTGTGGTAGTAATGTCCCACTCTCCTGGTGAGATCTTCAAGTTGCTGAGGCCCCTTGGGATCAGTAGGTGGTTCGTTTTTATGACCATTGATAGAATCAAGGAGACTGACTCTGTCATCGAGAGGGCTTGTTCAGGTCGCCCAAGAAGTGTGAAGACAGCAGCAGAACTTAAAGTAGTTAAGAACCAGATTCTAAGAAACCCTATCTGTAAGCGTGATGTACTGGGAAATGAATATTTTAGTTCGATCATTGTCTTTGCTTTTGAGGGAATACCATGGATTGCGTGCCTACAGGCGGTGTAGAGGAAAAGTTCTTAATCAACGTTTTAAACAGATTTGAAAAGAAATGAGAAAACACTATTGATACGGTAAGCAAATCGTAATCATCTGAAAATTCTTTTTATTAGTAAAATACTTTTTACAATGGAGGAAAAATGCAACCAAAAAAAAGACAGGATGACTAAGAGCTTCAAGAAGCCTCTCTGCTTTGACCCCATATGTAATTATCAACATGTTTGATATCTTTTCTTACATTTTCAAAATTAATATATCTAATCTGTATGATGTTATTAATTTGTGTATGTTTTTAGAACTTATGATGTATGTTTAATATTCGAAAATAGTCTTTCAATAAAAATGCATATATAAGTGGTAAATAAGACTTTAATCCTACCTGCATTAATCCTTCTGTACCATCATGCGTACCTCAACTAAATCTATTAAGCATCTCTAGACAAGTTTGTTGGTTTTCTAAAAATTTATTTAAAATTTGGTTTTGTTAGTTTGGATACATATTTTCAAAATTATAGGATTGCTAACCACAAGGTAGTAATAAATGACCACTGTCAAAGGACTGTAGCTCTGAGTCAGCAGCCAGGAGTCACGAACGACATAGTGAAAGTCCTACTCAACTATTTCTTGTAATGCACTATAATATGTTTGGCCGTCCTGGTCTTGGGGCCAAGAGCTTTCCTTATGGGTAAACATTTATGTATAGCATTGTTTAAACTAATATAAACGTTATAAAAATACTTGTTATTTTATGTTAGAGAAGGTACTTGGACCAGAATTCACCATAAATCATTAAGTTTGCGTGAAAACAAGACAGCAGACAGTACTTTTTACAGAAGAGGCACGTTTTATGTGTCAGATAAATGCACAAGAGCACGTATTGTGGCCTAATGGTAGCCGAATATTGAGGTATTTTAGAAATATTGTAAAGAAGTTAATAACGTTTCGGTTCTACCAGACGAGTGTGTTAAATTGTATTTTATTTGTGGCTAATAAATATATATATTTATGATTTAGCAGTCCAATGGAGAAATTTTTTTTTAACCTTTCAATACCATTATAATCAATACATCACAAAAATATTGAATAAAAATAAATACATCTAGCTATAAGATCACATTTTAATTTGTTTTTAATATCATGCAACGCGGCTAATTGGCTGAAAAAGAAAAAAAAAAAGGAATATTGATTTTCATCTTGGAAAACCTGAAGTCGTGAACGTCAGATAAAAACCTACCAAATCTTCCTAAGTGTCTTTACTCATCCGAATCCTTGGCCCTAATCTCTTACATAAAACAGAAGCCGGCCACTCAATGGAAATGAGATTCTCAAGAAAGGTCAAAGGGTGTGATGAACCGAAAGGATTAGAATAAGTAACGCTTCTGCCCGGGGCAACTTAAATGTGAAACAACTTAGGCCAATTATGGAGCCGAATTTAGTTTAATTTAGTATTTAATTATGGAGGCGAAATAAGCTGCCGAACGTGTCAGCGTAGTACGAAATGAGGGAATAATCTACGAAGACAAAGGTAGTAAAATAAAAAAAACAAAAAGTGATGAAGCCTGCGGAGAAAGAAAAACTGGAGTGTTGTTCTTAAATGTGTAACGCTACTTTAGGGAAAACAAAATACCAAGTTTCTTAAGCGACTGATTAAATTCTACTAGCACTCCTTTATCTATTAGGTATTTATTTCAACCTATTTTGCTATATAAATTAATTAAATATATAACCTATAATGCTATTATGCTCGAATTAATATTTGTTTTGTACAAAAATTTGTATATATTACAAAAAAAATATATTTTTTATGAATATTTTATAAAATTCAAAATTTTAAAACAATCTGTATAAAAAAATAAAACAAAAACACTAAATATTCGTAAAATGTCAATGAAAAAGTTAAATTCTAACAAAAAATATTTAACAAGAACTAAGTAAGCCATTAGTAGAAACAATAAATAAATAAAAATATGCAAAAACTTGTTACATATTTTTATTTATTTATTTTGTAAATTTTTATTATGTTATTTATTACGTTGCCAACAAAAAAAGGAACTGAAGGATTGAGAATTAAAAATTATTATACATCATACTATTGATGAAGTAAGATAAAAATATATATTTAATAATGACCATGAAAGGAAATAATAACCATTGCAGTTTTTATTCCTAGAACCAAACATAAGTATTATAATTTGCCTTATCTGCTTTTTTTTTTAGTTCAATAATATTTTTATGAAATTGAGAAGCTTTAAATTATATTTATTAAGTTAAAACAATAATTTAAAAGTACTTCAAATAATTTAAAATTTAATGTTAGTATATATTTGAATGGTTCAAGAAAGGGACACTTGGGTCAAGCTCTATAGAGGGGGGATCCCCACACTGCACAGCGGTAGGGAGGGAAAGACTATGATGATGATGATGATGATATTTGTATACTTTAATTATTTAATTATCAAATGCGTTTATATTCTCCATCATTTAATGTTCTTTCATTCAGATATTGTATTCGTCAAAGCATTGTTTAGATTTCCTAACATAGACATCTTAAAACAGTAGGAGAAAATAAATGATAAAAAAAAAAAAAAAAAAAAAAAAAAAGTAGTCCATTATTAATAACAATTATAAAAGGAAGAAGAATCTAAAGGATCCACTATGAGGTCAGTTAACTCAGTCACGCTTGAAATGCCAGAGCAACCCAGAAAGATGAGTAATGTTCTTAGCTCCAGGAGTTATAAAAAAGAAACATTATCTAATCTAAAATGAGAAATCAATAGGATTCGTGTGAGTTCTATAGTTTAAAAAAATATTAAAGAGCGAATTAAGAATAAGCTTTGCAATATTGATCTTACACCGCTTGTACACTAAGCAGCCTATCTTTATTTATTAATTTTTTTAATTTAAATTAAAAGACAATTTTTCAATTTTAATATTATATCTGACATAAATAAGAATTACTAAATTTGTAATACAAAATCCAGCTATTGGATACTTTTAACTCCATTGCATACCAATAAATAAAAAATAAATGCATAATTTTGTTATCATAGAATTTATTTATAAAAATTGAGCACTGTTATTAACAAAATACTAAAATTTCAAACGGACATTTATGAGTATATAGAATGAATTACGGAGAATGTATGTGATTAAGAACTAAGCGCCTGATGAAGAAGGAGTTATAGGAAAATATTTTGTGAATTTTCAAAGTACTAATCAATAACATTTCTAAACGAAATCAAAAAGTAGGATGTTTTCAATTCGATTGAATTATATTATTATTATTTTGTTACGTGATTGTTCCTTGATGATAAAAAAAAAAAAAAAAAAAAAAAAAAAAAAAAAAAAAAAAAAAAAAAAAAAAAAAAAAAAAAAAAAAAAAAAAAAAAAAAAAAAAAAAAAAAAAAAAAAAAAAAAAAAAACTTCAAGATTAAACCTACATGTACAAAGTAGGTACTAAGAGGTACCTAAAACATAAAAACAAAATACACTCACCTCTGGAAATTGGAAAATAAAGTTAATTTTTAGAAAAAAATAAAACAAAAACCTACTTTAAAATCAAACCTACATGTACAAATTTGAATTAAAAAGTAAGAAATAATATGTCCTTTAATTACTTCAAAACAAAGAGCATTAAAGGACAGTCAACGAAATTATCGATACTTTTATAACTATTCACAATTTAGGACCAGTTATTTTTGAAGTCGGTGCCAACCAAAACAAACAGAAATCGAAAGAAAGCTAATAATTGTAATGAACTGCAGAAAGTTTGTTGTAAAGACAAGATTAAACTTCCCTTCTTGGCTGGCACCGACCCCAAAAATAACTGATCATAAACTGTTTATAGGTATAAAACTATCGTAAATTTCGTATATTTTCTTTTAATGCTCTTTTTTCCCAAGTACTTCATTTTTTTTTTTTTTACTTTTTAGGTAAAGTTTGTACATATTGGTTTAATCTTGGAGTCGGTTATTGTTTTATTTCTAAATATAATTTTATTCCCCATAAATAAATCAACAGAAAGTTAAGTGTAAATTAGGGAACAATAAGCAGAATTATATCAAGATATTACCTATCAACTCCGCCTGCGAACTACATTTTTAGAGGAAGAACTATAGTAAATTAGATGAGAAATAAAGAGAATAAGGATAAGGGCCTATGAAGCGATGACTAATCGTCGGATCCAATCTGAAAGGAGATCCAACCATAAAATCCCTTGGCAAGCATAAAATCCGCCCCCTCTGATAAGGCTAACGGCAGGCAGCCCGTGGAGAAAGACCTGACACGGATTAACCTCTTTGAGGAATGCGTTCGCCTCTGCCCCCTGCCAGTCTTTAACAGTACACGCACACGAGATAGTCCGGAGAATATCTACACTCGCCGAAATCATATCTTCGTTTCTATCTAAAGAACTCAATAATTGAATCCATAGAATTAAAAATACACAGTAAACCAAATTGTTGGAGATAAAACTTCTCATCAGAAATGCGATAGGTGGATCTTAGATTTTATGTATTTTCAAACGACCGCTAACTTTGAGAAACATGATGCTAGAAATTAAGAAACGTAACAGGGTAACTGATATTTGAGGTAGAAGTGAAATTTTCGATTTCTTATTCTTTGACTAAACCTCAATAAGAGCATTATAACTTTACAGGAAGTATTTCAATAACCTTTATTATCATGTTTATTCCAATAATTATTGCTCTTTTTTTAATATTTTTATTACTCTGGCTTGGATTATAATTTAACTATTACTTATTATCGTTTATAACAATTAATTAGTTAATTTAACTAGTATTGTTTATTTATTTATTTAATTATTTTATTTATTTATTTTTTCCTACTGTTATTCTTGCATTCGTTGCATTCTATATGTTTATAGATTTCTCCTTATTATTTATTGTTTCATGTGAGACGGATGTGTATCCAGACATGTGCCTATGTTATTATTAGCCTTGTTCGGCTTTATGATTATACCACAATGCCTATAAAAATTTACAATAATTGTACATAGTGTTGAGAATAATCTAAACTACTAGTATATCGACTCATTTAATCTGTTTATAATAAAGTAAGGAGTGCCTTGAAGGTGAATTGTTGTTCCATAAAATGTCAGTCCTAAAGTGAAGTGAAAGGTTAAATCTTTCATCTTTGATTTTAATTAATTAATTAACTGATTTTAGTTAACTACCCATCGGCTGCACTTCAATCCAAATTGTGCTTTAGAAGATCCCGAGGCCATGTTCGTTTCAGACACCTCGGAGTGTAATCGAGAACTGAATGGAATGAGAGTTTAGAGACCAGTGCGTTTGGGTGGTTACGTAGCTTACTATGGAAGGTCCGGTATATGGTTTAGGCCATGTCAGAATTGCTTGAAACATTAAGATCTTTGTAGATACTTTTTTTGTGACAAAGTAAGAGGAGTTGGGAATTTTTCCTTTGTCCAGCTTCTTTTAAGACCCCTCGGAGGGTTATCGGTAATAAAGAGAGAAGTAAGTTTGGAAACTAGCGGGTTAGAGACAAAGCTTATCATGGAAGGACAGGTATCAAGTTTGGACCAAATCTGTAACCTATAAGACATTCAGATCATTATTGATAAGTCCATTTGTGGCATACTTAGGAGCATTGAAGATTTTACGGTTTTCGACTTGTAAGGATTGGATACGATAAGAATTGGAACGTTTAGTGGAGACAAAACGCTCAACTATCTTTCTTCGAATGGATCTAATTACTATCATGTAAATAAGTGTTTTGTAATTAATTGGGAACTTTAACGTTTGTTTAGTAAATTTTGGAGTAGTGCAATTTCTTATCGTTTAAGTCTCCTAGACCAGGCATAAGCTCTGAAAAAAAGCATGTTCAACTTATCTAAAGATGCCGAACGAGATTTAATTGAGATGTGAGATTATGTAATAAAAAATTTACACCAAGATAAAATTTTATTGCATATTTATAAAATCTATAAAATAAAGTATATTATAATCTATAATCTATAAAGTAAAGTTTATTATGCTAACAAAATAATCAATAAAATAAGTGGTTTAAAAAAACAAAACAACTTTTGTGACCAATAACACTTGTTTTGACTGATAAGAGTATCTTGAATGCTTTTGATTAAAAGGCCTTGCCGAAAATGCTAAATCTTTTCACACAGTTTTGGTACATGTATTTGCTACAATGTTGTGATAAAAAAAAAAAAAAAAAAAAAAGCAAAAATGATTTATAAAAATGTATTAAAAAAAAGTTTGTTAATAGGAAATGAAATCATTTTCAGAGTGGTCAATATTAGTCCTAATAAATAGCTTCCACAGAAGATATAGTCGTTATAATATTTCATAAATTTCATAGCTTCTCAGAAATATATTATATATTGGCCAAATGAGAAAAGGAAGTCTAAGGTCAATTATACATTGAAGGAAAAAATACTTAACGCTACAACTGAAAACATAATTAAAATGTAATCAGGCTTCCTAATTTCTTGTAAAAAGTAAACCTTTTAGAAAAGACAGCTCACTAATCTTCAGTTTTGAAAATCCTTGTACACGAAAAGTTCAAATTTTTTATTTTAACGATCAGAAATATTAAATCTTTATCATTTTGTAGTAAATAAGAAAGTTGGAAATCATAAATTGAAATAGCGACTTGAAACCAATCATTAATTTTCAAATGTGGTTTTATTAAACTGAAAATAATAAAATAATTATACGCACAACTACCAAAGGAGGGAATTCACTGAAGTGTAGTGGAACGGTTATATTGTCTTTCAAGTATCTGAGGAGTGTTAGAGGGAATGGTAAGATACCCACTTAGTGTCTTATAGGAGGGAAGGCTATCATCATGGGATATAATGCGACTGAGCCCTTGTGGAAACCAAGCCTTATAAGGATCCCAACACTCCCGGCTTCCCGTTCGCTAATGTTGCTATTATTTTGATTTTCCGAATACACCTTATTGATATTTTATCTTATTAAACAACTTATCTTGGAAATTTCATCATTTTCGGTATGTACATGTTTTTTTTTCAATCCCTAACTGCTATCAGATCCTAGTTTTTGTTATTATTATTTGGCTACTCATTGAAATTTACAAGTGTATACAAAATAAAATAAAAATACGTGTAGTAAATGAGATGATAATGCTCGTAATAAAATTATTATACAATATATAATTACTAAGGAGATATTATTATAATATAAAGGTGTAATATATAAAAATATAAGAACAACTATTCTCCCATCATTTACTTAACATCACAATATATATGATAGTTTATAAAAATTTTTTTCTTCTTGCGACGTTTCGTGGCATTGCCACATTATCAAGCCCTGAAAATATGCAAAAAACATACATGTATGACATAACGCGAATATGGTACAACATCAACACTCAACTACTGTACATTATATAAAAACTTATGAATTACCTTACAATCCTCATACTCATATGATCCTTATCCAATATAATATCAATCGACTTAAAAAAGTCTTGTCTTAGTGTCATGTCTAATCTACACACGTATAATTTTAATGTAAAAAACAAATAAATTCAATAAATAAATTATGAAAAGATTACAACGTACAACTGCACTGTTTATTATTATGCAAAATTTACTATTATAGTGTATCTATAGTTAATAAATGTAATTACCTTGAAAATAATGAAAGTATTTTTTCTATATGAGCTGAAAACTTTTTGGTTATATTTCTCCATAATTGCCCTGTCTGTTACTACTGATGGGTCTAAAGGTTAATGTCTATATATCTAGTTTGTTTATTAGTAGTGCATAGTGGGCTCCTATTTTTTGTGTATCAGTTTTGAAATTTACTGCTGTGTCCAAATTTTTGTTATGAATATGGATTCCAAAATTTTCCTTTTGTAACTATTTTTTTCATAAAATAAAATGTCGGTTTTTTTAAAATTGAATTTATGGTTATTATTTATAGCATGTTGTGCTAATGCTGTTTTATTGATATTTTTTATGTTTTTGGTATCTGAATTATGTTGTCTGATTCTGTTTTCAAGTTTTTGTTTAGTTTCTCCGATATATATATTATTACATGTGTTGCATTCTATTTTATATATTAAATTACTTTTTTGCATATGGTCTATTATCTTATTTTTCTTGTTTATTATGTTCATGATTTTGTTATTATTAATTGGGGCTGTTTTTTTATTAAAATCAAATTTTTTGAGTTTATGAATTATTTTATTGGTGAGTCCAGGTATGTATGTTATTCTATGGAACATCTTTGGATAATTTATATTATTTCTCATTGTCGATTTTTACATTAATAATGATAGTAAAAATGTAATAGAGCATGCAAAGAATATAACAGGTGCAATAGACAACATAAATAACACAACGACAATGACACTAAGACAAGACTTTTTTAAGTCGATTGATATTATATTGGATAAGGATCATATGAGTATGAGGATTGTAAGGTAATTCATAAGTTTTTATATAATGTACAGTAGTTGAGTGTTGATGTTGTACCATATTCGCGTTATGTCATACATGTATGTTTTTTGCATATTTTCAGGGCTTGATAATGTGGCAATGCCACGAAACGTCGCAAGAAGAAAAAAATTTTTATAAACTATCATATATATTGTGATGTTAAGTAAATGATGGGAGAATAGTTGTTCTTATATTTTTATATATTACACCTTTATATCTCGTAATAAAAGTTAATTGCTTGCAAAACAACTACAAATTGGTAGGGCTTCGATAATAGCTATACTACAAGGTTCTGTAATAGAATGAGAAGTGAGTTGAGAGACTAGTGGATTCGAATGGTTATGGTGTTTACAATTAAAGGATATATTAAGGTTTGAGCGAAGTCGGGAACGCATGTTATATTAAGATCTTAACGGATAAGTTTGTTCTTGACAGAATAGGGAGCGTTGACGATTTTTCGAAGGATTGTGGATTTTAAGGTTTGGATAGGAGATGAAGTGTTTAGTGGAGTACCAAAGCTCAACTCCATAAGTCCAAATTGGTCTAATCATGGTTATGAAAACGAGTCTTTTGTCATTAATCGGAAGGTTTGAAAATATGTCTACTAAATATTGAAAACAGTTTTTAATTTTATTCGCATGGGTTAGGCTTGTGTTCTCATAAGTAGAGGGACAATTAAAAAAAAAAAAAAAAAATTATTTATTTATCGTTTAATGTTTACTTTTTTCTTTTTATTATTAATATTTGTTTATACTTTTATTTTCTGACGAATTTTATATTAATATTTACTTAATTTTGTATCTTGTAAAGTTAGAGGATTTGTTTTTTTCTTTTCTTATAATTTAACTGTTCATATTGTTTGAATGGATTCTTTGTCATCCATATTATTCATTGCTTTTTTTAGAGGAAACTTGTAATATTTATTCAATAAAACAATAATAATAGAAAAAAAATAATATTCGGAAAGAATAAAGAAAAAGACTAAGAAAACGCTTTTCCATATGTTGGTCTCTTGTAAATCTTTATAAAATAAGTTTATTTCACAAAATTAATATCATTAATTCACATCTGAATAAAATCATAGATTTTTGACTTATCGATCAATGTAATGTTTTCTTTTTACAAGTGACAAAAAACTACTAATTGTGTAAATATTTTTAATACTTTTAAATACAAATTATTTTGGAGTAACATTTTCCAATATCCTCCCCACCCTAACACAACGAGTACTCAGATATTTATATCCTAATCTAACATTTGAAAGTTCTATATTTCTTTAGTTCTAATATCTATAATAAAAATTATATTTACCTTTTAAAAACAATATATTTAATCCAGGACTTACTTTTGATAATATATAAGTATAATTTGATAGTATATAAAAACTATTTCATTATTATTTTTCTAACTTTTCATGATTGATAATTCCATTTTGAGCACATTAAAATATTGATATACAAAATGCGTTTTTACGTCATGTATATATGTTTTTTTATTCGAAAGCAGTTTTATTTAGATAAATATTACAACCTACCGTAATGAAGGGTAATGAGTAATAGTGCGATAATGTAAACGCCCATTCTGAACAAGATAAATAAAATATTTATGAGAATAAAAACAATATTGAAATAAATACAAAAAGGTACATATACATATTTTCAAACATTAATATAAATATTTTAAAACAACTAAATATATAAATATTTTAAAACAACTAAATATATAAATATTTTTTCAATTAATAATGATATTATGAAACATATTTTTAATCGTACTTACCCGTAAAGATTCTCGATTGGAAATATCTTCTTTTATAGTTTTCATACTCGTAATATAAGTGATTTGATCAAATAAATCAATTCTCGTTAGTCTCCGACAATAAATTAGTTTTCCTGTTTAAGTATAACATTTAATATTTTAAAACAACTATACTTATTGTTGTTAAAAAATATTAAATGTTACACTTAAGCTGAATTCGACAATTATTCCAGAAAAGGATACTGTTTCTACTAACAATAACACACACACACACACACACACACACACACACACACCTATTCCTATTTTATTGTCCTCGAATGTGCATTGTCTATAGTCTGGGGTGGTGAACTTCTGTTTGCCCGAGAACCAGTTAGCTTTTGGAAGTTAGGAATTAATGTGGGACCAGTATAGTATATCTTCTGAATTTTAAATATATAAATACGAGTATACAGATTCCATATGGTTCTACATTATGAAAATAAATACATCCCTTATAAATAAATTTGAAAAATACGAAAAAAAAAGAAGAATATTTCAAATAGAAAAGAGTCGATAAAAATATCTAGAATATTGATAAAGAAAGCTTGGATCATATGTTTTGAAACTAACTAGACAAAAAAAAAAAAGAAACTTTTTTACGGAATTCCTCGGCCGCAAATAAGATAGCAGCCCCTGATCTACTATATGTAATGTATATAAAATACAATATATAATGCCCCTTTTATTTATGATACATTTTTTATATTAACGTATTCAAAAATTCAATCTATAAAAACAAACAGATAAGGTGTATATCCTGGGTCCAAAGGTGTTGAAAATAAATTTTTCAACATCTAGGAAGATTGTAGAATTCAGTAAACCATTTTATTTTAAATGAAGTATTAATTTTGCAAACCAATCAGTTTAGCCGATTTTCTATTTTTTTATTTTATTACAGTTTTAATTAAATTGTTTCATCCAATCCCAATTTATGTCATAAAACTTAACAACCATAAACCTTGGTATATTAAAAAAGGGGAAAAAATAGAACGTAAGAACTCGTTTAGATATTTAAATGACCGTTCCAAAGGCAAGTATTTTTTTAAAAACCAAAATGTCTGTTTTTTGGTTTTTTTTTTTGGTTTTTTTTTTAATCTAAAATAAACTGGGCCAGCAAATAGGAAAACTAATTTACTGTCGGAGTCTAAAGAGAATTGATTTATTTGATCAAATCACTTATATTACGAGTATGAAAACTATAAAAGAAGATATTTCCGATCGAGAATCATTACGGGTAAGTACGATTAAAAATATGTTTCATTATATCATTATTAATTGAAATATATATAAAGAATGACTGAAACCATAGGTTTTATATTTTAACTCCGCATTTAATTTCCTCCACAACATCTCGTTGTATCTACTTAAGACCGTTATTATTGTCACTTGCAAGGCAAAAAGATAATAAGGAAAAAAATAAAAATAAAATAAATATTCAGTCGTTGGACCCAAAACACAGGGGGACAAACTGTTCTAAAAATAAACATACTCTTGCTTTTCATTTTAATTTATTTTATAACAATCCTTTAAATTATTTCATAACTTAGAAAACAATTTCAAAAACAACTGAAGAATTAACTTTTCATAATATTTAAGCGAAACTTACTCCTCTTAAAAAAAAAAAATTTGAAACTACTTAAAGCTATCTTGAAAGAATATTAATTTATTTTGATAATTTATATTTGATGGAATAAACAACACTAGTCAACATTTTGGCAATAATCAATGAATAAATATTTTGCTTCTATTACTAGGTTGTTACTAAAGCCCGGGGCATAAGTATACCTTTATTTCAGATTCCATATTTTAAACGTTATTGAGATCTACACCTCAAAGTAAAATTCATTGTTTTCAACTACTTTCACCCATCTTCCGACCAGTGATTGGATTTGATGCCAGTACCACATTTTCGGTTTGATTCTTTTCAACAAAGGTTTACTATTTTAAGCAATCCCTCTAAGGTACTTTGCACTTAAAACTGCACCAAGTCTGTCTAGTTGTCACAGCAAATGTTCCAAGTCTCTGCCTAATCATCAGGAACAAGCTCAAAATTCAAAACGTCTATGGAGTTCCTGCAATCACAAAGCATCGCTTTTATCCCAAACCGCACCAAGTGAACCAAAGTGCGCCAGTATTTCGATGGTAACTCTCCTTCTATAACATGAATTCCTTCGGCGGCTGCTTTTGCACTTTGATTTTTTTCTTGTGGCGTTTTAAAAATGCAAATGTTCACATGAAGCTAACTTAAGTAACAAGGAATTAAAAGTCAAAGTAAACATTCATATAAATAGTGGGGGCAAGGACATTCCAATAGCAATAATTATGAAAGTTGGAATTAAGGGTTAGGTTCATGCACGAGGACTTTTGTAACAAGCAAGCATTATCATTACATCCGGTGCTACTGCCCTCCAAGGGCATGGGCCTCATTACAGATTGCCTCAGAGGATGATCTGATTCCATCTTCTGGCTCCCAACTGCTATAGGTCTGCTTCAACATCATCTATCCATCTCATCTATAACAAACATGTTTTCGAACACCTTCTGGCTTTTCATACAGGAGGTTTCTTGGAAGAGGATCACTTCCCATCCAATCCACATGACCGAGAAACCTCAACCATCCCTTTTTTGTTAAAATCAGTATATCTGGTTGTTCATAAAAAGCTTTCAGTAGATTTTAGTTTAATAATTCTCTGCTATACCACAGAGTAGTATGGACCATATATGTTTTTATGGAGGACTTTTCTTTCCCATGTACATAGGTGTCTATCCCTTGTTAGTGCCTATTTCTGCTGTAGGTAACTGATGAGTGTAGAATGGTCTTATAAATTATCACTTTAGCGCTTCAAAGATATTTACATTTTAAAATACTGTACCATCCTAAAAGGCGGGAATGTTCTAATTATAATCTTCTCCGCGAACCTAATTTTTCTTAGTAAAGCGCCGTTTAAGAAATTTAAAGGCCTCACAAACAGGAAAATTATGACCATTGATTTTTATGGTATGTGATGGTAGCAGTGGAGGATTCTGAGAACTTCTCGTATTTATTAAATTAATTAATATCAATAAGATTATAGTAATAATCGTATCCCGCCACGGTGACGTATCTCGCAGACTGAGACCCTCCAGAGATGGCAGAGCTACAAATAAATCTTAAAATGCCGAAAGGCAATAAAAGATCCAATACTCTAATTTCCTTTATATGAATTTATAATAAAGTTGGAGGTTAGAAAAAAAAAAAAAAAAAAAAAAAAAAAAAAAAAAAGTATCCCGCCACTATTAAACTTATTTTAATAAACAACTTTTCAATAATGTACACTATAAGTTCATAAGATATAATTTTTTTTAATTTTTTTTTTTCAAGGTGGAAATCTCAAAACCTGAAGGCTTTTGGCTAACAGATAGTGTGGGACCCCAACCCACTAAAACCACCTTCTTATGCAAAAACTGAGTTTCGCTCAACAAGTTGCTCTTCTTCATGTTATAAGATATAATGAATAAAAAAAATATGTGAAAAACTTGTATCATAAAACTGTATTAATATGCAAATAGTACATCAATCCTAATAAATTACGTCTTAGTCATGACTAAATTTAATATTAAAATGACAATAATTATCAAAACGTTCTTAAAAGGCTTTAGGACGTTCAATTTGCTGAGTTCAAATTAGGAAAAACCCCGAACATTCAGGTTCTTCTAAATGTAGATACATTATTTGAGGAATATAATTCATCATAATTCGTGGAAAAGAACAAGAAAGCATTAACATCGAAACACAATCTTCATTCCCGGGATCGGGAAAGAAAAATGGATATGAGTTGGTTCATGGGCCTATCATTAGAAAGGTATTCAGCCTATGGAAGAGATCCTCCTCTTGGGTGCATTATTCATTTCTGACATCTAATTTTCTCTCTGTTATTTGTTGTTTTGTATTCACTGCTTGGTAACGATTCTTTAAACATATAAATAAGTTCAGCCACGCAGGCTCAGTTAGTGTTATTAGCTCTTAATGTGATGCATCAAGAATGATTCCTTAAAGTTCAATAGGTCATACACCAAACAGAGAACAAAGTTGCACCTTTGTTATATGAGAATTACCAAAAATAAAAACAAATACCTCCCCATAACACTACTAATATAGACGATGAAAATATTTCATATGAAAACATAGTTAAAACAGTTTAGATCTTGGGTAGAATTAAATTAAATTAAAATATTAAAATGGAAATAAATGAAAGGGGTGGAATAAACAGTACAAAGCTTAATTGAAGGCCAGTATCCAAAAAAGAGAATTTAGATTTCTTGCCCTAAAACCGTTTTTTGAACAGATTATAGTGACATAAAGCACTATATTTTGATTTTAAATGTTAATGAGTTAGAGCTATTTTTTTTTACAAATCACACTTCCCAGTTTTAATAAAGAATATCAATAAGGTTGAAATGATTTTAGTTATATTTTTTTTTCACTCAACTAAGTATCTCCGCTTAATTTTTATTTTTCTACGAGAAAAAATGTTGAACAAATAGTGAAAACTTGTTAGTTACATACAAACCTCCAAAAACTTTACTCGTAGATATTTTATTTTCATCATTCAGAAAAAAACCCATAAAATACAACGGAAAAAAAAGAACTGAGTTTGTATGTAGTTAAAATAGATTAATCATATGGTTTCAGAGCTCATTATGATGAAGAACAAGTAAAAACTTATATTATTTTACTAAAGAAGAATGCAATAACCTGTTAATCTTAAAAGTTCTAAATTAAAGAAAAATTTATAATTGAATCGGTACCATTTTTTTCAATTTCCAAAGTTGATACCAATGCCAGGTATCCTCGATAACATGGTTGAAGTTTTTTTAAAAGTTAAAACGAAAACATTATCTGCAACATATAATATGCAATGTTAATTAAAATTTAGGCAAAGCGAGGACAAATAGATAATTTCTTACGGATTCTTATTAAAGAAGATCATGTTCTGTAATGTTTAAGCTATCCCTTTTGGAATCGTAAATACTATTAAAATAAATGTAACTAAATACTACAGAGAGGGGAAGCATAAATGTTTTATTCCAAGATCTTATATTCAGTAATGGCTTGAAAACCAGTATGGGGTAACTGATACTTCAAAACTTGTAAGTACTTGTCAAATTTTGATTTACATGTTGTGGACTGATTCTCGCGAGAAAGTTTCTACAGCTTTTGTAAACTCATTCTAAAGTGATACAACCCTCCAATGTTGATATTTTTACTGTTGTTGTAATCCAATTTTTTTCATTTTCCAGCAATGAATCATCAACAATCTGACCATTATTTTTCAGTAGAAATGTTTGATCCTTGAAGTGAGATGTTTTATTACTTTCTACATCCAGGAGTTCTGATCTCTTATAAATTAAAAAAAAAAAAAAATTAAAATTAAAAAAAAAAAAAAAAATTGGATACTATAAAACAAGTGTATGGATACTACAACCAACCATCGTCAAGTCGATATATAGGATTCGACTATGGATTTTCGATTTCAAATAACTATACCTGTCTGAAGAATGGATCTCAAGGATCTGGCTGATACGTATTTTTAAAAGATAAGAACATAACATGTATTAAAAAATTCAGTACTTAATCAACGAAGAGTCAGGAGCATGTATTAAGATGGCTAGGGGGATACCCAATTTCTCCGGAACAAGGAACTGGACAGAGTACAAGGCAGAGGCGGAGGTAGGCGACGAAGTCAGAACCGTAGCGGCTTCTAGTTCTACAAGATGGTGACGATAAATCATTTCGTAACAGCAATTAACTATAACTAGCAATGTATATGTTTAAATAAACTTATAAAAATTAGAATAATTTCAATTAATGATGATAAATATAAAAGTTCTGGATCGAAATGAAATTAATTTACTTTGGGAAGATAAAATGGGTTAAATTAGAAATAGAATTGGTAATGAGCTAAGAAATTATATATTTCAGTTTATCTGTCTATGCAATATGAGTGCTTACAATAATTTGTATTGCTTATTAAAAATATGTCATATTATAGTATTAATAGGAACTAAAAATAAAACAAATGATTGAATGGTAAAGTGGATGAAGATCATAAAAAATATTTTTGGAAAAACTGTGTACATCTAAGGCCGTTTAAACACGCAGCAACTGAAAACTGAGGCGAATCACCACTAGTTCACTTTGAGCCCCTTCCATGTAATCCAATGTAATCAAATAGTAATACCCCACACGGCGCTACGGGTTGGAAACTTTTTAGTAAAAGGTTAGCAACCAGTTCCCTGGAGACTTGTATGTCAGGTTGCCTAGTGATTCAGTTTCAAGTTTCTCGAGATCGATCGAACGACTATTTCCAAACTCCCTACGAATACGTTAAACAGGAACCAAAAGGACCGATCTTCTCAGTAGCCTAGACTTCTTCTTATCCTAAGATAGTAATAAAGTATCATGATTTTTTCATCGCTTGAGTCTTCCGACATTTCAAGCTCAATATACCGTAACTGCACGATCTAGTGTTTTTTATTGCAAATGAGTAATATAGAGTCATGTCATCACACTCGCAACTCGAGTTGCCAACCCGTTTAGTTGCTCCGTGTGCATTGGCCCTAAGAGTAAACATGTCAAGTGGTATATTTATAATATTCCATAAATTCAATAGAAGACTCAAAAATCCCAGTTTCTTATATAGAACTGGCCTCTCAAAATCCATTCAAAAAGTGCAAAACTTTGACTTCAATTTTCTCGAAACGCGAAATGTTACCTATCACCTTCATCCACTTTACCCTTAAATCGTAAATTTTTCACGCATCTCATCGATATGTTAATGTGTGAACTGATAATCTATTACTAATATGATTACAATATTTATAAGAAATTTTGTCGAGTGATATTTTCAGATGATGGTATTATATATTTAACATTATATATGATACATCAGTGTAATATATAATTAGAAATATCTTAAATGTTGTGAGACTATTAGAATGAAATATCTTTTATGAAAAGGCTCAATATCGATATGAAGTTCTCGATCTTCAGCTTTGCGGAGAAAAACAATTTTCCTTTCCAAGCTGTAAGATGTTGAAAGTGCTAAAAGGAGCCTGTGTAAATAGGAGAAGAGTTTATCCAGAGGTAGGAGAAGCAACGAGTAGGAACTGTGGCCAGCCAGCGTGAAGAGTTTCTACATTGTCTGGGCTCCATGGAGGGTGTCTGCTGCCCTAGGCCTCTGCACCATTCCACAACAAGGACCTCACACACCGAAACCGCTGTTCCACTTCTCTCGCAGTTTTCAAGTGACCTTCCACCCATCTCGAGAGCCATTGTCTTCTATATGGGCAATCAGAAGATTGTTGAAACAAGGGCTATTGTGTTCGATAGAAAGCAGGCTTATTTGGCCACAGTTGAGAGGTTTACTAAACCACGGATTTAAATAAGAATGTATAGATATATCTGTTTACAAAAAATAGTTCCAAACATTTAAATTAATGAAAAATAGTGAAATAAAAACGAATTAAGGTTTTTTGAAATTTTCAGAATGGTACATTTAATATTTAATAGATCTTAAGCTTTTTCGCTTAAGAACTATTAACTCTAGTTAATTCATACATTAATACATACACATACTCTAGTTATGCCAGGTGAAACTTACACCTCAAAACTACATAGGGTGATACATTCACCATCAGAGTGATTCATCCTCTCTTGATATAATTTCCAGTATTTCTGATTTTTTACTAAATACTATCATCTGGGATATTCAAATTTAAAATTCGAAGTATATTCTTGGATTACATAGTATCTTTGTCAGAATACATTGATATCATAACATTAACAATTTTTTTTCTATTTGTAATTTAATCAACCTGTCGGCAAAACCAAGAACATACACGAGCGGTCGGCCATTAGGGACAAACCTCCCTCAGTTGTTATAGTAAAGAGCAACCTTACACACTAGCGGAAAACAAATGGCTATAAAAAAATCTAAACAGTTTTAAAGTTTGCGACAAGAATTATTAAATCAATCTAATTTTGAATAAAATCAAAACATTAAAATTGAGAATTGTATACCTGGTTAAGAAGATTCATATTTCAATTTTATTTACTTATGGAAGTACTTGTATGAATGTTTAAGGGAAAAGTGGATTGAAAAAAATAGATCAGAAGCATATTCGCGTATTAGTATGAGGGCAACAAATCATTGATTATTAAGCAATTTTAATGTTATTAGATTTCTATTGAAAACGGACTTAAAACTGAAAGATTCTATGCTAAAATCTAAATTGGCATGTTTTTACATTCTGGTTGAAAAAATATGTAAAATTAAGTAAATAGGTAAGTAAAATTTTTGAAATATATAAATATTTATATTTCAGCCATTTTGAATTCTAGAATATTATTTAGGAAATAATCTTCCCCCAATAACTTTAGGGCCGTTGGACATAAAATCACATTATGATAGTGCTTGCCACATTAACAGCCACGTCATTTCGGAGAAAACCAATCACTTGTTTACAAGTTGATTACTGCAATTTTTTGCTAGTATGAATTTGCTTACTTAATTGTTTATTTTAAAGTAATAATTATTAATTATAGAAGAGGTTGGTGCTTTAGTGTAAGAATCTTCCAATATTAATTTAATAATATTTATCTAACCTTGTTGCATACAAACAAAAACAATTGTCACTTTGTAGAAGGTTCTTAATGCAGTCTGAAACGTAGGCACAATGATAAGTATTCCCTATGTTGTATATTCATCTGACCGCTCTCTCTCCCTCTAGCATCTTTTCCACCTCTATCCAACAAGAACTAAACAACACTTTAACTCTTTTTATAGGTGTTTCTAGATTGTATTATTTTCAATAATATTATAACAGATTTAAAATAAAAACATATTTATAACTAACTAAATGCTTTTGAATCATCACAGAATGATTCTTGTCTCTTTTCTGAGGTTTAGTTTATGTTAATTATAATCATAACGATCATCATAAGGAACAGTAAATATATTAGAACGAATAATAAATATTTTATTATTAATTAATGCCGTAGAGTCTCTATCAAAGAATGGAACAAATATAAATCTCAATTAATAATCAATGCTATATTGCCAAATAATTCAAATATTTCATTACGGAAAATAAATGTAAAATGGAAAACGTCATCGGATAGCAGCATGGCATTAGACAAACCGATATCAATGGTAAAAATGATGTGTGACGGATTCGACGGATAACGGTCTCATTCGTTAAAAAAAAGAATAAAAAAAGTTAAGTGGAGATTTTTTTGAAGCTGCTATATTTGAATAAGAGATACATTGAAGAAAAGTTGCTTTCTAGAAAAAAATTATTCGAAAGAATGATGATGGCAACTCATGTCACCTTGTCATTTATAAATGTGACACTGTTCGAGTACTTAGTGGTATTCAAATTTGCTTATCCATCATTTTAATCAGGACTTCCCTGTAACATTAGAAATATAAGAACTTTGTTGAGATTTTAATTACAAATATTCATTCTAGCTTCATTTTTTTTACTTTATTGATATTAACAACTGTATACAATATTACAATAAGTAAATGTGCTGTACAATGATTACAATGACATGGCAATAACTTGAAGGTCCCTAGGCCATTTTCTTTTCAGATGACTCGGAGGGTTATCGGAAATCGAGCGAGAAGCGAATTTAGGAGACTAGTGGGTTCGAGAGGGTGTGTAGCTTGTCATGGGAGGATAGGTAGGTACTCGTGTCTTGTCGGGGCAAAATCAGCAACATAAAGGACATCTAGTTCGTTATGTAAAAGTTTATTTGTGACGTGTTAAGAAACATTAAGAATTTTAAAGAGGATTTTGAATTGCGAAGCTCAACTCCGTAGGTCCCAATGGATCTAATTACTGCCATATAAATAAGACTTTTGTAATTGATTGGGAGCCTTAATCGGTTGTCCAGTAAATGTTGGAGAAGGCGAAAACGACGAGCAGGTTCTTGTATTTTAAGTATCGTGTGTGGATTCCAAGTACGAGCTTCAAATAAATAATAAGAAAATATTGAATTTTTCATGTTTAAAGACGTTTCATGTTCAATTTAAAGTCAATTAGTTAATTAAGAGGCTTTAAACATTAGTGAAAAGAAAGCGAATTAAACTCAAAGGGATCAAGTTGTCTGCTGAATATAAGATGTTCACGGTTTTGATTTTACATTCCATTAACAAAGATGATATGATAATTTGTTTATAACGATACCGACCTAAAGTGATTAAAACATCCTAATGACTATATTTTTTTAATATTACAAATGTTCATTAGTAAATAAAGAAATTTTTTGAAAGCCTTATAAAAATACATTTAATGACCTTATGAAATTATTTAAATGCAATTTGCATTAACATAAGCAAAAATTCTCTATAACACCTGGAATTTCGGGCTATTAATGCATCTAATTTAATTAAAAATAAATGATTAACAAAACAATAACATAAATAATACTAGAAGAATCAATAATAGTAATAATACAAGTTTTGAAGCGCTAAAATTAGTAGTAGTGTAATTTTTCAAAAATCGAAATTTTATTTAACTATCCCATTTTGTCTCGATGAAATGATATTCATATAATTTACAATAGCACTTTGTTTTACGTATTGTAGTAATTATTAGGATGTCCAACCACAATTGGTATTGTATTTATTTTAAAAATACTATAACCAAACAACTTTTTTCAGTTCATTTTTGTTTACATTGATTTAGTATCAATATAAATACAGTTGCTTGAGTGCAAATAACTGTGGATTGTCCCTTATACTTTGGGCCTATTAAATCCAACCATTTACATTAGAATTCGATCCATAAGTTGGAAAATTCGATTTATCTATTGAAGAATTAAGTGCATTAGTCACACAGCTAAAATTAAAACAATAAAACACCTCATAATTAATGTGACAATAAGTTTTAACCATATAACCGAAAAACAGCCTTTAACTGAAATTTGAATTTATAAAAAAAATAAATGACATTTTCAAATGTTTTATAAAATAAAAAAAACTTTTTATTTTATGTCAATATGTAATATTATAATAAAAAAGCAGTAGATTATAGATAAAAATGTCCATGGCCTATTGTTTTTTCTAGTTAGGGAGAAATTGAGTTATTAAAGGTATACAAAGGTTTTCTGCCAAACCGTTGTTGTCACAGTGATAATGGCCATACAAAAAACTCAGTTTCTCCCTGACTGCGAAGAACAATAGATAATTGATATGTATACCTATAATCTACTGATTTTCCGAATTTAGATTCTAGAATAAAAGGATTAAATTACTTAAATTAATAATTAAATAAAATAAATAATATTATTCGAAAGTTGAGAGAAAATAGCAGTTTCAAACTTGATTTTTTTTTAATTCAAACCAATTTAGTTCCTAAACGATAGGTCCTAGCGGCAAATGTTATAAAACAAAAAATATTCTCCATTTCTGATAAGGAAACCTTCAGAAAATTTTCGATCCAAACAATACCAAATAGTTAAATCGTGTCAAAATAAATGTGAAAAAAACTTTACACAAGAAAAGTATAGAACCCCAGCCAAAATACATATCCATTTCAAAACTAAACTGAAAAGATTCATGTGCTTGAAAAGTGATTAACCAAATTCAAAGTAATTTGTTTCTAATTGAATTTCTCCAAAAACCTGGAAAATACTAAAGACCATGTAGCAAGTTGACGAGCTAATAAGAATGAAGTTTGTTTTAAGTATTTAAAAAAATATTAAATATTTAATCGGGAAAGACAACCAATATAATTAAACACAGACAAAATTGTTGCATTGAATAATAAAAAATTTACTAGGATTATCGAGAATCCTTAATACTAAATTGTTGATTTGAAATGCTTAGTTACTTATGGTTTACTGATAGTTTAATACCAAAATTTATTCGCTATTCAGTAACAAGTGAAATATATAATCAATACTACTTTAGATCAAGTGTAAATAAATAATTACCAATTAATGAGTAATTCAAAAATAATTGATATCAAAGTATACTGTTATTCATTTTCTTGTCAATTTAAAAAAAAATTGCTTGCCTGATCTGGTGTTTTATAAATTAACGTGCTATAAGTTCAATGCTTATACAAATATTTATATTAGGGCATTATAGATAATAAAGTAGAAAATTCGTTAAAGTAATCTCAAGGTTCTGGGTGCACGCACATACCAGAATTCATGCATTCGCGTGTCCTTGTAAGTATGTCCTCGAGGACTTTGTTCAATTTATTTATTCTGATTTCAAAAGAACCTTTAATCGTATATACCTACGGAATTTTAGCTGTGTTGTTTATATATATTTTTTTTTCCTGTTTTTATACATACCATCTTTTTTATATTAGGAGTTTCAAAAAATATATTGTTTGAACACAAATATTAATAAAGTAATACAATAATATAAATGTTTATCACATTATTGGAAAATGAAGGGAACAAAATATTTACATAAGAAACTATCATTAAATTATTACAAATCGTTCAACAAATGAATATTAAAAAAAAATATGTTGAAATGTTTTAGTGTAAATTAAATATAGATCAATGATCTAAAAAAAAAAAAAAAAAAAAAAAAAAAATAATAATTTACCAAAACAAACAGCTGATTGAAACTTTGAACGAAGTAAACAATGTAAACTAGTTACAGAACTAACACACCAACCACTGCTCCTAGCCGGACTGGTGGAGGCTGCGATCTTCGTTGGGAGGGAGTGCGCTCGGACCTAACGCCATCTAGTCACTACTCTTAAAACTAGGTACCTTGTCGGCTAGAGTTTTCGTTACTAGATCTGATTCTGCAAAAATTTGAGTATTATCCACTAGAACAAAACAATATTTCAGAAGAAAAAGAAATATTTAGTATCTCACAAAAGTTTGTCCATCAAACTTCAAATTTCATTTATCAGCCCATGAACCACGAAATATGTTTGTTGAGTTTAAAGGTGATGAATTCAAAATATATTTATGATCTCTTTTATCACGGAATTATTATGAAAGTCTCTAGGCATAATCGGCAAAGAGAAGTAAAAACCCATCATGCGTATTATAATAACTCTAGTGGGAATGAGAAGTAAAAAGAAAAAAAAAAAGCAAGAAAGCAGTGGGATGCTTATTTAATAATCGAGCGTGAAAAAAGTAAACTAAAACAGATGAAAATTATTTTTTATAAAATTCAATTCTAAAGTGAAAAAGGTTCAGTGATATTAGTAAACATGAAGATCTGCTTGTCATAGTTTTTTAATTTAGATATATACTAAATTAAATTCCAGAATATTGTGTACTTGTTTGTTTGTCATTTATTAGCGTAACGCTTATATGGCCAAATACTCATTTTTATTTGAATATGTTCATTTGTCTTTTCATTTGTTTTATAAATTTATGTATTGACATACGCACACATATATTCCTTCTATTTATTTTTATTTTTATTTCCACTTTTTATTTGAACACTTGGTTTAGTACCTACAAATATTTTATAACATATTTCTTCAAACAAATTATTTGATTTTTAGAATTTGAACAATGCATAATATGTAGCTACACTATAATCTCCGATGGCTGTTGGAAGATCAAGATTAAATCAAAAACTATTGAGATGTGAAATGGGCACTCCTGGAAAATATAGAGTTTATCATTATTTCAGTTTTTTAAATAAATAAATGACTTAATAATTTAAAAATTGAATTCAACATAAATAATTTATCATAAGTTTTTAGCTCTAAATAACAACGTATCTCTGTAACCTCTCTGGAATGGCGCTCACCATAGATCAGTCAGTTTTCAAACTTCACTGTTATCTGCATATCATCGGTTTTTTAATTAAAAATCGGTAGATCTGATTGTTACTAAACCTTTCTGAAACTATAAAGATGATGTGGTTAAACTTTGGTTCAGATTGGTTCAGTTTTCGCGGTTAGTGTTCACAAACGAAAAATGGCTTTTCTATTTATATAATAATATAGATGAGTACAATTTTTTATAAAATCAAAATTAATAGGAACTGTTTGAGAACTAAGTTTTAAGCAGCATTGAAAGTAGCAGCAGTAATTGCCAAAACAACTTGGACGTATTAAGAGTTATTTTAATTGTTTAGATAGTTTTATCAAATGATTATTACTAATTGTAAGATTTATTCTTTATTCTATTCTAGATTTATTATTATATATATATATATATATATATATATATATATATATATATATATATATATATATATATATATATATATATATATATATATTTCACACTTGAGCGCGCCACTAAGACGTACTGAAGAATAAAAAAATAAAAAACAGTCGAAAAATTAGGAAATTTTTTTAAATAACCTTTTTCGCTTTTATGACTGCAACCTTAAAATAACCTTTTTCCCTTTAATGACTGCAACCCCTACCAACTTTTCAAGAAAAATAGCTTTTATTTTGAGTATATATTTAAACAAAAGTCAGACATTCCCAAAGCACAAGATACCAATGAAGGCACTGTAAAACTGATAACAACACCCACCGACAATACACTGTTATTCCTCTTATTCCGGTAGATCTTGGGAAAACATTATCGTAGTCCAGTTCTCACGCTTCAAAGATGCTTTGAATTCCAATTACCCTTAAACGATGTAAAATAAAAATTAATGACAATCGATTTCAAAAGGAATCGTCTAATATGTATATTTGACCTAATAGTTAAATGAAAGGAATAACAATCTTTGCTTATATTTTCCTATGGCTACCACAAATGAATCCTAAATTGGCTGTGTCAATTTAAGGTATTTTATTATTTTCAAATTTCCTTTATTGTATTGAATTGTTTTGAACAGTTCATATTTTCTAAATTTTTTTTAATGCTTATACTGTAGCAGAAGTTGCTTTTGACGTGAATGCGTGAAATACGTCTTTAAATTTGCTACCATATGAAGGCAATCCAAAAAACATAATGATAACAAAATCGGGGGACACAGTTTGGCGTTGTAGTTTCGAATCTATCCTCTACATCCAAAATTAAATTGTACCACTGGATAGCTAAAGGATCAAAGACTTCATTACGATAAGCGAAAACAGTGACACATCACGCGCGGTGAAGGGGGAAGCGCCGCAATTTTGAGGTTATTTTGCGCGAATAAGATTTGCAATTAGTATAACTTCTGACTCGGAGAAGCTACGATGTTCATTTAAGATTTAATCGTCAGTTGTCGTCAAAGCAGTGTAAAGTGGTGACAGTAAATATAATAAGCTGTTAGAATAAAAAAAATATAATCAAAAATATATAAAGTCGGCTTATACGCGTCGAAAAGCCAAAACCAAATGCAGAGATCGTATACGGTTGGAAAGGGCTTCCCAAGAACAATCGAATGGTAATAATAAAACACCATATGACCGAGTCAAACAGTGCCGGGAACGTAAAAGTTCCTGATGAGCATTGTTTTATACATATTACCGCCATTAATGCACAAAGCTTGGTCGCGCACTCAGAAGACATCTCAACCGATACAATCATCAATCGATCAGATTATTTGGCAAACAGCGAAACGGATAGAAAACTCCATGCCAGTGAATGTGCTTATATTTGATCTGAGATCATATTGTAGTACCGCTAAGAACGGACAAATTGAAACTACATCATCGGTAGCGATATTATCATCTTCAATTCGCAACATAAACAATGGTATGGATATGGAAAAACAATGGTTTTATAATTCGAAATCAAATTCAAATAACATTTTGCTTTCCAGAATGTGAATTTTATATTCCAATGATAAAGTAAAAAAAAAATATCAGATTTAAGATAAAACAATATCTCAACTTCATTTGTTAATATCTGTAAGTATAATCTTCGAATAGTCTCCTTTCCCACCTACCGAGTACTTATCAATCATGATTTTAGTTAGTAAAGGTAGAAATAAATTTAGAAAATTAACAATAAAATGGCGATAAAGCATTTAGTAGAATAAAATAAGGAATAAGATACTAAATTAATTTATTTTTGTTTCAAAATAAATATTGAAAAAACAGCTTCATTATATTAGTTAATAGATGTCTAAACCGCATCATGAAAGTTGTTAAAACGATTCATAATTTTACTTACCTTTATAATTTAATTAAAAGTTTAATTTCAAATAAATTTATAATTTAGGGGAAAATCCTGAAAGGTGCTTAACCTCATTTGGTGACCGCACACCCTAATTATCTTCTTCTTAATAAGCGAAAAAGTTATTAATTGATCAAATAACTTTAAATAAATTTAAGGTTATTATACAATTAAACAAAATGTATTAATAGAATTAAAAGAAAACCTTGTTCTCTGCATACTAAGAGATGCATTGAATTTATAGAAATTAAACAAAACGTTTCCCGTCACTCAATAGCATGTGACCTTTCAGAAAAAAATAACTCAGAAAAGATAAAAAAAAAAAAATAATCTGACTTTGAAGTCGACCCTTTTTTTTTTCTAGTATAAGTTTTTCGTTTCAGTGTATAATTAAATAACAATCAGAGTTCTAAGTGACATACAATGTGGACTGACTTAAAAAAAACTCTCCCTTCATTGGCTAAAACCTCAAAGCTTTTCAGCCCATTCTACCAACTGGATAGCGATGCGACCCACATTACCTATATGGCATCAACTTCAG
This sequence comes from Euschistus heros, assembly GCA_003667255.2. Lineage (NCBI taxonomy): Eukaryota > Metazoa > Arthropoda > Insecta > Hemiptera > Pentatomidae > Euschistus > Euschistus heros. The sequence continues at coordinate 433,767 of RCWM02000577.1, read as the reverse complement.
ATATAAAATATTCGACACATTTTATTTTTTTCTCATAGTCAGTTTCTAGGACGATAATAAAACAATATTTATCGTTATTTTATTACTTTTTTTTTATTTATTGCAGAATTATGAAATATTTGTCCATAAGGTCTCCTTATTAAGGGGTCCTGGGTAGTGTGTTCCATTTGTGAGCCTTTGATATATTTTTCACCTTCATTCTATTTTAACGATATTTGTTTACTTGAATAAATTACTTATTGAAAATTAAGTGTTTGAAAATACATGAGATAAGATGGTTCAAATGTATTCAATACGAAATATACTTGGACAAAGGCCACGGGAATGCAAATATCAAATATAAGAACTGGCAAGATGATAATACCAAGTTTTTCTTCTTCTGATCTACTGAACATATCTTAACAATACTACATAATTATTTATTACACTAAACTGAAAGACGTCTGTCTGACCTAACTATAGGTTTAAGGATAACTCTTGCACAAACACTTAAACCAAAATATAAATCCTTAGATCAAAATCGATTAATTTACATAGACATTTCACCATTTCATAATTCATTTTAATCTTAAGTTCAAAACACGAACCAGCTTGAGGATGTTCAAAAACTCCAAATAAATTACAAAATTCCAATGAAACCCGCTGTAAATCAGTGGGAAATATTTTTCAGGAAAAACTGACCTCAAATCTCGATTCAACGCACCAAAAAGTTCTTATATGTACATGTTATCAAAATTAAAAAAAAAAAATGTTGTACCTCTCTTGATGACGTTAACATTTTTGAAGTTTTTATCAACAACTTCTGATGGCCATAACATTTGCTGTGTTCATCTGAATAAATTGGCCAAACTTGAATTAGCGTGCATTCTGCTTTCAATTTATTTACATAACATTGGGTTTACTTCAGATTTTAGTGGACAGAACTAATTTGAAAAAGAAATTCCGAGCTCAACTATAAAATGAGATATCTCAATAAGGAGAAATCCTACGACCTCCGCATTTGGGCTAAACTATGCAGTTTTAACGCTTCTATAACCCCCTTAAAATTTGGCTTCAATCGGTGGCAAAATCTGTGAGATAGCGCAAATTATTTACGCTTTTTAACAAATTGACAGCCTCTTCTTTCTTGCCTTTTAATATCCTACAAAATCTTGGGGGTAACAATTTTTCAATTTTCGAATTCGACCAAATTTGGTTTCTACATGTAGGAATCTGAAAATGTTTTTAATTTAAAAATTGTCCTCATATATATTTTGGAATAAAATGTTTAATCTTTTATTTTGATGGAATTCGCTATTTTCATATTTCTTCAGATGAGCAATCTAAAAATAATATCAGGTCTTAGTTTAAACATGAAATCCTTCAATAATTTCCGGATAACTCAATATTTTTCCTCTTTCAGGTTTTGCTGTAAACGTTAGATCCCTTAGTAACTATATAGAGTAGTATATAGAGTTTTTTTTTTTAACCAGAACCTGATATTATTTTTGATCATTCATTAATTTCAAATAGCATACAAAACTAAAAGTTTACTTGTAAAAATCATTTCTCTATCTTGATTGAAGGCTGAGAAATAAAATAAAACGTAATTTTTATATTTTATTTTTTTTCTCGGATCCCAACGCTCATGGGCGGCTATAACTCTAGTTTTGTACTATCATAGGCCCCTACTTCCTTTAAAAAATCGGCATTCAAATCTGTGAGTTACAAATCAAAACGTCCCAGTTAATGCATAATTTTTAGTCGGTGTGTCGGTAGGAAGTTATTAAAAAAGGCTATCAAGAACAACAGTTGCGGAAAATGAATATCAATTTGTAATTACAGAGAATCAATAAAGGATTATCATTACATTTGCAGTTTACAATTACAATACTTGCCAAAAAGATGATATATCATGGATAATAAATAAATATTATCAAAGGATAAATTATTAAATAAGTATTTAACAGTATATTATCAGCAAAAATAATTGAAAATCGAAAGAGAATGTAGGCTAAAATTCATTTCACTCTGCTGAATCTGCTAATTCAGTAGCCAAACCAAATTGCTCAAAGATATGAATCAAAGAGGCAAATTCATATTTTTGTGTTTGAGAATTAAAGCATTTTATTCAAACTTAAAAAGAAAATATTTTCATTTAAATGATTGTCGTTTAAAAATACTACATGACTGAATACTGAGACAAAAAAAAAATTATGAGTCGATGATCAATCTGTACTAATGAGCAAAAACACGATTAATTTGAGTGTATTGTTATAATAACTTGGTGACAGAGCCTAAAAAATAAATTGATAGAATATAGATGACGATTACACTGATCCGGTTACTTTAGAGTTGATAACGATCTAATAGGGTTAGTTGAATTAAGTTTTCACTCGAGAGAAAGAGAGGGGTGGGAGGGGGAAAAAAAGACTTATTTGAGCTTTAGTGGGAGCATTGTGTGGTGTAGGTCAGCTGTGGCCGATCAATCTTAGCTGAAGCTGAGTTGTGCCGCAGTTGGCTTAAGTACCACTCCTGTCCCTTATCTCCAAGATAGAGTAGCTTCGATACATCGATACATCGATATCGGATAGCGGTTATACTCAACAACTGTTCCCCCCCCTCCCCCCTTCCCCTCCTACTAATGTTTTAAATTAGAACTCTTTTATATATTAGTAAAACATAGTGTAAGGTGTCACTTGTGGACCATTTGTGTATTGTAGAAATCTTATCTTTTTAGAAACGTAATACTAATATCTGAATCTGTTTCTACATCTCCAAGCATTGATGAGATTTTACTTTTTATCCAATCCTGATGAAAATAGATTTCCTATAGTGGGCATTTCTGGAGTATATTTTTTAGGATTTCTCTCGCTACATGAAAGCGATGTGTAAAGTGTGCATGACCAATCCTCTTGGCACACTTCTATTACTCCATTAATCCAGTATTGCTATTACCACTTCTCCTCTTATGCTTTGTCGATGGGATGTGCTCTGCTGTTTGAACTGTTTTTTTTTTTTGTTTTTTTATGTTTTTTCAATTAATTATATGTCTCTGTTTCATCCCATAATTTAATTTAAGTGTTCTTGACTGAATATTTCAGTAAATGACGGATATCTGATGTGGTATAAAGGTTTTTACATATAGTAAGGAAATGGCTACTTCCACGGCTGTATTATCTGCAGCTTCATTCCCTTTTATTTCAACGTGAGACTGTATCCAGTAGGGATGGCTGTTAATACACGATATATCAAAACTATTGATATTATTCTTTGACAGTCGGATATTGTCATATCGACATTTTTTTGTTTCAAATATTTGTCATATACATACCTAATTTACGATGTATCGTTTTCTAAAAAAACAAGAACATACGATTACGCATATATTAAAAAAAAAAAAGTAAGGAAACCTTATAAATTTGTGCATATTATTTCGTCAAAAAATAATATTAAAAAGTGCTTGAAATTAAAAAGCAAAAACGATAAATAATGAACAATAAATCTTATCAATTAAACAAAATAATACAAATTGTGTGTTGTCTTAAAACCGCCAGATAAGCGTTGGCTAGAGACCCCAAGGAATCGTCCTCCTTATTCATAATATTTACTCTAACAAGATTCCAACCGTCGTTGACACATTATTTAAATCAGAGACAAATATTTTACAAATGAAACGTCTTATTCGCTTAATCCTAAGACTAAAACTATTGTAATTTTTTTTTTTTTTAAATATATACCTGAATATAATATTTAATCAGTTTAAACCGATTAGGGTCAATCATTCCAAAAGGACCCACATTCACAAATTATTAAATGCCCAGCATTTACAACTATTAAACATAACCTTGGTACATTAGCTGCAAACCTCAACCTCACACCAGCTACACGATTTCTTGGTTATACAATGAATAATTAACAGACTGATATAAGAAAAAAACCGTACCTAAATATTAAACACCATTAGGATGTCACCTCCTCCTATGAAAACCGAGGGAAACAAGTAAGGATTAGGAACAGTTGGTATATAGAAATAGATATAAAATATATCGATCAGCAGCAGAATACCGTCTAACTATTGTAGGATTTAATTATTTACTTGTTAATATAATTTAACAGTATTATCCGTTACAGCTTGGTATGGCATTTTTTGAATTTTAAACCATTTCAGAACATTTTGGCTATGACGTCTGAAAATAAAAAATGAGGTTTATGAAACCTCCACCATAGAGTATACATTCCACCTTACAGACTTCATATGACAAAACCACCTTAAATTATGTTCCATTAGGTCATTTACTAACAAATGAAAGTTTATTCATTTCAGTCATGCATGTAGAGACAAAAAAAATAATAATAAATTGAAGCTCTGGTTATATACCATTGCCAATATTGACTGAATTTGGACAAACAGAGAGGGCATATAAAGCCAGTATTAAAATCACAGATAAACTGGAACGAAAACAAATAACTTTGTCAAAACCATCATGTTCGGCTAATATTTAAATTAGAAAGGGAAAATGGTGAAGTTTGAAATAACAAAAACAGTACATATGTAGTACTTTTTTCTGCATTTTATTTATGAATTATTCGTTACAGTGAAGCTCTGTGAGAATTCTAGCTAGGGATTAACTTCCTTATCATAATGTCATTTTCTTGGACAAAAACTGTATTTTTTACTTTTTTATCTGATCCCATGTAGTATACATTTCACCGATTCAAATTAATAATGAAGCCAGAAGGTAAATTAACCTGGAGGTTACAGACCATCTGTATGGTATTATTACAGAATTGATAAATGACAGAGCTTTGGGCGCCAAGTGAAATAACGTACGTAGCAAAGACAAATGGGCATGAAGAATGCGACTCAGTCAGGGCCGACCTAGCCAAATGTCAGGTGAGAGGGGAGCTCGCTGCGAGCGGTACACCATCGTTGAGCGCTCTATCGCTAATTGTTTGTCCGTTATCCTAATTGATATTGCAATAGTTAATCTTTATAAAATAAAAAGATGTGTAAAATTCTCTGCTTTTACCTAATACATAATTAATATAGATGGGCCGACTAATCGACTGGCAAAAAGGCCGACTAGTCGGACAAACCGATTGTTGCTTTGGTTAAAACAGAATTCAGGTGACATCGGCGTTTCTTCGTTTATAGCATTAAAACCGTCTGTACTGGGTTTTGTTAATCTTACATTATTTCTCTATATTTTCCAAACGGCCCGGAACGTTAGTGAGTTTTTTTTTATTAGAAAAATAAAGCAAATGTCAGTAATTTACTTAATTAGCTGAGATAGTAAACAGTGAGATTTCGAACTAAATTGTCCTGAAAAATATTATGTTTATGAACTTTCTTTGACGAATCAATAATATTCCTTAACAGTAAGATGACCACAGGGACCAAATGACAGAGGAGAGAAAGCTGGCTCATAGTCAGAAAATGAAAGAATTCTTGAAGAGAAAGAAAAAGATCCTCACCGAAACGTAGCTACGAGCCCCGTGATCCTTAGTAGGCCCAAAAAAAATACAAGTATTTTTCAACTATGACACATAACCAAAACTGTAATTTAAAAAAAAATACCTAGTATATTAAGTAAGCTCTTTATTCAGTATTGCAGAAGTTATCGAGTTTATTTATTTAAAATATCATGATCATTCCAAAGTTCGATAATTGATTACAAATTAATGGTTCCTATTCCTAGAATAAATAGCAAACTGTAAATATGAATCTAAAAATAAAAATTATTGAAATACACTTATATTGGCAAAAACTCCTCTTTATTATACTTCAATCAAATAACATGTTTCGGGACTTTAGTCCCATCATCAGACTGAAAACAGTATATCATATGATTACACAACTATTCTATTAAAATATCAATCAATACACTCAAAGATTAATTTGCCCTTAACATATCATTATAAATTTTACCTTTAATAGTATTCCTTCATGGTGTTATTACACCGTGTCTGTCCTTTCATATATTAAAATAACAATACTTCTACCTAATGGGTACAAGGGTCAATCTTAAACAATTGTTTATAGTCCATAGTTGGTCAATCTAATGTTAATTTATTAATTATTCCTGCATATACTGCTCCTATTTTATCTGTGTCTGTTTTGTAGTTAACAGTATTATTAATTGTTTTATTGATGTAGATTGCCTCTTTTATTTTTCAATTAAATTAATAATACTGTTAACTACAAAACAGACACAGATAAAATAGGAGCAGTATATGCAGGAATAATTAATAAATTAACATTAGATTGACCAACTATGGACTATAAACAATTGTTTAAGATTGACCCTTGTACCCATTAGGTAGAAGTATTGTTATTTTAATATATGAAAGGACAGACACGGTGTAATAACACCATGAAGGAATACTATTAAAGGTAAAATTTATAATGATATGTTAAGGGCAAATTAATCTTTGAGTGTATTGATTGATATTTTAATAGAATAGTTGTGTAATCATATGATATACTGTTTTCAGTCTGATGATGGGACTAAAGTCCCGAAACATGTTATTTGATTGAAGTATAATAAAGAGGAGTTTTTGCCAATATAAGTGTATTTCTATAATTGTTGGCTCCTTATTTGAAGAATTGAATAAAAATTATTGTAAATTGAGGCCATGTTTTCATCTCAATTGGAGATGGACCGAATAGTTGGCTGCTTTTGTATTCGGCGACTTGTCGGCGATTAGTCGGCAAAAAGCGCAGTCTAGTCGGCCATTTTATTCAGTTATATTTCTACGATTAAAAATAAGTTTGTTGAAATGAAAATATGGCCTTAATTGATTATAATTTTTATTTTAAATTCATCATTAGAGTTTTTTATTTATTGTAAAAATATGAACTATTATTTTGCGATTAATTATCAACCTATAGGAATGATAATGATATTTTTAAAAAATAAACTCGATAAATTCTGCAATAATGAATAAAGAACTTATGTAATCCACTATTTTTTAAAAATTACATTTTTGGTTTTGTGTAATAATTAAAAATACTGGTTTTCAATTGAAATGTAATAAAAATGTTGGAGTACGAAAGGAAACAGCTATTTTAGAAATTTGCATATGTTTTTATTTACAATTTATCCTTTTCGACTAAGTAAATTACTGACATTTGCTTTAAATGCAAAAGTCAGTAATTTTTTTAAAATCACAGTTTTTGGTTTTACGGCTATTGAAATTTAATAGACGACCAAAGGATATTGTTGTCCTTTTTAAAACTAATTATTACTATGATGTTTTAAATTCTTATTTGTATATGCTGATTATTTAATATATTAAAATACTTCATTCGTTTTACTGGCTTCATGTTATTATCCTTAATTTTTTAAATTATGATTATTGACAAAACAACAGAAATGAAAAAACCCATACACTATTTTAATGAATTTCAATCTTATAATATTGCTGAAATAATTTTAAACGTCAATAAACAAGACTCTTGCTATTACTATTATAAATTTAAAATATTCATAAAATATATAATACAACTCTCAGTTACTACCCAGTTTGTTATTATTTGAGCTTTGAATAGAAGAGATCGAGATTAAAAGATTAATTCCTTGAGTACCAAAGTGCGTAAAGATTTATTAGAAAGGTGGCCACTAGATCAGCTAATGGAAAACTTGAGCTGTGAAAGGGCTTCCACACGGCGGGCTACTTTACCCAACAACTTAGCCTAATGGAACATTATTCTTCCACCCTACCTTCATTAGAAACTTATTTCCTCTACGTCATTCCAAGATCTAATGTCTATCTCTGCAGAATTAATCCGTCCAACCACAGAGGAAATTAACCGAGTATCAGAGTAAATAATATATCAGTAAAGGTCAACATGTAGGTTTAGTTATGCTAATTGCTTACAGTTGCTAATCGCTCTTTTGTCCCACGATCGTGTTTCGGAACAGCTTGACAACTCTAATTGAGAAAAGAACTTAATCAATATTAATTAGTTAATGATTTTGGAAATATTAAAACTTATTAAGAATAACATAACTTCTTATATCAGGTGTGAGTATGAGAGAGTGAGAACTTTCTTTGGATCAAACAACTTTTGTTAAGTTACTTGAGTCTACTAAGAATGGATGGTGACCGAGTACACATTTCAAAAATCTTGATGGATTTTGGTATACTTGTTTTTTATTGTGTTTTTTTAAAACTATATCAATATGTAAACTAAACTACGTTAATAATAACAGAAATAAAGTTTTGAAATTTTAAATAATAATATTTTTATTTGAGAGACATTATCATTCAATGTGAAATAATTTATTTACATCAAGTTATTCATTCTCAATTTACCATTTTCTGCACCTTCTCTACATGGTGGTATCAATTAAAGTGCTAGTATGTTCAAATATAAATAGGATGTATGTATTTTTTTTATTTTTCTATTGGGGCTTAATATCCTTATACACTTCAACTAGCGCAGGAAGGACGGGTTATCCTACAGGTTGCCAACCCACTCTAATCAGATTGGGACGGTCAAGATTCATTTCGTGGGCCCACCACAAAATAAATTTTAACACGCCCTGGTGTGATTCGAACTTACGACCTTCAGTAGCGAGCGCGCTGAGACTCTTACCCCAACTCACTCGAGTCCCCACGATGAAAGTATTTAACAAATGTAAAATTAAATCTAATATCAAAAGATTAAGAGTATCAGAGAAGCGCTTAAGAATCAGAAAGAACGGAAGTGTAATGAGGATGTTGCAACGCATGAGGACGCAATACTTTTGTGTTTTTACTAACTCGTGATTTCGCAAGAGACAGAGGAAAGTAAAAAATAATTCTGTTCCCTCTTGTGTCTTATAATCCATTTATAATTTGTGTGATAGGAACATTAAAATAACATAAATAACTATTCCTTGATGAGTAGACAACGCGAGCCGTCCAAAGTACTGAAATAACCAAATGAGTTTATGCCTATGCTTAACCTTGCTATAAATTTGTGCCATACACAATCCCTGGTAGTGCTTGCTACATTTTTAGCTGGCATGAAAATGGTGATGTTGAGGTTCGATATTTTAGCGTATCTTAAGTACTAGTTTGTAGTCCTTCTGCATGTTCTCAACCCTTAATTACTGCTTTCGTAAATGTTGATTTACAGTTCATCTCAATATTTACTTTGACTAATCCTTTAATTTCTTGAGACTTGAGTTGGCTTCATTAGGTCATTTAAATTTTTAAAACGCAATTGCAGCGTCAGAGGAAAAAATAATAAGAGAAAAAAGGTTTAGGTTAGCCCAAATGCAGCCGCCGAAGAATTTTTGCCTTAAAAGGATAACCTAGCTATCCATCGAAAATACTGCAGCACTTTGGTTGGCTTGGATTGGATTTTGATATCCATAATTTGTTCCATACACAATCCCTGATAGTGCTACAACATTCTTAGATGGTGATGTAGAGGTCAGATATTTTATTCAATGCTCAAAAGCAAATTCTGTATGACATAAAAGAAGTACTGAATAAACTGAAAATTATGTAAACAAACAAAACATTGAGTTTCCTTTCAAATAAAATGAATTGGGGACTCGATGGCCAAGGGTCTCAGCGTACTCGGCACAGAAAATCGTGGGTTCAAATCCCACGTGCAGCATTAAATCTTGACCTTCCCAACATGGCAAGAATAAGTTGGTAACCTGTAGGATAACCCATCTGGTCTGCCATAATTGGACTATCTAAGCTATTATTTATGTTTTTAATGAAAGCATAAACCCCAAATAAAAAAAAAAAATAATATTAGTTTAAATATATATATATATATATATATATATATATATATATATATATATATATATATATATATATATATATATATATATAAACTATGAAATTGTACATCGCAAAAAAAAAAATATAGTTCAAATATATATATATATATATATATATATATATATATATATATATATATATAATTGCGAGTGCCCGGGGGGTAAATATTCCCTGGTTCAGTATCATGTATTTATCTATTTGCCTGAGATATGATATGTTTATATTTGAAAGTACGGATAGTCAAATATGAACTTTGATAAACTTGAAAGGTATAAAACCTAAATAAATGAATAAATAGGTAATGTTTATTATTTAGATGGAAAAACTTGTATTTGATTTTTATTATTTGTATTTAATACTTACAAGGGGAGGACACACTCAGTCTCTCACGGATCTTGTTGGCAATTTTTATGGAGGTTCCTGGTCAAAAAATATTAGACAAGTGTTTTGCCGTTCCGACCAATGGGCTCTAGAAGCCGAGAAAAAAAAAATAGCATTAAATTAATTTATTTTATATCTCGAGTTTAAAAAATGATATCGGCATGATTCTTGCTCCAAGATTTTTATTTTTGATTACGAATTTAAGGAAAAATACAGCTGCTCCATAGATTTTGGTTTAGGTTAATAAAATTCTAAAAAAATTATTAGATTTTCAAGCAAACTACCTCTATAGATTTTTTTAAACAAAAATTGACGTCAGATTCTAATTCAGCACCCTCAAAAACATTATATAAAACGTTTATTCAATAAAAAATAAAAATAGCATTTTTTTAACAGAACTACGTTTAGTATAATTTTTTCAAAGAATTGACATCGGATTCCAATTCAGCATTAGAAAAACCCTTAAATACAAAATTTCATCCAAAAATAAACATAAACATTTGTAAACTTCAAAATGTCAAATGAGAAAGGCAATTTTTCATTAAATTGGCAAAAACATGAATCACGCCTAGACGGTTTAACGTATCGACTTCATATTTTTATACAAAATATAGGGTGGAAAAACTCTTGAAATGTCTTTGGTTTCATTTTCTTATCTGGTTTCAAACTCAAGTTAAAAATAAATATGTTTTACGGATTTGCCAATTTTTTAAATAGGTTTTTGACGATCGAAATTTGCTTTAATATATATCAAAAGAAAGCTGAGGCTCTCCTCTTTTCAGCGATACCAACCAGTGAATTGCGTGACAAAGTATTAGCTATTTAAAGTAAAATACACATTAATCGTTTTAATAATTTCTTCCCCTCGAAGAGGGTGAAAATGATATTTTTGTTTTTATTGAATGAACGTTTTTCAATGTTTTTGAGGGTGCTAAATTAGAATCTACACGTCCATTTTTGTTTTAAAAAATCTATAGAGGTAGTTTGCTTGAAAATCTAATCATTCTTTTAGAATTTAATTAACTTAACCCAAAATCTATGGAGCGGCTGCATTTTTTCTTAAATCCGCAATCAAAAATAAAAATCTCGGTGCAAGAATCATTTCGATATCATTTTTCAAACTCGAGATATAAAATAAATTAATTTAATGCTATTTTAATTTTTTATCTCGGCTTCTAGGGCCTATGGCCGCAACGGCAAAATACTGTCTAATATTTTTTGACCAGGAACCTCCAAAATAATTGCCAACAAGATCCGTGAGAGACTGAGTGTGTCCTCCCCTTGTGAGTTATATTTAAAGTTCTTTGTTATATTATTTGTATTATTATCTGTATTGTATTATAATGCACATAATATTTGTATTCGTATTGTATTTAATCGTACATAATAAATAATTGAAATTCTCTGTATAAAGCAAGCCCCTGCTTACAAATAAATAAATAAATAAAACAAATAAATAATTGACATTTTCCTGATATAAAGTAGGAAGGGATAATAAGGATTGAAATGCTATTGAGTATATTTAGTGAGAGATTGATGATCAGATTAAGAAGAATTTTTCATACGTTTTGTGGAAAGGTAAATTTAAAACGGAGAGCAGAGATACAGCTAGTTAATAGATAAATCTAGAAAGATTGTGATTTCCAAGATGAAAACGAATTGGTCAAGATTGAAGCCAAGAAATACTTTCGGAAAAAAGGGTCAATAGTTAATTATATGTCACCTATCCTTTCATAAAAAACAACAACCCATCCAAATCTACTTACATCTTAGTTTGTTTCTTATTCAATTCCCGATAAACCTCGGAGGCATCTAAAAAAAAAATATGATCACAGGATTTCATGGTATAGAGCTTTCTTTGGTGTGCTTTATTAAGTACAGTTATTAAGTATTTTGGAAAATAGTTGTAAATTCAATTAAATTAATAAAAAAAAAAGTATGCTCTAAAGGAAATGCATAGTTCAGTGGAAATTATAAGAGAAGTACACGATGCCGTATAAGTAAAAATGATCCTACTTTTTAGAAAATCATTTTCAGTATTTAGGTTTCATCTGATAAACCTAGTAAAAAACAACCATTGTTTTAAGCAAGAAGCCATTTTAGTTGATTACACGATGTTACTATTCAGTCCGTCGGCCTAGCGGTAAACAAAATCTTGTGGTTGGAGCCGTGCGGGTAGGCTCACATCGATAAATTCAGGAGAGCATTAAGTACCACGCCACAACTTTGGCCCCGAGTTTGTCGTCATTAGCGAATCCAAAGCACGTTTACGGTTAACTCTGGCTATATATTCTCTTCCAAGAGATGTCTTCTAATGGACGGTCTCCTATGGGACAACTGGTCAATCGGCCCATTTTCAGTTTTTGTTTTTGCTAAATTTACATTGCATAGTCACTTCATTGGCCATTGGAGATACTTTGTCAAATGGCACTAATCCAGGAACTAGCATTAATTCTTTCAACTTTATCAAACTAATTATAATCCATACTATAACATAAAACGACAAATATGTAGGCAGTTGGGGTATGCAGTCATAGATACACAGCAATTAAAAATAAATCTTAATTTATTAAGTCTAATTGCTTTTTAATTTTTGTGTATCTATGACTGCATACCCCAACTACCTACATCTTAAAATATTTCTCAGTCAACAAATACCCCATCAAAAAGACAAAGCATCGTTATTAATCCTGTAAGAAATTTTAACATCATCTATATAGTCCTGGGAAGGTTTAGGAACAATAAAATTTACTGATTTTCAATTAAATTGTTATTTATAGCGATAAATATATGGAGTGAAGTTTTAAAATCGACCAATAGATGAAGAGCACCATTCTGCATTAATTACTAAGGTACGGTGTTATATAGAGCTTGATATTAATACAATTTACTCATATTATCAATTGTAAACTTATATTTTCCAGTTTTTTTTTGTATGTTTTTTGTGCAATTTTTTTATAATATTAACTCCTATATTGTTTATTTATTTTATCTTTCTCTTTTTTTTATAGTTTTTTTTTTTTTTTTGTGTATTTGTTCTCATACATATTTGTATTCACTTTTACCTTTGTTCTTTTATTTTTAAAAGCTCTCGACCAGTTTTAATTTTACTTTGTGTTATGTAATGTTATGTGTATGTTAAGGGACTTTGTTCCAGAATAAAGATTTTTTCTATTCTATTCTATTCTATATTCAATTACATTATTAAAATATATATAAAATATGTGGTGGAACATGTCGATGTCAGCGAATTTTTGTAACCGACCGATACGTGGTTAGATCTATTCCGCAATGGAGTTTACAATGGTAAAACTACTGAACCCACCTGTTTAGCAATAATAAAATTTACTATAATAATTTAAATGCACAGTGCTGAGTGGCAGAAACGACGTTTGCCGCAGTGTGATATACTTTTATGGTTAGAAATTAAAATATAACCAGTTAGAATCGGTATAAAATATATATCGAGTAAAAATTATGGCTAAATAAAAATGTCAATCCTTTTCCTTTTTATATTGTGTGTAAAAATATTCATAGGCATTTTGTAGCAAGCCATTATATTGCAGTCCATTATCCGCAAGTTACGTAATAGTCTCTGACCCTGCGATTATCAACTCGAATTGGATGTCCAATTATGCTTTTACGTAGTCTTCAACGGCCTAATCAGTACAATAGTATCAGGGTAAAAATAACAGCTATGTGAAGAAATAATTTTTAATTGCATACTTCAATACAAGATTTTTATTGATAACAAAATACAACCTTAATCAGTTAAAATTATCCAAGTTCTTTACTTATACGAGCGGGTGATCTGTTTATAGCTGAAACCCATCATTTCAAGAATAGCGAGTCGCTTAATATTACATGTGTTCCAACTGATCTGTGACTTGATAAAATATGATTTTACGTATTTCCCTTCTTACTTATGTACTGATCTGTAAAAGACAAATGTAATAAAAGTGTATGAAATACATTAACATTAAAGAGGTCGTTAGCGGCTGTAAATGCAAACAGGGTGGATGAAGAGAGAAGGAACATAGTTAGGAACTAAGACAAGCAGTTCCACTCTGGGGAAACGTTATGGTAATTTTAGGGACCACTAAATAAGTTATGCCGCACCCGGTAACGACATACAAATTAGACTGTGTTCCCAACAGCGAGGTTACATCTCCAGTATGTAAGTTCGCTTTCACAAAACATGCCATTAAATTGGTTTATATTTTTGGCACTTTTAAAAACTGGTATTAATTAATTCATTACGCGTGATCTCGAAGATAACTATTTATATTGTGATACTTTCATTAAAAAGTTATAAAAGTCAAGACTAGAAATAAATCAATGGCCTTTACGCTCGTCTCACTTCTTCCTTAGAGAAAACATTTTCTACAGAGGCTGAACAATTTATACGTTCATGCTATTACATGTAGCTACAGAATACCAATAATACCGCCAGTTGATAATCAATACTATTATATAAAAGGACAAGCCATTTGTCGTTTGTGATCACTAACCGCGAAAAATAATGAACCAATCTGAACTAAATTTTAACCACATCATTTCCATAGTTCAAGGAAAGTTTAGCAATTAATAAAATTGAGTTTCAATTATATTGCAATCGACTGATAGGTGGCGAAATTTATTAAAAAAATTATTTATTTTCAATTCAATTGTTAATTTACTAATAAAAAAGCTATAAATATATGGAGCGACATGTGGATCCCAGTGCAGTTTAAATATCGAACGATATAAGGTCCCTTTGAAACAGAGTTTGCAATGGTAAAACTATTAAACCTAACTGTTCCACATTTTAACTACAAGACATTCGTAGTACTTGGAAGGTTTATAATAATAAAATTTACTCTAAAAATAATTAAAATATAAAGTCTAGAGGTTTGCCAATCTGTCATATACTTTTATAGTTAGAAATTAAAATCCAACCAGATGGATCGATAAAATTATTTCTGCCATAGTGGATGTCTAATTTTGCTTTTAAGTACTCTTTGAACACCTAATCAATGTAATTTTAATCAGGTTAAAATTACTGCCATGCTTGAAAATATCATTGAAGAAATAATGCTAAATTCCACACCTTAGTACGATTTTTATTGATAAACAAATGAAATTCAATTATTATTTAAATTATATATGATTTTTATTAATGAGAGCGGGCGATGGAGTATGCTAGTTATAAATTAAAAAAAACAACATGAATAAAAAAAAAATTAACTGTCTGTTAGTTAATAATTGTTTGATTGAATTGACCTGATATGTTAAATAGCTTAGTACATTTGAGCATAGTAAACCATTGGATGGGTGACCACATGAAATTGCTAATCGCTTAAGAAAAGTAATTTTGCCTATTTTCCACTCTTCGATGGAAGTGAGGACTGTCAGCCAACTGAAGGCAACTCAAACGACCGAGCATAAGAGTGACTACCCTACCCGGGAGTATAGAAGTGTGATTAAGAGAGTAAAGAAGTTTGTTTTAAGGACGGCCTGCTTCAGAGAAAAATATATAGACACACACAATATACTGACCTTGAACGACCAGAATTCGCGGATCTAAACTGATATGCCACTGTACTTTAAATTGAATGAAAATGCTTGAACGTGCATTTTATCCTTACAATATCTTAGAAAAACTTTGTCATAAATAGATATTTCTCTATTGTTTTATGGAGTAAACAATTAGGTGCAATGGATAAAATTAGTATCAGAGGAGCAACATTATTATTATTAACCTACATAGTTATATGCGATATTCAAATAATTATAGATTTAATATAAAAATTCAGTCAATAATTTGCTCTTAGAATATTACCCCTTCAATCCAT
Source organism: Euschistus heros (assembly GCA_003667255.2). Classification (NCBI taxonomy): domain Eukaryota; kingdom Metazoa; phylum Arthropoda; class Insecta; order Hemiptera; family Pentatomidae; genus Euschistus; species Euschistus heros. The sequence goes on along the minus strand of RCWM02000577.1, from coordinate 417,778 downwards.
CAGGTTGAAGGTTGGGACGGTATTATGGGGTCTTAAATGAGAGCAGTTCTTCAAAAGGAGCCGAGAAGAAGGTACTTGAACACCTTTTTTTCCCAAGCTTCCAGCCTCAGCCTTTAATTAGATTCGATAACGATCAAAAAATGGTTTAACACCTTCAGCCACAGCAATCTACTTTCCTTAAGATTACTCTATTGATAGTACACAAGTAGATTTGGACAGGGAATGCTAAATATGAGAAAAATATAACTATACTTCCAATATCAATGGCAGTAAAAAAGTCATGGGAGATGTAGGAAAATTAAAGTGGTGATTTAAATGAGAAAAATAACCAGAGGATTAAGATCAGAAATCCCATTTACGACCAAGGTTAGAATTAGTTGAAAGTTTTGATTTATCCCAAAGAAATATTTTCGGGTAGTTAAATTGAATAAAAATGTTGTTTCATTAAAGCTGGATCATAAATTTTACACTTTTCATGCAAAAATCACAATTTTAATATTTAATTAGTGGTATGCTTTAAGGCAATATGGGTGTAATTTATCGTTACATCGTTCACACAATTTAATTATAGCAACCTTTATTCGGTTGAAATTGACATTAAAATCATAATATACAAAGGCGTGGAAAAATAACCAATTGTACTAATATTCGGAACTGTTGTTTTATATTTGTATATTTTGTTAATATTCATTATTGAGTTAAGTTCTAATATATACGGTATTTAACCTAGTGAACTCAACAATAACAATTCATTTCAGCAGTTTATTTTTTTTAGTCCATCTTTCGTTATTGCGAGATATTTGTGGGTTTGCATTTTTATAAATTATAATATATGATAATGCAAGTTTATGATCCGACAGTATTTTTTTTAGTGTAGCCTCAAATAGTAAAGGTTATATTACAGCTGGGACTTGCCCCACTTTTAAAATAAATTTATATGTATGCAAAGTTTATTTCTTACAATATTTTATTATAAAGTTTATTGAGGATATCCTTTTATACTTATTCTTCTTTTCTTTCTTTCTTAATTTTATTCTGATAAAAGTTTATGTACTATAATTTATCACTAAAGATTCATAAGAAACTATAAGCTGATCTCTTCCTCGTATATTACCTTCCATATTCTGATCAGGTAAGGTACCTCATTTGAAATTGTGCCTGGTATCAGACAAACCTTCAATGCTTTTGTATTGCACATAGAATAATAGGATACATAAATTTTGTAATACATACATACATATATAAATATATATATATATATATATATATATATATATATATATATATATATATATATATATTTATATATATACAGGGTGTCCCGAATTTAAATGGCGAAACTTCAGGAACTTATAGAGGACCGAAAAACTAAGACAAAAAGTCCTTTTAGAGATTTGCTCGTTTTTGCTTAGTTTTAGAGAAAATCGCCAAAAAAAAAGAAACAAAACAAAAATGTTAAAGGTAGCGATTGTCACCTTTCAAAGTTCGTAAGGCTAGGCAGTGAGATATGTGAACACTTAATGTTATCCTTTACATTCTTTTATTTGTTTACATTTTGGCTTCCTTCTAGGACTATAATTCCTAAATCAGTCTTCAGTTAGTTACTCAGATATTTTTGTGTGAATAGCATCAGCCACAATGCATATTCATACATACATACATACATATATATATATACACAATACATATTCTAATGTTGAATACGCTGATATGATTCTTGTGTATGGTTTCTGTAACAGTAATGCTTTAGAAGCGGTGCGGGAGTATGCGCGCCGATTTCCAAATAGAAGAGTGCCTAATCGAGGAGTCTTTTCGTTAACTTTTAATAGACTACGAGAGAGTGGGTCATTCTTAATATGTAATGAAGGCGACAAATTACAGGCAGCAATAAGAGCAGATTATCGGAGAAGAAATTGTGTCCAACGCCACTTCGATAACAATACTGAGACTAGCATCCGAAGAGCATCTGCTGCATTAGCAATATCGCGGCAAGCAATATGGCGAACTTTGAAAGGTGATAATCGCTACCCATACCATCTTCAAAAAGTTCAGAATTTATTACCTCAAGATTATGTCAAGAGATTGAATTTTAGTAACTGGTTCCTTGACAAAATTCGCGATGATAATTTATTTCTATTAAAAATTATATGGACCGATGAAGCTACCTTTACAAGAGGAGGAATTGTTAATCAAAGAAATTATCATGTATGGGCTCTTGAAAATCCCTGAGCTATAAGAGAGAATGGGTTTCAGTTAATTTGCTATTAACGTTTGGCTTGGAATTTGGAACGGATTACTGGTGGGACCATATTTTTTACCTGGAAGATTGAATGGTATCACATTTACACATTTTTTGGAGAACTACTTTTCTAATTATTTAGATGACATTCCCTTACAGCAGCGGATTGAAATGTGGTTCCAACTCGATGGATATCCAGCTCATTATAACAGAGTTGATCGAGCTTGGCTGGATATAAATTATCCACAACAATGGATTGGACGTGGAGGAGTAGTACCTTGGCCACCCAGATCACCTGATATGACACCCATGGGTTTCTTCGTATGGGAAACCTTGAAGCAGAAAGTTTATTCGGTGTCAATCAACTCAAGAGAGCCATTAAGAGACCGAATCATAGATGCAGTGCACCAAATATCATCCGAACAATGTTTAGCTGCAATTTATTAAGTGAGTGCTAGATGTAATGCTTGCATTGGTGCAAGAGGACAACATTTTTAGCAATATTTACATTAAAAAGAACATAACATATATATAAATGTAAATAAATAAGTATAAAAATGAAAACTTGTTTTGTTTCTTTTTTTGCGATTTTCTCTAAAACTAAGCAAAAACGAGCAAATCTAAAGAACTTTTTGTCTTAGTTTTTCGGTCCCCTATAAGTTCCTGAAGTTTTGCCATTTGAATTCGGGACACCCTGTATATAAAGTAATTTCAATCAGATAACGAAGTAAGTAAACCATAGCACTAACTCTCAAAATTTGACACATTTCCGAGAAGTGTCTTCGGTGAGATACATGGATTTTTAATGCATGTATTTTTCCTTGAAAAATTGTTTTTAAAATCATTTATGAAAGAGAAATCATTAATTAGGTAAACTGCAATCAAACTTCTAAGTTATTATTATTTTTATTTTTATTTTTTTATGTTGAATAATAACAAGCTGGGTCACTTCTAATTATATAAGAAATAAAATAAAATGTAATTAATGGTGATATAAAATAGGTATTATAGTTGAAACTAATAGACAAAAATTGAGAAAGAAAAAGTAAAAAGAATCTTAAATACAATTATCGACTCCTTCAACATTTACTTGACAAACGTTCAAACCTTCCGATCAATTACAGAAGAATTATTTACATGACTGTAATTAGACCAATCTGGACATACGGAGTTGCATTTTGGGGCTCCACCAAACTTCCAATTCTTTTTGTATCCAATTCTTACAATCCAAAATCCTTCGTTAAATCCTCATTGCTCCTTATTATTGTCGTCGATAAACTTATCCGCAAAGATCTCAATGTTCTATATGTTGCAGATTTGGTCTAAACCAGATACCTATTCTTTCATGGTCAACTCCAAACCCACTCGAATTCACTAGTCTCCAAACTTGCTTCACATCCAATTCCCGATAGTCCTATGAGAGACCTTCTTAAGTCGAAATTTCATTAAACTGCTGCTATTGAGTAGTTGTTAACGTGATATTGGCATGTCATTTTAATCATTTTTCTCAAATTTATTTAAAAAATATGAAAAAAACCATGACATATGAATATTGAAATATAATTTTGTGGCTTTATTATATGGTTAAAAATAAGAACGGCAACTGTAATATAATTGCATTTATTTTTATTTTTCAACTTGCAAACAAAAAAAAAATATATATATATATATGTATATATATACTAAGAGTATCTCTTAGTGTAAAAAAAAAAAAAAAATGGGTGAAACTAGATCAAAAATGAAGCAAAATGCCGCAGAGCTTACCTTTCTATTCCAATCCGTTGCAGATGTACGATAAATCAAAGACTTTTTTCAGGAAACCACGTTTTTTTTCATAAAAGCTGCAATATCTCCACTTTGTTTAAATATTTTTCCAATTTTGACCACATTTTCGAATTTAGCATTAAATTTTCTATAATAGCTGAGTGCCTGTAACCTTGAATTTTACAAACTTGGTATCTAAAGAACAGCTTGATCTTCACCTTATTTGGGGAAGTCACAATGTCGTATTTACTTCAACGCTCACCGTTTTTCGAAAAACCTATCCACAAAACGTCAAATTTCACAAAAACTTATATTAAAGAATACCACTTTTTGCAGTGAATTTATGGCTAGATGGGTCTGTTTTTACAGGGGAAGGCATTTCTACCTATCCATGTATATCATTGGTGTATATTTGTATTGCTTTCGAATAATGTGGAGGAGCACCATGGTGTTGGAAAATCATATTTTGCCGAACAACAGTTGGAATATCGTGATGAAGTTGTGTTAGGATGTTTTGTAACAAATCTTAGTAATTTCATCATTCAATCTGTTATTTTTTTTACAAACTATGATTTTTCTACACTATTCGACAGCAATACAAATATGAATAAACTAACGATACTCCACTTGTAACGGTAGAAATGCCTTCCTCTGTAAAAACAGACCCATCTAGCCATAAATTCACTGCAAAAAGTGGTATTCTTTAATATCATCTGCATTCAGAAGCCAATACCAAATTGAGGTTTATGTTCATTATCATCGAGTTTTAAACCATACCTTGAAAATCTAATAAAATAAATCCTAAATTATAGTAATAAATAAATAAATGTAATAACATAAGGTCCTCTGATCTGGTGTCACTTTATTGACAGTTTTCCTTTATTTTCTATTAAATGATAATTTTTTTTCTTTGCTTTTTATTCCAATGAACAGTTTATTATGTTTAAAATGTACATTTCCATTAAGGGATTGTCATAATGTTTTATTTACATAAGTAGCTGATTTATATGCCAAATGAGAACACCATCTTTTTTCGGTTTCGAAAGTAAATTTCTCAATAAAATTAAAACAAAATCAATACGTTTAACATATCATTCGAAAGCTAATTAAATTTGCAAGTTTTTGTGAAATTTGACGTTTTGTGGATAGGTTTTTCGAAAAATGGTGAGCGTTGAAGTAAATACGACATTGTGACTTCCCCAAATAAGGTGAAGATCAAGCTGTTCTTTAGATACCAAGTTTGTAAAATTAAAGGTTACAAGCACTCAGCTATTATAGAAAATTTAATGCTAAATCCGAAAATGTTGCCAAAATTTGAAAACTATTTAGACAAAATGGAGATATTACAGTTTTTATGGGAAAAAACGTGATTTCCTCAAAAAAGTCTTTGATTTATCGTACATCTGCAACGGATATATATATATATATATATATATATATATATATATATATATATATATATATATATATATATATATATATATATATATATATATATATATATATGGATTAATTTATTGACTGATACTATTTTTTAAAGTTGGTTTACAGTTCAAACATTGCACTCATATTCATCAATTAGACATTTTAAGAAAACGTTAAATTAAAATTCTCACCTGCAACCAGATGGTGTATTCATGGGAGAGGAGTAGATCCCTGGCGACATCAGCGACTTCTGTAGTCTTGTTCAAGTACACTAACGTCCCGACTTTGTTCGGGGACACGGTGACTCTTATCCAGCCGCACCCCCGCCCTACCTTCACCTCTGTCTTCATAACAGCTAAACATAATTCAAAATAACAAAGATAAATATATAAAGAATAGAAAAAATAGTGTAGAGAATACGAAATATATCTTTGTTTTAAGTAAGTGACTAAAGGAGAACAAATAGGTGGCATTATTACAAGCATTATGGCGAAGGGATGAAATGAATAAAGAAATATATTTGCTCATACGAATTTAATATTCAGTGTGAAATAAATGAGACTCTTAAGATTATAAAAAATCATTTTCTATAGAAACCTACATATATATATATATAAAGTCAGGGTCCGAAGCAGGCTAGTATTAGACTTAATCCTACTTCCAGACATAATAAACAATGTATATGTATATAAGGAAGGCCTCAGAGCAATAAAGTCTCAGTTGTTTCTCAGCAGTCATAGTGTAAGTTCTTTCTCCTAGTATTCCTTTTTTTTAAGTTTTATTTTAGACAACACTTAAGATATAACTATAAGATATATATATATATATATATATATATATATATATATATATATATAGATATAGACAAATCTACATCATACGATTTCATTCAAAATATAACTATAAGAAAAGCCAATCTTCCATACTATCTAAATGCGAAATCTTCTATAACTTTCATGTATCTCATTTCTAAAATTAAAAAAATAAATAAGTATACCCATTTATCCAAAACATGTTCCTTGTTCCTCAAACGTTCAAAACCAATAAGACATAGACAGTTTACTTTGTTGTAATTTTATTAATATCTTTTATCTTTTTTGTAACTAGAAAAATAAATTAAAAACGGAATAATATTTTGTTAGTTTGGGAACACTAAAACTTCCCAATCTGTGGAGGCGGTCAAAAATATAATTTCGATTTATGTAACTGAATACCAAGGAATATCGGAAATTAGTCTTAAAATAATTGTCTGTGTAATAAGGAAATAGCTATCATACAAATTTGGAATAAGGAAATATAAAATTTGTGATTCTTTATATAGTTTGATATACAAATCATATACTTACCTTATAAAAAAACAAAGTTTAATTTAATAACTCTTTTATTTATTTATTTGATTACTGTTTTAGGTGCCGTGTACAACAACTCGGGCTAGAGGCACCATTACATAACATTTGTCATTAGACTTCTAGATTAGTCGATACAAGTTGTTTCCTTTGAGTACGGTAAACAGTTTTTTCAAGTTTTCGGGTTTTAAAGTCTCGCAGTATCTTTGAAGATGCAACGAAGTCCTGTAAGATAAAAGCTGGGTGCAATCCTAGATAATGTGCTCCGTTGTAAGGAGGCAGTTACAGGTGCTGCATTCTGGTGGAGGATTGCCTTCAATTAGATGGCGATGTGTCAACTTACTGTGCCCAATTCTGAGTCTCGTTATTTCTGTTTGTTCTCTCCTGTTTATTGGGAGAGGTGTTGACGGAAGAAAGCTTTCATAGATCCTTTTTAGTTTATTGGTATCGGGTGTTTTTGCCCAGATGTTAATCCATGCTTCTCTGTACAGGTTAAATATATATTTATGATAGTCGTAGAGAGTGACATTGATATTTGGAAAAGGGAACATGGTCCTTGCTTCCTTTGCACTTATGTCTGCCAATTCATTCCCTTCTATATTTATGGAAAATCCATATTGACGAGCTAATATCAAAGATATCCAAAAAATCTAATGTAATGAAAATACTCTCTTCCTCAACCTATGGCTGTGACAGAACGTCCTTATTGAGGGTTTATAGGTGCTTGATTAGACCTGTCATCGATTACGGTTGCGAAATTTACGGAGATTCTTATTAAAGGATTTTACAAAGATTAGATCCAGTACACCATTCAATGATTCGCAGGGCGACCGGAGCGTTTATAACCAGTCCTATTAATAGTTTACTCTGGGAGGCAGATGAGTGGCATCTTGAACTACGCAGACACTATCTTTTTTTAAAAATAGTAGGTCGTATGAAAGCTAGTACAGAGTCCTCCGAATTTTCGCGTTACAAATTACCATCTCGTCTCTCTATCTATCCTCCATTATCCGACTCATTTTCTTTCCCACCGTTTTATATGTCATCTCCAAACCTAATAACTCTTTTAAAAAAGGATTAATTAAATATTTAAACTGTCTTACGACAGTTACTCTAGCAATTTTGCAATTGAAAAATTCATGATGTCTCAGAGGAAAAAATTTAAATCATTTTAAAATTTGACATTAAATTCACAATCCTGACAATTAACGGAAAACAAAAATATTTTCCGTACTCGACAACCTAAAGACCAACGATGGTTTAATAACGGTTCAATAAAATAAATTTGCATTACGAATATTTAAAAAAGAAAAAAAAAAATCAAATGTCATATTTAATATTATTTTTTGGGACAATTAAGCCATATCAAAGTCAATGCAGGATTTTAGGGTATCAGAATTATTTTTTTAGAGAATGTACAAATAGTAATTTGTAATTGAACCACCGGGCACTATGTTTTCAAATATTGTTCACATCATCAAAACATGCTCTACGATTAAATATGGCTACCGTGACCACATAGGAAGGAAGTGATGACCGAACAACCAGCTGAGAGCGGAAGTCTATGCCACGCATCGCCTCCGCCGCAGTCCAATCAACTGCAGGTCGACCAACATGGTCGTCTCATCATGGCTAATAGACAACATAATGTTCGGCCACTGACTTTACCGTTCGTCAAAAATATGCTGTATGCACAATAACAAATCAAATTTGCATGAATCATAAAATATTTAGTATCGTAAAATATGAAAATCCAGATCCGTCCATACTACTACAAAGGGCGAAAGTTACGGGATTATAAAAGTTATAGTTAATTAGCATCCCCCGTCGCGGCTTCGTCTGATTAGTAAAGAACTTAGATAATATTAAAAAAAATATTGGTTTTATTTGTGTATCAATAAAAATTGCTATTAAAAAACATTGATTTCTCAATAATATATTTGCGCTTAACAGTAATTTCTAGTCTGGTTAAAATTGCATTGATAAGGTGGTTGAATGTTACACATCCAATTTTAAATTTTAATCTACAAGTCGGTAATCGAGAAGGACAGAGGCTATTAGGAAACTTGCGGATAAAGGACTGCATTATCAGTGCTTGCAAGAAAAGGCCCATAAATCATATTTTTACACACAATATCAAAAAGCAAATGATCGACATTTTGATTTGGTAATTATTTTCATTCGGAAGAATACGAATTATTACCATTTGGTTGAATTTTAATTTATAACCTTTAAAGTACATGACAGCGTGAAAACCTCTTTTCTGCCATTCAACATTGCACATTTACATTTTTATTATTGTTAATTTTATTATTAATAAGCCTCCCTAGAACTATGAAGACGATATCGTTAAAATATGAAACAACCGCCAGGCGCGTTAAATTTATTTTGTGGCGGACCCACGTTATGAATATTTACCAGTCCTTTCCACCATAAGGGCCTTAATAACTAATTAATTGGAAATCAGTAGGTTTTATTTTTGGTAAATCTTCCTTAAACTGTAAAGGTGGTTTGGTACAGATTTGGTTCAGTAGTTTTCGTGGTTAGTGATACCAAACGAAACGGCTTCTCATTTCATATGATAATAGAGCTATATAATAGTTCTGCGTGGAAGATATATTCAATGCTGTTTAATTTCTGATATCCTTGAACTGTTGTAGATAAAAGGAGGAAGAGCGTGGCTTTTAATATTGAAAATCTTGCTATAAAGCACAAGGGCTATCGGAGTTTTGAAGATATGAATAAAGTTATACAAAAATAAGCTGAGCTTAATAAGACGATGATTAATAAATAAGAAATATAAGAAAAACATTTAATGTGCATATTGCAGTACAACTCTACAAACAAGACAGGTTTGAAGACTCCGGCAGCTTCAAATCTCCCTTCTTGTCTTTGATAGGCACATGAGGATTGTAGGTTTCCTCAACAAGAATGGGAAGACCATTCAGAAGGGATACTCTCAGAATCCCTATTCCGAAAATTAACAAAGCTCGTTATTGCAGAATGCAAGTTGAGGCATACTATAGGTGAGATGGTGTCAAGATGGGCTAACCAGAAAGAAAATTGGTGCTTGAAAGATAACGATGGCTATGTCAAGACAAAAAGTACTCTCTTGGTGGTACACATCTTAGTGTAGAAAGGATTCGTTCAAGTAAATCTTTCGCTGCAAATGATATCGTTGTAACATGACAACCTGAAGATTGCTTAAATGGATTCATTTGTGTTATGTGTATGTAATGATATGTGAGTGTGTGCGTGTGGACCTCAAATCTTATAACTATCTAATTATTGACAACAGAAGAGTGTTCAAACTGAGGGGTTGCAGAATAAAAAGTGCAGCATCTCACTAGTACAGTTCCTACTAGATTGATCCGCTTCATTCTGCTAGAGGTGCGACCAAATATGTCTACAAGAGTGAACACAGGTAAAGCAGAAGTATAGAAAATTTAAAATGTTTCAAAGCGTGTCAGTTTAGTAAGCGAAGCTGAAAACGGTAATTTCCACTAGTGGTTATAATTTTTGTATAAATAGTAGATGTTCATCTTTCGAACGAATGGAAGAATTTTGAATGAAAATGCAATTGTAATTTTCATGGTAGTCATCCGAATCGGACAGCAAGATTTGACGATTCTAGTAGTACTATAAAATTGACTATTAGTAAACTCAAGACATTAACCTAAATCTAAATAGTTTGTGCAGGTATTAGGTTTTCGTTTTTCGTCTAAGAATAACATTATATAGTAATTTGTAATGGAACGTTTCCTTTATTTTTATTAGAATTAAAACTATTGTATTTTATTTATTTTTTATTTATTGGGAGCAATCTTGATTAAAATCTAATTTATCTCATGAACTAATTTCATGGTGACTTATTATATTATTTAAATAAATAAATATATGATTTAAATATTACAACAAATGTCATTAAAAACAATAATGCTAGCCCAAGTTATTCCAAGAGAGGCCAAAAAAACAAAACAAAAATCTTCACATTATTCTTCATACAGGTGTTTAAAAATAAAAAGAGTGAAGCCAAAAGTTAAAATTTACGACCCCCCTATCGTCCAGTTATCTCTCTACCCTTCCACGCCGAAGCCTCCAGATCTACTTGAGTTTTTGCAGTTCCAGGGATGGTTGAAAATTTTGATTTAATATTTTACTTCGCCGTTAAAATAAAATAGTCGTTTTGATGCAGCTTAAAAAAAAAAATTCAAATAATGTTGATTCCACTGAACTAATATCCAAATGTTTTATTTTAAAAATTACTGACATCTAGTGCTTTCAAAAGTTTGTTTTAAAATATTATTTTTGATTCTTCAAAAGCGCTTGAGTGCCGATTTCACCAAATGTTCAAGAAAAAAAGGTTTTATTATCTTCTAAGATTGATGTAAGATCGTGGTCCAAACTAACAGTTACTAACAAATTATCTACTTTAAATAAATTTAAAATTCATTGATATTAAGAAATAAGATATTATTTAATCATAATAGTTTTTTATTTTATAACAATCATAACAGGCTAGAAATATGAATATGAAATTATGAAGCTAAACTATTAAATATGTGCCAAGAAGAATGGTGTGTTTAAAATTTGACTCAAATGTTATGTTAAAAAAAGAGGTGAGAATTACAAAAACCAGATTAGGAAATTAAAATTAGCTGAAATCTTGAAAGATTAAATCTTTTCAAGAAAACATAAAACAGTTAGTTAATGTTTGCTAGAATACAATTACGATTACAAAGCTGTATTCATAGATGCAACAATGGCAGTCCTGTGGTAGTACACAAATTGGTTCAAAATGTGACAGACGGACCAGAAGCCAAATGCAGCGAGCGGACATTTCATACCCGATTGGGCCGTGCCCTGTGAGGTATACCCGCTAAACAGCTCGACTGACTGATTCCATTCCTCAGGTCGGATATTCCATTCAGTTCATGGCTGGCAGATCAGACTAGGTTGGGCATAGCAGCTACTGGGAATATAGCTTAATCGTATTTTAAGAAAAATGCCATTGAAAGTTTGGAATTTTTTCCAAAATCGATAGCGTAATAAAATTTTAGTTTTAAGACTTAAAATGTTAAATAAATGAATGCTTTCTCTTCATGACCATTATGTTTTCTATTAATTACTGTTAATTTTTAACCTATTTTTAATCTTTGTTTTAAATTGTGTATTGTGTAAGCACTAAACTCGAATTACAGTAAATTCTTAGGTGTAAAACGTGTTAGTGGTAATTTACAATACATATAGGGCCCTAGATGGCCGCACGAGTTGGGGCGAGTGGTACAGAAGGTGGTGGGTTTGAGCCCCACCTGAGCGAGAAAAAATTTAGTAAGGTCGTTAAGCCCCAATAAACAAAAGAAAAAAAAATTCTACCTGATTGGGAAACAAAATAGATCATGGATATGTCTATTTATAATTTACTGCGTTTCCCAATTTAAATTTTAGAATTAAAAGGTCAAACTTACTTAAATTAAATTACAATCCATGATTATTTGAAATAAAGTTAACAGTAAAATATGGATTTGAAACGTGACTTTTTTCATTCAGATCAATATAGCTCCTAAACGGCTGGTTCTGGCGACAAATGATTTTCCAGAAAATTAAAAAAATATTCCCTAATTAATTTTCGGTATTGCCGTCAAATTTTCGATCCGAACAACACCAAGTTACATTACAAAGAGAAATATAATTGTATCCTCCCTCCAATAGTTTTTAATGAAACGTTTTATTTACTTTCGCAGTTACTTAATTAAGTAAATAATGTAGTCTGTAGGAATATTTATCCTCCTCAATAAGAACTTGAGAAATCAATACTTTATTTTTTTTTTTTACATTTTCAGCGTTGTAATAAACTTATGTATTATATCTGTGACTATTGTGAATTGTCAGTTAAGTGCAAAAATTGTATTTTAGCAAAACAAATTTCCACAATGATTCACAATGAGGCTATTACAGAGATGAATACTAATCTCTGTAATAGTCTCATAACTAAGTCCATTAGACGCAAATGAGGATAAAAAGATAGCTTTCTGGTGATACCTATAGCCCAAAATTCGCATAGAAACTAAACACACAAATGCACTTAACCGACTAATCATAAGTGTCACAGATATGTTGTAGATAATAAAAGCTATTTGCTGTGTAATTCATTTCTTTAATAATTATTGTTTTTGTTTTTTTTAAGAGGTTTGACTTGCCTTTATATGCTCTCATATGGATTATTGTCCGTAATATCAATTTATTTTTAACAGACCTGTCCACTTCGAAATCGTTCTTTTGGTATCGGTATCGGTATTGAGAATGTTGGTATCGAAATATCTCTAATTAATTTAACAATACAGAAGTACACTTTTTGTTTATTTAGGACACTATTTTAATATTAATTATTATATACCAAAACGAACATAGCTGAGTTACAAGCTATATTCAATAATTATTTATAGAAACCCATAAATACTTTCCAAGATTTCGATAAAATGGAATTTCTCCAAGATATATTACCGAGGTTATTTATAGACGTCTGGAGATATTGTCTTCTTATGAGAGAGAAATCAAGTGGAAAGCCTTCAGTCGATATCCCTCAACAGCTTTCAAATCCTTGAGAACAATTCTACCCGAGGGAATATCCCATCCGTAACAGGAAGATATGTATTATATGTGAATATATCTCCAGTGGCGGGTGGCCAGTCAACCAACCACAGGCAGATATCCAGGTCGGTGGGTCGCCTGAGCTATCATCTCGAGTAGACAATGGAACTGAGTACACGAAATCGGGTATTCGTTACCATGTGCGTGCTAAATTTGCTGAGGCAACCTAGGTATTTGCCGAGATGTGGAATATACTGAAATATTGAAATACACTTTAAAATATTCCTATACTCAACAAAAGTGAAGTTTTATCTTATTGTTAGTTTTATATACTATAATTATATATCCTTATAATGAAGGAAGCCTCACCGAAATGTTTATACTGCCTGTGTCAACTAACGATCTGACATATACTCGAGGAATGCCCGCTGTACGAAACCTTTTTTTGAGCAGGAACGGCTGGAAAGAAGACTACCGGTAATGCTTGGAGTTAACAATTACAATATTGACAAAATTATCACATTTTTGAAACAATATAATGTTTTCGAAAAAATATTAAAAAAAACAACAAAAAAAAACTGAGGAACCAGGACACTTTACAAGTTGAGTGTCCAAAAATAATGAACCTAACCTAACCTACTATAATTAAGCCTCTATTTTTTTTTTCAAATGTATTTATTAATTAACACCTGTTTTCGAAAAAAGATAGACAGCGAATGTGCTGAAAATAAAAAAAGTACCTCCTCCTGGCATTATTTTAGGTTTTTTCTTACTTAAGGAGGTCCCTCATCAAGCTCTTTCTTAGCTTGTTCTGTATGAGTCTGTTTGGATAGTCATACGTTTTGTTGTGAAATAATCTGTATTTTGTTATGATGTGGTCCAGTACAGTATTTATGTGTACGCCTGTATGCAGAGCAGTACTTATGTACCATGGATATCGTCGACAGGCTGATAGCAAACATTGATGTGGGAAGTTTGTGGAATTGTACATTATAATAACATAAAATATTTCAGATAAAAAATAAGTAATTATCCTAGTTCTATGGTGTTGCAATATGAAGATCACTTGACCATGTTTTTTTTGAGCAGCTTGGTTTATGAAAAATTAAATAGAAAGTTAAATTGCAAATCCTTGAAGTTTGTGTGTATATATTTTTTAAAGGAATGGAAAAGGCTGCAGTAATGTGTAACATTATTCTTATTTAATGAGGTAATATGATTATTATATTACTAAAATATTTATATTTTACTATTCTAAAAATAACTAAAAAAAAAAAAAAAAAAAAAAAAAAAAAAATGTTTTTTATCATAGCCGCTGTAATTGTAATTTTACCAGAACTTAATTAAATATTTAAATTAACATTGTTTAGTTCGAAATACATTTTTAAAAAAAAGATTCAATGCAAAACATGAATTTTAAAACAGGGGTTAGCAGTGACAATAAGCTAATGCATATGTAATAACTGTTAATCAAAGATTATTACAATAATCTACTATATATTTACATTTTATTTATATTACAGAATTATTAGTGTACGAAGAGGCAGTTCTAAACAATTGCTTTAGAAGTGTCCGTTAATACTTTGTCCATACTGTCCAAACTGTTTGTCCAAAATACTAACAATACCAATTTAAAAAAAATATACTAAATAATGTATATTTAAACGCGTGGAAACACAATTGTAAACCAGTAGTAACTTTTTCTTGAAGAAAGTCTCGATAACGATTCGGTTATAAACATCAAAAGGATTCTACCTGGGATTCTAAGAGATCTTTCTTAACATAACGACTCGCCATGTTCTTATAAATATTCAAAAATAGACCCTTATCCTTTCAAAAAGGCTACAGACCCACGTGAGCAACTCGAGCATAATTTTCTTTCAAACCAAAAGCACACCAACATGGATCCTTCATGAAATCTTTTAAAACTTCTCAACATTTTCCATATTTCTTTTAGACTTTAATAATATTCTAAGCATATCCGTATAAATTAACGTTTTTATAATTAAAAAATAATATACTATCGCAAAATTGAACAATCGTGTCTTACGATATTCATCACTAACCAGCTATTTAAATAATGATAAATTTACTTAAATTTGAATCACATCTCAAAATGGGTATAGTGTACGCAAATAGGTTACTTTAAAAAATATGAATAGATTGAGCTATATTTGAAAAAAAAATCATGACTATATTTGTAGTAAAGTAAAATTAGTAAATTGACTTTACGAAAAATATCATCACACATGAGTTAGGGACGCTCTATTAATGCTAACTACAAAATGTTTGAGACCACTCAAAGTTATAATTTTTCTAGGCTTCTATATGCACACCAACCATTATAAATGTGGGTAATCAATGTTAGTATTTGGTTTAAAAAAAAAAATAAAATAAAATAAATAAAAATCTGTCGGATTGTACTGTAAAACAATATAACGATATAGCTTTGGAAAGGCTAACGAACATATAGTGCATTTAGTAGCATATATTATATTGGTTACTTGAATTAAATCCCTATTTGTTAAAAGATCTAACGCCAATATTTTGTCCCTTTAAGCAAATAGTAGATCGCTCATTAAACCATGAATAAATCTAAAGTTTTGGTACCCTATATTTATTTTTATTTAAAATTAACAAGAAGGATAAGTAAATAGCAAAAATAAAATATAGTGTAGTTATTTTTTTCAGATAAATATGATCTACTTCAGTCTCGAGAGTTTAAAAAAAATATTTGGAAATTATTCCAATCATCATTCCATTACCTTTTGACTTGCAGCCATTTTAGAAATGTACATGTTTTTAAAACTTCATGTTAGTGATAGTATTTAATTTATGATGAATTATATGGTTATAAAGTTTTTAAATATAAAACAAAATGATAGTAGTAGAAAAAAATTATTTAAAAACCTATCTCAATCACTATCTAGTTATTAAATATCCTTTAAACAGCAAATCAATATTCTTTATTATGGTTTAAATCATCAAGTTTCTTTATAATTGTCTTTTTTAAAGCAAAACATGTTTCTGTGTTATTTTCTTTCAGTTTATAATATTGGTTCTTACGTACTTATGAGTTTTGAATATTTCTCACGTTTAGTATATTTGAAACTCATAACTTAATGTCGTTAAATAAAGTTTATAATTAAAAATCAATCAGTAATTAGTTATTAGATGAATTAATGTTAAAAATATGTATGATCAATCATAAATCAATCTAGAAATTTTCTTCCAAAGTCCAAAATTATTGAATAACAGAAGTCAAGAACCATATCGATACTAATAAAAACAACAGACTTAATTAAAAGTAGTAATATTGTAAATGACAAATTAAAAATGGAAAAGATTTTTTTTTTAATTAAAAAAATAAAATAAAATGTAGAAGAAAGCTTGCCGCCAACTGGGAAAGATTTTAAGTTGAGTGCAGTGATTTGCGATGATAATCTTGTGTTATGTTTAGATGTGCCTATTTTGAGAACCACATTACATAATGAGCACTATAGTTTTCCATTGTAAATCTCAGCTGATTAAATCATTCTTACGGCAGCTGGAATGGAGAAAATATTCCGAAATGGCTGACGATATGCTAAATGATTTTATATATGGTTATTTTTATAAATGCAACTGTTTAGGTTATGAAAAACAACATTAAAGCCTGGACAATGTATACATTAATCGCCCCCCTCCCTCCACCGAACAGCTAAAACCACTCCGGTCAGTTAGCTGAGTTGGGATTTGGGTGCATTGGGGTAGGTTTGTAATAGCGTACACAACATACCTATACAGATTTGAGCATGGTCCAGGCCGAGCAGACAAACACTAACAGCACACTAAGCACACTACACAACGGATTACGGATAGAACAGGGTATGGTGGACTGGCGTTGTGTTGGTTGCTACCGGAAACAGGTGTACTCCCCTCCCACCAACTTCCGCCGGACACACGGATAAAGTTAGTGGCCCTTTCACTGGCTCATCAGCGCTCGTCTTCAGGCCGCGACGGAGCCCCATCGGAGGACTGGCGAGAACTTTTAAATTCACCTTGTGAAAAAATCACTTTGTAAAGTAATGAAGCATTCAAAATTCAAAAATATCTTTGGTAAATAGCTAAGGAAACCATTATCTAATGAGGCAGTAAAGTACCTTGTTATTCATCATGTAAACCAAATATAACTGTTTTAATTTACAAAACAATACTCAGGTCATTCCTGATGTATGGTTGTGAAGTGTGGGAAACTGCATCCTCTACTAAACGGAAAATAATAAAAACATTCCAAAATAAGCTCCTTAGAATTGCACTAGATGCCCCCTGGTATATAAAAAATTTTCAGTTACATCATGAATCAGAAATAAAATCAAATGACGATTTCATTAAAAAACATTTCATCAAGTTTCATTGGCAAATACCAGCGGTGCAACAGCTGTCAATAGAGGAACTCAAACAGCATTATCATTTTATCCAGTAGTTACTTCTTCGTTACAACACCAATTACTGGTTTTATTATTTGTTGATTATTTTTTAAATATTTTTTTCTGTTATTAATATTAATAATTCTATGTCCTGTAATTGTTTTTGCCATGTTTATTTTTCAATACTATTATTTATTTATTTTTCTTACTTTTAATAAACTTCCTTCAACTACTGATGAATTATTATTAATATTATTAAAACATCAATGTAAGGCTTACCAGACCGATCTGTAAATAAAATTAGAAAAAATACGAAACCATTGGCGTCTTTTAGTCGGAATTCATTCTGCCTGCAATGACTTTGGACTGAGAACTGCGTACTCCTGAGTTTCGTAGCTTTGGTTAATAAGAGACACATTTAAAAATAACAACAATTTCGGAATTTGTACCTGACAAATATTTGAGAATGCGAAAGAAAAAAACCCTGATTATTCACATGATAATAACACATTTCTTCGTATTCACAGAACGATGGTTCAGTACTCCAGTTGGTACAGTTAGTCGAGGCTGATGCCCTGGAAAATCTCTGAACGAAAGGGTTTTTCCTGGGACCGATATTCGATTAGTTAATTTGATATTTTTTACAGAATATATTTCAACGGATCTGTGATTACTAACGCTAATGACTTCGTAATCTTCTACTAGACAGTTGATATCATAATCTACATTTTGATTCAGTATGTATCGACATATTTCGAAAAATTTACTTATAGTTACAGATTTTATATTTTATTTTATATTTTATATTATATTTTATATAATTATAGTAACAAAACCACCCTACAAAGTCTCCTGTACCTTATGTGGAACAACCATTTTTATCGTTCCTACAGGTATAAAAATATTAGCAGCGACATCTCTTGACATCTCGATTGAAGCAGCGAATTTGTTGCAACTGTATAATACAAACCATTGCTTATAGGTTTCGTTACTGTGAGCTTGTGTGAAATTTCAATAAAAGTGTTTCGTTTTCGTTCGGTGAATTCAAAAATCTAAAAAAAATAGTAACTGAATAGTTCTAAATCGGAAAAAAATATTGTGATACGAAGTGTATATTTTGCTTAGGTACTATACTATACTGTATATTACTACAGTTAACGTATTGGCAATAATGACTGTAGTAAATGACAGAAGAACTGAAATAAACAAAATTAATTTCCTGTCAAACATTGGATTATATTGTTCATTTTAAATTATTTTTCCCCGACTCGTAATCACTAACTATATAATATATATTTAATATATATAAATACATCTAGGGTTAAAAATTTCACTTAACAAATCCAATAAATTGTTCGTTCGAAATCCTGCAATTTTGAATGAATTCGGTATTTGACGAAGTGCATATACAAGGTGTGAGGGGAACAGAACCTAGCAGCACCACCACCTTTCCTAATTTTTTAATTTTTATTTAGCTCATTTTTTTTATTCAGGTCTCTCATCCAGCTCCTTTTCAGCCTTCTCTGGGAAATTATTGGTATTAACATTATGGGCTTGCCGTTGATGAATGTTGTGATTTACAAGTAATTTTTCGTCACTGTTTTATTTGTATCATAAATAACTATTATTTCCTTCGTAACTTAAAGAACCTTTATTTATTTAGTTGTATTTATATTTAGTTAATTTTTTCCTATTTTTTTATTTTATTTATAAAGTTGCCTCCATCCGCCCCCCTCCAAACAAATTATGGAACTGGAAAAAATAAATTAAAATATAAGATTTTTAGGTCTTTATTTTATAGGCTATATTTACCATTATTATTTGTATTACTGACTCAAACAATATTTTTATCATTCCAATCATTAATATACATATTTTACTTTTATTAAAACCATATAATGTTAATATTAAGAGTCTAAATGTTTCAACTTTTGATGTAACAATTTTTTAGCTATCATCAGGCGACACTTCTATCCAGATTCTTTACAGTAAAAAAATAATATAATAAATGGATATCGTTTCGTATAATTCTACCTTTTTTCGGTAATAGAGAAAATAATATTTTTTATATTTATCCTTAATAATTATATAAATGATAAACATAGTTTGACCTTATTCTGCTTCTTCGAATGAAGAAGAAATGAAAAATTTCTGTATGGACTGAAATATCCTGAAATATTTATTATACGATTCCATGCAAATGTTCACCGTATGGCGGGTTTTTATGTCCTATGAACTTCTGAGTTTACGTTATGCCACTGCTTATAAACCTTCCAATCCTAGCACCTTCGTGAAATGCGGAACTTAATTTTTACATGCAGAGCTGTATCGATTGCAGTCAGTTATTACAATTATACATACATACATACACACATATATAAATATGTTATTTGAATAATTTTAATAATTTAAACTGATCCGACGTGAATGCAAAGGGTTAACTTCTTTATAAACTAAATAATATAACTGTAGCTTCATAAATATACAGAAACCTATTCATTAATATGATGTTAAGAAGTCACTTTTCTCAAAGAATCAATCAATCTTCAAGATCTTTTCTCACCTATTCCTATGATCCCTGAATCAGGCCACTAATTCTGAAGCTAAATATAGAACGTTAATTAACTATATAAATTGAAACTCGTTGTAGAGCGGAAAATATCCTCGGATATTATTTAAGAAATGAAGTTAAATCCGTCTTAAGACAATATGGCCAAATGAACTGTTCTTAAAACTAACAACTGCCTTTAGGTTGACGTGGATAAGTAGAACGAATCATAGTCACATTATTTTATTGGGAGATTAATTAGGGGATATAGTCATGAATTTTATTAGCAAAGAGATTTAGTCAAATTTTTTTATTTTATTTTTTACTGATATTTACAACTTTATTAGAAAATACATCCAGTAAATATGCTGTATGATAACATGATTAAGACTTGTAGAGGAACTACCCATTGGTAGTACTCTAATGATATTTACAAAAGAAGAAGATCCCGAGGCCATCTTCTTTTCAGGCGCCTTGGAAGATTGCCAGGAATGGAATGGGAAGCAAGTTGTGCAACAAGTGGATTTGGATGTGGAGTAAGTTTATTATGAAAGGAAAGGTATCTGGTTCGAGCCAAATCAGCGACATAAGGGATATTAAGGTCATTGTGGATTACTTCATTTGTGACAAAGTAAGGAGCATTAAGGATTTTTCGAAGGATTTTGGACTGGAGTGATTGGATGCGGGAAGAATGCAATGGTTTGGTGGATCCCCATAACTTTATACCGTAAGTTCAAATAGGTCCGATAATCGTCATATAGATTAGTTTTTTATAGTGAATCGGGAGGTTTGAACGTTTGTCAAGTGAGTGTTGTAGCAGTCGAAATCGACGTGCAGCTTCTTGTCTTTTCAATCTTGTATGAGGGTTTCAGGTAAGTCTCTTGTCCAGATGAAATCCAAGGTATCGTATTCGTTCTACATTATTTAGCGGTACACTATTAAAGGATACAGGAGGACAGGATGAGGTAGGTTTTCGACGGAGGTTAAAGGTTATTTGTTTGGATTTGCTAGGATTTATCTTAGCTCTCCAGTTAAGACACCATTCTTCAAGGGAAGTGATATGTGACTGGAGTGTCTGGGATGCAGCAAATGGATCTTCATTGACTGATAACATGCTGGTGCCATCAGCATAGGTTGTGAGGATAGTATTAGGATGGGTTGGGATATCAGCTGTATACACTGTACAAAGGATGGGACCCAGGATACTACCTTGAGGAATACCAGCGGTCTGGGGAAAGATAGATGAGTATTTAGAATTCTGATTAACTTTAAATACTCTATCAGAAAGGTAGGAACGGAGGATGAGGAAATATGTAGATGGAAGGAATTGGCGAAGTTTATAAAGCAGTCCTTGAATGCCATACCCGATCAAAGGCCTGTTCAACATCTAGAAAGACACCCGTGTAATACATCTTGCGCTCCAATGCAGATGAGATAACATCCACCACACGATGACACTGCTGGGTAGTGGAGTGAAACTGACGAAATCCAAACTGGTGGTCAGAAATAATGTGATTGGAATCGAGGAAGGGATAAAGGCGTTTCAAAAGGAGCTTTTCAAGGATTTTGCCCATGATAGGTAGGAGAGAGATAGGTCTGTATGAGGAAGGATTTTCTGGCGGTTTTTTAGGTTTTGGGATCATTTTAATAATTGATAATTTCCAGGAATCGGGAAAATATACGGAGGATAGCGGTATAAATATAAGTTAGGAGTAATACTGCATTCTTTGGAAGACATTTGAGGATTCTTGAGGTAATAAGGTCATGTCCAGGAGCCTTGTTGGAGGGCAATCTACAGATTATGGATATTATATCTGATGGGTGGAAGGTAGTCAAAATTAAAGTAGCTTTTTGTTCACAAGTGAGTTGATTCGGAAGTTATAAATTACGTCATCGAAGTGTGACTTAAGTTAGTTTCAATCTTTTTTTTTAAACATAATGATTATCAATACAAGCAATTAATATGTTTCTGTTAATGCTAGAATAAAATAAAACTAAAAGTAATTGAACGGCATCTTCTAAAAAATGACAGTACTTTAGTTCTTAGCGGAGGGGGCTGCCTTTAGTGAGTTATTTATGAAAGCGGTTCACATCACTTTTAAACTTTTTCTCATTTCCACGTCGAGGAAAGCGCCAAATACACCCTAACTGAACTTTTTATTTTGAGTAAAGCAGACTTACCTCAGACACTCTATATGCCAAAAGTAATACCATAATGCCATTAAACACTAAATTTTTTTGAACATCGAAAACAAATTTATCGAGAGGTTATATATAATGTAGAACCTTAGAACAGTAAGAAAACATCACAATTTCAAATACATATAATAAAACTGGTTCGGTTAGTATATATTTACTTTAGCGATCACCATCTTATTGCTTAAAACTTTTCTTACCTTTTTTCACCCATTAAAATGGCAGTCTATAGTGAATTGTGCATTGACTAATATTGACCAACAGAAATTGATTAAAAAATTTAATTTAAAAGTTATTTTCACACAGATTTCAAAACCAATTCTCAACAGCACGACGCCTGGCGCATTAAGGAAAAAACTAGACTAGATACGATACTTTATTAGATAGAATCGTGCAAGAGTATAATTTATCTGAATGTTCCAATCAAGTGGAGGAGGAAAAAAAAAAAAAAAAAAAAAAAAAAATGACCTCTGTCACAGGTTTTTAGTAAAACTAGAAACATAATCGATTAATTTGGACAACATTTTGAAAGTGGTTTCTTGTCGTAAATCAATTAATATACCAAAATTCACCGACGTAATTGCTGAAACTAAAGATTTAAACCAAAGAATAGATATATAACCGACTATATATATATTTATCCTATATATATATATATATATATATATATATATATATATATATATATATATATATTATTATTTAGAATAATAATTTTAAAAGAAAATGATAATATTATTTTACATTTAAATAAGTTTCCGGGGTGTAAAGTTAGCAGGCCTCCTCGTGGTGCACCCTGGGTAATTCTAAATCTGCTAACACCGTTCGCCAATAGTGCCTCCCAAGCACGCAATTATGAAACGAGCGAACACAAGAAAACAACCAAATAATTTAAATCGCCCTTTTCAGGGCGCTGATAATCAACCTCGCATCACTTTTTGGAATGCTGGCGGATCAAGCACATCAAAATTTACTGAACTAAAGACAATTATTCATCAAAATGACGCGGACCTATTTATTATTGTCGAAGCTGGAGCCTCAACTGAAGCAAGTTGTTTATACAAATTAAAAAACTATTCTAATTTTGTTTTAAAAAGATCCCTACAAATTGCATCCGGCATAATTGTGGGAGTGAATTGCAGGCTAGCAAATAACATTAATGTGGAGAATAAAATGGATGAACTCGATAAATTTGAAGCAATTTGTATCGAAGTCTGGCCCAAGGGCTCTTATTTCAAAATTATCGGACTATACAACCCACCTAACAACGTTCCCAACTTAGAATCAATAAGGCTTCTTAGTAAGCACTGCAGCAGCATTATTGTGGGCGACTTTAACGCACATTCTCCTCGCTGGGGCTATTCAACAAGTAACGGACCGGGCAAAGCCATCGTAGAATTACTGGATTCAACAAATCTCATCCAAGTGCCCTCAAAGCCTACATTCCTGTCCTATTCTGGACACACTAGCACACCCGACGTTACTAAGGTAAATGCCAACCTTATAGCAAGGACTAAACTAAACCTCGCCGATGCAATAGATGGTTGCGGGCACCGTGTTATTTGTATTGACGTAAGAAGCAAAACACAGCAAAAAAAAAAATCCCCTAAACTGACAAGATGGAATTTTAAAAAGGCTAACTGGGAGCAGTTCACAGACTTGGTCAACAACTATGTCCACGAGTCGCTAGTGGATGAAATCCCCGACAAATCCACCACCCGTTTCACTAAGGGAATAATTAGAGCTGCCCTAAAAAGCATACCAAAAGGTCAAGTGAGAAATTACAAGCCATTTTGGAACGAGGATCTAGAAGCCCTAAAGGTAGAAAGGAACAAATGCAGACAAAAAGCCGAGGTCTCAAATTGTTTGGAGGACTGCAAAAAATTGAGGAAGGCTCAAGCAGTCCTTCACAAAGAGATTATTGTGAAAAAAAGAGAAAAATACAGAAGCTTTGTGGCCAACTTAGACTTTCGGAGAGATGGTTCTAGGGCCCATAAATTCCTCTCAACCCTTAACAACGACAAAAGTATCAGGAAATGGGAACCAGTAACCGTAAATGGGAAATTGTTAACTTGCCCTAACAAGGTTGCAAATGCCCTGTGCAGCCACTACTCCGCAGTAAGCAGATTACTAGTTACACCTAGCGACAGGTCATTAGTACTAGTCAGTGAAAAGCAGTATTGTCCGACCGCAGATGAATATGAAACCTTCTACGCCAATTTCACCTCGGAAGAACTCGAAGTAGCACTTTCCTCTGTGAAGAATGGCAAGTCGGCTGGCCCAGACGCGATCTTCCCGGAGTCCATATGTCACTTAGGTCAAACAGCTAAAAATACGTTCCTTAGGCTGATAAACTTGACATGGACCAAAGTAGTACCACACCAATGGAAAAAAGCGAAAGTAATACCCCTCCTTAAAAATGGAAAACCCGCCAATGACCTAAAAAGTTTTAGGCCGATTTCTCTCACCAACATATGCTACAAAACAGCGGAAAAAATGGTAGAACGAAGGCTCCGAGAGTTCCTTGAGTCCAAGAGAGCCATCAGTGACAACCAAGCCGGATTCCGATAATTCCGATCGACGACAGACCAAATTTACCCAAGCTGTCAAAGACGGGTTCCATCGAAAACAGTCTACTCTAGCAGTACTCGTCGATTTCAGAGCTGCATACGATAAAGTATGGCGACCTATGCTCATTAAGAAGCTTGACCGGCTGGGGGTACAAGGCAACATGATAAAATGGATCCGAAGTTTCCTATCTCAAAGGCACATAAAGTGTAAATTCCAAACTTCTACGTCGCCGTACAAACAACTGAAGCAGGGTATCCCACAAGGTGCAGTCTTGAGCTGTATCTTGTTTAACATAATGATTGACGACCTTAAAAATTATATTAAAAAAACGCATGGTGTGTCGTGTCTCTTCTTTGCAGACGATGTTATAATTTGGGCTACCAGCAGCAACGTGGAAGGACTTCAGAATACTCTGAATACTGCAATGACCCACCTCGAAAAATGGGCTAATAAAAACAAAATGGAAGTCAATGCAGAAAAAACTATCTTCCAACTATTTACTTTATCCACAAAAAATTACCCAATAAACGTTATTTACAAAGGTATAGGTCTCCAAAGAAATTCTCTCTCAAAATATCTTAGAGTGAACTTGGACTCAAAGCTATCTTGGAAAGACCATATTAATACAACTACAGAGAAAGCCCAAAAACGGAACAATCTGTTAAAAAGATTGACAGCCACCAAATGGGGTGCCACGCAAGATGTTCTCTGTACTGCGTACAAAACTTATGTCAGACCTGTCATGGAATATGCAAGCGAAGTTTTCACCACAAACAACACAGGCAATCTAACAAAATATGATGTTGTACAAAATAACGCTTTAAGAATCATAACAGGAGGAGCGAAATCAACCCCTATCCCTACCATGCAACTTCAAGCAGGGTTAGAACCACTGGAAGCTCGCAGAGACAAGAGCACCTTGAAGTTTTGGGAACGAGCCAAAAGGGTAGAAGGAAAACTCTGGAATAATTATTAGCCAACGTCAGGACGCTTGAAGACGTAAATTTCGCCTATAACACATACCCGAGCACTAGAAGAAATGTATAATCTTAATCTAGGCGATTCTGCGCCTATTCAGAGTTACGAGTCAGTCATTACCTCCTTACCTCTTGCCCGAACTGACTTGCTCAATCTTAAGGCCAGAAAGAATGACACGTCTCCCCAAGAACTGAAGGCAAGCGCGCTTGAAATTTTGCACGTTTTGTATCCTAAAGATCAATGGCTCCACGTATATACCGATGGCTCGTACATACCCGAACCGAGTGGAGCTGGAGCGGGCTGGTATTGCGAATACTTCAATGGCTATATCGCTGTGGGGAACAATGCAAGCAAATACGACGGGGAAGTGAGTGCAATACAGGAGGCTGTCACCAAATTAATCACCATTAACATGAACCCGCATAATGTTGTATTTTTGGTTGATTCCCAAGCAGCTATACTCACACTGAGCACCTACCGACTGCTTACGCACTGTTAAATGTCGAACGGCACTAGAACAGCTCATCAAGATTGGATGGAACACTGTGCTGCAGTGGATCCCCAGCCAAGTAGGAATAACTGGAAATGACAAGGCCGATGACCATGCCGAAAAAGGTGCTAAATCTGCCCAGCCTGCAGTTGCCACGACCTTAAGAGCAGCAAAGAACATAATAAACAGCACCATCGATGCCTATATGTACAATCACATGAAGGAACAAAGTGAAAATAAGAAGTGGGAATGCTTATTAACTCATGGGCCGACTGGTGTTGGGCTAGACCGAGCCCAAGCTGTTGCAAACTTCAGACTTACAACTGGACACGACTATTTACAGGATCATCTTCACTGGATTGAAGTCGCAGACAGTAACATCTGCCCCCTTTGCAACCTACACAAGATAGATAGCGATCACCTGAAGACCTACCCAGAACTTGCTGACGCTCCACCTGTTCCTGCCACACGTTACTGGGAGGCTAGACGTCGAATGGCCGAGAGGCTAAAGACTGGCGTTGGATAAAAAAGGAAATAATAAAAAAATAAAAAAAATAAAAAAATTTAAAAAAAAAAAGTTTTATTTACCATTTTTGTGTTTTTAGTAATATAAAAAATTAATAAACTTTCTCCAGACAAAATTAGAATTTTTGATCTCTTACCTCATATACTCGGGATGTGCGGCGGACTGGGAGGGAGCATTTCTTTTCTCATTACTCTTCAACCTCCTTGAGGAGTTTATGAGGAAAGTGAATCTACAGCGGAATCTACCAAAATGAAACTAGGGCAGGGAAGACGGTGGGTGATTACAGTAAAAGCATAGAAAAAGTACTTCCCTAGGCAATATCATCAACAGACAATGTGGTTTTTCCACCAGATGAGTTTTAAAATTTCAATTGAAGGCTTAACAAATTCTTATATTATGAGATTCTCAAACTTCCGTAGCCTAGAAAAGAACACTGGAAATAATAATGTTCCGGAGGCTCTGGGCCATGACCGCAAAGGAACCTTCGAGGATTGCACAACTGTGAGGATCAGCCTCGAGTAAGAACTTTACTCGATGAGTAAAGGAACAGAACTTTTAATAGCTAATGCGGTTCACTTGAGGTAAGATTGTGACCAAAATAAGAAAAAGGTGAAATTGTACAAATAAGGCCATCGTATATTAAAGATCAAATATAAGATGCAAATTAGAATTAATTAGAATTTGAACTGTTCGCACTTCTATTGAATTTTTTTTTATTCGAAGACGAGTTCCGAATAAAAGAATCCATTATAGTTCAGCAATGAACGCTGAAATGAGAGGTGTAGAGTGCATGAAATATGCGATAATTTTTGACTTAATAGCTTCGGTAGGAGTAGTTAGGATGTAAACATACTAAAAGCCCCCTGGGGGGGGGGGGTGAGCTTGCGGTGGGGAGGGGGAGAAGGCCCTATTTTTGGGTTTTTAGATTATACCTCGAAAAACGGTAGACTATAGAAAAATATATTACAAATGAAACCCTATAAAATTAATTCTATACATATTTCTCGAACATTCTACGGTTTTCGAGATATTCGTTATTGAAAATAGATAATTTTCGAGAAAAAAAAAGAAGTAAAATTGAAGAGCATGAAATTTACTTTATTTTCATATACATATACGTTTCTGACACTTGGAGCAAATGTTTGAAAAAAAAAATAACCAGTTAAGTAAGAATTACTTTTTTCTCGAAAATTATCTATTTTTAATAACGTATATCTCGAAAACCATAGGAAGTTCGATGAATATGTATAGAATTATTTTTATAGAAAATTTAATTAGTTTTAAATTAGATTTGAAACATATTTTTCTAGAGTCTACCGTAACCCTAACCACCCCCTCCCCCAAGCGGGGACTTTAGTACATTTACCTCCTAACTAACTACTCCTAATGAAGCTATTAAGTCAAAAATTATCGCACAATCCATCTAATCTACAATATGCTTATTTACTGGACTAATAGAAGAAACAAATAATTCATCAGTCCTAATTATATTGATTCTTCTATACCATCGTGCGTACCTCAAGTAAGATAAAAATGTCTGAATCTGGCAAGGAAAATACCTTATATCGGTCGTCTCTTCTTAGTACTATGACTATAATAGTCGTTGAGATGCATATCCTGGGACATGTTCAGATCACACTCTCAGGTGGTCCTTAGGTTGCACAGTGGGCCGAATAGCACTTCTAACTGGAAAAAATTGTTTTGTTCCTAATTTGTATTTTTTTTAGTCAAAGTGTTTGGGAAAAATGGTTAAACATTTTAGTACAACGAATTTACGATATTTTTGGGAAAAAAAAACAATAGTTACTTTTGTAAAAAAAAAAAAAAATTAATTTTTTAAAACAATCTCCTATGTACTTCTACTTATTACTATCAATAAAATAAGGCACGATTCATTAATCCTGAAAAATAATCTCGACCTATCTTTGTCAAAAAATTATGAAATTTTATTATTTGTATAAATATTTGGATCAATCTTGGATGAAGGCTAGGAATGATACCTAGTTACTTCGGAATACAATTTTTTTTCAATGGGATGTGTTCACAAAAATTTGCAGTTTTGTGGTAAAATGATTATTTTATATTAATTAAAAGAATTAGATTGAGAAAGTTCTATTAATTATATTCTATTAACAATCTCTGTGCCATGGGATAGTAACTTATGCACTGTTACTAGCATATAAAATCAAGGATAGAGGTTGAGGAATAAATCTATTGTTACTTCCAGATATGATTCGAATTTGTCAAACTCTACCTCAAATCTAGAATTAATCACATTAAGAATATAATAAAACCTCTGCGGAATTTTCTCGTTTAATCCTGTTATATTTGCACTTAGTCGGTAATTTTTTTAAATTTTTCTTGCTGAGTTTCCGTCATTCGAGGTCCCAAAACCAGGTTTTGGCCTTTCCACAATTAACCCCATTTATCTTTTAAAATATAATTGAATTTTTTTTTATAAAGGTTTTCTCTGATTCAAGTCTTACTGCCCATTCTTTAATATGAAGCCGATAACTTAGGAGCAAAAAGCATTCGAAAGTCCTAATCCATGCATCGAGAGTGGGCAGACCAAAACTATAATTTTCTGTAACTGTTTTATTAGATTATGGAATCGGTGTCGTGCGGGGGCATGTTAAAAATATTGTAATGTATTGTAATTAAAATTACACATTAAATTGATTTATTTAAAACAAGAAAATTGGTAAATAAAATCTAATACTAAAAAATAGTGATATCGTCCATGTTTAATAAATAAAAAACTATTTAGTCCCTATGCTTAAACAAAACCAGCATTGTCACTGAAAACCGTAACGCAATTGTTAGTATATAGATGCATTTTCTTTTGTTTAGAGCTTCTAATAAGGGATTAAGGCAATGATATTTATAAAGTCCTCTAACTAGATATTGTTCTTCTTAATTGTGAAAGCAATTCGGTATATGTATTTTTTTGCTATAATTTATTTCCAGTTAAAAGTCATTTTTCGTTATATTGTTGAGGTTAACTATCCATTTGAATCACGAAGAAAAATCGATATAATTAATAAATTGGCAGTTATTAGCAGCTAATTTTTGCTGGAAAAGTTAATATAGATACTAGTGTCTGTAATCAAAAAGGTTTGAAGACGGTGTCACGCGGTGGCATTTCAAAAATATATTAATGGAGTTAAAATTAAACGTTAAATTTGCTTATTTAAAACAGTAACATTTGTAAATATAGTTAACTATTACAAATGAAAACCACTACTTACGTGCAATAATGTCATTCATAATACTGGATTATTTCGTTGGATTTCCAAAAACAATTATTTTAGGCACCCTGAATCTGGCCACTCACTATTGGGTCTTCATTTATTTTTCTCTGGCGCTGCAGAGCGATAAAGCTAATAATATTAATGAAATCCTTTACTTTACTATCGTTCTTATTAACAGTGAACCGGAATTGATGATTCGTTGATATGACTTTTTTCCACTTAGAATACGTTATTCGTTCCACTGTGGGTTGAGTTGATAGGAATTGTAATGCAGTTTTATTATGTGTGTTTCTAAAATTTATATTAATATAGAAGAAAATAATGGGCAATGGTATTTATTTTTTTTATTAATATATTATGTTTATATTGTTGAAGAATTTCATGAGGTGTTTAGTAGCTGGCAGGCTAGTATGTTCTATTAAAACAACTTTTCATGGATCGGTGAAAATAGAGATTTCATATGTAGCAGTTTCATTAATATCTTTTCGTAAATAATAAATGTGTTGTTTATTATATATCAAAACTAATATATTATTAGCTATTTTCGCTTCAAGGAAATTATGGAAAATTTGGTGATTAATGTACAAGTTGGCGTTACGTACCTCGGTAAATATCTCTTCATTTACCGAGGTGGAGTTTCGGCTGTTTATTGTTGATGGTATATTTGTAAGAAGTGGTTTTGAAGGCACGCTTTATATATATATATATATATATATATATATATATATATATCTATATATATAAGTCAAGGTCCGAAGCCATACAGTATTAGAGTTAATCCCAAATAGAATAAACAAACAATGTAAAACTGTATATAAGCAGCCGCATAAGAGCAATAAAATCAGTTGTTATCTAACAGTCATTGCGTGTCTTTATTGAGCCCTTTTTTCTTTTTTTTAAGTTTTATTTTCCATACTATTTAACTGGTGCCGAAACCCGGGACTACGAGGAGCAGAGGACCGAGGTAGGAGAATTTTTTCTTTTTCTTCCTTTTCCCCGGTCAGAAGAGTGCGAATGGAAGAAAACAGCATCCTGAGGCCACCCATTCTACAGGTGAACAACGGATTGCCACCACTTCCAAGAGAGACGATGGCGGAGGCCCATGCCAACACACCTGGGAGGTGATAAAGGATCGGCTCAAGAAAGCGTATGGTGGCGGCCGATGGACTCCTGAAGAGGACTTGTTCCAGCTCTTCAGGGAGACGAAGCATCCACGCCAGAGCTGTGGTAGATATGCAGGGGAGCTGTTGGCCAAATTCAACAAGGTCACCGATAAGTTACGGGAAACAGCAAGTGCAGCGGAAGTAGAGGCCAAGATGGCGTTCGTCGGCACGATTATCAAGATACAGCTGGCCCGAGAAACAGGAAAAAAGGAAAACTTCTCCCGAGAAAAGAACTTTGTCGAGTGTGCTCAGGAGCAAATGGACTTGAGCGCCCGAGAGGAGGAATTTCGGGCTGAGAAGGAAGACACAGGCGGATGGACCAAGGTAGAGTATAGGAGATCTGGTGGGGCGCCATGGAGAAGAAGGGAGATGGAGCCACGGTCAAGGGCGGCGGAGCAGAGAGGGCGAGGTCCGAGGAGAGCAGCGCCTAACTCCAGCAAGACAGAAGAAACAACTTTTCATGGATCGGTGAAAATAGAGATTTCATATGTAGCAGTTTCATTAATATCTTTTCGTAAATAATAAATGTGTTGTTTATTATATATCAAAACTATATATTATTAGCTATTTTCGCTTCAAGGAAATTATGGAAAATTTGGTGATTAATGTACAAGTTGGCGTTACGTACCTCGGTAAATATCTCTTCATTTACCGAGGGGTTTTAGTTCCATTTACTATTAGAGAGCACTCACGATCGCTCACGGCTACAGAGTATTAAGAACCGGCTTTTTATTGTTGATGGTATATTTGTAAGTAGTGGTTTTGAAGACACGCTTTATATATATATATATATATATATATATATATATATATAGGATTACAGTATATATATATATTTAAAATGTCTCGTTAAGCCGTTGACATAAAAAAAATAAATAAACTTTAAGGCGTTTTGTAAAGAATGATCAGATCCATAAAATGGGATTTTATGGAATAATTTTTTCCTAAAATGGAAAAATTATGAATAAAAAACAAAATAACCTTTGCAGCCATAATTCATGAAGTTAAACATTCGTCAGGTGAATTTAAGCAACTAACTCGATACTCAATGAAGAGAAAGATACCTCTAATTATTAATCCTATTGGCGATTCAGATAACAATGGTAAGCAAATGGAAGGAAGAATATAAAAGTGGAAAACAATGGTGACACAAGAGGGGAGATAAAAATTGATAGACGGCCTCCCCAAAGGTCTGAGGCATAAACAGGGTTCGGTAACAAAACAGAGTGGGTGTGATTAATAGTTTGGAAGTAATCATTATAACTTGAAATAATTATTATTTATTTATTATTCCGATGCCCCTGCATGGCTATTTGAAAGCTAGACTTTTCGTCTAAGTTGGATATATGGATGCATTTTTATCCTTTAATGATTATGTAGGTAGTATTTTGATGTTTTAATAAGTTATTGGATGTAGCTTTTTTTAAATTATTTTTTATTTTAATGTAACAACTGGAACCATTTTATCCAAACTACAAATCTATATTATTGGGTTCTTCAGAATTTTATAGACTATAACATGATAGAACCATTAAAATATGTTTGAAAATTAAAATATACAGTGTAAAAAAACCCTTTATTTCAAGCAAGAAAAAACAGTCAGACATATTACATTATACGCGTATTGCAGATTACTTATATACTGATATTATATAGATGTATTACGGTATTACATATTACGTTAGAGACAGAAAATTATACGCAGGAACTAAGTTTGAGATTTCACGGTCTCCTGACCAAAGGACCTTACCTTCCCACTGGAAGGGCCTTGCATCAACTTTTAGTATCCTTGCCCTGTCATATCCACCTCGTATATTTATGCATAGACGCTCTCTGGTTAGCATGAAAGGCTTTCGATTGAGGCTCATTAGCCGGATGAATTCCTTCATAATATTAATTTTCGAGCTTCCAGGTATCCTCAAATATCTTGCTGAAATTCAGAATCCAAGTGGCTTTCTTAGAGTTTCCGATAACAATACTTTCTTGGTACTTCTTTATTCTAAACTCTGAAGTATAAACAACCTTCTTACACTTGTCCTAGACCTGCCATCCTTCTGCATCCTTTGAAACATCGTTCATTATACATGTTGCCTTATCTCTTGTAAGACCGATATCATTGTCTATACTTAAATACTTAAGCCTATGAATTAAATAATTTTTTTCATATAATTAGGAAACTGTATCCCAGAATAAAATTTAATTTTGTTTGCAATTTACTATGGTTTCGAGCAGGGTGGTGTGAGCTTAGATATAGAATGAATCTTGAAACAGATGCAGGAATAAAAAGCTATATAAACTGTAAAATTAAAGTTGTGTTTGTGTAGATTGATAGATGGAAGTATTACTTTTAATGAAAATAGATACGAGTCGTTAAATCATGGATCACTCTCATAAGGGTTAATGTAAGAAAAATAGGAATGTTTCCATAGAAAGCGTCAAGTATTACCAAGAAAAAGTACTACATCGACTCACAGTGAGTTCTTAGATTGGAAAGGTCCATTCTATTATTATTACTTTGGAATTATTGGACAATGCTTATAATGATTAGTTTTTATCATAATATTTAACTTTTGTTTTTGTTATTTGATTGCATTTTAAATTTTTATTCAGGAAACAATTTCGATGCCGTCAAAAACAAAACCGACGATTATGCTAAATATTTAATAAATAGGAAATTACATTGATATACGTTTAATTAATTTATAATATTATTATTAATTTTAATACTTTATCACTGATATAATGTAGTATAAACTCTTTTAATATGTAATAAATTTTAAATTTATTTTTCTTAAACAAGGTTCCCCATTCAATTCAGAAAGATTGTTGTTTACACCACCAAATAAGCTGGACCTAGTGAGACTTATTAACGTAAAATTGTTAATACAATACCACCAATTACAATTTATCTCCAAATCTTAGTAACGATATCCTACATTCTTAGTAGATATATTTTGTGACACATTTGTAAACTTCAATCATCATCATCTTATGGCGCTTATGGTACTTGCAGAACTCTGGCCTCTTCTACAATTCTCTTCCGTTTAGAGCTATCCTCCGCTTCCCTTCTCCATAGTCGAAGATCGTCCTCCACATCTTCGAGCCAACAAAGTTGAGGCCTTCCTCTCCTTCTGGTTCCACCTGAATGTCCATCCAACATCAACTTAGGGAGTCTTCTAGTTTCAATTCTTTGTAAATGGTGCAGCCTCTTTTTGTATTGGCTATAGTATCTGGGGCTGCATATATATATATATATATATATATATATATATATATATATATATATATATATATATATATATATATATATATATATTATATACTTCTGCATTCATCTTTACTCACCAAAGATTTAAACTTAGGCACTCTTTCCAAGTGATATCCAGCCAGCCCTCCTCAATGTATCCATGCCCTTTTTTGTCTTTTGTCGTTGTAAACTTTAATAAAATAACCATAATAAATTATTTATAAAAAACTAAAATAAGAAGAGAAAAACATTCCTAACAGAAGTTTTAAACAAAGCTATTGTCAACCAACGCAAATTGTCACAAATAATCACCCTGAATGATGATGATGAGCTCAAACTCGTTCTTTAAACCACTGGCGTGCCTTCACTATTTGCAATGCATTTAAGGTTGACAGCTTACTAGGCGCGATAGATCCTGGTTGTCGTTTCTTAAGGCCTTCGTTAAAAGAGACAACTCTAGTCACGCGACTTCCTTTTTTAGAATGTTGACCGACGACTTTTTTAGCTCGAATAGAGTCGGAACACATCGCTGTAGTGCTCCAATGGATGAGCGCTTAGCGTGACCAGACTGTCTGCAGCCAGGATTCTTTGATTTGAGTACACCAATCTACAAAGTTTGACCTCCGAGGAATCACTTTCATAAGGAAAGACATTTTTTATATTATATTTAAGAGTTCTGGTAGTAATATAGTAACAAGAAAACATGTTTCTTTCTAATATTCAACACCTGAATTTTGATAAGAGTGGTAATGTTACATTATAAGCAAAACAATCACCATTAAACTTACAAGGGGTGATCAAAATAAATTTTTTCGGAGGTTCCTGGTCAAAAAATATTAGACAAGTATTTTCCGCTCCGACTAATGGGCCCTAGAAACCGAAAAAAAAAATGAAATAGCATTAAACTAATTTATTTTATATCTCGAGTTTAAAAATGATATCGACATGATTCTTTCGCCAAAATATTTATTTTTGATTGCAAATCAAAGGAAAAATGCAGCGGCTTCATTGATTTTGGTTCAGGTTATAAAATTCTAAAAATAAGGATTTTCAAGCCAACTAGATTTGTAACTGATAGATTTGTAAACAAGAAATGACGTCAGATTTTAAT
The DNA here is from genome assembly GCA_003667255.2 of Euschistus heros. Classification (NCBI taxonomy): domain Eukaryota; kingdom Metazoa; phylum Arthropoda; class Insecta; order Hemiptera; family Pentatomidae; genus Euschistus; species Euschistus heros. The sequence continues at coordinate 381,923 of RCWM02000577.1, read as the reverse complement.
TCAGCACCCTCAAAAACATTATGAAACGTTTATTCAATAAAAAAAATATATATATATTATTTTTTCTCCATCTTCAAGGGGGTGAAATGTTTAAACCGATTATTGGTAACTTTTCTTTAAATCACCATTACTTTGTTACACTCCACTCAACTTGATTGGTATCGCTGGAAAGAGGAGAGAGAGCCTCAGCTATATACAATAAATAAGTTTTTCCCCCATTAAAACAATGGCCAAAAAGATCCGTGAGAGAATGAGTGTGTCCTACCGACGGTTATAATTTAAATTTTATTTATTTCAACTAAGTTTCGTGAATAATTTATTTATAAATTGTAGGCTTAAGTTGGTAGAGTCATACATGTATTTTTTTTTTTTTTTTTTATTTAACAATTAGAATTTATTTAAATTACTTTAAATTTAAGACAAGAGATTACGTTTCTTATGGAAGTGTTGTTGAAATGGGTATTAAAATCTACATAATTTTACCGCGTTATCAGTATATTATTCTAATCATACGTATATACATTAAACATATGTTACTAACGGCAGATCGATCGGTTTCTTCCAGTTTGTTGCTTATTAATCGTTATATTAGAATGATTTTTTCTTAATATTGTAATCAAGATTAATTTCAAAATTGAAAATGACTGAATTTTAATTTTTTTAACTTCTGAAACAGGATATTCTTGATATTACAGGAACATAAAAACTATTAAAATTTTGCGAATTATTTAATCATAGTGAATATTAGTTGTTTTACTTTCTAATTTGTTTTTAGCTGATAAATATGCGATTGGCATTACTATTCGGTAATGTAGTAACAAAATAAAAATATCTTTTCTATGAGGAAAACGACTAAAGGGGGGAAGTATATAATTTTTTACTAACGCCAGATCGATCTGTTTATTCTAGTGTGTTGATTATAATCTATAGTTATAATAATAAAACTATTAACAATTGTTATATTAGAATCGATTGCTGTTCTAAATGTTGTGTTTAATAAATAAAAAAGAATTAATTTTTTTTTATTAAAAAAAAAAAAGAAAAGAAAAACTCTAAGTATAATAGGGAACATTATTATTTTTAAAAAATAGCGAATTGTTTAATCATGGTAAATATTTTTTGTTTTACCCGGTAATTGGTTTGTATTAGTTATTTGCGAATGGTATTACAATTCGTCAATGTAGTAAAAAATTGAAAATAATGTAACTACGAGATAGATGACTAGTGCTGGATTGACTTCAAATGAAAAAAAAAATAGAGGTTGAATTTACCGTCCTAAATAGTGATGATGTTGACAGAGGAGCGTTGCTTCAACTATTTATGGGGGATGGGACAAAAATAAAAAATTTCCCAACAATTTCGTTAGAATTTTCGAACGACTTTGGCCAAATATTGGAAATCTTTTGGAAAATTCATAGATACTAGACATCACTAAATACTTGCAAGCACAGATTAATAATTGATATTTTAGCAAAAAATTTTAGAACTACCAAGAAACAAGAATACCAAAATAATAGAATACTAAGTCAATATATCAGACCTTTTGAATTAAACATTTTACTAGAAACAACTTGACCAAATCTACTACATATTTCTCAAATACCACTCAGGATATAATGACTTATGTTCTCTGGTGATGACATGGAAAGCCAGTTCGATGTACAAATTCCTTATGAGCAACCCGTATCGGCTGTAAAATATGTAACCACATGTAGAGGTCAACAGGGAAGCTGTTAAGAAATACAGGAAAACTCATCCTGAAATTAGCAGAAAAGCGATTAACAAACATAAGGAGAGCCAACCTGAAGTTAAAAGAAATGCTGTACACACATATACTGAGAATCACCCAAATATTCATAGAGGGGCTGTACAAGAAAACGACTAGCTGAAGTATAAGAAAACGTATTCAGAAAATAATTCTCATGTTAAACGTGTAGCTGTCACAAAACACGATGAAAGACGTTCAATGGAAAGGTTACAGCCATGGACAGTGAAGAAACATTCAGGTTACAAGTATAACCCAAAAACTGAATATGCGAAAGACAAAACAGTCGATATTGGACAACGGTCAATTTGCAATTGGTGTTATGCTTTAAAATGGAAGGACGAGATCCTTGCCCTGTGCTGCAGTAACGAGAAAGTATAACTTCGTCGCTTTCAAGTATATCCTAAACACATGCACAATGTCAACATTTAAGGTGCGAGGACAGGTTTAATGATACTAAATCGTAGCGGAGCACGGGTATTTTCAGCTAGTTATTAGATAGAAACAAACTTTAAAATCACACCTATTATAAAATTAACGAAGTAACAAGTAATTAATTACAACAAATGTGTAAGATAGTGCGAATCAAGTTATATATTGAAGGAAACCAAAATGAAGATAGTGGGCCACGGTCCAAACAGTCACAGTTAAAACAGGATTTGTGGGGCACTAGTTCATTTGCATTGTATAAGGTCGTTTATTGTCTGGGCTCAGGTACAACCTCACTACAACGAATAGCCGAACATATGCAAGACCTTGGAATTTACTCTTTACCCTATTCTTCATGGCATGATGCGATTAATTTTTTTTTGTTTTTGAAATTCCTCGAATTACTCATAAAGCTGGTGGTGATAGTTATAAGGATAAGAAAGGTTATAACAAACTGACTGCTGTTTGTATATAAAATTTTAACAACTCCATATCCTCCAACTATACTAGGAGAAGATGGGCGGACTAATGAACAGGTTTTACTACACTACTAAATTTTACTATAACTTAAAAGTTGTGCGAGTATCGTAAAACGTGGTTACTTTGCCCTTTCAGGGTAACTTTGTACTCAATCTTTCAGAAAAGTAATCATTCTATCATTCAGGTAATTTTAATATTAATAAAGAAATACAAATATTAAAGGTAAGTTGGTGTTTCAAGCAATAAATGATTTATTTTTAATCTCACAACTAAGCTGGTGCAAAGTTAGAGTTAAAAATCCACTAATTCACTAAATCTTGATAGTTCAAGGAAAAAAAAAAAAAAAAAAGAGCAATTTTAAATATTGCTCTTAAATTGAAGATAACGATATAGCTATCATATCATAATAAAATAGGTATATAGTTTCTTTTCTCATGGTCCACGACCACATTGGAGCAGTTAAATCAATCCATATACACTACAGCCTTTACAATATTAGCTGTGATGTTTTCTCAACCTCCTCTTCTCTTCCCAGAACCTCCTCATTCTTTCGTTTGACAGTTTTTAATTTTAGTCTTGTATCTCTACTTCTCAGAATCCTCTTCTCTTTTCTCTCTGAAATTGGTTTCATTGTTATATTAAGGTATTTTAAATCATCCTGGACCTCAATGAACCAGTTGTTCTTCATTTTACTTTTGCAAAAGAAATTTAATAATTGTTTCAGTAGTCTGGTCTCTGGTAGTCCTGATATGTTGCCGAAAAAGGCAATTCTCCTTTTTCGCATTGTATCCGTAATTGATTGATTTTCTCGATGGACTATTTCAATAGGTAGCATTTTTTAGATAGTTATGTAATAATAATAATGCTTGTACACAAGATTTTTATTTTTTAAATATATATTTTTTTATAGGAGAGCCTTGCTTCCCTTCATGAAATTAATATGAGACATAGTAATCATTAATAATTAATAATTAATATTATTCAAACATATAGTCAGCTGTTTAAATAACTAATTTTACTAAACAATTTTTTACTAATGTTTTTAGTCACTATTTTAAAAGCAAACTCAGAATGTTTGAATTTTTCTTCTGATCCAACAGTACTTAATTTTTATCCAACCGTTCCCAAAAAGTGATTATACCTCGAAAACCTCACTCATCTTTACTACCACTCTCGCGAGGAGTCCCCCAGGGATCTTCTCTTTCACCTACCCTATTTTCTATTTATGTTAATGACTTACCGAATAGCATCCACTACTCCCAATATCATCTTTATGCTGACGACTTGCAAATATATTTATCCTTTCATCCTTCAAATATGCTAGAAGCGGCTTGTAAGCTACAGAAAGACATAAATAGCATTAAACTTTGGGCAGGAGAGAATAAATTAAGTCTGAATCCAGAAAAAAAACAAAGGCTATCCTCATTAGGTCAAAACCTCACCTAAAAGCTCTTCTTTACTATCCACTGCTTTTCCTCACAAACCGTCCAATTCATTTCCAAAATTCCATTAAAAATCTGGGAATAACTTTCGATCAACATCTTGCTTGCAATAACCATATCTCTCAAATCACGAGGAAATCTATTTTTATTCTAAAGCCACTTTCACATTACCATTGAGTACTCGAAAGCTTTTAGTATCACTCATTTTTCCTAACTTTGACTATGGATGCATAGTATATGGAGGACTGTCTGATGAGCTCGAGATGAGATGTAAAAGAGTAATGAACTGTTTTATTAGATTTATTTTCGGGATCTCTAGACGTTCTCACATATCTCACAGGTATTCTGAAATTGGGTGGCTTTACCCCAGTTTTCGACGTCAATACTTCCTGGGTGCTCTCATATTTCAAACCTTGAAAACCCCCCTATATCCATGACCTCCTTGCTCTGCGCTCCTCCATTCACCTCTTAAATACTAGAACCCAACCCATCAACCTATACATACACTCCTGCGCATCGAACTGCATCCTTCCAGAAATCCTTTATCATCCGTGCTTCCTCTTTATGGAATTCATTGCCCATCACAGTTCGAAAAAGCTCCACTCTTACTTCCTTTTAACATAATTTATTTCTTTATTTTTAATTCATTTATTTATTACCTCCTTAATTTTCAATCTTCCGAGCTAATGTTAAACATGAATATTTATGTAATATACATTATAATAGTATACATGAGATGTATCCTTTTGCAAGATGTCTCAGTTATTTTGTAACACCTAATTTAATTATTAATCAACTTTTATTATTATCTATTATTATTTTTTTTTTTATAATTAATGATCAAAACCAGATGATTGTCCTATGTACTGTAATCATATCTTCTTCTTAGGGGACAAGTAGTCCCAGAATAAAGTTCATTTTCTTCTTTCTTCTTCTTCTTCTACTTAGCTTAGACGCTATCGAAATGTTACAATCATTTCAGTGTGTAGCTCATTAAGGGAATAAATTGAGGAAAACATCGATTCCAGGAGCGTTCTTGAAACATCCAATTAAATTGGCTTCCTTAGTTTTTATAACGGTCCTTGTGATGAAGCAGCCAGTCAACTGTCCATGAAGTAGGTTCAAATATGTACAATCCACTGGTGCTTAGTATGTTTTCGAAAGGATTCGTTCTGGTTGTCTTATGAGTCAGCTGCAGTCTAATCAATGAATAAGCAATTTAGAAATTAGCAGAAATTGTTTTGTGATGATTATGTAATGTCAAAAACAAATTACCTTGAGATTTATGGAACTCAAAAAGTGTGGAATTCAAACATTGGAGAATTGTGCTTCAAGTAATCAATAGTATTACACCAATAAACGACCGTTATTTACCAAGACAGTCATATATTAATATGTAAATGAAAATAATAGCTTTCATTTTTTTTTTACTTTTTTTTACAATTCTTGACATTTACTTGATATTATCGGTTTTATGACTTTTTTTATTCATTTTACATTTGGATTTCATATTATTATTTTGTTTACAAATCGAAAACTACACATAAAGAGTCAATTTGAAAATATATATTCTTAGATATATTTTTTATTTTATATTGCTCCAAAAAAAAACAACAAAAAACAGTGGTTAACTTTATAAAAGCTCTTAATGTTTTCTTATTAAATTTATTTTGTCTTTTTCTTATTTCTCAAAATTAATATGATACGTTTTCAGTGTTAGTTAATCTGAAATTCCTTAAATGTTATACAGAACTATATACTTCATTTACATATCTTGCTCAATGAAAACGTATTTGCTTGTTTCTTTATCGATTCATATTTACAACTATATAAAATAGACACATCAAGGAAATGTGAAATGAATAATTAAAAAAAAAAAAATTGAAAAGTTTCTTTAGGAACATAATATATGATATTTCCTAAACGTACACTTCCATTTTTAGGACAATTTAGATTATTTTCTTTGAATATTTTCTCCATTCCAGATAAAATTCATTCCTCTATAAAATAAACATAAACAATAAAAAAATAAAATAAACATATATATATATATAATTTTTTTTTTTTTTTAACATAGAACGGATTGTAATTTATTTATTTTGATTATATCTCAAAGAGATAAATTTGCTTACGTTTCAATCACGATTTTCTTAAGATGTAATTAAAAATAAATATTTCTTAAACTAAAATGTTATCACAGAACGAGGATAAGTAATAAACAAAAAATTAAATATTATTGTTTCTCACTAATTTTTCATAAATTTAAAAAATAATGTACATCTGGTGAAACTAATTTATTTAGTTTTTAATTTTTATAATCATAAGAAGTAATTAATGACAATGATTTAGAGAATTAAGTTATTAATGAAGTCCTGGGTATATAAACGAACACTTGTCTCATTTACGTTGTTTTCAAAATCTACTATCAAAACCCTCTTAAAAGATTGGACTTGAGCGGAACTTTGAATGGGCGGTGGTGGTACCCGCATGACAGCTGATAAAATCTGTTTCTCGTCCATTGTTAAAATGAATAATTGCCCGAATTTTCCCATTATACCATCAAATCGGTGATTTTTTATTATTTTTCATTCGAAAATAATGTTTTAAGTGTATCATTAAGAATGGTAGAGAAATGTAATGTATTTTTATTTAAAAATAACTATTATTTCTCGGAAAAAAAGCTCTTAAATGAATTTAAAAAAACAAACAACTAAAAACAAAACAAACATCGCCTGGATCACACACTAAAATGAAAAAAACTATTGAAATAAACTTTTATGTTAATTGTTATTTGTTAATGACTTAAAATGAATTAACACTTGTTAATGTCCCTGGAATATGATAATTAGTCAAAACATAAAAGGCACATGGACTGATTATAGAATATTTAATTACACAAATTAGTAATTTGTAAATATTTTGCCAATTCAATCATATTTTGCTTAGTAGAAGATTAGTTCCGAATCACAGTGATCATCAGTTCTAAAAACATACGAAAATTTAAAATAGCAATTTGATATAGGTTATATTTATTAAATTAATAATCAAACCTAAGATGCTTGAATCAAATACATTTATGTACTCACTATGATTTCTGAAGCGAAGGAAAAGACATGCATTACATATTTCTCCGGAAGAAGTGAACAAAAAAAAAAAAAAAAAAAAAAAATGGGTAGAAGATGGTTAGGTAGATAGAGATTTTTTTTAAAGGGTTTATTACCGATAGGTTTTTCTGTTCATGCCCAAAAAAAAAATGTAACAGAACTATTAGAAATATTATTTTAAACAAACAATGAATGCCTAAAGAAGGAGAAAAAGTTAGCTTTGAATTGGAAGATGAATAAAGGGGTTTCTCGGTCTTTTACATATTAATTTCGTTTTATTTGTAAATGTCTGTCAATTAAATGCCAATGACTGTCAAAAGCCCATTGGCCGTTGTACTTAAAAATAAAACAACAGTTAAAACGTGTGCCTTTTACCTTCTTGAAATATCTTCAATATTCCAAGCATCTGTTAGATAATTTAATTACATTTTAGTTCTCTTTGTAGAGATACAATTTAAAACGTTATGTATTTTATATGTACAGTGATATTTTATATGAGTGGACATAAACTAAGTATTCGACTGAGTCAGGTAAAAGGACATTGCAATCCTATTCTCAAGCCAAATACAAAGCCATGCTCATCCTGTATAAAATACAAAGAAATATGTTGAATACTAATAGGTAAAATATTCCCGAGCTCCCAAGGAATTGATCAAGGATGTAGTTTGAGCCCATTATTGTTCATAATAAACGAACAGAAGGTTGTGGTTTCGAATCCCCAACTGGGCAGTTTAAATTTATTTTGTTACAGAATCTTGATTTTTCCACTCTGGCTAGAATAGGATAGTAACCTGTAGGGTAATCCACCCTTCCTGTCCTATTTGGAGTGCATAAGGACGTTACGCCCAGAAATACAAAACAATTATAAACTAAATAATACTAGTACATTTTTCTATCTGAGGCGTACTGTGGCCATTAAATTAAATATTGAGCAGATATTAATTTTTGTTTTGTAATTATTAATTGATATTTACAAACGTATACATAATATACAACAAGTAAATTTGATGAAAATAATTTCTTTTAATTTTATTTAAATAAAATTTTAACATTAGAAAGTCTCTTGGCTATCTTTTTAGACACCTCGGAGGGTTATCGGGAGTGGAGTGGGAAGCAAGTTGAGAAACTAGTGGATTTGAGTGGGTATTAAGTTTACAATGAAATGATAGGTATCTGGTCAAGTCAGCAACATATGAGACATAAAGATCTGTGATTGGCTTGTTCCTCTGCTTTTTCCATGTCAGATGCGGCCCATGAGCCATCACCTCGTCGGAGGGGATGGGAGATGGGCTTGGATTTTAGGATCTTTTTTGTTATGTTCCAGAGGGAATTATCATGAGCGGAAAGGGACGAGAGGTGAGTATGCAATGACCGGGCTACTAAATGAAGCCAATTCGCCTTGGCTATTTCTTGTACTAGTTAATTAACGTGCAACGATCAGATGGATGTCTTGTCGTTGCCATACTGCTCTATAATAGCGCTGGGCATGGATGAGTCTAAAAGGTCTTGTTGTAATACGGGTTTTGTTTTAGGGTTTGGGGGTATTAGTCGGTGAAGACTGCTGCCCAAGTGGCTTGCTGGATTGAGGTAGTGAAGGAGTGAACAGCATCATCCAGTTTTTCACGGTTTTCATGGAAACTCTGAGGTCTATGTGATCGGTCGGATTTGTTGGAAGAGCTTCCAGTTGACTGGACCTCTGATAAATGAGGAAAAGGGGTGATTTAGGAACTGGTGATATGGATAGGTTTAATCTTTAATGGGCTATGGCTCAGATGAATAGGGTCACGTCTAGGGCGAGTGTGGATGAAGAACTGAAGATATTTGGGATCGCTAGGCCTCTTGGGGATTTAAAGATAAATCTAGGAGAGCGGGGATTACGATTAGGCTACTGGTAGGCCAATATGTGGGAGAGTCGAGATAGAGAGAGGAATTTGGTAAGGACGAGCATAGAAATAGTGGAGGGGAATCAAATGTGTCGGCTCTACGGGAGTTGAGTTGTTCTGGCTACCCCTATTGCTGGGCTGTTGTGGCATTTAGGTCTGCTCCTAAAATATAAGGGTTTGTCCTAGGGAATTCAAAAAAGGAATGTCCGTGGGATTCGGGCAATGGATTTATTAGGAGGGGAATACGCTGACACAATTAGTTAGTAGGGAAAGAAAGGAGTTTGAATTGTGAAAGCAGTGGATTGAAGGAAATCATGGACTGGTAAGGGGAAGATAGTGTAGTGGGCAGGGATTGGTGTATGATGGACAGCGGATCCGAGCTGGGCTGTTCCATCTGGGTGGTGCAGGTCGATATGTTTCCGTCACTGACTGTATGTTAAAATAGGACGTTTGTTGGTTGTCTTGTTAGTGAATGGGGACAGTGTCTGTCCTGAATATCACGGTTCCTTTACGCATCTCGTGTGCTTACGTCCGGTAGTGTGATTTCGAACACCATTTACGGTCCATAGAAAGTGAGTCGAGAAGGACTTAAATGGGGACCATTAAGGATTTCTGGGAGGTGATTAAAAATGTGGATAAAGCAGATTGAAAAGTAGGGGTAGAGAGGGCGTAACTATGCTTTAACTTGAGAGGAAAACGACAGTATATGGTGAGGTCAGAGGACCAATCGGACGTGTTCGAGGAGGGAGTGTTAATGAATCTGATGAGGATTAGGGTTATAACGGATTAAGCTTTGGATGAATGCGGAAGGACATGCGGGCATTGGGGTTCTTGTTGTGATGCAAGCGGTTTCAAGGCTGCCGGTGCTGGAACCCTTTTATTTGAGATTTTGTGAGGTTAGGTTCTTTCTGAAGCCCTCTGAAATCATTCAGAGAAGGTTAACTGCCTCGCATTTGCCTTGTTTTGGTGAATTTCTTATGGTTCGGTTCTTGATTTGCGTCTCGGATTGGACTTCTCCCGCTCTATCATTATTCTCATCCTATGTGTGTTTGTTGCACTTCTCTTGGATTCTTTCAAGGTTTTGGTAGGTGTTTGATATCCATTTTGTTAATAATTTGCCTGTGTTGGCGGTTGTTTTTTGAGGCCGCGCCTTGAGGAAACGTGGCCAATGGGTGCACAAAATGCCACGAGAAGTTTGTTTCGTGGAATTTGCCTGCATGTATTTCTTGCGGTGATTTATGTTGTTCACCCACACTCGCCCTCTATACACGAACGTTGTAAATGAGGGCAATAGCCCCACGTTCTTGGTGGCCCATATGCCTCGCGTAATGGATAAGTTTGTTTGTGACATTGAGGAGCATTAAGGATTTTAGATTGTAAGAATCCGATACAAGAAGAATTGAAATGTTTAGTGGAGCCCCAAAGCTCAACTCCGTATGTTCAAATGGGTCTTATAATGGTCATATAAATAAGGCTCCAGTAATTTATTGGGAGCTTTGAACGCTTGTCTAGTGAAGTTGGAGCAGTCAGAAACAAATTAGTTTCTTGTCTTTTAAATCTGGTATGATTTTAAATTTTAGAATAAACTATTAACAATATGTCAATGATATGCAAATGTATTTTGCTGTTTTATTATTTATCAATTTATAAAACATAAATATATAAAATTTGTGAACACTACCATAAAATTATTTCTCTCCTCCATCACTATCAAACGATTGCCATTATTACCATATAGAGAGGAGTCCTGCTGCCCTGGAACGAGGAGGCAGGATTAGGAAGAGCAGGGATTAAACCCTGGATTGGGTTGACCACCTGGGTCTCACACATATACCACATAGTTCTATGCGCATCCAGCACAAACATCAATCCATTTAGTAGTCATCACCTTTCATTGACTGGATTATATTGTTCATCAAATTTACAATCAATATATATTTATACTATATGTTCTAAAATACAAATTTCATTTTATATGTTATTTCGTATACAGGGTGAGTACCTCTAATTGTAAGTGTAAAAAAAAGAAATTGGGTGAAACTTGATCAAAAATGAAGAAAATTGCCGCAGACCTTACCTTTCTGTACCAATACAATGCAGATATACGCTGATTCAAAGACTTTTTTCAGGAAACCACATTTTTTCACCATAAAAGGTGTAATATCTCCACTTTGTTTAAATATTTTTTAAATGTTGACCACATTTTCGGATTAAGCATAAAATTTTCTATAAGAGCAGAATACATGTAACCTTGAATTTTATAAACTTGGAACCTAAAGAACAGCTTGATCTTCACCTTATTTAGGGAGGTTACAATGCCTTATAATACTTCAACGCTCACCGTTTGTCGAAAAAAACTATCCACAAAACTATAAATCTCACAAAAACTTTAAAATTTAACCAGCTTTTATATCGTATGATCAAATTAATGATCCGTATCGTTTTCATGGAGAAATTTACTTTTAAAACCGGAAAAACATGGTGTTTTCATTTGACATACAAATCATTTACTTGTGTAAATAAGATATTATGATAAACGCTTAATAGCAGTATCCATTTTAAACATTATAAACTTCATTGAAATAAAAATCAATGAAAAAAGTTATTGTTTAATAGAAAATAGAGGAAACATCAACTAAGCGATACCAGATTATATACTGTTACATTTATCAATTTATTATTATTATTTAGGATATATTTTATTAGATTTTCAATGTAAGGTCCTATGAACATAGACCTCAATTTGCCATTAGCTTCTGAATGCAGATGATGTTAAAGAATACCAATTTTTGAGGTGAATTTTACCGACAGATGAGTCCGTTTTTACAGGGAAAGGCATTTCCATGAAAAGTATCGTTGGTTTATTCATTTTTGTACTGCTTTGGAATAGTGTTTGGAAATCATAGTTTGCCCAACTATTTTTTTTAATAATTTATTTATTTTTTATTCTTTTATTTATAGAAATTTACAACTGTTGAAGGTTAACCAATTTTTATTAATTTTATAAAGTTTCATTTAGTTTGTTATAAACTATTTATAGATTAAAATTCAGGATAAATTTGAAATTTTGTTTAATTGAATTTTCATTCAGATATTTTTTTCTTGTGTTTGGTTTTTTTGTTACTCTTTTTAATGTGAAATATATAATTATTTTGTTACATTATTGGAAAGGATTATTTCTTTTTTTTTTATAGGTTTCCAATTTTCTTGTGTTTTTTTTTCGTTTTAATAATTAAGAATTCTGTAGAACCAGCTGGAAAGCGGACAGTGGAAGGCTGCCAATAACGGTAAGCCCCTCGTCCCAACAGCTAGAATCTCCGTTTTAATTCATTGTTGAACGGTGCACACATTCGTTGTCATTTGATTAATATTTCATGTTTAATGGCCTTGTTCTAATTGAGTTCGCACTCGTAAAACGAGATTGTACAAAAATCACGCGTGTAAATGGGAGTAAAGTAGTGAAATGATATTAAAAAAAAAATATCGTTTAGGAAAGTAATGATAAATCTTGAAATACAAACAAAAAATAACCGATTAAATATGAACAGTTTATTAAGATAAGAATAAATTTTTACTTTAATGTATTTGAGTTAACAGTGATCCATGATTGATTTTATACAGTACATTGGCGCAGTAGCAGATGCGGTTGGTATCTAAATTCTAAGTGAAAAAGTAGTCATCATATTTCCCGTATTTCTTCCGCCAACCTTTCAGATTGTTTTTTTTTCACCTCATTTAACCTTTCCTTTCCCCCTTACTCAAACAGAATCTGAGATGTAAAAGCCTGCAATGCCTCTAGTCCCGTCATGCATTTATACGATCTTGAAGATGTCGCAGCATTTAACTGTTTGAAATTGAAGGCAAGTAGATGTTACATGACACTGCGATCAGAAGCAATATATTTTTATTTAAAATAAGTACATTAAAGTTATTGTAAACACCTTTAAATTGTTTTTATTAAATAGTATATAATGAAATATTTTACCTCGATGAAGTAAATAACTACCCTAAATTTGTTTAAAAATGAAACTAAGCAGTCATTGGATTCATGAATTATTAAAAAAAAATGTTGAAGAAAATGTAAACGAATAAAAGCCGTAATTGGACCGGAATAGGAATAAGGCTTTTATTTAATTTAATTTGACATTATTTCGTACAATTGAATATTAAATTAAGAATCCACTGGATTCTAAGAGATTCAAATTGAACCCTTAAGGTATATTTATTTAAGAAAGACCACCCCGTAAAAAACAAAACTAAAAATATTTAAGAGTCTCTTAGCCTGTAATTCACCAAAAGGCTTTCTTTTTAGTTTTTAATTGTTGAGTTTAAAGGAGTATTCTTTACCCGCGTATCAGGTTTTGATACATTTGATAACTATTTTGAATTTATTCGATTATAATAGTACTTGAATGAAGTCTACGACTTAATCAATTTTAGACAACAAATATATGCTATTTATTTATGATATAATAACTAACAATCAGATTTATAATGTACGGTTAAAAAGAGGATGAGAGGAAGACGAAGGTTAAGGTGGCAGGAAAAGGTGGGCAACTGCTTGAAACGACTAGGAGAGAGATGTTGAAGGAGGGCGGAAATAGACTAGAAAGGCTTCGATTCGATAGTGAGGCCAAATAGTAAAAAAAAAAAAAAAAAAAACTAAAAGATCTTACTGGAACTTAAAAATATAACCTTCAGAAATATATTAACTTTTGTTTTTCCTGTACTCAAAGATACATCAAATTCCATAGCTACTAGTTTAGTGTAGAACAACTCATGTCGATGTTAGGAACAGGAAACGATTGCTTACATACAATTGGGATTATAGAAGATCCTTTTTGGTATATATATATATATATATATATATATATATATATATATATATATATATATATATATATATACACATATATAACTTATAGAGGTATGAAAGGAAACCTTGACATATTGATAAACATAATAAAAGAATAGTGACTTATTGTTAATACTCACATGTTTGTTATCAGTAAATAATGATTCCTTCATCCAAGGAACTCCAATCCCACTTCATAAACCTTCAAGACTGCTTTCAAATATGGAGATTTAAAATGAATCCAAATAAATTCCATCAAATAATCTTTACCCTTCATCTTAAACCTACGACGTCAATTAAATAAGAAAACATTTATACGATTGAAATTAAGACCTCCAGACAACAGAGGACAACAGCCATCTTCAAGTACCGAGAGGTAAAACAAGATAGGAATCTTTCATTAACTTTTTTTTCATTTGTTTGTAAACCTTCGCCTGCTCCCAGAAGTAAAGAAATTGGAAAACTTTAACCAATAACTGAAGTTTTATTTGTTTAAAAATCTTGTATTGAAGTATGAAATTGTGCATTATTTCTTCAAAGATATTTTCATGCAAAGCAATAATTTACAACCTGGTTAAAATTGCATTGATTGGGTGGTTGAAAATTAAAAGTAAAAGCATAATTGGACATCCAATCTTTAATTTTAATGAATGAGTAGGTAATCCAGATGGACATAGACTGTTAAGATAATCTTGCAGATAATGGTCCGCATTGTCGGTGTTTACAACAAAAGGCCCATGAATCATATTTTTACACATAATGCCAAAAAACAAAAAAAATAGAAGTTTTGATTTGGTAATAACTTTTATATGGGAGAAATAATTTTATTGATTTCCTCTAATTGGATTTTAAGCTCGCCAACTATCGGTCAATTTTCAAACTTCAGTGTTATCTACATATGATTATTTTTTTTTAAACAACAAATAAATTCAAAATCAGTAGGTTTTATTATTGATAAACCTTCCTGGAACTGGGGAGCAGATGTGGCATTGTATGTTTTTTCTTGGTTCCATAAATTAATAAATAATCTCGATTAACTAATACAGAAGTGTACGAAATAAATCGGTTATTGAATAAGATAGCATTGTGAATTATGATTGTGAAGGGGTGAGATAATGAATGCCTGCCTACAGCTATAAAGGGACTGCCTAATGAAGACGTCCCACCTTTATCGCCACCCCCGGGGTTTATAGCTACTTTCAGCTGTAGTGGCCTCTATCAAATTTTAATTCCCACCCTAAGTACTGTACCACACATATCTTCCCTACTTCGGAACACAATCTTAATAATATAAGATTTTCTCTGAAGGGCAGGCTATATCCATAGTATTATAATTATTATGACCAAAGTCTTGGCTAGGGTCTTCTCCTCTCAGCCGACTTCCTCTTAAGATGGGTTCTACTATCTAGATAGAACTGATAAATAAAACATAAAAGTAGAAAGTTTCTAAGTATATTGGAGTATGAAGATTACGTAAAAAAAACTAAATAATATGTTGGATTATTAATTAATTCATTTATTCGTAAAGTATTTTAGATTGTTATAAATTCTTCTCCAATTTTAAAGAGAAGACATCATACTATTAAATAAAATAAATACGATTATTATTATATTAATTTACGTATGTTACCTAATTTAATAAAAAGTAATAAATACGTGTTATGTTTTTTCTTGTTTTTTTATATCTATTTATTGAAATTTACAACAGTATAAAATATATAAATCAAGTAAATGTGTTGATAACGAATACAATAACACGCCAGAACTTGAAAAGCAATACTCATCAGTAGCACTTCAATAAAAACACTACACTAGAAGGTCATCTTCTTTTCAGACGCATCGGAGGATTATCGGGAATGGATTAGGAAGCAAGTTGGGAGAGTTGTGGATTGGAGTGGTTATAGAGCTTACTATGAAAGGATAGGTATCGGGTTTGGGCTTAATCAGCGACATATGGAATATTAAGATCTTTATGGATAAGTTTATTGGTGACAAAGTAAGGTGCATTGAGAATTTTTCGAAGAATTTTGGATTGCACGGGTATATAATATCCCCAAAATTATAAGATTTCCAACAGAAGCCACATTTTTCCAATCTTGAAATGAATCTACTTCTGAGTGTGACAAATATAGATTTATAGCGTTACTTTCGGTAGACTTCCTGAGTCAGACTAATATTATGCTTAAACAAATACAACTCCTGTTTTCCTTCCCTATACACGTACCAAGCAGAGTTTTGTTGAGAAGAGAGCACATCGGACCAGATATTTATCCTGAAACTTTTAATTGAAAAAGTATGGTTTTTGGTATTACTTGCGGTTTTTGGTGGTTTGCTCCTTCTAACAGTTACTTTTCTCTAACCAGTTACTGTTTAACTGGCGCGCATTTTAGGGATAAACATTCGAAATTAGAACTCAATTTTCCCTTTATCACCACATAGTAACTTAGCCCCGATGTTTTCCAGCCTTTAAAATTCCCTCACCGTTTTTCACTACGCTCCATCCTTTTAGCAAAAGTAACCACAGATTGTTTACTATATTATATTATAATATACTATATTTATCCATATAAATAATATCCTTAATAAATTATTTATATAATATTATTAGATTTCTCACACCTTGCCATTTATTTATGGCTTCTCGGGCTTTTTGCTATTGCCAATTTATATAAATATTAAATTTAAGCACTTTTATTCATTTCTTTTCTGGCTATTATTTTCACTACTTTTAGAGTACCATGTCTATTTAATATTAATATAACAATTTCAAATTTATTAAATAAAATAATATTTTAAACATTAAAGTATAATTTACAAAAGCATCCAGTGCGATTTCCTTTTGCATCTAGAATATAATCTGAGGATCTCGTGCTGAAAAGAGGGAAATTTGGAAGCCTTAATTTCGAGTGGGTACCGCTAGAATGTGAGCCTGTTAAACAGTAACGGGTTACCGAAAAGTAACTGTTAAAAGGAGCAAGCCAGCTCTTAGCAAGTAATACCGTTTTTTTTTTGTTGTTTTGTTTTTAATCACGACGGAATTAGGATTTCCAAAGAAGTTTCTAGTTTTCCACATTGCAGTAACCCTGCAATGGGTGCATGTATTTCTACGGGTCCCATCTCTCGACATAACGCGTAGTATCATTAATATTTATACATACATGTTCAGTTATCCTTATATAATGTAAAAATATTTTAAAATAATATAGAAATTATCGTTGAGGGAATATGAAATATAAGCAATGATTAATCGATGGAATTGGAAGTTAATTAATAAATACAATTTAAAAAAATATTAAAAGGTGGAAAAAAACGAAGCTAAAAAAAAATAAATAAAAATAATATATAAACAAATAGAGGTAGAATTATAGATAAACTGTTCAATTGTTGAGTTCCATATAATCAACATGATCCACAAATGCATCAAACTCATCAAAATATTTATCTAGGAGATCCTTCTTTGAAGGCGGCCATTTGTCTTCGTTCAGTAGGACTTTGGATATCAGTTTGTATCTGCGTCTTTCTAAATTTCTGCAGTCATAAATAAGATGATCGTAAGTTTGTTCACTGTTCCCGTCACAGTTACAAATGCTGTAGTCAGTAAGATTAAATCTGTTTATGATACTTTTAGATCCGCCGTGTCATGTCCAAAATTAAAATAAGGACCATTATATACGGTCCCAAAAGTAGAGTGTTAGTTTAGGGAATGATGACGGAAGCCTTTGGTGTGAGATCAGGAATAGTCAACTAGACCCTAGAAAGGGCTATACGAGAATGCTTTAGGGTTCGATGCGGAGTTTACATAGGAATGATACACATATACTTTGTATGATCGGCTGACATAACAGTTCTGGGTAGTAAGAAAGAAGATATCCATACGCTGGCGTGTAAACTGATCCCTCTAGCAAAAGGTACTGTCTGAGTAGTATACCAAAACAGAACGAAGTACATGATTGATTGTAAGCCAAAATACCAAGTTTCCCATTTTATTAAATATAATTTAAACAAAATTTTCCTAATATAATACATTTTTAAATGAATAATAATAGCCCAACTTTAGTGTATAGTACAATTACCTGAAATAAAAAAAGCATTTTTTGCAGTATTTGATAAAAGTTACTTGTTTTAAAATGGGATTAGGCATTAGAAGTGAATATTTTCTGATTACATTGTATAAGATATTTTTAATAATTTTATTAGCCAAGAACAGAAACGTATAGTTATGTCGATAATTATAGGAAAAGGAAGTACATAGTTATCGACACAAGTTGATTATAACTGGCGTTAGTAAAGACATCCTTCAGGCAGTTATTACAATCCTGATGAGAAGGACTTCATAGAATCATCTCAAGAACTATATTTCTCTGAGGTCAATAGAATTCTTATGGATTATTGACTACGTATATAATTTACTATAAAATACATATCTTTATTTATATTACTACTTATCGAACAAATCCCTCACCATCAGTACCCATGATCGAGATTGTACGATATGAACGTTAAACTTAAATACTGTTTAACTATGGAGTAATGGTGTTGTTTCTAACTTGGTTTCTAACTCATCTTTTCTTATGTCCTTTTTTTTAAAGAACTTCTTATGTAACTACATTTCTCAAATTGGTATAGGTAGATCTTAATAACCTACATTATATACTAAACTCCGGTAGGCATTTTTTTAAAATACCGTTTTTGCTTTCGAACATATCAAACTCACCAGCATCCTTGTTAGTTTTGAGTTTTGGTTTTGGTTTTCATCTATTTATAATTATTATCATTGAATTATTATTATTTATTATTTTATTATCATTGTTATATTTCATTTTTATTTTTTTCTTCATATTTAGTTTATGAAACTACCCGCTCAACCCCACTACCAGCATCCTTAGTTTTTACATTCCCAGAAGTAAGATACTCATTCCATAAGCCAATTAAAATTTACGTTATGGATTACTTTCTATACGATTTTCGTGATACATTCATTTTTCTCAGCTTATGATTTTTTAATGAAGCTAAAAAATAAAATTATAAAAAAGAAATCAAAATATTTCTCTGTCTTTTTGAATTTTGACCGGGTACTTGTGATTAAACTCCTCATTATCATTAGTATGATGAATCGATGTATGTATAATAATCACATAATTATGTAGAGAACTATCTCGAATAGTAAAGATCGGTTCCTAGGAATCGAGTTTGGGTCAGCGATTGTCGAAACGATTACTTTCTCAATAACCTAGAATCGAAATTTGGAATCAACACATCCATACAACAAATATATATTAAATAAATAATATGTTAAATACTCTTTAGACATTTCAAACACTTAAAAACACTTCTTACAAACATCATTTTGGCACTGATCAGATGAGAAATGGAAGGGGGCCAGTTTCCTTCATAAGACTAATCATTTATTCTTATAAGTGACCCCCCCATGCCATTCTTTGGGCAAATGTAGTGGAAAAGGTTATGGTAAACTTGAATATATAGTTATATTTAAATCCATTATATGTTACCATGATTATTGCCAAAATATTTACTATCCATAATACTATATTTTAAAAACTGTTAATAATTATAAAGTCTTTTAAATTAGAATATGTTGAAATTAAAATCATTCTCCCCTACAGGGACGGGTTATATATATAAAACCACATTAGGAACAAATATCTAAAATACGTTTTATGTTTACTAAACAAACCGTCGAATTCTTCCTACACCCAAACCCTATTCCAAATATTTAGTGCTACTGATTATGTCTTTTTGGCTAGTACGTATTTAAGTCCGTAAGCTAATACTTATATCTACGTGGCCTTATTACTAAGGAAAATGATATACTTGAAGAAATAAAAGCACGACTAACCGGAAGCAATAGATGTTTCCTCGCACTGCAGAAGCCACTAAAGTTCAGAAGATTAAATAACAAAACTAAGATTATAATTTTCAAGACGATCATAAGACCAGTAGCAAACAAGGAAAGTGAAATGATGCTTCAGGTATGGGAAAGGAATGTATTCAGAATAATATATGGACCAGTAAGTGAAGCTGGACTGTGGGGAGTAAGGGAAAATAAAGTAATTCAACATATGTTCCTGAAACAAGATCAGGCTATATTCATTAAGAAGAAACAAATAAAGTGGGCGAGACAAGTCGAAAGGATGCCTAATGGTAGACTTACTATAAGGATGTTATATGGCAAGCTTGAAGGAAGACGAGAAAGAGGTCTACCACGGAACAGGTGGATTGACGGATTGAAGTAAAAAAGGTGAAGGAGACAAGCCCTATACAGAGCTGATTGGCAAAACGTTATTAAATTATTGCATATGAGGCCCAAGACCCAGAGAGTTAGTGATTATGTATCAAAGAAACTACTCTATAATGACCATGCTATTTTTTCCCCCTAACCAGATACATTTCCTTTGATAATGAACTATATTTTCATTCAGATATACCATCTTCTTAACTTCTGTACCTTTCAAATTCTGAAGATCCTTCGAGGCGTCTGGATGGAAGGAGGCCTTACCTTATCTTGTCACATAAAAATTTTACCGAAGTACAACTGTTAGTTCCTTAATCCTATTCGTATGATTCACTTATTGTGTATTAATTGTTATAATTCAACATTTTTGTTATGGTGATGGTTTGTTATGGTACCAATAAATAATTTAATAAAAAAAATTATGAAATTAAAATAACGATTAGAATATTTTTTTCTAACACGATATTATATAACTTTCTATAACTTTTATTATTTTTCATTCAACAAACTAATTTCCACAGGTAAGATATATGGAGGCATGGTGTTTTTGTTCTTTTGGAATAAAAAAAAGTGAGGCACCTACTAGAAGATAGATGGTCCAGGATCTGGCTTGCAAAAACATGACTTATTAATATCAAGCTAAAACTTTTTGAAGCTTCATAATAGCGTGTCCAACAAGAATAGAGTACAGATGAAATATGCACACCAGTAGTTAGCTTGGCGAAGGCAAAAACGATCTTGTCGGGCAGCCATCCTGTTTCAAATATTTTTTGGACAATGGGCTTATCTTAAAAGAATTGCTATTTCTTCTATAGAACCAAAAATTATCTTTGTATTAATTACGCGACCGTCAAACTTGAAGAAAAAAAGTGTCAATTTAAAAATAAAATTCCAACTTATTCTTTTCATTAAAATTAAATTATATCAATTGAAGCTTGTTTAGTAAAATTGAGGGTGAACGTATTTTCATGAAGGTTCTAATGACTTATTATTATTAGCCTCTAACCCAATCAAAAAATCCTAATCTTATTAAATTTAGTTATTCCAAAATTAAAAAACAAAATATTCCACGGATCCCCGTTGAACAGATCCACTAACTACAACTCTATTTGGACAAACGACTTACTTGAAATCCTCATACGAGACTTAAAATATTAAAAGCTGCTTGTCGTTTTCGGCTAATCTAAAATTTACAAGACAAGCACAAAATACCCCAATTAATTACAAAAGACTTATTTACTGGACAATAATTAGACCCATTTGAACATCGAAGCTGAGCTTTGGAGTTCCAAACAAATCCTTCAACTCTTTAAGTATGTAATCCTTACAATCCAAAAATCATTTGATAGTGATAAAGGAGAAAAATAATTTATGGCAATGCTCACAAATTTTGTATATTTATGGTTAATAAATTGATAAATTAAAAATCGACAAAATACATTAAAAAAATTTATGTCATATTGTTCATAATTTATTTAAAAAATTAAAATCCTACCAGAATTAAAATACAAGAAACTTAGTCTAACTCCAACTACTCCAACTTTACTAGGAAAGCGTTTCCAAAGCTCCCAATAAATATATAAATCCCAATAAATAGTAAATATAAATTATTTACATGACAATAATAAAACCCATTTGGACATACGTAGTTGAGCTTTGAGGCTCCTTTAAACCTTCCAATTATTCTCATCTCGAATCCTCATAGTTCAAAACCCTCACTGCTCCTTATTATGTCACAAACAACTTATCCATAAGATCTTAATGTTCCATATGTTCCTGACTTGGCCCGAACTAGATACCTATTATATCATAGTAAACTCCATACCCACTTGAATCCACTAGTCTCCCAACTTTTCTCAAACTCAATTTCTGATAATCCTCTGAGGCGACTAAAAAGAAGATGGCTAAGAGACTTTCTAATGTAAAACTTTTATTGAAGTGTCACTTGTGAGTGGATCTTTACATGTTATTGACATGTCATTGTAATAATTTTTCTCAAATTTACTTGTTGTATACGAGTATAATGTGCACAGTTGTAAATAGGAATAAATAGTTTTTTTTTTTTTTATTGATTAGTTACAACATATACATTAATTAGAAATATTATTAAATAAATAAAAATTGTGTTTATTTTCCGAATATAATTTTTTTTTTTTTTTTAATAAAAAAAAAAAACAATATTTATATTGGGGTCAAAATGAAGATTTTGTACAAAATTATCAACTTAATATAATCAACTTTAAATTTCTAAACTTGATTAGGATAATAAACTGTAATTTAGCTATTGATAAAGTTCAATTCACCTACTTATGAAAGTCTGGTGATGTAATCAGATGGAAGAAATGAATTGAAAGTAATAAATTAATGAGTTTATTTTCGTTGCTGCTGGCGACGTAGGATATTCACGTATGAAGCCTTAAGAAGTAGTTTATGATGATGACGATGATGATGATGATGATGACATGGAGGATACGAATAGAGGCAGCCACCCTGACCAGGACAGAGCTGGAAGAACCCCTTTGAACCAGCTCCCCCCGGCAGAGATCTCCTCTGCCCCTTGGCCAAATGCTTAATTTACCTCATTTTGATGCAGCCAGAAACTTGGGACTGCTCGGTCATCATTTCGTGATTAGACCGCTCCAAACTTGTTAGTGCTAATTCTAGCAGTTCAATCAACGGTTGATGGCCCTCATTCAGGAACTAGTAAACCTAATTTTTTTGCAAAACTGGCCAATATGAATGTTGTTTAATATTTTCATTATGAACATTTTTGTAATTTAAGTAACAACATTAACAATGTTATAGTACTGACTAGGTATGTGTAGCGTAAGAAAAATATCGATGTTCTATATCGACGAAATTTTAAGCTCCGAATATCGATACACGATATATCGGTGACCAAACTTATCGATATATCGTGACTTTTCTTTATTTATTTATTTTTTTTATGAAAGCGATTATAAACATTCCTATCACGCTATAATGATATGCTTTTTTATTTTATCGTTTTAGATAACAATTTGTCTATCAAGACTCCTCGAGTTGTGCTTGTGCTACTATGCATTAAAAAATATATTTTATATTACTTACACTTATACCAAAAAATTAATCAACGCTCTAATATCTTTGAAGAACTGTATCTTAAATGCAGGCTGGCTTCAACTTTCTTTTTTTCTCTTTAATTTTTAAATCCACACATAGGTGATAGCACTCATCCTGTGGCAAGCAGATGGCATGTCAGGCATGAGGGAGATCGGCACCCAGCGGTACTTACTCCCAACATGAAAAATTATATTTAATCAATTTTAACAGAGTAGATCTCTCAACCAACTCCTTTTTAGTCTTCTTCGGGCATTCTCTGGCATACTTCTCGAGGCCATAGTTTGTATTTAGTTGTTGATATATCTTTAGAGTTTGTCGTGAAGTCTTTTGTATGAAGTCTAGATGTGATCTTGTACCATGGGTATGAGTAAGTCTGTAACATTAATGTGTAGTGTGTAATGTTATGTTATTGACATACCAGAGAATGACTGGAAAGTCTATATTTTTTTGATGGTTCCGACTTAAAAAAAAATTATTTTTGAGAAGTCGATATTTGTTTTTCTTAAAAAAACTTTAATTGGCTTGTCTCTTTGGGGGACAGCAAAATATTCGAACTGCAAACGTATCCAATCCATTCAATTCCAATTGCTAAAAACAATAACCAACGCCCCTCCAAAAAATATGTCTCAAATAAAACAGTACATAATGCTCTCAATTTTGTTCTCGATCTCATCCACCTTGAATTTTTGAAATTCCATCGCAACCTTTTCTACCATCCCAAACCTCAGGATCCTTATCAACCTTCTCACAAGTTAAAAGGAAGTGGCTTAGAGATCAATTGTAAAATTCGACATGGAGTCCGGGCGATGGACAGCTTCTCAATCACAGAGTATAGCGCTATTTACTGTAGCACTATCATTTATAGTATTTTTAACTTTAATTTAAATTAATAAATTTTTACTTTTATTATTGTTTCTTTAATTGAAATTTACAACTGTATACTTAAGGTACATACAGCAAGAACATTTGTGTAGACTGATTACAATGAAATATAAAAAATTACTCACTAGTAGCACTTAGATTTTATTTTAAATATATAATATTCGTAAAATAATCACAATTTGTATTTATTTATTAATATTTCTAAAAAATGTATATGGTGTAACTGATCAATACAATTATTACTTTCTTTAAAACCATTTATTCCTATTTACTATTGAATACATTTTATACAATAAGTTCATTTGAGGAAATTATTACAATGACTTGTGAATAACATGGAAAGAACCACTCACTAGTAGCACTTCAATAAAAGTTCTCCTTTAGAAGGTCTCTTGGTCATCTTCTGTTCAGACGCCTCAGAGGATTATCGAGAATTGAGTGTGAGCCAAGTTGGAAGACTAGTGGATTCGTGTGCGTATTGAGTTAACTATGAACGGATAGCTATCTGGTTTGGGCCAAATCCGTATCGAACATAAGTTTGACATAATTAGGAGCATTGAGGATTTTACGAAGGATTTTGGATTGTAATGATTGGATACAAGATGAATTGGAAGATTTGGTGGAGCCCCAATTCCCTATGTACAAATGAGTCTAATTAATGTCATATAAATACGTCTTTTGTGATAAGCTTTGAACGCTTGTTTAGTAAATGTTGGAGTAGTCGCAAATAACGAGCTGTTTTTTTGTATTTTAAGTCTGGTACATGATATTGATATTTTTTAAATTTATTTATTTTTCAATTTATATATTATTGTAATACATAGTATCGTTTGGGGTTCCTTATTTATTTTTTTCTTATATGTAATTTATTTATTGTTGTATATATTGTACGAATGGATCCATGAAGCCTTCCATATTATTTATTGACCTTTTATGAGACAGATTATGTATTACATAATGAATAAAAGTGTTAATAAAAAAAAATAAATAAATTGGATTGACCGCATGGAAGTGTTGGAACATCTTCGACGATCATTGCGTTACCGGCAGCGTGCTTGGGATGGACAGTTCAGGTATCTCTTTTCACCCGGGCAGTTAACACCATTTACCTGGAAGGCTAAATACTAAAAGAGCTAGATGGTGGAGGAGGAAGCGTGGACATTTAGGCTAGCTGGAGAGGATGACAGGCTAATAAGGCTAAGATCTGCTAATTAAGAGAGCTAAGAAGAGAGGCTGGGTAGGGTGCTGGGGGGGTGGGGAGGGGGCGCTATCGACCTGCTCAGCCAGTCGCTCCCGAGCAGTCGTCACGACCGGCCACCTTCTCACTCAGGTAGGCTAGCTGCAATGCGGCCGCAACATATAACTGTGTATATATCTCTCAGCCATGGCTATCTAACTCCCAGCCCTTGTAGCAATCAGTAACTGGGCTCTTATCTACTCTGCCATAGCTACCTAACAATGTCACGTACCAATAGGTAAGGGCCAATTTTCGAAAACATTTTTTGACAAGTAGTGTTCTCTGCCCCTATTAACATGGTATGAAAACCATAATTTCCCCCCCGCAAACTATATCGCTTGTTCTTTTACTTCCCCACAGATATGTAAGGTTTATCACTAATAAATTTAAAAAAAGAAAAAAAGATGAAAGTATCAACATCCATGATACTCTTCAAAATCAAAAATCTTCATCTCAAAAAAAAAAAAAAAAAAATGTTTTCTTAAATTTTAAAGTACGAATTGAAGTTATATTTGAAAGAAGAGAATACATTTTGGTTTTGAATAAATCAGTGTACACCATCCATTTAGTTTTCCTTAGGCGCAATAACAAGCCATAGAGACAATGCTACGGTTCTAGCTGTCCATTCCATCCACAGCTATATCCTTCTTGTCCATTATATCTAAGGCTATAAGTCCTTTGCAGAGTGCGCTATGAAAATAATTGGATTAGGACACAGTAGAAATCACTGAAACGCGTGGGTGAAAGGAAAACATCCATGAACTCATCTCAACGGAATGAATCCAATTAGTGCATTAACAAAGCATTAAAGCTCCATGTATCTTTGTATCTCATTGTGTAGCTGCCGAATCAGTTACATAACCCAATATGGATAAACAAATTTATGTTATATTTACATGTATTCTTAAATGTTTATTACACAAAGTTTATTACCACAACTTTCACTGAAGTGTGGCCAGATACGATTGATGAATGAAAATGATAATGTTAACAATCTAAGACGAGAATCTAAAATTTATTTTTATATCACATCATATGGATTTTTATAATAATCCTATTGCATAGTATTTTTTTAAACTCATAAATTTAAAAGATTAATCTGAAGAATTAATATTACACGAAATACAATTTGGTGAGCTAATCCCGTTTAAACAATTAAGTACTTTGATTTTTGCATTCGAGAGATATAATAAATACATAAATAAACAATAAATTTTATAGCAGTATTCATTTCTCAAATTTTCATATAAAATTTTAAATTGATTTCAAAGATTTGGGCTGAAATGACTATCATCACATGGCTTCCAGTGCTTTTTCTAAGAAAGAGCACTATATTTCTGACATTGATCTCTTTCTAGCTTCTAGATCATTTTATTGATGGATTGCCTTCCACGGATTCTCCTGGACCTTCGACCTTTAAAAAAAATTACTGACCCTGAAATTGATAAAGTTATGTATTGTTTTAGAGAAGATTTAGCTTAAGCCGAAAACGTGGTTATGAAAAAGTCGTTATTTACCTTCAATATATAATAACTATAGGTAAAAAGTTTTGTTTTAGTTTTGTGGCAACATTTTCATATTTATTTGAGAACATTATTAAATTCTAATATATTTTGGAATAATTTGCCAGGATGTAAATTAAAAATATTTTAAAGTTCTGCGTAAAATTAGCACATGCGCTAAGGACTAAGTCCCAAATCCTTACGGCATTGCTGCTAAGGAACGTAAATTTTTTAAAAACTGCTCTTAAGAATGGCCCTTACTTACGACCCATTCCATGTTTTTTTCAGACCATTTAGTTATCTTCTACGAAACTACAAATTTTACTTTTATCTTGCTTCCGTCCTTGCTCTCCCAATGGCATATACATATATATTTTTTATATTTGTTTATTCACGTGTCTTTTTATTTTTCAATGATAAATACATTTTTTTTTAAAAATGGTATGCATTTCCATATCATCGGATATATGTTCGGAGAAATAGAGTATTCTGATGTCACTAATTACTAATTGTGTATATATATATATATATATATATATATATATATATATATATATATATATATATATATGAAGCTAGGCATTTATTTAGGCTCTGGTTTAAAGAAATGTCATTCAAGTCGAAAAAGAAAAACATAATATTTATTTGAAAGGGAACTATAAGCCATTTTAGACTATCGTTGAAACAATATTTTTGTTCGTTTCACAAACTGTACTAAGCCAACTACAGTTTATAAAGCAATTTATTTTAATTTTTATATAAATAAATAATATATCTCGGTGCAGTAGAGCTTTATTTATAAATAATTTATTCTATTTGCTATAATGATTTAATCATCCAGAAATATAATGGATAGAGGTTACGATAGTAGCATTTATTAAAGCATTTTTTTAAAATCTTTTTTCAATTTATTTTTTTCATTTAACAGTTCTAAATGTTATAAAAATTATAAAAATAAATTCACTGTTCAGTCGTGGATTTCTTCCGGTCACTCACGTATTCTACTAAGTGGATAAGCGGCTCTTCATTGGGTTAGAGAAAATCATAGGTATAATCGTAAATTTTGACCATATCTTTTCCCATCGTTGATTTTTTTTTCTGTATAACGTTCGCTCTTGTTATTCGAGCTATTCTGCTTAGTTAGATATCATAAAAAAAAAAAAAAATAGGATTTTCTGAATAAATGCATAACCATTTTATCAGAGAAAAAAAAAATTGTCTAATATCCGGTATAAACATTCCAGACAATCACAAAAGGGTGCCAACTGTTAATAAACTAATGCGGATCCGCTAAAGAAAAAAAAAACATGGATATCCCAAAACACTCATAAAAGACTGAGACAACATGTACACCAGATAACTGTAAGAGAAGGCTGAAAAGGGGCTGGACAAGGGATCTCTCTTATATAAGGAGGAGGTACCGAAGTGTTAAATGTTTCTGAAGTCAAGTAATGCAGTGATAAACTTCAGTAGTGGTTATCATTATAAGTAACAGGCATAACTAAAGATTATAAGTTTTAAAAAAAAATACATATGGAGCCAAATTTTCGAAAATAAGTAAAATCATTAGTGACTTTTAAAACTGTATCGATTTAGAAATAGTCATTTATTTTGTTTATCAGATTTTAGAACAGTATCTATTTCTGATTTGAGTTTAAAAACGTATGTATTGTATATGAGACAGTTTAAAAATCAGAAAGAATGGCATTACGTAATGGCGGTACATGACCCCTCTTTTATCCTAAAACAACTCTATTTCACTCTTAAGATTTCCGACATAATTACCTGTTTGATTGATTACTGCAGGTTCAATTCCTGTCTAATGAAATCAATTTACCTTCATCTTATTTAATTTATAGATTCTTTACCTTTAATAAATAACGTTATATTTGTTATAAAGTGCTAATACAACTACAACAATAATCATCTGTTATTTTGTATTATTTTCAATATAATGACTATTAAAAATATAAAAAAGGTTCACGGCTTTCGAATAAAGAAATAACATCAGATGTTATTGCAGATATTCGAGTGGTGATAAAAATGACAAAAAACAAACTACGCAATAGTTCCAGGAAAAACTACTTTAGTTTGGAGAAATATAGGGACTATAGGTCAAATATTTCCTTCGCAGGAAGGACTGGAGCGGTTTTTGGAAAATTTCCAAGTTGTCGCAGAGGGGCCTTAAAGCATTCTGGTAATAGAGAAGCAAAACAATCATACGATCACGCATAACATTTACCTTAGCTCAGAATATAATTCACTGAGCAATTTTCATTTCATTTTCTCGTTTCAGACACATTTGTAATAGATAGCTGTGGAATTTATAGCTTTTGCAATGGTAGACATGTACTGATTCGTAAAATGTAAAAGCTATTTTTAATTGCTAATATCTGAATATGTAAATGAACGTTATAAATCAGAAACGTATAAAAATTATGTAATTTATGAATATCTAAATAAATAGAATCTTTAATTTTATTATATTCGTAATTTTTTTTAAACTTATATTTTAATTGTAACTTTTACTTTTATTTATTTTATTATGATTTTTCCTATTTTATAATCATGGTTATTCATTAATTATAAACCTGATGGTTTCTTATAAATAGTAATAAACAGTTTAACAAAAGTTAATCTAAATTAAATTTCCGTTAAAATAAATTAAATAATAGAACAAAGTTCAATAGAATTATCGTTACGTATCGAAACTTTTTTTTTTTTATGTAACTGTATAAGTTAAAAAAAAAAAAATAATAATCTAAGTTTATTAGATCACGGATCAAAGCAAATAAACACTATATTTTTTTCTTATAGGAATAGATTTACATTCGGGTAAGTCAGTATGTACAATTATTCTTCGGTTATAATTTGTATAGGTTTATGATAACTAAATTAGGTAATGTAGTTCCTCCCGGTGAGGTTGATATTACGTGCAAAAACCAAGTCTACCCAAGAACCACTACGTGTTGTACTGGAATTTTTGTTATAAATTAGTCAAGCTGGAATAATATTAATATTATTGTAAGTTTTATTAATAATGACGATAATTTTATTATTAATATTATTATAATAAATAATAACAATAATATGACTTAATAATATAATTTTTTGTTAATAAACCATTTTTCATTTTTGATCACCGACCACAAAATCTACTGAATCAACCTATAACAAATTTTGACCACACCACCTTCATAGTCCAAGGAAGGTTTGGAAGTAATAAACTCTACAGAGTTTCAATGAATTTGTAGTTAAAAATACGATAATATAAGGATAACAGTGGAGTTTGAAAATTATACAATAGGTGGCAAATGCCATTCTACATGGGAGATTACAATGGTACAGTGTATCCACAGTGTATCCATGACACGTGGATCCCAATGAATTCCAATAATAGTCCGATATGTGCTTAGTACCCTTCCGCAATAGAGTTTACAATGTTAAAACTACTAAACCCATCTCTACCAGATTGTAACTACATAATTTTCTTAATGTTTAGCAATAATAAAATTTACAATAATTACTGTTATTACTAACACAAAATGTCGATGCTTTGCTTTTTGATATTTGTGAAAAAATATGATTCATGGACCTTTATTTGTAAGCACTGATAACGAAATACATTTTCTGCGAAAGTTTCTTAATAGTCTTTGTCAATTTGGATTACCAACTGAATGAGTATTATATGAAGTAGGATATTGAGAGGGATCAGTAAAGATTTAGGCTATGTTTCATTTTAATAAACCAAATTTTTATTTTGCCATTTTTTCGGCGGTATATTCCATGGCCATCATCAGGACTAAAACAAGAAATAGTCGAATAGAGAATGAGAAGAGAAAAGAAAAAAAAAGGTAAAAAAAATCAATAAAACAAATGAAAAATAAAAATACAGAATAAGAAGTAAATTAAGATCATGTGAATTATGTTAAGGCTAATAAAAAATTTGAAATGATCTCAAAAAGATATAGATAAATTATAAAACGATAAGAAAATAAATATTGATACGAAAATAAATAATTATTGTATGCAAAGAGAAGTTAAAAACAAAGTACATTAAAATAAGTTAGATAAATGTGATCAAAAGGGACACTATTGTGATAAAATAATTGCAAAAATAAAAAAAAAAATTAAAATTAAATATAGTGACTTAAATTGTAAATACAAAGATATGAATGAGTAAATATTATGTTTTAAATAAAAAAGCAGAACAACGTTTTTAAAAAAACATACTACATGGAAAATTAGAAAAACTAAAAAAGTTATATTGCCATAACACTTGGCCACGAAGGAACAGAGGCAAGTTAAAAACAATTGGTAAAACCAGAAAAAAAATAATAGTTTTGCGAAAATAGCAAAAAAAAAAATATTGAGACACAAAATCGAACCCAAGATAATTAAACTGTTATGTTTGGGATTTTTTTATTTTTTTATTATAGGCACCGGTTTATTTAATTATCAAGTTATTTTATATGTGCGATATTTTCCCCAACAATACGTCTCTGAATTTGATGAAATTAAAAACTAGTTAGAAATATTTACTGAAAATTATTGTGTAATAATAATTTCTTTTTGCTGATAAAGAAATAAAATTTATAAATAAAACTATCTAAATTAGAAATAGTTTTTAAAGAACACAGAAAATACAGGCCAAACTTTTAAGATGAAACTAGGTTTATGTCTTTTCCACAACGGGACTCAGTCTCTAACAGTTTTCGTGATTTCAATATTTCGGTTTCTACTTATTTCTTGGATGATTTTTTTGTAATTCAGAAAATCGAATAAAATAATTTTATACTTGAAATAATTAATACTTATGATAAAAAAAAAAAAAAAAAAAAAAGACGTATACTACTACAACTTTCAAAGGGGTCTTTCTTGGATTATTTACTTTGTGGTAAGAATGTACTATTACCAGTCCAACGTGATTTGGCTAGAACCCCACTCAACCGCCATATATTCCTCCTAATTATGGGTGCCCATTTTAAATGCCACGGTTGAAATAATACAAAATAAATTTACTACAGCTGGATTCGAACCCGGGCCCAAGAGCTTGTTAAATACACAATGAGCTACCACACCTCCCTTTAACAAAAAATATTAGAATAATTTTACTATTAACATAAGGCCTCACTAAATTATGTTGAAGTGTTGATGAGCCACGTCTCAAATTTATTTAAGAGTATTTTGGTAAAATACGGCAGTTATTAAACTTTAGATGGGGTAGATGAGCAAGGTTTGTCAGAACGGTGTAAAAAAAGTATATATTACCAAGTGACGTTCCTTAACTTTTACAGGCGACACTAATTTTTTTAAAAAGTTATAAAGCCCTCGGTGTGGTAAGATTTATCAGAACTCTTTTTTAACGTCTGGCTTTAGCCTGCTTAATGATGAAAATCTTGTTTCTTTGTTAAGAATGCTTTTTACATTTTTATATAATCTAACCCATCAACCCATGGTTTTTATAAAAACGAAATAAAAAATGGACTTAATTTATTTCATTATTATTGAATTTTATTTAAATAAATATTTTAAATATTATCATCTCTGCTGTAGATCTTCATTTAGTATAATAAAAATACACCTCTCATAAATCTATTTACCTGAAGAAATGAAAGGCATATGAATACTTGTATATATTTTGAAACTACCTCTAGAAGCAGTTCAGCTTGGTATTTGGAGAACCGTAATAATATTGTTAAATAAATAAGACAAGTAAATATTTTAACTATTCTCCTTATTTGATTGAAATATGAAGAAGTTGAGATTACATGGACCTTAAGGATTACTTGGACTCCAATAGAAAAATCTCTATTAGAGATCAACAAGAGAAGCAAGGACCTAAACGACATAAATATTTAATACCATTTCCCGCTTTTTTTCGTTAGATTTTTTAAAATATTTTATTTATTTATTAAAATTTAAAACTGTTCAACAGTGTACATTTAATAATTCTGCTGAATTACGAATATAATGACAAAACTTGTAGAGGAACTACCTATTGTAGCAATCCAATTTCCCAGCCGATTAAAGATAAAAATAGGAATACTTGTGACCTTATTAACTTCTGACTTAACGAACTGCAGTCACGCACTACTTCGATAAATTTAAATTTCTAATGCAGTCTTTAAGAAAATCGTCATATTTTGTCAAAACATACACATTTGAAGTAGCGGTGAAGATATTTTACGCGATTTAATCAAAATTTCATATATAAGATCTGATAGTTAATTAAACCAGCTTACAAGAAAAGGTATCTCAGATCAGACTAATAGTTTCCGAGCCAAAGTAGTACCGACCAACGTGGTTTCGCGGAGAAGTGTGACTTACCGCAAGGCATTTTCATGGGGACGTTTTGATTTTTTTACACTCGGTTTTGCGGGCAAAAATTTCGCCGAGAAACAGTTTTTTTCCCTACACTTTTTGCATTTTATGGGTGTTTGACTAAATCTAGAAAACTCAGCATTTTTTTTGCTAAATTCACTATACACACAATTAAAGTAGACGAAATTTCCATCATTTATGGTCCGTAAAATTGTTTTGTAGAAACAACTATTTTGTGGCTAGAGCGCGTCAACAAATGGGCAAAATTGGCGGAATAATCATACATGAGCCTATAGGGCCTATATTGGCTAAAGGAGATACTGAAGACTGGCGGCGAAGATTGTCAATGAAGCCATTTGCTAATATAAGATAACAGAGAGCAGTTGGAACCATTCTTTCAAGTAGGATGCAGCATGAGTTATTGTTAAAAATTCAGGACAGAAAACTTTTGAGAGGCATGTAAAATCGTTTTCTATTTATGTTCTTATGTTTATTTAAAAATAATTTCGCAATGATATCCGAAAAGGGGAGATCTTACGTTACTTTTTGAAGTACGAGTATACCGTTAGTCACGCACACTTATAGATAACATGTGATAGTGTTCATCTTTCTTAGGTGGAGTAGGTGTAAATATGGTCCCCCATTTCCACGGGGACTTCAAGGGCAATTTCTCAGTTAGACATATCTCTTGTTCCCAACATTAAGAAGAGAACCACTACTTGTGGATGCAAAGTACAGGCTCATCACCCGATCACCGTACAAGGATCAATTGTCCAAGTCACATGACAAAAGTGCTCTCAAGAATCAAGAAGTCGTTTTTGAGTTTTCTTGGGGTAAGAGACTAGCCAGGGGTCAGAGGTGGGAAGACGAAAAGCCTTCAAAATAAGAAAATTTGACCCACTTAACGATACGATTTATCCTCGGACACATCAGACTACAATGATCTTCCCCTTGTGGACAGCGATGAAGATAAAAATCTAGATGTCAGCGGATAAACCACTCATGCGATGCAACTTGCATCTTTTGCGATGGAAATGTGTTATAACCAAATGTTTTTTAGCGACCTAAAAAACATAAAGAGTGAGAAAATCAAAACTATTGAAAAACTTTTCTCTCAAAATCCTAATACACCTGGTCTATTTTTGATTTTTAGAGATTGGAGTAGGAAAGTACTCAGAAAGTATCATCGTCGGAAATTATGAAAAAGACACACAAGCTCAGAATTTGTGCAAATAAAATGTGACCGCCTGGGGATCTCGAAGATATATCTAATGAAACAGTTCATCAGTCTCCTCAATAACTATTGCACATTTATATATTGTAGTAGACTGTAGTTAAATCCAACTATTTTGAAGATAAAATAAAACCTAAAATAGTAGATAAATTAATAAAAAAATAGTTAAGTTAAAGTTAAGTTTCTGGCAGTGATAAATAAACAATTATATTATATTTCATAATATATTTTTTTATCAATGTTAATGCAGTGCAATGATAATTATAGGTGTGCTAGATAACAGTTACAAGTATATGATTTATTTTTAATTTTAAACTACACTGAAAAAGCTGACCTTGAGCTCAACGAGTCAAAGAAAAAAATTAAATAATTACATAAGTTTAATTTAATTCGCTTAAACACCTGACGCTCAAATAAGGGTTGCGTGACTCTCTTCTCGTTAGCGACCCCGTTGTGGATAAAAATAGTGGAAGGCTTCCCTCAAAGCAAGAGAAGCGTATTGTTCACAAGTATTTTTGAAGTCTACAAGAATCAGAACTTTATAATAAGCACACGTTGAGGTAAGTTAAAAAAATTTGCATGAGGTTTTTTATTTACCATATACATCCGGTTTTCCAAATTACAAATACTAAAAATATTTTCTTTTAAAGTTTATTGCAGTTTATTTAAACATGACATAAAATGTCTGACAAACATCAGACATTTTTTGGAGTATCACCGCACTTGTAGGAACCGCTTTATAGAACTGAAAATATCGTAAGACAATTTTATATGGAAGAGATAAATAGTTTAGATGAGAAATTTTCATATAAAAGCTGTTTTCAACGGAAACTTAGCCACTAAATTGATAATAAGGAAAATCAAGAACTCAGCTGAGCATTATGCTGTTATTATTATTATTTTTTATAGTAGCTTAACGACCTTATGCACTACATCTATGACAGAAAGAAAGGGGTATTCTAATGTTATAAATCTATTTTAGCCAAGGTGGAAAGGTCACGATTCATTTTTTTAGTCCATTACTAAATAAATTTGAACCCACCCAGGTGGGATTCGAACCCACGCCCTACAGTACCCAGCTCGCTGAGACCCTCGCCCCAACTCGCACGGCCATCGAGCTCTCTGTTATTTTTTATTTATTTTGTTTATAGCTATTTACTGAAATTTTCAGCTGTATACAATTTAAACGAAATATATCAACTAAATGCGATGATAATGTTAAAAATGACATGTCAAATGCTTGTAAAGCAACTACCCTCTGGTAGCACTTATAAAGGTTCCATATAATACAATACTGTATTAGCAGGTTTCGAGGACATCTTTTCAGGCGCCTCGGAGGGTTATTATTTTTAAAATGGTATAATGAGGGCACAAATTTTTTTTTATTTACTTTTTTTCTTTGTTAAGACTTAATGTCCTTATGTACTCCAACTAGGGCAGGAAGAATATGTTTTACTACACATTAACAAACTTTTCTATCCAGAGTGGAAATACTTTTTTTTTGCATCTTCATCGACAACTTTATACAACCAGTTATATATCCATATTTTTTTCTTTCTAGGTAGTTTTTATGATAAAATAAAATCTGGAAAAGGGGAATGGAATATTGTTTGCTGAAATGTCTAAAACAGACTTTTTTTTTTACTTATTTAGCCATGCAACCCAAGTTGGGCTTTATTAAGAATAAAGAAGAAAGAATTTTATGTTTTCCGCTCTCCTTCGACAAATCTCTCAGTTACTTCAACTGGTCCACCAAATCATACAACAATAATCCTTGTTTCCCCTTTCAACCTACCGGCCGTTGAATTTGTATTTAATACATGGTCAAACTTCCTTGTATTGTATTTGTAGGTATTTAAGAAATTGAAAATACTGATGAATGCAAAAAAAAAATTAAATAAAAAAAATTACTGTTCGAAGTACTTGTTGTAATGTAAGTACTTGTTCCAAAGATCTAAAAAGCTAACAAATGAATAAAACTAATCAATCTACAAACAACATACTGCACTATATAGTTAAAATATCAGTGCAACTATTTAACTTATAATTAGTCGTTAAAAATGTAATTAATTTCATAAAATAGTGAGCTTCTACTCATCTCTGGCATTGCATAATAGAATAGTACCTCCTGTCATGGTTTTAAACAATATACATTAAATATTTCTCTGAGAGTATTTCTGAGTACGTAAGTAACACATGAATTTGTATGCTTTTATGTCTTAAAAGTTCATTATGAAATCGTCAATAAATAGTATTTGGTCGGTAGCTCTGTGTACATGCAAATATATAGTTTGTAGGTCGTGAAATCGCAAAATAGTTTCTTATTAAACTACGTGTTTTTGATGACTAATGTGTCGAATTAATTTTTTAATGTGCACATTATTTTTGTTAGTTTTGTATGTTTGTGTAGCGTCGGTCTATACATTTAAGTAACTGTATAGGTTCAGTCACTGTCGATTTTAATTCCCATCCCAGCCCTAACCATCATTTTTATAGTATTGAATACAAAATCGTTAGTTTCTTGTTTAAACTAAATAAATAATTTATATTAGAAGAATTGAAAGGTTTAGTGGAGCCCAAAGCTCAACTCCATATGTTCAAATGAGTCTAATTACTGTCATATAAATAAATATTTGTAATTTATTGAAAGCTTTGAACGCTTGTCTAGTAAAGGAGCAGAAACATAAAAGCTTATCACCGAAAGAAGCTTCCTGCGACTGAAATGGTCTATTGGCGCCGAGAAGTGAGAATCTGAAGGAGGAAAAAAAAAACAAACAAAAAAAAAAAACAAAAACAGAAAAAATGGAGTTGATAGAAGAGGAAGAGATCGAGGAAAAGCTTGTAACATACATTTACACAGAATGTTCGATGGAAGTTTACCAAGAAAAGTATATGGGTGGAGAATAGGAGAAAGACGGGAAAGAAGGTAGGCCTGAGACAACTTGGAAGAAGGAAAGAAGAATATGGTGGGACATGGTCTAAGATAGAAACAGACCTTAGACAGAAGAATATGGAGGAAGGCCATTGAAAACTTTGGTTAAGGAAAAATTAGGTGAATAGAGTGAGCAGGATATATTCATAATGTAATAATTCATAATCAACAATATATTTCTTAATTAAACTAATCCTTGGTTTTGTTCAAATTCTTGCTTTTCCTAAAATATACCATTGCCAGATTAATAAAATTCGTTGTTTGGATAATGTACTCTTTTCCAGGTAAACGGTTGTGAAATGATGAGATTTGTTCGAGATCACGCTAGATTTGGTCCTCCCCTAATTTTTGGTATCAAATTTAATGAGATAGGGTGTCGATCCTCAGCCGATATATCAGGGCATTTCTTCTCTTTCCTGATTCAGAAAGACTCCGGGTCCCCAGAGTTAGGAATCCAATGCCTTATCCACTGAGCTACAGAAATTCCTTCCATATTGCGGGGTCTAATTTAGTTTCGGTATTTGGAAAATTGTACATTTTCATATATTTAGAAAATTCTTTTATGGTAACGCTTTCTATTACATAAAAATAAACTATGTATAAATTATTATATATATATATATATATATATATATATATATATATATATATATATATATATATATATATATATATATATATATATATATATATATATATATATATATGTACTATTTTGGTAAGAATATAGCGAATTTTAGGATCTAAATATTTTTCTTATGCCAGAAACTAATTACTTTAATTATGAATATCTTATATTATGCTTACTTACGTACTTACTTTAAAAAAACACTTTGCCAATTCCTTCTATCTACATATTTCCTCATCCTCCGTTCCTACCATTCTGATAGAGTATTTAAAGTTATTCACAATTCTAAATACTCATCCATCTTTCCCCAGACTTTATACAGTGTATACAGCTGATATCCCAACTCATCCTAATACTATCCTCACAACCTATGCTGATGACACTAGCGTGTTATCAGTCAATGAATATCCATTTGTTGCATCCCGGACACTCCAGTCACATATCACTTCCCTTAATGAATAGTTTCATAACTGGATAGTTATGATAAATACAAGCAACTCCCAGCAAATAACCTTTACCCTCCGTCGAAAACCTACCTCGTCCTGCCCTCCTGTATCCTTTAATAGTGTACTGCTAAATACTGTGGAACAAATACGATACCTTGGATTTCATCTGGACAAGAGACTTACCTGGAACCCTCATACAAGATTGAAAAAACAAGAAGCTGCACGTCGATTTTGACTGCTACAGCATTTACTTGACAAACGTTCAAAACTCCCGATTCACTATAAGAAACTTATCTATATGACGATTATCAGACCTATTTGGACTTACGGTATAGAATTTTGGGGATCCACCAAACCATCGAATTCTTACCACATCAAATCACTCCAATCCAAAATCCTTCGAAAAATCTTTAATCCTCCGAGGCGCCTGAAAAGAAGATGGCCTCGGGATTCGACATACCTGATGTTGGCCTCAACAATGCTTGTCTCAGAGTTTTCTTCAATTTTACCTCTTTAATAAAACATTTTAAGTTTTAAAAAAATCAATTTCTATACTTAGGATTTGTTGTATATATTTGTTTCTTCAAGTTTTGAGTTGAAAAACCTTGAATGAAATCACTTTTCAGAAAAATGCAACCGTTAATCTTCCAATTTGGTTTACTTTATCACTAGATCTGTTGAGAAAACACAAATAACAAAAATGTTTTCAAAACGTTTTCGATAGCTATTGATAGATAGCTTTAATATAAATATAGCGACTCCGTTTTAATTAAGTCTTTGTCTAATTAACAGCTTACAAACTATCAATTATCTAGTTTTAAAAATTAATTTCTATTTTTAAGATTTATTCTTTCAAGTTTTGAGTCGAAAAAATCTTGAATAAAATCACTTTTCAACGAAATGCAACCGTTAATCTCCCAATTTGGTTCACTTTATTACCAGATAGGAAACATAAATAAAAATATTTTCAAAAGTGTAGATAGCTTTAATATAAATATAGTTGATCTGTTTTAATTAAGTGTTTGTTTGATTAACAACTTACTAACTATCAATTAACATAAACTTAATTTAGTTTCCTAGGAACATCGGTCCTTACAAAACAGCATGAATAAAATGAATCAAAATCACTAGAAACAAAAGAATTAAAGTGAGTAGGTAACTTACAATTATCAGTTAGCTAGGTAACATTTTTTTATTACTATAAACATTGCTCCTTAAAACTAGAAATTGCAGAAAAAATCTTTAACGTTTCAAAGTTGCAGTTTTTTACCTAATTAAATATATAGAATTGAATAAATGAGTTATAGTCTTGAAACAACAAAGACAAGGTTGCTAAATAGATTGGTAATCCATGTATTACCCACATAGAACAATTCTGCAGCCACTTACCCTAGAAGAAATGATGTTTGGACTCAAAACTCCTGTTAACATTAATACGAAAAAAATTCGCGCATCGGCCTCCATGTGCTCTTGTAGCGATTGTAGTACATTCTATATTCAATCCTTGAAAGTTAGGAACCAACCAGGGATCGCTAGCTTAAAAACTGAGCCTGCCAGAAGGATTTGCGATTTAAAAGCGTCATTTACGGTATATACAATTCTTGCTAATAAAAAAACACTACAATAAGTATTTTAAAAATACCTATAGTGCATATAGGCTCGGATGATTTACTTCCTTAATTCCCCCCATATTTTGCAGTCATTTGTTACTGTCTTTTTTTTTAAATATATTTATTTTGAATAATTATAATCTGCCTCACACAAGGGCAGTGAGTAATATGGATGACAAAGACTGTTTCATACATTGTATACATTGATAAAAAATAAAGAAATAAAGTAAGAATATAAATAAACGGCCACAAAATATGACTAATAAAATAAAATGTAATAAATTACAATATCAAATAGGTAATAGCAAATGTTACTAAGGATCTACTTGTAGATATTGGAAAAAACAGGTCTCTTCAAATCAGTATAATTTTCTCCAAATTTCACTACAATCTTAAAGGTAATCCAGTAAATACAACCTGAAGGGGGCAAATGATATCCCATTTTCAGAGGCAAGGTGCAATCAAACTAAGGATCGGCGAATGAGGTGACACTGAAAAGATAGACGCAAATAGGAGATCTATATTTGGGCAAGAACACGACACCAGAGGGCTGTGGTTGTGCCCTTTATTGCGGTGAAACATGAACTGGAATAAGTTGAGCCGTGGCTTAGTCGATACTCGAGGGAACATTCCCACTCATCAATGTAGGTTAGGCTTTGGGGAATTCCCTTGCCATCCTGATAAACCAATCAACACATGATCTTATTAAACTACAAATTGGTTATTACAAACTAAAAAGGAATAAATTTAAATAGTTTAATTTCGTTCATACGGTTAAAGTAAAGAAAATAACGGATATTTATTTTCAATAAAGATTCACAAACAATTTAAATAATTTAATAGATAGATGCCAGATTTCTACGGCAAGTAAAATATCTAGTAAACTTTATTCAAGGATAAATATATTTATAATAAAATGTAAGTACAGTACAATAAGTAAGAGTACAATACATAGGGCAATCATCTCTCTACGATAATTGCTTACTAAAGGAGAAATGTTGTAAAGAGATACAACCTAAATTACTATATATAATATAAATATCCATATTTTACATTTGTTCGGTAGATTGACCATTCAGGAGGTTGAGAAATAGATAATGTTCAACCCCACAAGGCCCTCAGTACTATATGCGGGACAACCATTTTTATAGTTCCTACAGCTATAAAAATATTAGCAGCTACATCTCCTGACATCTCGATAGAACCATCGGATATTTAGCAACTACATAATACAAAAAATTGCTTATAGATGTCGTTATTGTTTCTGTTGCTGTGGGATTAAATCAAAATTTGAATGAAAATGTTAAGTGTTTCGTACGTGTGAATTGAAAAAAAAAAAAAAAAAAAAAAAAAAAAAAAAAATAGTAATGGAATAGTTCTGAGTCGGAAAAGAAATACTGTGGCAAAGAAATGTACCTGTAGAGGTACATTACATTTCTACAGTAAACGTATTAACAATAATGAGTTAAATAAATAACAGAAGAACAGAAATAAAAAATATGTTTTTCTGTCAAATATTGGATTATAAGTTTTTAAATTATTTTTCCCTAACTAATAATCACTAACTACATCATATATATTTTTTACACCATTAAAATATAAATAAATAAATGAAATCGAGCCTTCTAGTGTTA
Source organism: Euschistus heros (assembly GCA_003667255.2). NCBI lineage: Eukaryota > Metazoa > Arthropoda > Insecta > Hemiptera > Pentatomidae > Euschistus > Euschistus heros. The sequence continues at coordinate 340,181 of RCWM02000577.1, read as the reverse complement.
AAGGAAGAAAGAGAGGTGCATTTCTGAATCGAGATGGGCAAGGAATTCCATAAAGACGAAGCACGGATGGGTAAGGATTTTTTGCAGCTTGCATTTACAGCCCTTCAAATGGACCTTTTTACGCAACGTTTTCTACGTTTTTCAGGCTAAGTATTACCAAAATTTATCATAAAAGAAAAAATAATCATTACAACAAATTATAAAATAATTAAAAAAAAAATGAATATATGAAAAATGAATTTCTTAAATTAAAGTAATTAAATAAATAAACTTGATTGAAGATTGAGTAAATAAGCTTGTACTTAACTGCACTATTCAGAGTACAATCCCTTAAAGATATATGTATTTTTAAAAGTGTTTTATATGCATACGGTTATTAGAACTTTTAACCACTGACTGAGGTAAGTTAGAAAATTCGAAGATACAAATTTTGAGAATTTTTTTTTTTGTTATTAACATTATTAACATATTACAAATATTTTATAGATAGAACAAAACATATCTATTAAGAAAAAAAATTATGCTTTGTGTTTCGTGAAACTTTAACGATGTTACGGCAAAAGGTGTTTGGCCGGACAATTGCCTCAAGCCTTTACGGTGAAATCTTAGTTATTTATATATTAATACAAATATAGGTAGACACGTAACTCGATTAGAGAATAATATATTGAATATATTGTATATAGTGTGCAAGTAATGATTCCTTTTTATTAAAAAAAAATGTCAAGATATTTTGTAAAATATAAAAACGTGAATTTTTAAATAAAATTGTTGCTGGGTTTTTAGTTATTTCTTAAGAAGAAAAACTGAAATGTAATACCAAGATCCCGTCTCATAAAGTAGACCAGGTCTCTACGGGCAACAACAGACTGGGAATTCTTGGCTTACGGAAGCCTCTGGGTTTACCTTGACCAGTATTTTCTCGGCTCAGTGAAGGAATTGGGTTCTGACAAAGTAAATAAGGAAGGATCTTAATGGATATACCCTCGCAGCCTCCGAGCAGGCTGGTCCCTTATTTCATTATCCCGAGGGTAATTGGTTTAAGAGTAAGAAAAGAAACATTACAGGGAGCCTTCTGCGGAAGGTATGCGGGGTCTAAATGGGCTTTCCTAGTTTAAATGAATAGAAAAGCAACCCTTTAAACGTCGGGAGCTTACAAGAGAGCTCGGGGTAATACAACCAGGGAATAGATTTACAGGATTTAAATTAATCCTTTTAAGAATAGTTACAAATAATGAATTCTCTCATAGAAATGTTGGTTATTGCATAAATAAGTGCATGTATATGAGAATGTAATATTGTAGTGCCGGATTAAATAACAAAAAGAAAATACATATGTTACATACACATACATAGTTCCTTCATATCCAAGATTCATTCAAAACTACAACTTAAACACAAAATAAAAATTTATCATTACTTAGTGAAACCTATTAGGACTTGGGCATCATAGGTGTATGGAACAGCTAAAAAGACACATATAAACAAACTCCAATATTTTCAGGAAAAACATTAAGGACTATCGCAGAAGTACCTTGGTGCGCAAGCAACATAATTCTACATACTGATCATCACATGCCAACAGCTGTTGAACAAACTCTCTAGTTACGATTTCACGAAAAAATTACATGGACATCGCAACACACTTATAAACGACATGGACAAAGTTCATTTTCCTTAAAACCTGAAGAGCTGAAGCTAAAGAGAAGCTGGATAAAGTTACATTTCTATTTTCTATGGTATGAAATAAGTTGATTTATGAGACAAAATGGTTTGTCTATTGTTCTGCTTGGTAACATTGTTTCAATTTCACAAAGGGTGACATCTCTATGGAGAAAAAATAATATATTTACTAAAAATAATAAAACATATTCATGATAATGTCTGTTGGAATTTTTATTAACATTTATTTTTTTATTGAATTGTCTTATCGGATAAATACTACAAGTTGCCTCTCTCAACGGAAATAAGTAATATGGATAACAATAAATACATTTATACTATATATATATATATATATATATATATATATATATATATATATATATATATATATATATATATATACATATAATCAAAATATATAAAGCAATTATACAAACAAATATAATAAAATAAAATAATTATAAAAAACATAAAATTGAAGTAAAAATAAACAACTATACAGATACAAAGATATATTAAATAATAATATAAAATGAAAAAAAGTTAATAATATAATGAAAATAACAATATATTTAAAAAAATAGAAAAAATATTAAATACAACAACCCTTGTATTTATCGGTGATCGATAATCATATTGAGTTCATTATATTAATATTGATATAATTATTTCGTATAATTTATAAACACCAATTTCTGGTCCAGTATCTTTCGTCCTTCATATTACCTATACTAGGAATTTTCTAATATAATGTTTTATTATGGGATTGAAAGTAAGAAATAAAAAAAACTATAGATTTAGTAGGACAGTTGTAAACATAAAATAATTTAAAAAAAAAAAAGTTTAAATGGTAATATTGGGTCTTGCTTAGAAAAGCCCCGCCAGTGATTTTATCCAGTAACAGTAATCAAGTGATAAATTAAATGAAGTGGATTAGAGAAACGCATGTTTTATTTAATTAAAATTTTACATAAAAAAATTTTAAAAATAAGAAAATAAAAAATTTTAATTTTCATTTTAAGTCTCAGACAAGATGGCCGCTTCTGCACATCACATTTAGAATCGCTCTCTGTTTGTGACATTTTCTACTGTGTGTTCAACTTATGTTTCAGTTTCGTATTTAACAAATAGTGACAATATAAACTATAGATCATTTGGACAATAACATTTTGAGTGAGGTGAGTTAAAACATTATTAACAGTGAACTGATTTAATATACATAGGTGAGGCAGTTTAACTGGCCAGCCTAGCCCGTAATCCTCCCGCTTGTTTGAATACAGCGGCACTATCAGACAAGGTCAAGGGCCTGTTGTTGTTTTCAGCTACCTCTAGTTCGTAGCCACATATTTAATTTAATTTATTTATTTGTTTATTTTTTACGTAAGAACTTTTTTAGTTTATTTTTTCTTTCTTATTTTATAATCATATTTCTCGAATAATGTATTTTTTAGTTAACATATTGTGGATAATTATGCCATTATTTTAGTTTTTCATTATTTACTTCACAGTTATAATTATTTTTGTTATTTTTATTATTATTTTTTAATACTATTACATAATGGAAGTGGTAACATCTGATGACTCAGAGACTGAAACCCTTTCATATTCTGAATTCAGTGAAACTGAATACCAGTCCAGAAGAACCCTTCAGAAGCGACATAGAAATGCCGCCCCAGGTTCAGCGGGCAATTCGCCAAATAAAAAGAAAAATAAAACTAATAAATCAAAAAAAAGACTACCAGCAACACTAATAATCTATCAAATAATAATAATAATAATCTTCAAACTCGCAGTAAAACTACTGCAGCCAAAAAATCACAGCCAACCACCGTACCAAATATATCTAATCCGTCTAATTCATCAACGAACAATAATAACCCAAATCCGCATCACACATCTGATCCAGAACCACCTCCTATCTTTGTATCCAAAATTGAAAATTTCATGTCATTTTGCCGTGAAATATCAGCTCTGATCGGAGAAACTAATTTCAACTGCTTCTCTCGAGTCAAAGATATAAAAATAAAAACAACAAATAAAGATGATTACAAAAAATTGGTCAATCACCTAACCAGCAAAAATTATGAATTCCATTGTTACCAATTAAAAGAAGAAAAAGCGTATAGAGTGGTATTGCGTGGTCTTCATTCTACCACCCCCACGAGCGCCATAAAACATGATTTGGAAGCAATTGGTCATAATGTAAGGCAAGTGTCTTCCGTGCTTCACCCCAGAGAAAAATTTCCATTGCCATTATTCTTCGTCGACTTGGAGCCGGCTGGCAACAACGATGAAATATTCGACGTAACCAGACTGGTATATTCAGTCGTAAGATTCGAAGAGCCAAGAAGAAGGGCCACTATAGTCCAGTGCACTCGATGCCAAAGTCTCGGACACACCAAGACTTACTGCCATCACCAAGCCAGGTGTGTGAAATGTGCTGGCCCACATTCAACTGAGACATGCCAAAAATCGAAGGATACACCTGCAGTATGCGCGCTGTGTGGACAAGACCATCCAGCAAGCTACAGAGGCTGTTTAGTATACAAAAGTGTGCACAGCCAGAGAAATTCAAAATCAACCCTACAACAAAGAAGTCAAGAACCTGAAATAAACAGCTCACAAAAATATAATAGAACTCAAGAAGCCCATTTCCAGAGAATAGGACAGCAATCAACTTCAGCACCGGACCATCAACCACGACAAGAAGCTTCGTACTCTGATAAAATCAGTTATCAGCCTCAACGTCAGGCGCCTCGAATTTCCCAATCACATCCCCAGACCTCCCAACCTCAACCTCAACCCCCAAACCAGAACACTCTCATCCATAATTTACCGTTAAAAGTTAAACTTCCGCCTCAGAAGCAATATCCACATCCGATCCATCCACCTGTACATAGCAACCCTTCACCCCAAATACCATTACAGGTTGATTCTGTTCCTAGCATCCCACAAAGGGTCCAGCCCCTAATCAACGCTCCTACCCAGACTTATCATCCATCGCAAGCTCCAGATACATTCCCTCTTCCCCATCCAAATACCAATGATATTAACGCCATCCTTTCCTCATTCCTATCTGAATTGAAAGATACCATCAAGCCCCTTATCATCCTTCTCACCAGAGCCCTTTCGGAAATTCCATTCAATGTAGCTAGATGAGCGCTAAGCCTCTAGCTGTCATTTTGTGGAATGCTAACGGACTACAAAATCACCGAGACGAACTTGACATTTTTCTCCATGACAATCAAATAGACATTGCCCTGTTGACTGAAACTCACTTTACTCAACGGTCATATTTTTACATACGTGACTACATCACTTACAGATCTGATCACCCAGACAACACCTCACATGGCGGATCTTGCATCCTTATCCATAAAACAATTCCTCATTCTGTTATCCCTTCTACTTCAATTGACGCCATTCAATCCACCTCAGTATCCATTTCTACTCGCCCTTTCCATATAACATTTTCAGCTGTATACTGTCCTCCTGGTAATTCCCTTTCTCAGAGCCTCCTTGATTCATTATTCCGATCCTTCGGACCGCGCTTCATTGCTGGAGGAGACTACAACGCCAAACACCAGCGATGGGGTTGTCGAACAACCAACTCCCGCGGCAGCATTTTATCCCGTATTTCAACCTCCAAATGTTATTCTGTCCTCTCACCCTTGAACCCTACTTACTGGCCTACATCCCTCAAAAAACGTCCTGATATTCTCGATATATTTATATCTTCTCAAATTTCATCCTCTCAAACCATCATCAAATCCCTTGATGACCTTTCATCAGATCATAGCCCTGTTCTGCTTCTCCTGCATTCAAATCCCGTTCCTAAACCCTCTCTTCCCAGACTGATTACAGGACGTGTAGACTGGAACGGGTTTCGGTATGATCTTGAAAACAAACTAGACTTAAAAACTCCCCTTAAAACAAAAGAAGACATAAACTTAGCAATTGACAGACTTACAACATCAGTAAAAATTAGTATACAGGAAAATACTTTACCACGAAAAATTCATAGTACACAACAGAATAACCTGCCACAACATATTCGTACCTTACTAACTGAAAAACTTAGAGCAAGAGCGAAGTGGCACCGTACTAGATACCCATCAGACAAAAATAATTACAACAACTTAACCAACAAACTTAAGACAGAAATAAGAAAATTCAAAATACAAAACCTACAAAACCGTACTCAAAGTCTTAATACTTCTGATAAGTCGTTATGGATAACTACGAAAAAACTTCTTAATTACAAAAACTTTAATCATCCTCTCCTTACAGATTCCCAAACCTGGACAAGATCAGACGAAGAAAAATCCCAAATTTTCGGCCAGCACCTCTTTAAATCATTCAACCCTCATCCTGATATATTTAATCCTCACCACTTACAATGTGTTGAAGCAGAACTAAATATTCCACTCCAAATGTCTCCTCCTCCTAAAGCATTCCATCCTTCAGAGGTATCTAACATAGTCCACAGATTACCCTCTAACAAAGCCCCTGGACATGATCTAATTACAGCCCAAATCCTAAAACTCTTTCCTCAGAAAGCTATCCTATTCCTAACCTATATTTATAATGCTGTTCTCCGCACCACATACTTTCCCAATCCTTGGAAACTATCCATAGTAAAGATGATACCTAAGCCAAAAAAGCCACCTGAACTCCCATCCTCATATCGTCCAATATCACTCTTGCCCATTATGGGCAAAATCCTGGAAAAACTCATTCTGAAACGCCTGAATCCTATCCTAGAATCCTATCATATTATCCCTGATCACCAGTTTGGTTTCCGAACGTCACACTCCACTATCCAGCAATGCCATCGTGTGGTGGACGTTGTCTCGTCCGCATTGGAGCGCGGGATGTACTGCACTGGAGCCTTTCTCGACGTAGAACAAGCCTTTGACCGAGTCTGGCACCAGGGACTGCTTTACAAACTCCGTAATTTCCTTCCTCATACATACTTCCTTATTATGCAATCCTATCTCAACGACAGAACATTCAGAGTAAGTCACAATTCTGCCCATTCATCCCTCTTTACTCAGTCTGCCGGAGTTCCTCAAGGAAGTATCCTAGCTCCTATCCTCTACACAGTGTATACAGCTGACATCCCGACCCATCCTAGCACTGTCCTCACCACTTACGCTGATGACACATGTTTGTTATCAGTAAATAATGATCCCTTCATTGCATCCCAGTCACTCCAATCCCACATCATAAACCTTCAAGAATGGTGTCAAAAATGGAGAATCAAAATAAACCCAAACAAATCTCACCAAATAACCTTTACCCTTCGCCGTAAACCTACGACTTCCTGTCCTACAGTATCCTTCAATGATATTCCACTAATCCCTGTCGAACAGATCCGCTACCTAGGACTCCACTTGGACAAACGTCTTACTTGGAATCCACATACAAGACTAAAACGACAAGAAACTGCTCGTCGTTACAGACTACTTCAACATTTACTAGACAAACGATCAAACCTCCCAATTCATTACAAAAGACTTATTTACATGACTGTTATTAGACCTATTTGGACGTACGGAGTTGAGCTTTGGGGCTCTACTAAACCATCCAATTCATCTCGTATCCAATCCTTACAATCCAAAATCCTTCGAAAAATCCTAAATGCCCCTTACTTTGTCACCAATAAGCTTATCCATAAAGACCTTAATGTTCCATATGTTGCTGAGTTAGCTCAAACCAGATACCTATCCTTCCATAGTAAGCTCCATAACCACTCCAATCCACTAGTCTCCCAACTTGCTTCCTCCTCCATCCCTGATAATCCTCCGAGGCGTCTGAAAAGAAGATGGCCTAGAGACCTTTTAGACTAGATTTTATTGAAGTGCTACTAGTGAGTAGTTCTTCACAAGTTATTTACATGCCATTGTATTCACTGTCAACACATTTACTTGATGTATATTTACAATTGTAAATATCAATAAATGAAAAAAAAAAAAAAAAAAAAAAAAAAAAATTTTCATTTAATGTCATGTTTTTATGATATAGTATTGCATTGATAGGGCGAATTATTGTATTTGCCTTAAAAAAACAAACAAAACAAAAACTTTTGCATATTCCTCTTCATCGCAATATTCAAACATTTTAAAAAGATTCATCTTGGTTGCTTTATGAACCCCAATTAAACTAACAGTCATATATTAAAATTAAATTAAAATATGTGTATAATTTGTGTATCAATGGAATCAAATTACTTAGCAACCATTAATAAATATCATTATTAAATCGCTGGTGGGGCTATTGGAAACAAGACCCAAAACTTCAATTAAATAAAAACATATGTTTCTCTGATCCACATCTTTTAATTTATCACAAGGTTGCTGTTACTAGATAAAATCACTGGCGGGGCAATTCTAAACAAGACCCGAAATCAGTTATGCCCTCAATATTTTTTTCATATATACTATTAGAAAAGCCTAATCTCTCACAACGTAAATAAATAATTCATATTATTCGATAATGTCACTGATTCAATATATTTTAAATTTATATCATTATACGATCTATCAATGTACGATAAATTATGGCATTGTATTAAATATTTGAGACGATCCTAAAGTTTAATATTAATTAATTCTAACCACCTAGTGGGAATGGCTTGGTTCGGGGTCTTCCAGGCTGTTCCTATATGTGGCATATCCCAGTATGATAGTTATATAAAAAAAATTCTATTTTAAATTTTCTATTTGCATTTTATTTACTATTTTTTCCATTTCTTTTTTTAATTTATAGCTAATACATTTAGACATAATTTATTTATTCTTATCGTTCATTTTACGTGTACCAATTTAATTATACTGATTACTTATTGCTCCTGAGTGAAGCAGATTGCATTATTCATTTAATAAATTCAATAAATATATATAAATAGAAGGATACTAAAAGTAAAATAGAGTTTAACATTTTTGTTTCATTTAATAACATTTAATAATTTTGTTGTTTCTTTTATGTGTATATTTTAATTTATCGAAAACTATTTTCAATGATTTTGGAAATATAGGAGACAGTAAATACAATATATACAAACTCTGTATATAAACATCAGCTGTTGAGTAATTAGTTGGCCCTTCTTGCACTTCCATCAACGTCCATTCCTCCACTTCTAGGACATTACATGTGCAAACATCATTGAGGTCCGAACCAAGGCCACACCCATCAAGAAAGAGGGAACGACAAGATTAATTTCGTGTGGGCGGGACTAAATAAATCTCAGCTGGCCGAGCTGGGGATCGGAATAATCCAGGGTTAGCCCTACGCCAATATCACGCATTTATATTTTGGCCCAACCGTTCAAAAAATTTCTTTGAGATTTGTAATAGAGCATGGTTAGTGACGTTAAAATGTACTCTGAACTCTGAATTCTATGAATGCATAGAACTAGTGCTAGCGAAGTCTGGTGAAAATGTGCGATGCCTAAGCAACCAGATAAGAAGATTTAGAAATCGGGTCATGGTAGGGTGAAATTATTGCCTAGGCAATTATTTCACCACCCTCATTCTGTCCAGCTAACTTGTTGCTGAAACTGCGAGAAAGAGGAGGAAAAAATGAAATAAAGAAGTTGCAGTTTGTACTAACCTGAAATTTAGTTGGAAAATAAAATGATTTGTTTTTTACTATATATTTTTCTTAGCTTCGCAAGAATAGATCCAATGTGTTAATACTTGATGTTTAGGTGCTAAAACAACAAGAATTTAAAGAACAAAAATGTTATTCTAGATACTATAATAAAATATTTTACTCGGCTAAATCAGCTGCCACTTTCAATAAATGTTACCAACTCACTTTTCAGATAAATTTCCTAGATGGTGAAAGAAGAAAGAAACAAAAATAGTCATCCTGAAGCGGAGAAAAATTTACAAAGTCATGGTGTCATACACTGTACTGTGCCAAGCTAGGGGTTAAAATAAAATTATTTATATATAGTTGATTTTCACTAGAGTACTCTCCATTGGTAAGCAAAAGTTTCTAAAAAAATAAAATCTGTACAAATATAACTTAATGTAATTTGCCTAGACGTACAGTAACACTTTGAACATATTGATAAAACAATATTTACAAAAAAACCAAAAACTATATATAGTTATGACTCATTATAAATTTTTAATGTTGTCATAACTTAAGGTTGATGAGATTTTATAGGAACGGTAATGTTTAGACAAAGAAATAAACAATAGATTAGTTTTAAAGATCAGCCAAATTTATAAAAATATCTACATTCACGAAAGTTTCGGTCAAAACACTGTAGGCCATAATCAGGACTACAAAACCTAATATATATATATATATATATATATATATATATATATATATATATATATATATATATATATTTTTTTCTTGATATAAATCAATATTATTAAATATATTATTTTATTTTTGAAGAGAAAAGATTTGACCCGGTCGGGATTCGAACCCAAGTTTCCACCTCTCTAGCGTGGCGCCTTATCCAACTAGGCCACCGGGGTCGTATCCGAACCAGGCAAATCTTCTCTCTTCAGTGATCCATATTTTCAGTGATATCAAGAAAAATTACATATATATATATACCGGTGACGGATTGTCAATAGATCCAAGTTAAATGTAATGTTCAATATGAACATTCATCCCCGGAATCACATCGCGATTTGCGAGTGCCCGGGGGTTATGGATCACTGAAGAGAGAAGATTTGCCTGGTTCGGATACGACCCCGGTGGCCTAGTTGGATAAGGCGCCACGCTAGAGAGGTGGAAACTTGGGTTCGAATCCCGACCGGGTCAAATCTTTTCTCTTCAAAAATAAAATAATATATATATATATATATATATATATATATATATATATATATATATATTTTTTTTTTTTTTTTTTTTTTTTTTTCAGCTGACGGAAATAATCACATGAGTTGTAGTAAATAAAACTATATATTTCTTCTCTGAATTTGACTGATCCCTCAATTTCAAGTTTATAATTATAAAAAATAAACACTACTGGCTTGTCTTTAAATGTGAATTTAAAGTGAAATAAAATAAAATATTTATTGAGAGATGATTACTGACAAATATTAAATATAAGTGAAACTTTAGCAGGGAATATAAGAAAAAGTATTTTTTCCTTGATAAATAGTGTTTTCAAGAAAATAAAATATTGTTTAGAACAATAGTTCCTATTTTGAATTTAGGTCTCAATTGTAATTGTTCGTGCCAGAAGTACTTGGGATGATAATGCTTGTTAAGTTTAGCTCGCTCTAGAAATTTGTTCTTTCGGAGAAAGAAAATACAAGACTTGGGAGCTCAGTTGTTTCACTAACCCATTAGTAACTTTCAGCTCGGCTAGAAGTAGCGGGATAGTTATTGTTCTTGAAAAACTAAGAATGTTTTCACATGTTTAATTCACTGCATCCTAAGATAAACAGATGAAATTCTACTGCTTTCAGGTTCTTGTTTTTCAGAAAGTTGTACAATAGAGTTTATTCCAACTGGCATTAGTATTATTTCTTTAATCCTTTCTTTAAATGTTTCAAAATTCAGTTTAATTTTTAGACTTAGTTCTAGCGAGCGAGTATTTGGCCAGTGTACTTTTATTTATAATTAATTATCATAACTATTAATTAAGATTCATATAAAACAGATAGATAAACATCATTCATTTTCCTGGTTTTCAATGTTTTCTACCCCAACCTTATTTAACTTGGTCCAGTTTGGACTACTTTGTGTGTGAAATTTGGCATCAGCCAAAAAAAGTTATTCTGACAAATGAGTTGTAAAAACAATGTGGGTTGGATTAGGGTCGCTTGAGCCCATAAAAAAAAAAACGAATCATGTGAAGTTATGCCCCATCCCCCTCCCCCCGAGCAATGCGAAGTTACCTTTGAACGTCATAATAAAAACCTGTGCCGGTTGTAAAAGTTCAAAAATATCCATAACTTTTTATAAGCAATATATCACGCGTCGGTAATAAGAGACGGTTAGGGTTATGTTCGTCTTTTTATGTTTTGTGTTTTAACAGTTTGATTTCATGTTTTGTGGATACAGGGGAATCGAGATGAACAAATACGATTTATACGGTAGACTATTAATTTGAATTAGAATGAAATTAATACTCTGGAAGATTACAGTCATATGATTTTATTGATTCGAAGATTTTTGATGCTCAATGATCAATTTATTATTTAGTATGTTATATAAAAATACAATATATTTATATCAACTTTCAATGATTGCTATACAATTGATTTATTTTATTATTATACATCGATGTCCCAAATTTCGAAAACTTTATTGATGCGGCTTATAAAATAGATTTAAATTCATTAAAGACTTACGAGATTGCCAATATTTAAAACATCTTAAAACAATGCGTTTTATCAATAATAATAATAAAAACCTAAACGGAACGTGGTGGTCGAGTGCGTCTAAGCGAAAGACAGAACGTTCGGTTCAGAGGTTTTGGTTTGATTCTCACTTGTATACTTTAAATTTATTTCATGTAACTTTTTGGTTGACCATATTAAATTTTTTATTAACCCCTGACGTTGAAAAAAGATTCAATATGGTGGAATTGTTCTTCAATACCATGAACTATGTTTAGTGGAGCCCCAAAGCTCAGCTCCGTACGTCCAGATAGGTCTAATCAAAGTCATGTATATTAGTCTTTTGTAATTAATTGGGAGCTTTGAACGTTTTTCTAATAAATATTGAAGTAATCTGTAACGACGGGCAGTTTCGTTTTAGTCTTGTATGTGGATTCCAAGTAAGACGTTTGTCCAAGTCGAGTCCTAGGTAGCGGATCTGTTCAATAGGAATTAGTGGAATATCATTAAATTAAATGAAGGGATCATTGTTTACTGATAACACACATGTTTCATGAGCGTAAGCGGTGAGGGCAGTAGTAGGATGGGTTGGAATATCAGTTGTATACAGGATACTACCTTGAGGACCACGGCAGATTGGGTAAAGAGGGAACAATAGGAATTTTTATGGTTTACTTTGAAAGTTCTATCACTCAAATAGGAACGGATAATTAGGAAGTATGTTGAAGGAAGGAATTTGCGAAGCTAGTAAAGCAGTCCTGTGTGCCAGACTCGGTCAAAGGTCTGTTCTACGTCAAGAAAGGCTCCCGTGCAGTACATTCTGCGTTTCAGAGCGGAGGAGACAACGTCCACCACACGATGGCACTGCTGGATGGTGGAGTGTGATGTTCGGAATCCAAACTGGTGGTTTGGGATTATATGATGGGAATCTAGGATTGGATACAAGCGTTTTTAAATTAGTTTTTCAAGGATTTTGCCCATGATTGGCCAAAGGGAAATAGGGCGGTATGAGGATGGGAGCTCAGGTGGCTTTTTGGGTTTTGGAATCATCTTAACTATGGATAATTTCCAGGGAACAGGAAAATATGAGGTACGGATCACAGCATTATATAGGTATGTTAAGAATAGGATGGCTTTCCGAGGAAGGAGTTTTAGGATATGGGATGTAATTAGGTCGTGTCCTGGTACTTTGTTCGAAGGTACCTAGTCTTTGAATGATGTTTGATGTTCCAAAAGGATGGAATGCTTTAGAGGGAGGAGACATTTGGAGTGGAATATTTGGTTCTGCTTCTATATTTTTTAGGTGAGTAAGGTTAACGATATCAGGATGTGGGTTAAAAGTTTGGGAAAGGTGCTGGCCAAAAATGAGTGATTTTTCTTCGTCATATTTTGACCAGGTTTGGGATTCGGTTGGCAGAGGATGATTGTAATTTTTGTAGTCCAGAAGTTTTTTGGTGGTATTCCATAAAGATTTGTCGGTGGTATTATGGTTTTCTGTATAGTCTTGTAATTTTTGAATTTCTATGTTAAGTTTATTTGTTAGTTTACAGTAATTATTTTATTTGAAGGATATCTGGTCCTATGCCACTACGTTTTTCTCTTAGTAAGTCGCGAATATGGTGTGGCAAGTTAGTCTGTAGAGAATTAAAATTTGTTCTGTGTGAGGTGTTATCATTAATGCTGTTGGATATTGATGTGGTAAGTTTATCTATGGCGGTGTCGATATCATGCTTTGTTTTGAGTGAAATTTTCAAGACTAATTTGTTTTCTAGATCGTAACGAAATTTGTCCCAGTCTACTCGTCCCGTAATCAGTCTAGGATGAGAGGGTTTAGGGACAGGATTTGAATGCATGAGAAGCAGAACAGGGCTATGGTCTGATGAAAGGTCATCCATGGATTTAACAGAGGTATGAGAGGTGGAAATTTGGGAAGAAATGAATATATCGAGGATATCGGGATATTTTTTTGAGAGATGTAGGCCAATAAGTAGGGTTTAATGGTGAGAGGACTGAACAGCAGTTGGAGGTTGAAATTCGGGTAAGATACTGCCACGGGACTTTGTAATACTGATATAGTTTTTCTTATTTTTTCCTAATATTTCTAAGCTTAGTGCTACAAATATTAAATGTCGTTTTCATATACTTTAGAATAAATATCAGTAATTTAAGTTGATGTAATTTTAAGTAATATGACTAAAAAGTTATAATTTCAAAATAATATATAATTAGTTCAAATTATGTTAAATAATTAATTTTGAGTCAATCCTTACCCATAACAAATGATATGATGTGTGTGTGTGTGTGTGTGTGTGTGTGTGTGTGTGTGTGTGTGTGTGTGTGTGTGTGTGTGTGTGTGTGTGTGTGTGTGTGTGTGTGTGTATGTATTTATCATAAAATCTATGCGTGTTGATTAAAAATAATAAGTTACCGTTATTCCATAGATAGGTATCCGATAAATAGGCTAGCCAACTGAACACAAAGAGTTGTATTAGATAGAAATAACGACGGGAGGTTGCGGTTGGAATAGTAAACACAAAAGGAAATTTATCTCCTGGATTTCTTTAGCGGCTAAGATCCCCCAACATAAATCAGAAACATTTACCAAGAATTGTTTCTAGTAATAAACCGTTAGATCTTCTACACTGAGCTTTCAACATTAAATTCTTGTTTCTAAACGATCCTATACCTCTAGAAGGTACCCAATTATAAATCAGATTTCATAACGTTTCTTAATAGCGTCTAAACTTTTTTATTTTCACGACAATTTTGTAAAATAACTAATGCATTGCCCGTTGGATACATCATACGATAATTTACTTACAAAGGCCTCCTCACAATCGATAAATAACTTTCTGAAATCCGCAAATGAATAACGTTGATAAATATCAGAATTATTCTGAAAAAAATACCATTAAAACCGATTAAAAAAAAAAAATCGAAAGAGAATATGGTAGTCTCATTTAGTTAAACTTATTGTTAGTTTGGTAAAACTACTTTAAAAATGATAAACATACTCCAGTCAATCTAGACAGAAAATTGGCAATCAGACGAACTAAAAATACTAGTTCCAATTTATTAAGGAATGTGTAAGCGATGGTACCCTGAACACGAAAAAATAAAGTTCCTCCAAATTCTGGGGCCGCTGGGAAGAGGGGGGGGCTTTAAATCTTCCATTTTTAAGTTTTTCACTTATAACTCAAAGGCGGCGCATTGCAGTAAAACAAGTATTCAGTACAAAATAAACGTTTATTGAATTTACTACAAGTTTGGTTATATACATTTTACGAAATAATGTATTATATTTTAGAAAAAACAGCCAGTATAAAACCCGTATAACATTTAATTTTCTACAAGAATGTATATAATATATTAATTCATATTGAACACGTCACAACTTACAGCACATTTAAAATTTTAACGAAAAATCTTGATTTCCAAATTAAATTTTAATGTTTCATTCTAAGGAATCATAAGTAGCTGAAATATAAATTACACTTTGTAGGTAATAAGTCTTAGCGGAAAACGATATAATTGGGTGCATTTACAAAACTGGCGCGCTTAAACACTCCTTCAAGCATTTTCCCGCGAAAACGCGAATATCTCTGAAACCATAAGTTTGAACCATAACTTTTTTTTCCATCTGATCGCTGGTTAAATTTACTATGAGACTCTAAAAATTTTGATCAAGTCCCGTAAAATACCCATGCCCATGCTAAAGAAATGCGTACTGTTGTCAAATCCAAGTTTTTTTTTTGGCGTATTTTTCCCTATAACTCCGAAACTATTAGTTTGATCCATAATTGTGTTGTTTTTTTATCATTATGTAAGTTGAACTGTGTTAAATATAAATTAATATATTATATATATTTAAGTAGGGAATTTGACGCTACACAAATTTTATACAATTTTTCGCAAAAATGAACGAATGAAGATCTAAAAGAAAAAAAATACACAAAAAACAATTTTTTTTTTGAAAATTTTCACCTTTTCTGAGCCGGTAGCACGAAAACGGTTCAGTTTTTCGTAAAAATGTATGTAGCCAAACTTTTGGCAAATTTAATATGCTTGTACTGAAAATGTTTTTAACTTCAACACTGTTTTCGATTTATAAGTGGAAAATTTAAAGATGAAACATTTGAAACCTCCCCTCCCCCCAGTGGCACCGGGATTTGGAGGGAATTTTTTCTTGTTCAGGAGAACCGGATTTGATCAGATGTATTTAAATCAAGCGCAGTACATTCCGTAACATTGTGCGCTTGCCTTGTTAGAAGAAGATCGATGGTGGAGGTATTCCCTGGGTCTCCCCTTTGCATGGATGTGTTAATCAGGGTTAATGTCTGACAATAGTGTTTGAAGGAATGGTCCCGTTTGAATTTCGTTCATTTATATTTATAGATTGATTTGGAAGAAGAAATTCCATGAAATATCTTATATATTATAATATAATAATTTTCTGCTTAAATTTAACGTCAGATTAAACTTGGAACGAATGTTCCTTGCCGGCAAACAGAGAATTAACTTAGCTTTCAACACTCTTAACTTGTTAGTGAATAGACCTATGTTTAACTAGTTTATCATCACAACTGAAGTAAAAAAATAAAAAATAAATCGCTTCGATTCATACTTTCAAGAAAATTACAATCATTCAAATAAAAAAAATATTACATATATATAAATTACTGAAAGGTAGGTAAAAATTAAACCAAACTATGAAAATTAGATGTTTTATGAATGAGTGGACAAGTGAGAGTTTCTACAGACTTTTTTTTTTAAAAACCTAAAAAAATTAAGCAACTCAATTCACAGATTAAATTGTAATGCATTAAATTAAATTAATTGTAATGTTTCAATAATGTAAGAGGGGAAATGAGAGTTTTAGCACTTTAGAAAACGACTTTGAATAAAAATAAAAGTCTTACTACAAATTACTTGGGACTTTAGCACTTTGAAACGACCCGATCAATTTTACTGATGGAGGGTTAAATCAGCGATTTTGGATGGATAAAATGTTATAAGCACGTCATTTATAATTAACTACTGTAAGATGAAATCAGCTCCCATGTACGAGGATAGAATATGCAGAACACTTCAGCCTATTTTGATAAAAAATATTACATAGTTATTGAAACCCTTTTTTATTATTTTTTTTTTTTTACACAATCGGATTTTAAAAATATTCTCCCACCTATGTAGGCTTTTTAATTTTTTTGTTGTTGATACTTTCTATAACCGATAGAGACTCTGTAAAAAGAATACTAAAATTTAAAAACATTTCAGCAGCTTAATTTCAAAATTATATCTCAAACTTTACACCAAAAATATAGCTGTCACCGATGTTGATTTATTCGTTTTCTAAAAAACAAGGGATTCTATGATCCAATTTATATTCTATAACTGCTTTACCGTTTTGAAAGCATCCATCTTAACAAATCCTTCTAATCATTCTGCGGATTCTATTATAAAGCGGTACTTATCGTCCAGCAGTAAGGCCAATATTCTCGCAGCATCTTCGAATTCCTTTAAAAAACTCCAATAGCTCTGCAAGTACATAGCCAGTATTACTTTCAATATACGTCTTATATCTATACAATAGGACAATCTTTTATATACCTGTCTACCTGGATCGCACTTCACATACTAGGAATAGGTGTTTTGTTGTGACTGTTTGCTACAGAACTTTCTTTAAATTATAATATGTATGTATATAAAATAAATAGTTCGCACACGGGATGAGTGAACTCAAAATACAATAATATTTTTACATAGTTTTAATATTATCACAAAAGATTACAAAAAATAAATAAAAATAATAATAAATAAAAATAAATGTCTATAACATGAAGAACTTAATTGGAGGTTATAATTGGTTTATGAAGCAGAGTTGACAGGTTACTAAATGTTTTTACAACACTCAGTGTTGCCAGGTTCCTACACACTTAAGACTTTCTACAACCCCAAAATGGGATACAGATAATAATAATAATATTAGAACAATAAACAAATAATAACAATAATAATAATAACTAGAGCAAATTAATAGGTTAGAAGCTTTGGAAAATAATTTTGACTTCAAAATGATTTTGGATTAGAAGAATTGAACACGTTTGATATTCGACTTTTTTGTTGTCATCCACAATTCGAGTCAATAGGTCCAAGTAGGTTTAATGATTGTTTTGTATATAAGAAGTATCTTTTCAACAATATACAGGCTCTTCAGCGTAAGGTTGCAGTAACTTCGGGTGTCGATTCTGGTCATCGTTAGAAACAAAACATTCTATGTAAACTTTGGTTTGATTCTAATTCGTCTTTTACACATTTTTTCAAGAAATTACTAGTTGTTGACAAATAACTATTTGACAGCAACTCTTTCTTTACTTACGTTATGCTGTTTTGTGAAGTGCCATTGTCGACAATTTAACTTCCCAGAATGAAAGTTTGTTTTATTACTTCTTTTCTTCTGATACTGGCATGGAGTTGATAAAACTCTATAATATATTCTCAACACCTTCCAATTATAATATATTCTCCAAATCGAGGAAATATTACAAATTTTCCCCACGACAGGGAAATATTCCAACAGCTTTCATACTTAGTTTTGTCTAATTTCCTAGTCACTAGATACCTTCCAGTCCATTTTTTCACAAAGTAACGGTTAGCATTATGGTTTAATAAGCAAAGTTACAGGACAACGGATCCATCTCAGTAAGCGACACAAAAGCGAGGAAGAGAACAATACTATTTA
Organism: Euschistus heros; assembly: GCA_003667255.2. NCBI lineage: Eukaryota > Metazoa > Arthropoda > Insecta > Hemiptera > Pentatomidae > Euschistus > Euschistus heros. The sequence continues at coordinate 321,446 of RCWM02000577.1, read as the reverse complement.
TGTCCCAGTACAAGGGATGTGGAGATCGATAGGGAAAAGATGAGTTAATTTGTGGCAAGATGAAGTGCTTTTATGAAGGCTTTTAGGGGCTTCATCTTGAAAGAATATTATGGAATTGCGGTGCATTCCATTACTCCATTTAATCAGATGGTGGTCAGATTTATCGTTTTTTTTTTTTTTTTTTTTTTTTTTTTTTTTTTTAAATATTACTTATTACTTTTTTTTAACATTTATTTAGTAAGAATTTAGTAAGAAATCAAGGCATCAAGTAATATGGATAAAATATATACAATGAGAAATAAATGAAAAAAATAAAGAAAGAAGAGCTAGAAACAGAAAAAGAGCTACACGAAGTATGGATAATATAAAGAACCATACAATATATAAAAATAAACTATACATCATATAAGGTGAAATATATAAATATAAAATAATAGAATAAAACAAAAAAATATTATATAACAGTAAAAATTAAATTAAATTAACTTTTTTTTTTTTCATTTATTGATATTTACAACTGTACAAAAACATATACATCATGTAAATGTGTTGATAGTGATTGCAATGTCATGTAAATAAATTGTGTAGAACTAGTAGTACCACTTCAATAAAAATCTACACTAAAAGGTATCTAGGCCATCTTCTTTTTAGACACCTCGGAGGATTATCGGGAATGGAGTGGGAGGCAAATTGGGAGACTAGTGGATTTGAGTGGTTATGTAGCTTAAGATGAAATGATAGGTATCTGGTTTTGAATAAATCAGCAACATATGGAACATTAAGGTCTTTATGGATAAGTTTATTGGTGACAAAGTAAGGGGCACCTATGATTTTTCGAAGGATTTTGGATTGCAGGGATTGGATACGAGATAAATTGGATAGTTTAGTGGAGCCCCAAAGCTCAACTCCGTACGTCCAAATAGGTCTAATCACAGTCATGTAAATAAGTCTAATTTAATTGTCTAGTTAATGTTGAAGTAGTCTGTAACAACGAGCAGTTTCTTGTCGTTTTAGTCTTGTATGTGGATTCCAAGTAAGACGTTTGTCCATGTGGAGTCATAGGTAGCGGATCTGTTCAACAGGGATCAGTGGAATATAAATTAACTTAAAGGTTAAAAACACAATCATAATTTATTTACAACATACACTCATTCACGGGATCCCCAACCAAACCTGTCCCTCCACTTATGGAGGAACAAGCTAGATCCGAAGATTACCCTCTCTCACAGTTGTGTCAGCTTTATAATTTAAGTAACTTTACAATTCAGCTTTCAATATTTTCAATTAAAAATGTTAGTATAATGTATCTGTAAAAAATAAATTAAACAGACTTAAACATTATTAAAAAATCACCTAACAGATTTTCAAGTTTGAACCTTGGATTACTAACAATGCGTTTGATAGATAACGAGATATTGACTATGATAAACCTTTTATTGAGTAAATGTTATTTGGCTCATTAAAAGTCAATGAATAATACAGACGGTACTGAATCCATCCATACAATATATACAAAAACAAATAAATAAGATAAAACATCTAAACTATGCAGTACGTAAAATAAATTAACAGCGATAATATAATAAAAAGAGAAACAAATTTTAAAACAAAGAAAAATATTTTTGGAAAGTTTTTTTTTTTGTATATTTATTCTTGCATGGTATATTATGATTATATATACATATATTTAAGATGTTCAATGGCATTCTATTTTTTTTATCTATTATAAAGACTGGTCTATTTTTTTAGGCATAGCATATAATTTTGTTGATTGTAGAAATAAATAAGTATAAAAAAACAAAGATAAAGAAAAGAACTAAAAATACAATTATACTATATATACTCAGAATAGGGATTCCGAAGCCAATCTCTCCACTTACGGAGGAACTAGTTAGCCCCAAGAAGATCCCAGTTGTTTTATATCCAATTAATTCATTTCTTTCAGTTACTATAGTTCTCAACTATAAAATACTTAAAGATTGCTAGAAGCTAAATCGATGGATGGAAGAGGAGACGTGAGGAATTTGAAGATTTCGGAACTCTTAAAAGAAAATAGGAAGATATTTTGCTAAATTTATACGATCTTGTATTGATAAATAACCTAAGTTTTCATTAGTCAGCGGTATTTTGGACTATTAAAAAGTTAATATAATCACGTAATCTTTTCCGACACACTGAACCTTAAGGAGAAATAATAAGCGTAAACATTGAAAGTATTCATGTTTGTGATCCTTTAGTAATGGGTGACAGCAAAACATAGTCCACCTCTCTTCTCTTCAAAAAGTGGTTTCAAAAATTAAATTTAAGCGATTGTTTAAAAAATTGGGTTTTTTGTATTTCCTGAAACTTCAAGATAAAGTTGAGGGGGTTATTGATCCACATGTGTGGCTATCATTGTATCCTTCAGTTTTCACATTAAACAAAAATATTTTTTTTTCATAGTTACCATTAAGTATACCGCAGATTTACTGATTATGCTGTCTATAGGATTTGGACAAACTCTTTTTAATAGTTCAAAATAGGTTATAAAAAAGGATTTAAAGAGCAATAAACATTAATAAAGTGCGCAGTAACAGTAGCGTGAGTGTTCAACATTGGATATGAAATTTCGAGATAGACACTTCAAGACAAAGAGGTTCGTGGCAGGATTTCTTCCCAGAATGACGATATTCTGCGAGCATAATTAATGAAAATTTCAGAACTCTTCTAAAACTTTCAAATAACAAATGACAAGCAAATCGAACGACACTGACTGTCGCCAATGAAATTGAATGAGCTCAAGCATGGAATGGCCACAGAACGAAATTCATCATTATGGAAGAGTTTGTCATTACGAAATTGTCGAACTTGAGCTAAGTTATGGCTTTGTCGCAGCCGCCCTTTTCTCCTGATCTCGAGCTTACCAATTACCATTTTTTAAGGACTGAACAAATTTATTTAAGTTGATAGAAATGGCCAATACTATAGATTCAAAATTATATTCCAAGGAGCTAACACGGTCTAAAATATATAAAAGAAAAAAGTTTTCTTATAATTTATTTAATAGTTTTATCTTGAAAACATAAACCTGCAATGAATAATTAACAAAACTTTATAAAAGTGGTTGGAATACGGGTAAAGTTTTTAAGGTTCAATGCTTTTGATGCCACTTTTCCAATTTTATGTAAGTCGTCTAGAAAATTTGTTGCTACTGTTTCTAGCACTTTACTGCCAACAGAGCGATTATTTTCCAGAGCAGAGTGAACCATCACCCACAAAGAATAAATTAATTTTTAAAAAATTAAATAATTTTCCGACTGGATAGTAGGATTAATTGATATGGACAATATATGTGAACTAAATTGTCGACCTCATAATATTGATGCCTAAGAATATGTATATGAATAATTTTTAATTAATAATGAATTACTATTAAATTTGAAATAATTGTTTTCCTATTTATTATGTAAAATAAATTTGGGTAAGGACATTGAGCCAACAACTGATCCACTCATGATCTCGCTCAAAATACCTTTATATACCAAGGTAGGAAACACTAAATCAATATTGATCTTACATTACCCATCCCTACTTCTCACTGATCAGTTAAAACATTAAATAAAATGATCATTAACGAAACGATCCCAAGAAACGACTAACTTAGCGTTGAACGTTAGGAAAAAGCAAATCGATTATATGAGATCTTACTCCCTCACACTGCAATCGATTATTGGAATTTGCATTAAGTTAGGCTAAGGAGCCCCTGACAGTTACGTGACGTAGCCCCCAGGAGGCAGGCCCTCGAGGATAGTGGAAGGTGCCGTTTTTGCATAATATCCTCCTCGAGACATGGCCGAGGGTTTGGATACTGTGTAAGCAAAATTCCTGAAGAGATTGTTTGAAGAGTGGTGCTCTGGGCAAGGCCATGTTATTATTTCCAGCTTCTTTTTAAACAAAATAAAAATCCTTCAGCTCTAAAGTTCATGAAGAGGCCTCAAGTTTTCAATTCTCCAAGGTAAGAAGCTCATTTTTTAAAACAGCCTCTGATATTTATTATCACAGTCCACTAAGATCGCCTCCATTACCACGAATATAACTTATGATCGTGTATAGTCTCTGAATTAACTACACTATTATCTAAAATAAATAATAAAATAAAAAAATAAAAATGAAAATAAAGAGATCTATTATGAATAAGACCATTAAATATATTCAAATGTATTCCAATATAGCTTTCTTTGTGAGGGCCTTATGGGATACTGCAAACATTAGCCATGGAAACATTTTAGACTTTAATTAATACTTAATGACTTCAATATAGACTTAGTGGCATTAAAAAAGCCCTCTCACTCAGCCTTCCATGGATACTAGTACCAGTGATGAAGCTAAGAGTACTATGAAGGACCTCTATTGTCATTCATAAGCGGAGGTTTGGTAAGGGGATCCCTAGGTTTTGAGTGTATAGTAAATATAGTATGATAGTTTCTTCAACTTTTAATTTAATATTACTTTATTTTATTTTGACATGGATATGTCTTTAATTAGAGGGTCTGTACTTTTTTGTTGTAATGTTTTTTTCACTTTCAAAAATGTAACATTTCGACACGCTGTAGCTCTGTAGGTGTTGCTCGGATTGAAAATTTTCTGACAGTTTTAACTTATAAATTTAATGAAAAATATATTTTGTTATATGACATTTGTCGCTAGTACCTACCGTTTAGGAGCTATGTTGGTTTGAATGAAAAAAGTAACGTTGGAAATCCCTACTATCTCTCAACGTCAGGGCGAAATCGAGTTTTTTTACTATTATTATTTGTTTAATTTTTATTTTTAATTGATTTCACTTCATGTGTTGTGTAGTTTGAGGTTCTTCATTTTTTTTCTTCTTTTTCATTTATTTTTTATCTTACATATTGTTTGAGTGGATTCATAAAGCTATCCATATTACTTATTGCCCTCGATCGAGGCAGATTATAAAAGGCAGATTAATAAAAGTTTTTTCAATAATAAAAAAAAAATATTAGGACTACTTAAAACAGTTTCATTGAATATCATTCGAATGAAATCTCTAAATTCTAGTCAAGTATCCACCATTTTCCAGAATGGAGACTAATACATTTATTCACATTGATATATGAATTCTCTAAATTGTAGTCTTGGTCCAAAACGTCTTACATAACAAATTTTATAAACTATTCCAATTTAAAAGCAATTGGATTTAATGCATTGCATCATTGCCATAAATTATACAACATTTGATTTTAATTTAAACCGTTTGAAGCTACTAAAAAATAACGAAGCATTACATTATAATTAGAAGAATCATTTTCCCTGGTTGGGGAGAACCACGGAGTTGGAATCGGTCCACAGTGGTTTCAATGATTTTTTTCTTGAAAGGGACAAATTTATACTTAAGAGCAATATAACTTATTAAAGAACAAATTGGGGAAGATTGTAATATTTGCAAGAATAAAAACAAAATAAAATAGTTAAAAACTTTAACTAAAAATAAGCAATTTAAAGATAAAGCATTACTAAGACTCAAGTACATTACATTTCCCTTTGGTAACAATACCAGGGACTAGTACTGCTTTTGTTTTTTTATTACTTCATATTTATATTTAAGGCTAGGTAGGAAACGGAGTTCTCCGCTTGAAACTAAGGCAACTGGCCACGGAGGAAAACAGAACATGCTTTTGTTTTTTATGGTTTTTTTTTGCATTTGATTTTTATTATTTACCTAGTTTTGGATACAGAGGCCCTAATTAAATATTGTCGATTACACTTTTCACTAATTGTATATAATGGTTAGTTTCATTATGATTAAGGAGGACCTTACCTGTAGTTTGGAATAGCAAATAGAACAAACGTACAAAAGTTCAAAAATAACTATTTTCATAGATTTTTGTATTGTGTTATTCCGAATATTAGCTCAACGGTTTTCCAGAAAAGTAAACCCCTTAGACAGGGTAAATAAGACTAAGTAAACCATGTTTATTTACATAATCCTTGACAGATCACCGGCCTTTTCACAAATATTTACTACTAAGGGAATAAAACTCTTCAAAACATAACATTCATTTAGCAGGTGTGTTTCTCTACTCTTTAGGTTTCAGAATCAACATGTCACAGTTTGACTAATCCGTTGGCACTGTGCCACCCTGCTCATCATTCTGCCAAGCCAAGAAGATTTAGCTCAGGAATATCCAGTCAGATTATACTTAATTGAAATAATAGCATTAAACAATGGCTCGTGATGTGAAATACATCAACAGCAATAAAAGCCTAGTTAGAGACGTTGCTAATAGTCCTGTCAATGAGTGCTGAAATGAGGGGTGTAGAGTGCATCGAATATGCGATAATTTTTGACTTCATAGCTTCGTTAGGAATAGTTAGAAGGTAAACATACTAAAAGTCCCCACCGCTGGGGGGTGAGCTGGCGGTGGGGGGAAGGGGAGGAAGGTTGTAGGAAACAGAATGGGAAGCAAGTTGGGAGAGCAAGTGGAATTGAACGGTATCAGATTTTACTATGAAAGGGTATATATGTGGTTTGGTATGAATCAACAAAATATCGAACGGTCTTTATGGATCAGTTAATTTTATCATAATTTTAATTGCGATTATCCAAAATTAAGGAGAAGGAATCCAGTGAATATTAACGAGAAATTTTATATTTTGCTTCCTCCACCACCATCAAATTGTTTTATAGTCCAATGAATAAACACATTGTAGAGTGCATGGAATATGCTATAATTTTTGACTTCATAGCTTCGTTAGGAATAGTTAGAAGGTAAACATACTAAAAGTGGGGGAGAGGGGAGAAGTTCCATTTTTTTGGTTTTTCGATAATATCTCGAAAACTGTTGGCTCTAGAAAAATATGTTCTAAATAAACATAAAAGCTAATTAAATTTACTATAAAATTTATTTTATATACATTTGTCGTAATTCTAACCGTTTACGAGATATACGTTATTGAAAATCAGTGATTTTCGGGAAAAAACAAATGTCGCCTCACTTTTTGTCAAACTTTTGCTTCTATTACCTTGCACAATCGTTTCTCAGAAACTCAACGTCAGAATCAAAATTGTAGAGCATTAAATGTACTTTATTTTCATACATACGTTTTTGGTATTTGCTTCAAATGTTTAATAAAAAGTGGGGTAAAAATTTTTTTTATTTCTAAAATTGTCGATTTTTAATAACGTATATCTCGAAAACCATTGGAATTTCTACGAATACGTATATAATTAATTTTATAGGAAATTTAATGAGATTTAATTTTGAACTGCTACATATTTTTCTAGAGTCCACTGTTTTCGAGATATAATCGAAAAACAAAATTGGGACCTTCTCCCCTCCCCCCACCTTTAGCTCACCTCCCAGGGGCGGGGACTTTTAATATGTTTACCTTCTAACTACTCCGAACAAAGCTGCGAAGTCAAAAATTGTCACATATTCCATGCACTCTACACCCCTCATTTCGGCACTCTTTATCTTGGGTCGCACTTCTCTGAAAAAACAAGTTTATTGATACTCATTCCAAAACTAATTTTTCGATCCAAAATTTCTTTTTTTTTTATCAGAATGCTCCTAAAATTGACTATAAGGACCTATATATGAAATTTTGATTATGTCACGTTATACACTCAAACCAGCCCACTGAATTTGTGACTATCGTCATACTTTGCTAAAACATACATATTTCGCGTTCAGGTTTGGGTGTATTACGTGTCATAATCAAAATTTCATATATAAGGCCTGATAGTAAATTTTACCAGATTTTAGTTGAAAAAAAAAAACAAATTTCAGATCTGACAAATAGTTTCGGCGTTATGGTGAAAACTATGCCAAAAAAACTTGGACTTAAAATAGTAAGCGGTATTTAAGGTGCTGGTATGGGTATTTCATGGGACTTGATCAAAATTTCATATATAGGTCCTTATAGTAAATTTAAGGAGCATTCTGATAAAAAATAAGAAATCTTGGATCGAAAAATTAGTTTCTGAATGAGTATCAATAAACTTGTTTTTTCAGAGAAGTGCGACCCAAGATAAAGAGTGCCGAAATGAGGGGTGTAGAGTACATGGAATATGTGACAATTTTTGACTGCACAGCTTTGTTAGGAGTAGTTAGAAGGTGAACATATTAAAAGTCCCCGCCCCTGGGTGGTGAGCTAAAGGTGGGGAGAGGGCAGAAGATCCCAATTTTGTTTTTCGATTATATCTCGAAAACAGTGGACTCTATAAGAATATGTAGCAGTTCAAAATTAAAGCTCATTAAATTTCCTATAAAATTAATTATATACGTATTCGTAGAAATTCCAATGGTTTTACGAGATATACGTTATTAAAAATCGACAATTTTAGAAATAAAAAAAATTTTTACCCCACTTTTTATTAAACATTTAAAGCAAATACCAAAAAAGTATGTATGAAACTAAATTACATTTAATGCTCTACAATTTTGATTCTGACGTTTTTTCTGAGAAACGATTGTGCAAGGTAATAGAAGCTAAAGTTTGACAAAAAGTGAGGCGACATTTGTTTTTTCCCGAAAATCTCCTATTTTCAATAACGTATATCTCGTAAACGGTTAGAATTACGACTAATGTATATAAAATAAATTTTATAGTAAATTTAATTAGCTTTTATGTTTATTTAGAACATATTTTTCTAGAGCCAACAGTTTTCGAGATATTATCGAAAAACCAAAAAAATGGAACTTCTCCCCTCTCCCCCACCGTTAGCTCACCCCCCAGCGGTGGGGACTTTTAGTATGTTTACCTTTCAACTATTCCTAACGAAGCTATGAAGTCAAAAATGATCGCATATTCCATGCACTCTACAATGTGTTTATTGACTGGACTATAAAACAATTTGATGGTGGTGGGGGAAGCAAAATATAAAATTTCTCGTTAATATTCACTGGATTCCTTGTCCTTAATTTTGGATAATCGCAATTAAAATTATGATAAAATTAACTGATTCATAAAGACCGTTCGATGTTTTGTTGATTCAGACCAAACCAGATACATACCTTTCATAGTAAAATCTGATACCGTTCAATTCCACTTGCTCTTCCGACTTGCTTCCCATTCTGTTTCCTACAACCCCCAGAAGTCTCTGAAAAGAAGATGGCATCGGGCTATTTTACTAGTGAGTAGTAGCTATACAAGCAATTGACATTTTATAATGTATGTTATTTTCACATTTACTAGATGTATTTAAAAAAAAAAAAGTTATGAATTGCTATAAATTAATAAATAAATGGAAAATTATAAAACCTCAATTTAAGGCATTACCTTTAGGAAAGTATGTCGATATATCAAATATTGATATTTTTCTCACGATACCCATTCCAGCACTTTAGTAAAACTTATGTAATAGAAAGTACCGAAGCCATCTTCCTTTCATATGGCACGGAAGGTAATTTGGAATATAATGGGAAGTAAGTTGAAATACTGGTGGATCTGAATAGTTGTGGAGTTTACTATGAAAGGATAGGCAACTGCTTAGGGCTTAGGTTTTGAATACTTTATTGAAAAGTATTAAATACTAGAAGAATTGGAGTGCCAAAGCCCATATGCGTATACCCCAATAGGAGTAATTACTGTCATATGTATGAGCCTCTTGTAATTATTCGGAAGGTTTGGACGTTTGTTCAGTAAATGTTGAAGAAGTAAAAATAAACGACGGGAAGTATTTATACGAAAACTTTATCTACGATTTGTAGAATGCCTCCAAAAATATTCAGAACCCAATCAGAGAGGCAGTACATCCTACGAAGACGTATTCAGTGTCCCTGATATAGAATATAGACCGAGCAGCCAGGGACAATCAAACACGAGTATATCAACAGGAGAGATATTAATACAAGTTGGAGGAGAGGGGACAGGAGAGGACTGCGTAACGACTGGCAGTGCCAGGGCTCGAGTGTTAGTGGACGCTAAATTGCGTTCTGGAGTGTGCCTCTTGTGAAGTGGAAGTGTTTTCTCAAGAAACTATCAACAGTTTCTCCCGATATTGGCCCCGTCTCCACTGATGGAGTCCCAAGCCTTCTCCAGCCAATATTGGAACTTCTCCAGTTGAGAAGGTAGGTCATTGAATCTCGTTGTGTTATTTGGTCAATAATCATTTATCCAGTATCGTATTTATAGACATCAAACTTAATGGAAATAACCGGAAAATATTCAATATAAAGGATTATTTTTTTTATTCCATAAATTTATTTTCTATAAAAAGTGTATTTTTAAAAATAACTATCTTATAAGTACATCTACTCAGAGATTAAAACCTAACTATTATATTATTTAATAATAAGGCAGTTTTAACCCATAACAATATTAATTGAAATAAAAATAATTTAAATACAGTAAATTCCCGCAAATTCGGTGTCATGTGGAGCTGAAATGTCCGCTAATCGAATAATAACAACTACTAGACCAATAAGACATATACACATACACACAGTACATTAATTTTTTTTATTTTACTTCTCATAATATGAGAAATACTACGTTTGCTTCTCGCTCTAAACTTGGTTGCTTTCAACTTCATTTCGAAGTCGGCGGAGAAAATGTATATCCATCGGTGAAGCTCCTTGCTGCTCAAAATATAAAAGGGCGCTTTCAATCGCTTTGTTATCTTACTTCTGGAGTCTCTTTAAGTTTTTTAAACACTGTTTTTCGTAAACAATACCTGCAAAGCGTTCTGAGCAAAAATTCATATCGTTTAAAGGAATTCATTATTATAGAGTTCCGAGAAATCCAGACTGCCGGGCTATCGGGTACCGAGTTTGCAGAAGTATTTAAGTAATTTTGATGTGGGACGTGGATTAATTTAAGATATCATGAACAAAATAGAACTAAACATTAACAATCTGTTTCTTTATTAAAATTAACGAGGTTATTATTGTAGTAATTTTAATCAGTAGTTACGATAATAAAAAGTCTTGCATAAAGTAAACTTAATTTATAAAAAAAAAATTATATGGCAGATTTGTTTACTAGATCATTTGTTTACTTATGCCATTATTTTCAATAAGGATTAAGCTAGTCAATGTTTTATAATTGTATCCCCACATCGATGTCTATCGAATGAATAGATTTAGAGGGCATTTGTGATTCATAATATTATAATACCGGCACATAAATTCGTGCACATGTCCAAGGCACTTGCTGCGTTGAATTCCGAATCCATCCAATATACTATACAATGGGCTAATCCATTACATAACATGTGTGGTATATACTATATATACATTCGATAATTTTATGTTATCTTGAGGATTAATATTTTTCTGTAAAGTAGATAATACAGCTAGAAGACAAACCCAGAAAATAATAAACTATTTTCATATAAAATAATAATGCATCACATACATTACTCCTGATATATGACCATTATTTAAGAAATCATTCAAATTAGAAAAAAAAAATTTTATATCAATGAATCTTTATTTTATTTAACCCTCCAGTAGTCGCAACCGATCTGACAGATCAATCGATTGGATTAACCATTTTTATGTTATAGACTCCTAAACCAAAATTAACTTTTTGAGAAACTTGGCAAAATTCGTTGATTTTTAAAAATCCAGCTTAGACACAATTTACTATACCTACTTTAATTTTGTAGATAACAAATTTTTCAATTTAAAGCATTTTTATGTATGTTTAGCAAAAATCTAAAACAAAAATCCACCAAACATTTCCCTCAAATGTAACATTTTTGATATTTTATTCTTAGGATCCGTCTGGACCATACTGATTCATAAAACCTAATACTCCATCTTTTGCAAGGCAGACCCCTGTTCTGGGGCTATTTCGACTGGACTAAGTATGAACATTAAGTTGTTAAATTAACACAGATTTGTGCAATTATTGTATTGTCGTTGGTCCTTGACACGTGTGCGAATTTTCAAGATAATCAGATAGCAGGAAATTGGTGAAAATTATGATGCAAGATTCCATTACATACAAGTGAAGTTAATAAAAGCATATTAAAAATAAAAAAAAAGAGAAACATACAGAAATTAAGTTGATATAAAAAAAAATACAAGCAATGGTAAATAAAGTGCAATATGAGTAAAAAAAAAATACTAATAAAAATTAATGAAAATGAAAAAAAAAAAAAAAAAAAAAAATGGTAATATCAATAATCATTAAGGAGGTTCGTTATTGTAAACATTGTTCATCATATTTCTCCTGATGATGTATTTTCCATTAACCTATATTTTTCGGGAATAATTGTTCCCATCCTCAAGTGACACTATTTTTCTGTGTACACCACATTTTCAATGGTTAAATAGGTAGCTCAATTTGAGCATTGACAAAGTGATGTACGTACACGTTGATAAAAATAGTTATTAAGTTGATATTATAAAATAAATAGAGTGTTTCAAGCAATTATATAAATAGTTAAGACATTTTATTGAAAGTATATAGAAAATTTGTAATTTTCAATTGATACATGAAAAAAATATAACAAAGAAAAAAGTAATAAACTTTTATCAAATAAAGAAATAAATTATTAAAAATAATAGTAACATTTTACAGCAAAGGTCGATTTTTTAAATGGTTGTTGTTTACAAAGTTAATAAATCTTAATTCGAAAAAAATCATAGTACTTATTTTTTGTTGAAAATATTATTAGAAAGAGATATTTCTGAAATATCTTTTATAAAATATAAATACTTAAACCTTTCATACATAAAAATTATAAATAAAAAAATAATCTGTGATTTATATATGTGTTTGTACTCAGAAATAAGTTCATATTGGCTTCGCGGACATAGAAAGAATAACAATGGAATTTCAAGATGTATTCAGCAATTCAGTTACTCTGGTAAATTGGAAGTTATAATTTACCGTTTAATAAGTAACTTAACTACGCATGCTGAAGTCTGCATTGAAATGGGACGTTGCCTTCAATTTAATAAACCTAATGCAATGGGCCCCTCTCCATTTGTAACAAGAAAGGTAAGAGCCCCATTTTATAGAAAATGCAAGAATTCCGGAATATATTCTTCAAGAATGTAGAGCTAAGTTTTGTAAGAAAAGTAACTCCAGTCCCTGCTTCAATTGTTGCCGCTTCCTTCCTGGAATATCTCTTTGAAACACTCCATTATGATAATAAGCTGATTATAATTAACTAAATTTCGTTCTCAACAAAGTTTAATTTAGTTAAATATTAGCATTTTAATTATACAGGAATATTAGGAAAATTAAGCTGAAGACTAAAATGACTTCTGACGCCAGACGTTTCAAAATAGTATATATAAAATTAATAATTTTTATTACATACTAATAAAACGTTAAGAATTAAATATGTATACTCAATTTATATTTGTATGAATTAATTGTTTTTCTAATTTACATACTTTTTTATTAATTAGTTCATTTTCACTTATTTATTATAATTTTGCAAATTAACTATTTATTTATTTTTTATCTTACTTATATAGGATTAAAGAAACTATAGCTAGCTGAAGGATAAACTATCTTTCCTGATATAGTTGGAGAACATTAGAGTGTTAATCCTAAAAAAACCTACTATGACAACAATTGTCAACTTGCAGTATTATTCCACTAAACGACTATTTCTTAATCCGATTCTCCTCTCTATGGAACTCGGCCCCTCTCACCATTCGCCATTTACCCTTTTCACTTTAAAAATCATTTCTTCAACCACCCATTGTTCCATCTATCCATCCTGATTCACGAAAACAGCAAATAGCTACTTGTTAGTTATATACAATTTTAACAGTTTATACACATACATATGTATTTATACATACATATATTTATTATTTGTTTAATCTAGCTGGTTAGTGTTTATTTTATTATTATTATAATTTGTTACTTTATTCTAAATAATAATAATTTTAAGGTTCTGAAGGTCCCTGCCTATGCGTTTTCTATTTTCCAAATGTGACTGAAGGTCCGAGAATAAAAAAATAAAAAAAAATATTTTTTTTTTTTCAAATTTAAATAATTTGATATTAAAAACTATCATGCTTTCTATATTTTGTTACTGATTCATTATTCATATACTTATTTTATCGGTAAATTCATTTACAAAATCATTGTTGTAAAAATAATAAGTAAATAATCGTCACTATTCAACAACCCATAAATTGGTTACGTCAGAGATCAGCCATAGGAAATTGAGATTACAGAATAAAAACACTCTTAACATCATTTTTTTTTTTTTTTTTTTTTTTTTCATTTTTTAGATCTTCGCAATTGGAGGCTAAGATACCAGAGATAATTAATACACCCAGTTATTTACAAACAGCGGCCATAAAAGGAAAAATAATTTTTTACACTAGCAAGATGACAAGAGACTGCAGTTGTTTTCGACTACTTTAAAATTTACTAGATAACTAATCTATGATGCCAATAAAATACAATAAACTCATTTACATGGCAGTAATTCAGTATTTCAGTATTTGGGCATATGGAGTTGAACGTTAAGGCTCCACTCAACCATCCAATTTATTACAAATCCAATCTTACCATTTAATATACATCGAAATATTCTTAATGTTCATTTCATTGTCACTAATATACTTAACTATAAAGATCTTTGTGTGCCTTATGATGCTGATTTAGATAAAAACATGATACCTATCCGATCATAGTGGACCACTTATATCTACACTTCCGTAAATTTGCTTCCAACTCTATTCCTGATAAAACACCGAGGGGTCTTTTAATATAAATATTCATCTACACATTCACAAGGTGATTTGTTTGCATACATATGTAAATTTCAATAAATAAATAAATGTAAATAAGAAAGCTTTTACACTATCACCTATCACCTCAGTGAATAACTGAACCGACTTTCAGAAAGAAAATAGTTCCCGAATTAGTAGTGAAATTGATGTTTACATTCATGAAAAATATTGGCTAAAAAAAAAAAAAAAAATATATGAGGACAGATAAGCATTGTGGTAAAATTATAAACTTGTCCAACAGTATACGATTTTTCAATATTATTCAAATTTTAAAACTGCTTTCTGATAAAGTTGGATTATGGACTTGTTTTAACTTCTTTACCGTGGCTACAGACATTTAGTTCACATTACCTAAGTCAAACTAAGACACACTTATTGAGACGAGCGTCGTTTGTTATAGCCGTTTTTTTTTTGTTTTTTTTTTATTAATTTATTCGATATAGACATCAAAATAAAAATTTAAATTTAAAGTATATGTTGTAGACTATAGCGTTTATTTTTCAATCAGACATAAACAACAACCATTAGATATTTGAAAGACATAAAAAATCAATACAATTATAGATGGATTCTAGTTATAAGATATAAGATTTTATGTATTGATGAATATTTTACCATTGTATAGTTGATATTTTTAAATTTATAATTTGTGTGTAAAATATATTTAAAGTATATTTAAACTAGCTTAAACTAAAATATAAAATTTGTTGTATCAAATCACATTCTGGTTATATATGTGCTCTAAACAAACGGGTTACTTCCTCTAGAGAAAATGAAAATTGAAATTTCCTTAAATAAAAATCTCACAATCCAGATTAAAAATTAAAGTATTTTCTATTAGAATTGACAAATAATCAAAATGAATATATTACAATACTTATTTATGAATTAAACCTGAGTATGTATGGTGCCTCTAACCAAATGTGGTGGTACATGGCACCAAAATGTAAATAAATAAATAAAATGAATTAAACAAAACAATTATTGTAATTATACTAATCAAAAAGATTTAAACATATATTTAATTATGCTTAGTATATTATATGAAACAACTTTTCCAAAAATAGCCAAAAGAAGCTTTGGCTGGAAGCCTGTGGTTGGCTCCAGTTGTCAAATGACAATGTGCCTCAAGTCATAATAAGCGTATCAAACCGGAATTGAATTTAATTCAATTAAATAAGACAACATGATTTAGACAAATTAATTTCCTCAAAGCTACAGAACATTAAACGCAATATCGTCTTAAAGCTCAAATTATTCCATTCTGTGCTTTGTCCATTGTTCTAGTGGGGTTAAGTGGTATTTTAATTCATCTGGAGGTTACATTTTTTTTATAGTTCTAGATTTGTGATTGTAAAATTTTATGAATTTTTCTAATCGTTAAATAAGAGAACTATTAATATTGAATTGAGCAATGTAATTAGGAGTTGAACTTACTATTTATGGCAAATAAAACAACCCCACTGTGAAGAAAACGCTTTTACTTATAATGAAAGTTTTTATATGACCGATTCAATAGATATAAAATAAAATTTTATAGTCTGTTCAACCGTACACATTCTCTCCCTCCCACACACACACGTCAGTGCAAACCTAGCGGAAACAGTAGGTTTGCATTTGTCCTCATTTGTCCTAGATTTGAGAGACAAAAGATCCAGTCAGGGTTCTGGGCTATGAGTTGGTCCCAGAAAAAAAACAGAAAAAACATTAATCAGATGATTACTATGAGGGAAATCTAGAATGCTATAGCAGAATAGGCAGCTAACATCTGCAGAAAGCGTCGTGAACAGGTGCAAGAAAAACGAAGCTTCATTAGTAACGAAAAATATGAAGTAGGCACAAAGCCAGCCTGCCCACTGCAGTTCCACTGGCTGGTGAAGAAGAATAGAGTAGGAATGAGTTTGGAGTGAGTAGGAATCTTACACTGTTTTGGACTTGGTCCACTTCATCTTATGCAAGATTTTTCTACACTCCCTACAAAATTATATATCCCTGGTATGGGCAATATATAGTAGAAAGTACCCAATCTGAATTTCCACTTTGTCTCAAAAAAAAAAAAAAAAAAAAAGAAAAGAAAAAAAAGTATCCCTAGGATTTATTGGAGGTATATATAGGGAGAGGAGTGGGAGGTGGGGAGTGGGAGGGGATGTCTAATAGACGTCAAGTTTTTTTAATAAGTAAAATTTAGAAAAGGTCATTAAATCAAAGAAAACAATTGTAATATTTCAAGTATAACTACATTAGAAGTAATTACAGAATATTGAAATTATATAAAATAAATTACAGTAAAATCTCGCTAATCCAAACATCATTTCTCATCATCATAATTTTTTTATCATCACACATATGATCATTTCAGTAATTTTTTTTTTAATTTTACATATTCACAGTACATTTTTTAAAAACATATTTTACTGGCTGTTTTCAAATATATAAAATATAATGTACAAATATATTAATGATTGATTACTTGATAAACAACAAAACAAAATAAAAAGATTCAGATTTTTTTCAATTCTTGTAATATTGTGATTTTCAAATTTACTTGTTCTCACGCCTTGATTGACGATATATACATTTAGCTTATTCTATATATTCTAGAGTACTCTACAAAAAAAAAGTATATATATATATATATATATATATATATATATATATAATAATAAAAATAATTAAACATATAAATTACTGGTATGAGCCATAAATTTCAATTTCCGCGATATTCGAGACAACTTAGATGTTTGTTCTAAACAGAACTTTTATAGTATAATGCACGTATTTAGATGGTTTCTGCATTTTTCATGTCATAACATTAGTTGATAGGTGAGTGGATGTTTAGCAATTATTCAGTGAAATATTTAGTTGATGTTAATCTTGATGACAAAGGTTCAAATAAAAAAAAAAAGGCAACTATCGATTTATGTTTTCAATACTATTTAGAGAAAGATAACCAAACCAATTTCTTCTAGGCACATTTGTGAAATAATAATAACGCTTATCGCAAAACAGAGAATCGATGTCAAAAACATCAACATTTATAGCCTGAACATTGAACTTTGCTTACACCTGTGAGGTATTAAAAATCCTCCCATCTGAGTTTTTATTAATATTCCCAAAATAAACATAATTTTTTCCACACAGCGATCTTTTAACTTATATTTAACGCTTACATATTTCCTGATTTCAACTTTTTTTTGGTTTTTTCTAAACCTTATGACACTATATCTTTGATCAAATATTATAGATAATACTTTAAAAAAAAAAAAAAACGTGGTCACGATTTCCTTAATGAAAATCAAGAACGAATTAGTATTCACTCCGGTATGGCAGCCTTAAATCAAGAATATGCAGATTTGCTTTTAATATAATCTTTGGTGCGGAAACAGACATATCTTGAAGTTGAGAAATAACGAGATTTGCAAGGTCAAACTGATGATTGAGTTTAAATTCAACTGAGGGCGAGGTCCTCGAATCGAATCGAATTAGCGACAGTTTGAACAATTTCTAGCTCCGACCTAGATGTCATCCTCTCGGCCGATATGTAAATCAAAATTGTTTCATTTGTATTTCATCCATTCCATTATTCATCGCTCCCGCGTGGCATCTTTATTTGTGAATCATTTGACTTGATAAATCGTTAAATAATATCCACTATCTCACCTTTACCTCTTTTATCGTTCTCGAGCATCCCTTCAAGGCCCCCTTCCCCTCTTCTAGTGTCTGGATTGGGCCGTCCCCGAAGGAATTTCTCAGGTTCATTTCAAGAGAATGAATAATACATAAGTTATTCCGATTTCATTACGGTGGTTACCCTCAGCGGGATATTGAGTTCTGGAACTTTAGGTATAGTTCTATCCTTTAGAAAACACATTTTTAATGTTGAAGTGTCTTTTATATATGAAGAAACCAATTTCATTATTATTATTTATTTAGTGAAATTTAAAACTGAATAAAAAGAAAATACATCTATTAAAAGTATTAGATCGTTCAAGGATTGGAACGTTCATAATTGAGCATGTTAACCAAATAAACACTGGTAGTGCTTTAATCAAAGTTCTACATTAGAGACTATCTTCTTTTCAGACGCCTTGGAGAGTTATCTGGAATAGAATGGGAAGCAAGTTGAGATACTAGTGGATTTCAATGTTTGGGCTAAATCAATAACATACTGTACATTAATATCTTCGTGGGTAAGCTTATTTGTGTCAAAGTAACGAGCATTGAGGATCTTCGAAGGTTTTTGGATGGTAGGGATGGATACGTGACTTATCGGATCGTTTAGAGGAGCCCCAGATCGCAACTCCGTATTTCCAAATTGGTATAGTTACTGTCATATAAACCAGTATCTTAGAATTAATCAGATGGTTTGAACCTTTGACTAGTAAATTTTTGTTGTTTTAGTCTTGTATAAAAAATATATTTAATGTTGAAATATCTTTTACACATAAAGTAGCCAATTTAAAAAGTACACTATCATACAAGGAATGAACTATGTATTTAAATAAATAAAATCACCTCAGCGACGGTTATTTTCATGTTATTTATAAGATACTAAATTTTCTTACTGTGCATAAATAAAAAAAAACAAAAATTAACTAATGAATGAAACGGTATTAAAAAAATACAATCGAAGAATCTATGACATTATTTTCTATACCGCATAAAAATTATGTATTACGTACTCCGCTACTGTTTAATATCTCTTTAATCATAATTATCATTAGTAAAAGTAGAGCTTAACGTTGATAATTATTATTACTTAAATAGAGCTAAAGAATACCATTCTTAGACTAATTTGCAAAAGTTATTTTTTTTATATTTTAACAGTCTTTCGAGGCAGCACTACGATCTTACTCAGCTCCGATACCAGACCATCAGTTTTTTTTAAATAATGTTTAGTCTTTCTGTTTAAATACGACGGGGAGTTTTGATTTAAGGCAGGTCCCCTGTCATGTCTATCGAGAGTGTACCTAAATAATAACTCTCCCGTAAACCTAAATCTTTTAACTGAAGCTGCAGAACTATACGTATTTCCAGTTCGGAGTACACGATTACCATACAGTAGACCTTGAATTGGAAAGGAAAAATCTCTGCCGCTACTTGCAATTCAAAAGATGTACCGTATGCATAAGGTAGAGAAATAACAGATACATATTCAGCCTTGTTTAGGTAAGGCTGGCAATCTCGTGTCATAGAATACACCTGTAGTCTTTCCCAGTTGTTAGAGGCGTGTCTGACAATGTTAGCACACACTGTACGTGCATGTGAGATGTTGCCGTACATTGCATAAGATAGGGCAGAGAAGAGATAGACACCATCTCCGGGAATTTCGTAGACTTGTTGGGGAACTTGGAAGCCATCTACCTCTAACATTTCTACTTCAGCCATCGTGAAAACAATCAATGAACAGCAAATACAAAAAAAAATAAAAACCTCTCTCGAGTGATTAAATGAATTAAAACCGAAAAACTAAGTACAAAAAAGAAAAATAATCAACTTGAGATGTAATAAATTGCTAACTTTTTTTTTTCTTTTTTTTTTTCTCTTTCAGATTTTAATTCACACCTGTATTAGGTGTGAATTAAATTAACTAACCTAAACAGTATTAAATCTAGAAAACATCAACTCTCGTAACTTCTTTAGATTCTTGAAGTGTTCGTATTTGTATATATAATAAATAAATAAAACTTACAGTTTATATCACGTCACATCTCACCAATGTTCTGTTAGTTTAAATTAACAAACAGAAATTTATCTTCTTATTGAGAAAATAGATACACAGCAAACAGAAAGTAATTATACTGTAATTTTATATTCAGAGAATTTCCTATGCGTGAGAAATAGCATTTTTCGCGAATTAGGCGCAATCCAGGACGAATTTTTTTAATTCCTTTCTTAGCGAGCACAGAAGAAGCTAAATACCAAATTTCATTCCAATCCGTTCCGTGGTTTCTGAGATTTCGTGATAAATCAGTGAGTGGTATTTGACAAATATATAGTAGATATATTAATTTAACCTAATAGCAGAAGTAATAAAATAAAAAAAACAACAGACCTATATTAACGTTTAATCTTAATAAATAATACGTTGGAAGCTGAAATAATTTTATTAGAGAGCACAAATTTTAATTTATTAAACTGTCTATAAAACGATTTTCTTTTCAAAGAGAATCCATTGAAAAAAAAAAAAAATGTTTTTAGATATTAAAAAACTTTTCTGAGTAAATATTACAATCTGCCTCAATTGAAGGCAACAAGTGAAATAAATAGATTAATAAAAATAACAGTAACAGTAAGAATAAAAATAAATTAAAAGTTAAAAATAAAATCAGGCTCAACTATACTAATATACAACAAAAACAAAGTGGAATTTTGTTTTATATAATCACATTGATAATATTAATTGTGTATATATAAAATAATATTTACTTATAATATTGCTCCATTACCTCATTATTATTTAAAACGCACTAATAATAAACAAAAAAAAAAAAATAATAAAAAAAAAGGAGAGATTTGGTAAATTTATATAAAAAAAAAAATAAAAAATAAAATAGTTGCCTTAACCTCTATTCCTTTCTCTAAATTCAGAAGTTTGACTTTATTTAGTTTTCGCCATCTGAAACCAAGCCCTGTTTCCTATGACAAAAGCTAATCAGGCCTCAAGATATTTCAGACTAAATCAAATCCCAAGAAATTTTAAATTTAACAACGTGTCTTTTTTTTTTTTGTAAAAAACTGATAAGCTATACCAAGATACCTTTATTTTTTATTTAATTTTGTTTTTTCTTCTTACGAGATACTTAAAATTAAAAGCGGTGAAATCGCTATACATGGGAAAGAGTACAAAGCTTGTCTTTGTCTATATGTACCTATGTGTAGGCCAGGGCTTAGGTGCAAGATGACTCAAGATAATTTTCTCTATAGCTTTATTTTAGGCGGCAATAATTAATTGAACGTTAAAGTATTAAAGAGTATCCTTGTTCGAAATAAAGATTTATTAATATACATGCCTGTAAATTTATATTTACACTATTTTCAATTGTTATATAGATCTAGAATTCATTGGTTGTTCGCAATCATATATATATATATATATATATATATATATATATATATATATATATATATATATATATATATATATATATATATATATGTAACTATATATATATATATATATATATGTAACTATGTATAGGTCTGTCCTTAACTGCACAGACGTCGCAATGTCGTACTTCTGTCAAATTAATTCATTGTTGTTTTGTAGTAATATACAGGGTGTCCCGAATTTAAATGGCAAAACTTCAGGAACTTATAGAGGACCGAAAAACTAAGACAAAAAGTCTTTTAGAGATTTGCTCGTTTTGCTTAGTTTTAGAGAAAATCGCAAAAAAAGAAACAAAACAAGTTTTCATTTTTCTACTTATTTATTTATATTTATGTTATGTACTTTTTAATGTAAATATTGCTCAAAATGTTGTCCTCTTGCACCAATGCAAGCATTACATCTAGCACTCACTTGATAAATTGCAGCTAAACATTGTTCTGATGACATAATCTCAAGGTAATAAATTCTGAACTTTTTGAAGATGGTATGGGTAGCGATTATCACCTTTCAAAGTTCGCCATATTGCTTGCCGCGATATTGCTAATACAGCAGATGTTCTTCGGATGCTAGTCTCCGGATTGTTATCGAAGTGGCGTTCGACACAATTTCTTCGCCGATAATCTACTCTTATTGCTGCCAGGAATTGGTCGCCTTCATTACGTATTAAGAATGACCCAGCCTCTCGTAGTCTATTAAAAGTCTATCTATGATTCGGTCTCTTAATTGCTCTCTTGAGTTGATTGACACCGAATAAACTTTCTGCTTCAAGGTTCTCCATACGAAGAAATCCATGGGTGTCATATCAGGTGATCTGGGTGGCCAAGGTACTACTCCTCCACGTCCATCCATCGTTGTGGATAATTTATATCCAGCCAGACTCGAGCAACTCTGCTATAATGAACTGGACATCCATCGAGTGGGAGCCACATTTCAATCCGCTGCTGTAAGGGAATGTCATCTAAATAATTAGAAAAGTCGTTCTCCAAAAAATGTGTAAATGTGATACCATTCAATCTTCCAGGTAAAAAATATGGTCCCACCACTAATCCGTTCCAAATTCCAAGCCAAACGTTAATAGCAAATTCATGCTGAAACCTATTCTCTCTAATAGCTCTGGGATTTTCAAGAGCCCTTACATGATAATTTCTTTGATTAACAATTCCTCCTCTTATAAAGGTAGCTTCATCGGTTCATATAATTTTTAATGGAAATAAATTATCATCGCAAATTTTGTCAAGAAACCAGTTACTAAAATTCAATCTCTTGACATAATCTCGAGGTAATAAATTCTGAACTTTTTGAAGATGGTATGGGTAGCGATTATCACCTTTCAAAGTTCGCCATATTGCTTGCCGCGATATTACTAATACAGCAGATGTTCTTCGGATGCTAGTCTCCGGATTGTTATCGAAGTGGCGTTCGACACAATTTCTTCGCCGATAATCTACTCTTATTGCTGCCTGGAATTGGTCGCCTTCATTACGTATTAAGAATGACCCAGTCTCTCGTAGTCTATTAAACGTTAACGAAAAGACTCATCGATTAGGCACTCTTCTATTTGGAAATCGGCGCGAATACTCCCTCACCGCTTCTAAAGCATTACCGTTACAGAAACCATACACAAAAATCATATCAGCATATTCAACATTAGAATATGTATGCGGCATTGTGGCTGATGCTATTCACACAAAAATATCAGAGTAACTGACTGAAGATTAAATTAGGAATTATAATCCTAGAAGGAAGCTAAAATGTAAACAAATAAAAGAATGTAAAGGATAACGTTAAGTGTTTACATATCTCACTGCCTAGCCTGACGAACTTTGAAAGGTGATAATCGCTACCTGTAACATTTTTGTTTTGTTTCTTTTTTTGCGATTTTCTCTAAAACTAAGCAAAAACGAGCAAATCTCTAAAGGAATTTTTGTCTTAGTTTTCCGGTCTCCTGTAAGTTCCTGAAGTTTTGCCATTTAAATTCGGGACACCCTGTATACTTAATATTTGTTTATTTTAAATTTAAAAACAAGGTGATATTTTTGAAAACGTATTATTTGAATTGAATTTAAAATAATACTTCAAACTCATGAAATATTATTCAAACTCCTTGCCTGTATCACGAACCCTCGTGAAAGCTTCCAAACTCACTCTAACACCTTCATTTACATGACCATAACAACCCTAGTAATTTCAATTAACAGCCTAGACTGAATTTCATATATTTTTTTAAACATAAAAATAACAACAATATTTCAATATTATTCTAACCACTTGCCTTCTTTGCGGGTGCTGATTTTATTAACTATAATTATTGAATAAGGCTGAATTTCAGTTTATTTTATTTTATTTTTTATTTTTTTAATAATTTAGTAACAATTGATTCATTCTCTATGAATATAGTTTACAAATTTAATAGGCTTATACTTTTTTTTTTTTTACGGTGGAAGTAGGGAGAGTAAAGATAATAAAAATACGGAAAGTGAACCTCGGAGTCGGTTGAGGGAAAGTGGAAGAATAAATTTAAATGCCGAGAGGGTAGGTGAGGGGGCGGAAGAGTGAATTTAGGGGGGGGGCGGAGTGGGGAAGGGGGCCACTGGATAAGGCGGCCCCAATCCTCGCCGCAGTTTGATGCCGCCCTAAATATAAATAAACTTTTGGCTCCACCTCGCCTTTATTGGCTCACCCTGCCGCTATATCTGGAGGAACTGTCTCCCCAGATCGTTACATATTCATTATGAGCCATTCCTCCTAGCCCCACTTCATTAGCTCAATGGTTATTCAACGCTGGAGGTATCAATTTGATAGTGCTTTTGTGGCTGAGATAAGAAAAAATGGATTGAAGCTATTAGCATAAAATTAGATTCATTCAATGATATAAAGATTGCTTACTGTAGTGACAAACCTCACATTGTAACATTGGCATCTTGTTAAACTTAAAAACTTTTAGTTGTGCAAAAGAAAAGAAATGGAAATGTTCTTAATTATATGGCCTTCAATAAATAATTATAAGCACAGCCAAATGGCTATCTGCCTGCTACATGTTTAAGAAATATCTATGCCACCTCTGAATAGTATGTTAAGTGCAAAATTGAATTTTATAGAGATGGGCCGACGACCATTTAGGCCGATTAATCATTGCTTTTATTAGAATTCGGGGGACATCGGCAATGTTCGGAGCGCTACTTTTATAGTTTAATAGCCGTCTGTAAATGAAGTATCAGGTTCTTTCATCAAATATTTTTCTTATATTTGTACAAAAGCTCCGATGTGTGACGGAGTGGTTTTAGATGAATAAAGCAAAAGTCAACAATTTATTTTACCAAGCTTGGAGAGTTTAATTATGGAATTTGGAATACAATCATGCCGAAAAAGATATCGTGTTTTAACAACTTTATTTGACAAATTTATAATATATATAGATGTATTTTCTTGACTGTTACTATTAAATATTTAATAAGGTTCTTGAGATTCAGTCAACATATATTATTAGAAACCAAATAATTTATACCTCACTTTTTGTCAAACACTTGCTTCAAGTGCCAGAAAATATAAATGAAATGAAAGTAAATTTAATGCTCTACTATATTGATTCTGACATTTTTTCTGGTCGTGGAAGGCACTAGAAGCATATATATATATATATATATATATATATATTTTTTTTTTTTTTTTTTTTTTTTTTTTTTTTTTTTTTTCTCAAAATTTATCAATTTTCAATAACGTATTTTTTGGAAACCGTTGGAAGTTCGACAGATATGTATATAATTAATTTTACAGGAAATTCAATTAGCTATAATTTTCATTTGTAACATATTTTTCTTGAGTAAGCCGTTTTCGAAATATGGGACCTTCTTCCCTCCTCGCACCGTAAGCTTACTCACCAGGGGCGGAACTTTTAGTATGTTTACCTTCTAACTTCTCATAACGTAGTTATTAAGTAAAAAATAATCGCAAATTTCATGCTCTCTACAATATGTTTATTGACTGGACTATAAGGAATTATTATTTTTAATAACGACAATAAACCAAGCCTGTGATTTTAAAGAAATAGTAGGTTACGTAAGTTCTTTATTCAGTATTATGGAAGTTGTCGAATTAATTTTTTGCTGATATGAATGAATCGAAAATAAAATGTACTATAATTTACCTCTAGCCAATTAAATGATTTTAATTATGAAATATAGGAAAAAATAACTTACTAACCTAAAAATAACTGAAGTTTCTAGTTATAATTGCACAATACAAAACCGATGACATTGTGAGAAGTCCTTCTATTTGTAAATTTTAGATGCGGTCCTATTATGAAAAATAGGATATATAGACAGGTATAGGAAAAGTATTCATATTTACATAACCTGAATCTAGGATCATGTCGTTTTACGTAATTAACTTGTATTCTAAAAATGAAAAGCTCAAATTAATTAATTCCCTCTTGAAGAAGAATTTATTTACCTGGTTTCAGTTTTGAATAAAAACACATTTTATAATCGTAATGGGATCCAAATGAGCTAGCGATGGCACCAGTAGGGGAATTGTATGCCATTTTAGTCAGATAAAGAAAGGAATTCGATATTTTTAATAAAAAAGAAAACAAAAACATGGAGTTTTTTCATCATGTTGTCAAAGGAGATCCTTAGAATTAAAGGCGGTGAAATCGCTGTACAGGGGGAAAAGTACATTGCTTATCTTTGTATTATTCGAACTGGC
This sequence comes from Euschistus heros, assembly GCA_003667255.2. Taxonomy (NCBI): domain Eukaryota; kingdom Metazoa; phylum Arthropoda; class Insecta; order Hemiptera; family Pentatomidae; genus Euschistus; species Euschistus heros. The sequence goes on along the minus strand of RCWM02000577.1, from coordinate 294,911 downwards.
AGAATAACAAAAGGAAAAGAGAGAGATAGAGATAGATAGAGAGAGAGAGAGAGAGAGAGAGAGAGAGAGAGAGAGAGAGAGAGAGAGAGAGAGAGAGAGAGAGAGAGAGAGAGAGAGAGAGAGAGAGAGAGAGAGAGAGAGAGAGAGAGAGAGAGAGAGAGAGAGAGAGAGAGAGAGAGAGAGAGAGAGAGAGAGAGAGAGAGAGAGAGAGAGAGAGAGAGAGAGAGAGAGAGAGAGAGAGAGAGAGAGAGAGAGAGAGAGAGAGAGAGAGAGAGAGAGAGAGAGAGAGAGAGAGAGAGAGAGAGAGAGAGAGAGAGAGAGAGAGAGAGAGAGAGAGAGAGAGAGAGAGAGAGAGAGAGAGAGAGAGAGAGAGAGAGAGAGAGAGAGAGAGAGAGAGAGAGAGAGAGAGGGAGAGAGAGAGAGAGAGAGAGAGAGAGAGAGAGAGAGAGAGAGAGAGAGAGAGAGAGAGAGAGAGAGAGAGAGAGAGAGAGAGAGAGAGAGAGAGAGAGAGAGAGAGAGAGAGAGAGAGAGAGAGAGAGAGAGAGAGAGGGAGAGAGAGAGAAACAATTTTCTCTGTAGCTTTATTCGAGGCGGTAATAAGTGTTTAAATATTAAAGTATTAAAGATTATCCTTGTTTGATATAAAGATTTATTTATTTATATGCCATTAAATTTATATTTATATTATTTTCAATTGTTATATATCGAGAATTCATTAGTTGTACGCTAACAGTATATATGTATCTATGTGTAGGTCTGTGCTTAAGTATCGCAATGTCGTACTTCTGTCAAATTGTGATTTCATTGTTGTTTTTGTTGTAATGATATATAGGTAATATTAATAAGTTGTCAATACTTTTAACTAAAAATAAGTTGATATTTTTGAAAAGGTGCAATTTGTAAAGTACTTCAAATAATATATCTGCATTATTCAAATCACTTGTCTATATTTCGAACTCGCGTGAAAGCTTTCACACTCACTCTAACAACTTTATTTACATGAACATAACTATCCTACCTAATTTCAATTAACAGCCTAGGCTAAATTCCATTATTATATTTAACATAACAATAACAACAATATACCAGGATTATTCTAACCACTTGCCTTCTTTGTGAGCGCATGTAATAATTACAGCAATATCTTAATTTATTTGAACTTAGCTAGTTTTATTAACTGTTAATTATTATATGATTCTTTTATTTTTTTTGTAATATTGAAACTAATAAAAAAAATTGAATAGGCTATTGAAATGAATTAAAATATCCGACAGTGATATTTTCTTTACGAAAAATTTTCTTTACAACTTTGTAAGACAAACAATGTTACGTTGATATTTGAAAATTCTACATTTTTTTCACATGCATCATAACTAAACACAAAACCATTAAGAAATGAATAAAAAAATAACTAAACAAAATTAGTTTTAACTATGGCGAATGAATATAATAGAAAGTATGACATTTTTTTTTTTTTTTTTTTTTTTTTTTTTTTTTACCAAATAGCTTGTACTAAATTGTAAATTGTATTTTTCCCAGAAACTTTTAATGAGCATCAAGTCAGGCTCTCAACTTTTCGTTTTGTTTCACGGTGAAGTATTCGTCCCATTGACATCAATCACCAGTTGACAAGTTGTTGACAAACAGTCGCCCGATACCTGAATTTGATTTGCTTGTTTGCCTCTCTTTCAGCCATTGGACTGCAGATGTTCTATTGCCCTCCCTGTTATGATTATCCCATTCCAAGTTAATGTTTACAACATCAGATGAACGATAGATATTTTTTCATTTGTTTAACAATCGAAGTTTTTAATTTAAGAAAAATAGGCTGTTCCACTTTTAATATTTATTAAAATTTGTAACTATTATTGTTATGGTAAAACATGGTAGTTAAAAGGTAGATTAAATATGTTAGGCCCATTGGTGAGACAGTTGTTATTTGATAACTATTTTAAGTTAAAATTAAAGTAAAAACAACAATACTATGTGTAGTTCACTGTTGTTTATTGGAAATGAGGATTAACTAAAATACAGATTTTGTGTATATTAGACAGCTTTAATAAAACAGTTAAAAATACTAAACTAAAGCCTAAGCCTATGTTAACGAATCCCTTAAAATACTAATAAGTAGGCTTTTGAATCTAATGTAGAATTCAAGAGCAAAATATGGAATAACGTAAGTTTTTATCAAAAATATATTACTACTGTTTTTCAGGTACATAAGAAAATATTGAGGAGTATTGTATGAACATCAGTGAAATTAGAAATACAACTTTTTATGTACCCTAAAACATTGACAGGTACTCACAAGCTGCTCAACTACGGTCATTTTCCCTTGACGTAAGTTCCTGATCTTTTACGACCTTAACTTACCGGTTAGGATCTACGGATTAAATCTTCTCAGTAAACAAACTAGGATGTACGATTTTCTCAGAAGATGGCCTTCTTAAGTCGAAATAATTTTTTTCTTTTATAAAAATAAAAATTCCCATTAATACGAACATTTCACTTCTACGCTTTAACACCCTTTCGAGTACTTACCTTTCTAGAGTTTGTGTAGTTTCTAATCCGTATAAAATTAATATTTATAAATAATATTTCTATGACCCGCTAAGTCATCACGACCTTCCTAAGTATGCATACTTAGCACTTTCCTGCTAAAAAATCCAACTATCATTTACTAAATGCAAGATTCTATTGATCACCTCCGCCTGCTTCCGTCAAACTATATCCACACACTAATCTCATGTAATAAGTCATTTTGTCAAATTAACATACTTCTTCTTCTTCTTATGCCTCACCCTGTAGTACTTTTTAGCGTAGGGGAGCGTCCAGCCATGTCTGCCATTGCTCTCTATCTCTTGCTAGGTTTCTGCCTTGACGAATATTTCTTCCTTTCTGCATAAACGGTCGAAATATTCCAGGTACGACATCCTTGGACGTCCTCAGGGTCTTCTACCATCAGGTACATAGTCCATGGTCTTCAATGGATCTGGATGCTCCTAAATCCTGACAAATTGCCCAAACCACTTAATCTGGCGAGCCTCGAGAACCTCCTTCATTGGGGAGACCCCTAGTTCATTTCGAATTGCTTCATTGCGGATACAGTCCCTTCTTGTTTTCTCAGCAATCCGAGGGAGAATTTCATTTCTGCAGCTGTGATTCTACTCTCTTACTTGTCTATTATTATCCAACTTTCAGGACCGTTTTGAAGTATTGGTAGGTATATGGACTTAAAGATGTTAGGTTTCACATTTCTACTTACTTTTCGCTTACCTATCACAGTATTGCAAATTTGGTAGTAAATTGAATTTGCTTTACTTATCCTGTGTAAATAAAAATACACTGTATTTAAATAGAGATATTTTAGCTTCAAATTGATTTTGTCCCCGATCAATGACGTCTAAACACTGTTATAACTTAACGTCCATAGTTCTACGAATTATAAACTATTCATCTAACCGATCAAATACGATCAAAACTGACCTGTCTAACATTTTATGGAAAAACAAAACTGAGGATAATTGTATTTATTTTATTCTTGAATCAAAAATCGACGATTAAGCAACCACATGCTATAAGTCACTTTTGACCCAAATTAGTTGGACGTTATCCTTTATGTAAAATTTCCCGCTGAATCTAATTCCAAGGCTATATAAAAAAATGCAAGCAACACTGCTTCAGCCAATTTGTCAAAATACCTAAAGCTAAGCTTCTTTCCATTTGATACACCGTCGAAATAAATTTTTAATTTTTTGTGGAATAAATAAAAGTAATGAACTCGTTTTTATTGCTTTAGAGTTTGGTAATACTAGTAATAATATGAATAAATCAGTTTTATGTATCTCCTGTAAGGTTAGGGAAAATGACCAATGGTATATTGTGGCTTAAGTGACGAAATTCATAATGCAATAGTTTTAATTTAATCACTCGAAACCTAATTATTTAATGAATCATCATCAACTTGGGGCAAGTAGATTCAAGCTATTGTCTCAGGTAGGAGGGCAAACTTCACGCCAAATACCGTTAGAGTATATCAGATTCTCAGAAGCTTCCAAACTGTCGCTCGAGTTGGACGTGGTAGCAATGATGGGAATCAAACTTTAAGTAAATAGGAGGCTTAGAAAAGCTTTCATCTCCCTAAATGTTACTAACTGATAGATTCCCAACTTACCCAAGGAGCATAATCTGTGATGTATTCATTAAACAAACGTTGCAATTAGTAAACATAAATAATTTAAATTGGCCAAAAGATGAAAATGTATTTTCATAAAATGAAAAAAAAAAATAAATAAATAAATAATAATAAAAAAAGAAGAGAATTTTACAAAAAATTTAGTCACTTAAATAAATGTTCTAGCCAATCGTCATTATATCAATTTTAAAAAGTCAACTGCTCGATTATATTTTTCCTCAGATGAGTTAATAGTAAACTAAGGAATCTCCAACATTTCTATTCACTCCAAAAAAAATAAAATAAAATAAAAACATAAAAAATAAAAATCGTGATTTCTAATACACCTGAAGTCCTTTATACGTAGATAATGGCAATTCAAAGTTATATTTTTAAACTGAAGTCTCAATTATTGAGTACAACGTTTTACCACAGAAAAAGGAAATTATTACAAAAAGTCACTCATTTGTATTTACCAATCATACTGTATAATTAGAACTACGTAAAGTTTCAAAAATTAATGTAAACCAGTCAACTCCAAAAATAAAAGCAATTCTGGAATTCAAAGGACCGCTATTCAAGAAGCACGGACTAGACTGGTTATCTTAAAAGTTGCATTAATAGTTTTTCAAATATAGCAGAAAAATAAACGTTTCTAACGACTTAGTAGAATAAGTTGTTAAAAACATTTTCCAGCGAGTCACTTTTTAGCTTCAGAATTTACTTTAACTTAGTCGACTCCCTTCAAACAATAGAATTTTAAACAAAGGTTCTGTATTTTTTATCGTTCCTTGCTTTTTAAATATTTGCTTTGGAGGGTTCCAGTTTTTGTTTTACCAAGTTACATATGCTAGACGTAATGGAAAAATCACAAAAAGAAAAAAATATCGACTATTTTATCGTAATTGTTTTCTTAAATTAATTATGAAGTAATTTGATTCCAGTAATTTTAAAAAGTAATTGGGAAAAACAGTACATTATGGATAGACAGTTTTTCCCGGGCTGGTAGAAATTTAGTTTTTTCACCTTACTGGCTTACTTCTTCTTCACTTATTTCATTTGTCCATTGAGATAGTTTTTTTATAAAGCAATTTATTTTAAATTTAAAAGAAGGGAATAATTGAAAAAGGTTCCTAAGAGGCTAACAGGTGTCAGGGGTTTCATCAGAGCCTAAACTGTCAGTAATTAAGGGAGACTTCCTATATCGCCCCCTGTCTCTTCAAAAATTCATCGAGGCATGGATTTTATATGAAGGAGCTTAGTCGTGGTCAGCCGCTGATCCCTCGGGTGTCTGCGCCAATTGCTTCTCGGTCTCTTAGCAATAAAGCAACCAAATCTTGTGTTAAAAGATGGACACTTATTTTTTCTAGTTGGTTATTTTTTAAGATTAAATATTCTTGTAAATAATTTCCAAAAGGAATGATCAGTTATATAGATTTATCTTAAATCTAGACTTTGTAATCCCAATTTTTTATGGATTTACAAAAGAAGTAGAATGCTTCTACCACCATAGGAAGCTACTTTTGTTGATATTTAGTTTTACCTAAACTAAACGCATAATAAAATACAAAGGTATGATATGTAAAGATCGGGAGATGAAGATGTTATGATAAGTTTTAATTGAAAAGTAGGGGGCGATATAGGAAGTCTCCCTTAATTACTGACAGTTTAGGCTCTGATGAAACTCCTGACACCTGTTAGGCCCTTAGAGACCTTTTTAAATTATTCCCATCTTTTAAATTTAAAATAAATGCTTTATAAAAAAACTATCTCAATGGACAAATAAAATAAGTGAAGAAGAAGTAAGACTAAAAAATATGTTACATTTTTGAGGGGGAAAAAATTAAATTTCTCTTAAAGGGAAAAATAATAGATCATTGATATGCCTATCTATATTCTACTGGTTTTTTAAATTATTGAATAAAATTACCTATCCTTAATTATTTGAGATAAAGTTGAGAGAAAATAGTAGTTTCAAACATGAACTTGCTCACTCAAACGAATGTAGCTCCTGTGAAGTCGGTCCTAGCGACAAATATTATGGAACATAAAATACTCTTCTTTACATTTATGATAAGGAAACTGTCCACAAATTTTGATACGGGCAAAAAAAGAAGAGCTAGAGCGTGTCAAAATTTTACATTTTTGAGGGTGAAAAAAACGTTACAACGTAACTTTTTTCATTCAAACCGATGTTGCTCCTATACGGTAGGTCTTAGCAACAAATGTTATGAAACAAAAAATATTTTGTATTAAATTTATGATCAAGATAATGGTGTCAAATTTTCGATCCGAACAACAGAGCTAGAGCGTGACGAAATATTAAATTTTTGAATGTGATAAAAACGTTACACTTTTTTTTTTTTTTTAGTGTAGCTAAGTTATGGATTCGTGATAACGGGAACGGTCTAATAAATTAAATATCAGTAGCTGTTTTAAAAAATGAACATCTGATCTCGAAGAATTGAAAACTTGAGACCTCTTCAGTTTAGAGCTGAAGGATTTTTATTTTGTTTAAAAAGAAGCTGGAAATAATAACATGGCCTTGCCCAGAGCACCACTCTTCAAACAATCTCTTCAGGAATTTTGCTTACACAGTATCCAAACCCTCGGCCATGTCTCGAGGAGGATATTATGCAAAAACGGCACCTTCCACTATCCTCGAGGGCCTGCCTTAGCCTAACCTAATGCAAATTCCAATAATCGATTGTCTGACAGTCTGAGGGAGTAAGATCACGATTAATCGATACTTTGGTTTCTTAACGTTCTTAACTGATCAGAAAGAGGTAGGGATAGGTATCGTAAGAAAAATATCGACATTCCACATCGAATATTTTTTGAGGTCTGCATATCGAAACATGACATACCAGTGAGCACAAATATCGATGCATTAATATATTATGAGTTTTACAATTACAACGATATTCCTGTTTGTTTCATCGATTTAGCTAATTTAGGTAACGGCATCTAACCACTGCTCAACCAAACTCGTCTAAAATGAATTTAGGGTTTTATATATTTATATTTTGTTCTATACACTTGCCTAATGTAAGAAATTTTCATAGTACATAGTGAATAGATTTGTTGTCAATATTCGTTATTGTCTTAAGGTTAACTGACGTATTAATTGATGTATTAATTCAATTCACTTCTACATTAAAAAAAAAAAAATGTGAGAAGTTAACAACATTACTTTCAATATTGATTTAGATTTTTCTATTTTGGTATATTTAAAGCCGCAACACTTACATGACATTTTTCATTCAAACTAGAAAAACTCCTGAACGTTAGGTTCAAGCGACAAATGCTATATAACAAAAAAACGTTCATTCAATTTCTGAAACGGAAACTGTCGTAGCTTGAGCGTCTCAAAATAATCTTATGCCCAAAAAGTATAAACCCCCAGTCAAAAGGTATATCCATGTAAAAAAAAATACAATAAAATAAACTTAAGCAAAATATACTTTGTAGCAATTTATTATGAATCAGATACAATTAGTAAACTAAAACTAATTATTAAATATTTTATAATCGAATACATTTTCACCTCCTATGTAAAAACCATCGTATTCCTTATCAAAAAATTATTCAAGAATTTTATATGGAGTTTCACAAACACCGAACTGATATCGTGCATGAGCTGTTAGTGTGGAAACATTTACATGACTACATACACACTATGCATGAAGGTAGGCCGAGACCTGGCAGTGTTCAATCTGGAACAACACATTAACAGCACGCAAAGCTCTCAGATGTTGCGGGTCGGTATTCAGCCCCGCTCATTTTTTTTTCTGACTGATAAAAATCTGAATCCAAAATTTCCTTTAGCCCCCTCCAAAAAAAAAATAAATAAATAAAAAAAAAATAATGATTAGTAAAACTGTTAGAAGAAAATATAAAATATTATAAATATAAAAATAAAAAATTCAAAAAGTTAAGATTCACTTATAGGACTGAGACAGAATCATCTTTGAATCACTAGTTTGTTTTAATATTTTTATAAATCTGTTTGTTTTTTTTTCAAAAAAATAAAACTGTGTTGAAAAACATGAGAAAAATGCAGTAGTATCAAACAAATGTTTTAATTTCAATTATCGAGATATTATTAAAAAACTGATTTTGTGAAAACTTCACTATTTTTTCTTTACCTTTTACATTTATAGTATACTACATCATCTATTTAACATGCTTTTTAATTATAATACTTATTAAACTGCATTCACTAAAAGTGACACGGTGAGATACTTACGCTGGGATCTCATCAATCCCAGAAGTGGAAGTACAAGCTGGTTTTTAAGGCCGTACAATAATATGACGGTGTTTGTGATGTTTATAGTACCGCAGTTTTAAATGAAATTCAATATTAATTTTTATTACTGTTGCGATTCTAGACAGATTTTTTATTTTTATTTCATATGATTATGCCATGATTGGTTGCTTTAAAAAAATTCATTTCGATTACATATGTATATGCTATTAATTGTTATTGTTATAACTTTATTTACAATATAAGAATGGTTTAGCTGCAAAGGGGTACAAGTAACAAAACCTCATTGTAGAGTAAAAGCCAATCAAAGTATTATTTTGCCACAAACACTTTCAGGATTTTCGGTAAGTAGTTAGATTTCTTCTCTATAGATGGCATCACCTAACGGGATATTCACTTTTATCTCTTTGACACAGAATTATTTGTAACTTTAAGCCTCACAATATGCACTTATTCCATTTTTTCAAAATTTGCCACTTGTACCCCTTTGTTTCTATACCACTCATATCTGCTAAAGAATGATTGACGACGAAAACATGATTTCATAACAGACATTAAAGAAGATAAAACAGAACCTCTTCTCAGAATCGACTGTAAATGGACGATAGTGAAATTAGGTTCATAGGTTGTTCCTGATGACGTAGATATTTGTTGACGTATAGATTTTATTAGCTTCAAGATAAACTCTTCTTATTTGGAAAATTAAAATGAGTTATGCAAGTCTTATTCTTACTAAAAGCGACATCTGTAATTTATATAAATATCTATTGTAAAAGAAGTTGCAGTGTGGAATGAGATGATGTCGAATTTTCAATGGGAGAGTTAAGAATAACTTCCCCAGTGTCTGTAAACATAAATTGTCATCCTGTCATCTAGCTTCTAAAACTGTCATCTCAGGCTGACGAAAGGTAAAAAAAGAAACTACGAAATTACAGAAATAGTATAGACTGAAAATACCTCTAAACATCTCTTTAAAAATAATCATGCCCTGAACATTTATCATTGGGCTATTCAAGCCGCTGCCAAGAACAGTTTAAAAACATAGGTAGATGTCACCGCTACGCTGGAATGAAGATATTTGTACATTTTAATACATACACTAATAACGATTTACGTCAAATAAAAAAAAAATCAATTTTTAAAAGCCAGCGAATAAAAATAATTTGGGAAACATTAATATTATTATTGTGTATTTTTAGAAATTGCTCTTCTTATAGAAAAGCAATTTGTTTTTTTTGAGGAAAACCTTGCGCAGACGAAGTGGACCAAAATCCACAAAAATGAGGATTCATTTGTAGTCTTATTTCTTTGTTAGTATCATAGGTTAGTACTGTTGATCAAAGGAGTTCTGTGATTTGCACCACTGCTGTCAGAGATTAATTTACGGGGGAGTACTGCCTATGTACCTTTTTTTTTTTTACTGATTATCAAGCCACTACCTATACTAGTAGTTAGTTAGTATCATAGGTTTTATACTATAACGTAAGTACAATTACAAATAAATGAGCCATAGTCATATGATTGACCAGGTTTCCTGGGACCAACTATTGGCCTAGTGTACTTGATAGTCCTTCCTTCTGTTTTGCAAATCTAGTGCAGATCAACAGATCAATGCTTGTTCTACTGTTTCCACAAGGTTTGCGAAAGCAGGTCAAGATGATTCTGTATCCAATGAATTTGTATGTGTGTGTGAGAGAGGGAGAGAGTAATATAGTAAACTATCTGTACGCCATTGTTACTATGTCTATTGCACAGTTTTATTTTTTTATTATGAAGGTGAATAAATTTGTAAATCCTACAATTTACACCCAAATGAAGTAATAGTGTGGAGCTGTAAATAATAACACGTAAAAGTTTGACAGCTGTAAGAAAACACTCCGTGACCTATGACGGAGAGTTTCTGAGTTGTGATTGTGTTTTCCAACTGTGTAATGATCTTATTAAACTTCGTAATAACTCGACAAATCTTCATTATTATTGTAAACTTCACAATATCCTTTAAGGAAAACAACAAATTTTAAACAAATAAATATTCTATACAAAAATATGCATCTTATGGTTAGTATATTATACCCAGAAATATTTTTATTAATACCAAGAAATTATTATTTCGTATTTTTTTTCTTCTACTCTTTATTAAGAGGATTTTTTATTCTCTGTTGTTTTTTTCTATGTTGTTTATTTATTTTATTTAATGTTTAAAAACTAAATTTTAGTTTTTCAATTTGTAATATTGTTGAAATAGTATTTACCACAATGCATGACCAGATATAAACATTGTCTTATTCAAAATGTCTGTCTCTTTTGCTCTCTCTCTCTCTCTCTCTCTCTCTCTCTCTCTCCCTCCCTCCCCCCCCTCTCTCTCTCCTCTCTCTCTCTCTCTCCCTCCCTCCCTCTCTCTCTCTCTCTCTCTCTCTCTCTCTCTCTTTCTCCATTTCTCTCCCTCTCTCTCTCTCTCATACAAACTCTTCCTCTCAGTCTTTCTCCCTTTAAATATATTTTACAAAATACAAATTAATGATTTTGATCTGTTGCAGGGGAGATGGGCGCTGAGACGAGATGCACGCTGCGATAGAGAGGAACTCATGGCGCCTTCCGCCGGAGGAAATAGTTCAGGTCGCCGACCCAAGGACCAAGAAGGCCCAGGTATCAATATCGATTATTAAAAAAAAAAATCGATTTTCATCAATGTTAAACCTATTTCCAAGTGCTGTATTTCATTCAAAAACCACTGAATGTAATTAAATATATTGATCACACGAATATTTATATAAATACAATTATTTGATCATAATATTTAGTAGGGATGATAAATAGACATTAAAATGGAGTATTGAAAATTGAAAATGATACATGATATTTTTCCAAAGAAAAAATAAAAACATATGAATAATATGTAACAGTATTTCAGACTAAAACACTGAAATTGTGTCTTATTGAACTATAATTTTTTTATTACTTAGCAGAAAGGTCATGAAAAACGTTGAAGTTTTGATCATTTAATACTTAGTCTGTTCCATAAAAAAAGATTTCTAAATTGATCTAAAACAAAAGTGAAAATTATGAAGCATTTCCACAGGATAAAACTAGTATTTGAGCCGTTTTCTTTGAAAGTCGTGTAGATGCATTTTTGAAATAATGGTGATAATGACAATAAATGCAATTTTTCTGCGAGCTTTTTATCTGTACACAGTTCTAAAAAAACAGTCTTTCAATCATGCTATTGAAAATAAACTTTGGTAGTTATCAAAATCACAAATATAATTAGTTTCTTCACTTTCCCCTACAAAATAATTTCAAAAAATATACTTTTAATAATAATTCCTAAATAACACTTTTGTATAGGTGAAAAACTGTGATCTACCTATTTATTAATATCCCTCCAATACATCATAACTATTTTCAAAAACTATCTTATAAAGCGAAAAATTCCAATTAGTACAAATTTGTAATGAAATAATATTAAATAAAATTATATGAAGGAATATTGTAACTATGTTTTTTTAATACTTTTGTTTAGAATATTTAATACAAAACAATTAAAAAAACATAGCTTAAAAAAATATTTAATTAATTTTCCAGGCAATAAAAGAAAAACAACATTAACTTCTGGATTTCGGTATTGTTGTTAATTGGAGTGTTTTGTACAATACTCTGAAAGCCCCCACTATTGGTAGGTGAAAGAGAGGGAATTGTGTTCCTTAAATGACTTTTTCTTTTTTTTAGGTTTTATCAAATATCTCGGGAACTATTATCTGATCGAGTTTTTTAAATTTATTTATTTTTATTTTCATAATTATAATTTCGGAAGAAAGAAGGGGAGAATCAAAATTTGAATTTTTCAAAATGAACCCATGTTTAACTGAGAATCTACAGTTTTATTTTATACTAAATTGTCTGTTAAAATTTCATTCCCACAATTCTATCTGTAAAAACTACCGGATTTAAAAACGATCGAATTATACATTTAAATAAATTTATTATATGAAAAATAAAATAAAATAAAAAAAAAACTACAAAAAAAAAAATAAAATGAGAATATTAGGATCTACAAACATATTTCAGACAATTGGAACAAAAGTATTTAAACAACTGTAAAAAGGATCTCTTTCAAGGAAAACGGCTTATTTCATTTCTTCACGTTAAACATGTATTAGTTCTGTCTTACGGCTACAAATAACTTTTGAAATTAATAAAAAAATTAATCATTAAAAACATTAGAGACATATTAAATCTCAATTTAGGGAAAATGGCGTTTATTATCTTTTGGAACTGACTTCCACAATTATATTTATATACAAACCAATTCTCTAAGAAAAAAACAATAGCATTGAACATTTAGCAGGCGAATAAATAATATATTTTATGAATAAAGGTAAGAGAAATGATAGGGCCTGAGGACTAAGATGGGGGATTAAATTCAGCTCATAAATATTTAGGGCTATTAGAAGGTTCATCCTCATGCATAATATAATTAAGAAACGCACGCTGAGAACATTCATACCCTCACTGAACTAATGCAAATCATCTGTTTGCCCATGAATAGTTTATAAAATGGTTTCATTAAAAAAATAATTATTGTTTTATTAGAGAGGTGAATTATTATTAAAATGAATTGTTTTTATTTTAAAAATAAAGACAAAACAAAACAATTTTTATATTTTTAAAACTGAATTATTATTTTCAATATTTTTTGAAGTAGCTTGATGTAGCTTCGTCAATTTGAATTGCATTACTCTTCTTTTATTCACAATTATACATGTTTCGAAACACTATCTCCCATCTTCCAGTTACTAAAAAATATTATTAATTACACAAACAAACTTATAACAATCTAGCACAAAAATTAAATTATTTACCTAATTTATGTGGTTTAATTCATTGTCACTTATAAAAAGCACCTAAACTATTATAAGTTCAACTGTACAATATCCAAATTTTTGTTTGCTCGTATGGTACACATATCCTACCAACTTAGAACCTATTAACATCTAATGATTTCAACATTTTACAAATTAAATTAAAATTTTATTGCTGTTGATATCCATCTTACAATATTTCTTTTTTTTTCTTATATTTATTAAAAATAAATAAATAAATTATTAAAAAAAATTACCAATTTTATTTCCACGATTTGTTCCTGTTTTGCCTACCTTCTGTTTTGTAATTGATTGCCCTATTCTTTTATTAATGTGAATTGCTTCTAAATTTTTCAATTGTGTGTTTCATGTTCGTAGTTATGTATTTCGTTGTCAAAATAAAATTTATGTCCCATTTTTTTGTAAATCAATGCCATGCCATTATACATTTTGTTAATTATTTTACAATATTTATAGTGTTTATTAATTCTTTAAAATAAGTATTGTGTAGCATCAGCTATGTAATGTTTTTTTTACTACTTTTGCAGTTAATTTATAATTTATATGTGTACCATATACGTAAACAGAAATTTCGATGTTGTACAGTTAAATTTACAGTACGTTAGATGATTTTTATAACTGAAAAGATGTTAAACCACAGAAATTAGGTAAATTTTCGATTATTATGTTCGATTGCAAAAACTGTTTTATGTGTATATATATATATATATATATATATATATATATATATATATATTATTTATTATAACGTTTTAAAGCCATAAAATGGATCGGTTGAATTATATAGTAAGATAAGTAAATAACATTTCTTTATTTTCACATTTGAATGACTGATTTTAGGCCATAACCTTAGTAGTGATTAGGGCAGAGAATTGAGAAGTTAAAATAAGAAATTGAAGGGCAACAGCCCAAGCGAACTCTGTTAAAAAAAAAAAAAAAAATCGTTATTTGGCATATCTTATTTTATAATTCTTCTTTAGTGGTGCTTCGGTCCTTGAATGGCCTCCTCAACTACTCACTCTTTATTTGACCAAAGCATCCCGCCTCCATTTTCTAACACCAAGGCTCCTGAAGTCCTCCTTCACGTCTTCCAACCACATTTTTCTCTGCCGTCCCCTCTTCCTTCCCCTCTGCCTTCCTTTTACCTCCAGATTTCCTCTCCGAAAATTCCCTTTGGAATCTTGTTTCCTCCATCCTCACAACATGTCATAACAATCTCAGCTTACCTCTCTTCCTTCATCCAGCCTACCCAATTCAGCTCATAGTACAGTTTTCTTAACTTCTCATTTTTCCTTACTCTATACCTATCACTCTCCTTCAAAAGATATCGATCCTTCTAAATATCCTTTAATATCAATATACCTTTGAAACGATCATATTTACCTAAAATTAAGTAATCTATATCTCCTGTTACATTCTCCCTATATATTCTCTATGAAATAATCTTTTCAAAATGTCATTGCATTTCTCAAGAAACAATTGAAATCATGGTAATTCTAATGCCATTGAATTTTTCTTAAATAAATTATAAAATATAAAGGCTTTTTAAAACTTTTTTTATTTCACGATTTTGAACTAATAGTAACTGTTTTGATACTCATATATATTAAGCAGGATACACAACATATAGCATAAGTTTAGCGTGTAGTTTCGCCGGTTCTGTTTTATATGAGCTCTTTTTTTTTTTTTTTTTTTTTTTTTTTTTAATATTTATATCTTGATTACTTCTACAATGAAACTTTAGTTTGTGGCCTCGGCCTTTATTTATTGGAATGCTTTAAAATATATGAATAAGTATTTTTTAAGAGCTTAAACTCTTAAAGGTACTTAGAAAAAAATGATATTTCAAACTTACATGACTTGCATTTTAAACAATACTTATGACTGTTACCTGTCTAAACTTGTAGACTTGGTAAATTTATTTATTGAAATATATAACTGTATACAATGAAAAATAAAATACGTCAAGTAATTGTGTTGATAATACTAAAAATGACATGTCAATAGCTTGAAGAGCAACTACCACTTGGTAGCACTTATACAACTTCAATATAATAAAGTACTATAAAAGTAGTTCTTAAGGCCATCTTCTTTTTACACGCCACATATTTGCAATAGTATGTGAAGCAAGTTGTGATACTAGCGGATTTGAATGGTTACGAAGTTCGCAATGAAAGGATAGGTATCTGGTTTGGGAAAATTAACAACATATGGTGAATTAGATTACATTATAGTACATATTTCTCGATAAGTTTGTTTGAGACAAAGTAAGGAGCCTGGAGGACTTTTCGAAGGTTTGAATTGAAAGGATTGTATATGAGACTAATTGGAAAATTAATATAATTTTTTTTTTCAAATCATTCAGACCGTAAATATTCTAATAAAAATGATATACACAAAAGCTACTGATTTATGGATCGAGTCCAAATGTTAATTATTGCAA
This sequence comes from Euschistus heros, assembly GCA_003667255.2. Classification (NCBI taxonomy): domain Eukaryota; kingdom Metazoa; phylum Arthropoda; class Insecta; order Hemiptera; family Pentatomidae; genus Euschistus; species Euschistus heros. The sequence goes on along the minus strand of RCWM02000577.1, from coordinate 279,147 downwards.
ATATTAGCCCCCTAGCTCATTATGCCCTGCTACGGAAATGAAAATATTAAATGTTTGCCCTCCCCGAGCGACTCGCTAGTTCTAAATGAATGCTTTCAGCCAGGGCTAACAAGTCAAATCTCTCATCCCTTAACAAAAAGCCTAACCCAATTTGACTCTAATTTGCAAATCTCGGCCCCATAGGGGCACGGAATTGAGACGGGCGTCTAAATGGAACATTATAGTATTAAAGTTAAAGAAAAAATATTGAAAATTCTAGAAGATGATTCTAACTGTAATATTTAATGAATATTTAAGAAATAATCAATAAAATAAAAATGAATGTTAACTTTTCTCAATTACTCCAAAAAATATGCAAGATAGGGCACAGTTCTTAATATATTGTACATACAAGTAAAAAATCTGGATTAAATACTAAATAAAATTCATATTCTTCAACAAAATTATATACATATGTATATTTATACGTATATATGCATATATATTTAATTTTATTGATTATTCAAATCTGTTTTCAACAACAGAAAAACAGGGAACAGGCTAAATATAAAGGAATAAAACAATATCGTGTGAGGGATGAGGGAGATCAGTACCCAATCGTACCTCTTCATGGCATTTGTTTTTCTTATTACTTTAGGAGGTTTCTCATCCAACGCATTTTTAGCATCCGCTATATATAAAATTTATTGTGAAATATTTTTTATTTAGTTTTAATGTGGTCTAGTATATTAGGTAAGTGTAAATCTTTGTGCAATAATCTTTAACTTACATACCAAGAAGCTTGTGCAATTAGTCGTAGAGTCAGTGATTAAAACGTTCGTTGAGTTCTTTTGGCATAGGTCCAAATCCAAATAGGTTGTAGTATCTAAGTGAATGTATTTAGAAATTTAAGTTAACACAAAGTAACCGGCGTAAATTTAATACGTGGGTCCCAAAATATCCTTCAATCGAAAGTTAATCCAAAGAATTTTAACGAGTCAGTCTACTCATCATAGAAAAGGTTTCTTTTTCTAAGCATGTCAATGTATGTTGTAATTTTTCATGGTCTAAATTGATTTTCTAAAGTTTATACCAGTCATAAAGTGCAGTAATTTTGTTAAACCTATGTGTCTAGTGAGGATTTTCGTATCGTCGGCTAATATTACGCGGGGTGTAATGTGTGTACATAATGTCATAATCAAATATAAATATAAACATAAAAACATGTTACAAAATCTAGCATGTGATAGCTACATTCGTGGTATTATTAGATGCCAACTAATCATTAACTTGAATTGTGCATCTATTTATTTTAATTATTTAATTTTTAAACATTTCCGAAAAAAAAATTGCTTGATTAATTATGAAAAAAAAGAAAGTAAAAATCCCTTTTTTTCTTTCTCGAAATGTATGTATTATAATTTTTTGTTTGTTTTTAAATTGATGATACTACAACAAACGACTACAACTCGGCATTAAACAACAGACTTGATAAGGCTTAAGGGAGTGAGTAGCCCGCGGCAGAGCTATCTGCAGAATCGATTTTGCGTAAGTGGCTAAATTAGACGATCCCTCATCCAGCTCCTATTTAGTCTGCATTGTAAGTTCCTGGGTGTCTCATCTATTGATTTATTCAGTGCCTGTTCAATACTTTGTCTACTACTTATCATAAAAATGTATTTCGATTTTATAAATGTGATTAGCGAAGTTCGTTTTACAGTGGGGTAGTGGATCCATTCCAGATTTTAAAATTTTTATTTATTTATTTTTTTTTTTTAACTATTTATTGATACGTTCATGTGTTTACTTAATAAAGAACAAGTTTATTTGTGGGAAATTATTACAATTACATATCAATAACTTTTAAAGAACTAATTACTAATAGCACTGATAAAAGTTCTATGTTAGAAAGTCTCTAAACCATCTTCATATCAGACGCCTCGGAGGGTTATTAAAAATTGAGTTCGAAGCTAGTTGTTAGACAAGTGGGAGTTTACTATGAAAGGATTGATATCTGGTTTGGTCCGAATCAGCAAGATATGGTACATTAAAATCTTTATGGATAAGTTTGTTTTTGACCTAATAAGGAAAATGGAGGTTTTTACGAAGGATTTTGGATTGTAAGGATTGGCTACGAAAAAGAAATGGAAGGTTTAGTGGAGCCCCATAGCTCAACTTCGTATGTCCAAACAGGTCTAATAAATTTCAAGTAAATTACTTGAAATTTTGTTATTTATTGGAAGCATTGAACGTTAGTCAAGTTTAAAACGACGAATAGTTTCGTGTCGTTTAAGTCTTTCATGTGGATTCCAAGTAAGACGTATGTCCAAATGGAGTTTTAGGAAGCGGATCTGTTCAATAGAGATTAATGGGATATTATTATTTTTTGGTAGGACACAAAGTCATAGAGTTGCTGTTATTTGATGAGATATGTTTGGATTTATTTTGATCCTTTAATTTCGACATCATTCTTTCAAGTTGTGTTGAACTATATTGTAGAATATAGTGTTTGTGATGGAAAGAACAAATCATTATTTACTGATAACAAACATGTGTCATCAGCGTACGCAGTGAGGACGGTGCTGGGATCAATCGGAATGCCAACTGTTTACACCATATAACGGACCAGTGTATACACCGTGTGGGACCTAGGATACTTCCTTGAGGAACTCCGGCAGGCTAAGTACAGAAGGATTAATGGGGTAATTTTGACTCACTCTGGATGTTCTTCCATTGAGATAGGAACGCATAATAGGGAAGTATGTAAGAAGTAGATTTAAATATAAAAAATTCAATTTCTGACATTTCCAATTTTTTTTTTTTTTTTTTTCATTTTTCTCTAGTCTTGATAGTTTCTTGTCTATATTTTATTGAAGATTACTTTGTATCATTTTATAATATATATATATATATATATATATATATATATATATATATATATATATATGTATGTATGTATATAATAATAATAGAAGTATTGCAGCACTGAAAATATTACCTCAGGATTTCAGATAAAAAAATTAATAGGTTTTATTATTTTAACTGTGACAAATGTTTTAGGACGTTTTGTGTAATAAAAATTGTTTTTCTGCGTTGTTTAAAAACTTAAGGTATTTTAAGAATTTTCATATTTGAGAAAATATACCGAACAAAACTTGGTTTAGTTTTTTCTTGTTTTTGTACATCTAAAAACGAGAACATTTTAAAAAACGTTTCTGCCGCTCAAAATAAAGCGCAGACACAGGGTAGAGCGCTTTTTTCTGGGATCAGATTAGAACCTCTTACGAGCTGATTAGAACTGAATTCGAGTGAAAAAAGTACTGATTGCGAGGCGGAGCTCCAAACTGTTCAGGACAAACTCCAAAGTGACAGAGGAGGTCCGCGGCATTGGGGGAGCAGATTTTTACCAACTTTGTTTCGCTCAATTTAGAAGCGAATTTGTTGACGTGATAATGCATAGTAAGTGGATTTGGTCAAGAAAGAGCCCCAAAGCTAAACTCCAGATATCCAACTGGGTCTAATTACTGTCATGTAAATAAGTCTTTTGTACTTTATTTGGAGCTTTAAACGCGTGTCAAGTAAATTTTGGAGAAGTTGGAAATGACAAGCGGTTTCTTTTCTTGTAAGTATGGTATGCAACATTATAATTTTATGTACATAAACATTAAAATTATCGACTTATATTTGTATTGTCATAGCCTCAAAATTAATCTAATTTTTTTTTTTTCCGAATTCCCTCTTTTTAAGAGATTCACTGAAATCGTATATTTTATTCGTATATACCTGAAGAATGCAATTTGAAATATTAGGACAGTAAAATAGCCCGATAATCTTCTCTGATTAGATCTTCAGACGACCAACCTACACTATTAATTTTCCGTTTTGTCATACTAGTAATAACAAAGAAATTCTAGCGCAAAACAAACCATGAACCAACCAAACCTACTATAAAAAATAATGAAGAAGTATCGATGACTTTTTCCAATATGTTTGCAACGCAGGTTGGTGGAGTTTATACCGGAGGCATGAAACAGTTACTCCTCTACTTCACTCTAGGTTACGAGGGCTCTTGAAGAGGCGGATGGCTCCCAGGACAATGCTTTCACCCTTGGAGGAGCTCTTCTACCCTAGAGAAGAGTAAGGACAATAAACTACTGACAGCAGCTGACGGCGATAAATATCTTTATAGTCTCCGCTAGAGCTGAGTTAATTTTTTTCTTTTATCTGAAAATTCCTTATTAAACCAATATCTAAAATTAATAATTTTACAGAACACATTTCTTACAGAACATAGAAATATTATTTTAAAAGATTTTTTATATTATATAAAAACAGAAATAATAAGAACATAGTCCTGTACAATTAGAAATAATTTAAATGATGTATGTTGTACGCCGTAAATAAATAGTGGCGAAAAATACAATTTACAAAATTATGTAAAAAAAGTTTTATAATTTATATTTTCAAACTAACGTATATTATAACTCTTCTTTTCGTACTTCCTACGCATGTTTGTATGAATGTACCAGTATGATGTGCCAAATATGACTTTGTCCTTTGAATGAGACACTAATAATTAATATTTAATTAATATTTGCACTATGAAAACGTTAAACATATATTCTGTAAATTAATAAAAAACAAAATATATCAATTCGTACAAAGTAAAAGTAATAATAAATAGTAATAAAAATTTAAAAAAATTGTTGTAATACACCAGTGAGACACCGTAAATGAATGTAGAACTCCAATGAGTCATAGCTGAATATATGGACTCAAATATTATTTTAAAGTGCCCATTTATTCTAATAATAAAATTCACTTTTTAATGAATACAAATTAGAGGAATAAATAAATAATAAAATTATTGAACTCAAAACTATTTATTAATTTGTCACGTTGACAACAAAGTATCAATTTTTTTTTTGTTAACAAGAAACATTTACAAACTTGTATTCATTTTTTGTCACCTATCCAGAAGCGAGCCTAAATGTTCCACTCGGATCACACTGTTAAATCTCTTCGTTGCGTCAAGATTTTTTTTTTGTTTTCAGATCAGAGACTCACTTTATCAAACAAAATTCATCTATTGAATGTAAGAAGAGTTGTGAGTATTTAATTTACTGCTCGGAGTTATTAGGATGACAGTTAAATAACCATTATAACATCTGTTGTAAAATTCATTGTAGCTGGAAATGAAATGACTTGGAATATCACTTATAATGAGATAGGGCTGCTCTATTCATCAAGAATCCGAACTTTTCTCAAAGGAAAATTATGAGAATACTTTATTGAAAGTTAAGTGAGGAGAGAGAATTTATCTAATATACCTAAGAATGTAAATGTTTATTTTAATTTATTTTTAGCAAATCTTATAGATGCATAGATAAAACAACAAATTATGCAGTATTTCTGGAGAAGGCCATTTATAAAAACTTTCCATTTATATACTAGAACTTTAATGACTGTTCTATATAAGAAGGTCACGGGGCCATTTCCTTTTCAGGCTGTAATCGATTGGGAAGCTTGATTGATGACTACCAGGTTTGTGTGAGTATGGAGTCTATTTCTGGAGGATAGAGGCTGGATCTCTTTCGAGCCAAGTCTGCAACAATGGAGATAATCATTGTTAATATTTTTATTTTCGGAGCGGTAGCTAAGGATTTCGGAAACTCGAGATAAGATATAGCCTGGAGAGAAAATCGATTGGTTCTGCTGAGATGGGGATATTTTATTACTTTTTTTTTTCTTTATAGTTAAATTGAAATAGAGTTTTTTCTTTTTATCACTTATTTTTTAGGCATCGTTTAGTAATACCTAAGAGATCACTTATGTAATTCGATATCGATGTAAAGTATTTTTCTTACAAATTGATAAAAAAAATAGAAAAATCACCTCATGAGGTAGTATTGAATTTTCAGAACTGTTACTAATTATTGCTGTTGTAAAACAATATTTTTTTTTATTGTGTCATAAAGATACTGCGTACCAATACTAAACTAACAATATAATTTAAAATTTGATGTAGATTTTTGCAATGCTCTAAGACTAAAAAAAATGTTTGGCCAAAAATATTTCTATTTACTATTAATCAGAAAATCTGATTATGATTATAATTATGATCACCTAAATTATGTCGAAATATTGTCATTTTTGTTCATCAAATATAGATAAATATATTTTGAGTGAAAAAAGATTCGACTTACAAATTTCAATTGTCATGTATTTATTTTAAACCAAAATCCTCTATAATATAAAATAATGTTAAAGAAATTAATTATTAAAAGCTAATTATTGATTATCTAAGGACTCCTAAAGCCATAAAAAAACAAATCATGATCAAATAATAGTAGAATTCCGCTACGACAAACCAATAAGCAATAGAATTTTTTACGATAAAAAGATTTATATTTATAGCATATTGATTTTGACATGGAATTTATTTTGTTACTTCTTTTTTCACCACCGAAAATTTTACATTTTGACATACCTCTGCTCTGTTGGAACAGTTGCCGACAGTTTCCTTATCAGAAATTTAATGGAAAATATTTTTGTTATACATTATTTGCCGCTAGGACCAACCGTTTAGGAGCTTTATTGGTTTTTACGAAAAAATTTCTATAAAAACGTTTGGAACCAATATTGCCTCTCAACTTTGTTTAAATTTTAATTAAATTTAATTACCAATTTAAAAAAAAATTGATCCTTTTAATTTTAAATATAAATTTGGAAAACATGTAGATTATACATATATCTATAGATCTATGATCATCTTTTACAGTAAGGGAGAATTTTTTTTTTTTTTTATTATAAGGCTTAGTGATATTATCTAATCCCCTAAACGTATTATTTAACTGATTTGAAATAAAGAAGAATTGACTTGATATATATTTTGGCGTTGGTTTGTTTAAAAAAAAAACAAAACATATAACAGAGGAATGAGATTACTGGTTAGGAATGATAAATAAAAGTTGGGTTGATTAAAATAGAACTAGCTATTAGGAAGGGTTAATATTTCTTTGTAATTTCCAAAAGTATGGTAAAGAAAACTTGATAAACTAAAATTACTGCAATACTGTAAGTATTTATGGCATAATAAAATTGAATAACTGTAGGTGTTTGCAATCGATCAATATAATTAGGTTCGTTTAACGGGAATAATGGGAACTTGGAATAATGCCAAGTGCTACGAGATTTCTCTGATTATTAAAAGGAGAAAACAGAAAATTATTTGTAAAAATTCAAATTTGCTAAAATTCTTATTCCTAAAATAAAATATGAAACTAACTAAAACAAAATTATTAGGATTATATTTTAAGTAAAATTCACACACAAAAAAAAAAAAACAATGTCAGAGTCAAAACGAAATCATTAGGGGTCTAATCGCTACTTTGGTAGATTTTCTATAAAATTGAATTAATTCCGAAATAAAATATATTAAAAAAAAAAAAAATCTTGAATTCTTCAGAGCACTAAGAAGGCAATCCTTTAATAAAAATTAATGTTGAGAATTGAGATAACATCGACAGAAGTAAAACTTGAGGTTGTCATATTTCTATATTTTCACAATAAAGTACGAGAGAGAGAAAGAGAGAAGTGTTGGTTTAATGATTCAGAAGGGAAAGTAGACGAATTAGTGTAAAAGAGAAAAACACCTTCATTGTCTCCGCTATTGACCCATATTTGTTGTAAATAAACAGTTTTAATTATTAAAAAAAACAAAAACAAAAAAAATGTGAAATCAAATAAAAAAATCTCAACTATAAGTTAATAGTAATAGAGAAATAATAAGAACCAATTGCATACAATGTAAATCGTGAAGAGCTTTCAACAATTTTATCCAGTTGATTTTTTAAAAATTTTATCGGCTAAAAGTTTCATTCTTCATTAAGTGTTTACGTCTTAAATATACTTTAACAAGGGCATACAATACGTATTAGGAATACAAAATATTAACAAATAATGCACAACGGTGTTTAAAAATTTTATCATTTACGAAATTTTAAGTTACTAAGTTTTGTATCCACACCTTCCATTCATTACTTCTTGTATTCGATGGCGAAAGGTCTAACTTCATTTTGGATAAATACTTGATAGATATGCCCCGTCTGATGCTAATCTTTAATGAATCGTTTTAGATTAAAATAACATTTTTTTCGCATTTTTTAAATACTGCTTGATTAGTTAATTAAACAAAATAATTGGTAGTTTTAATAATTCTAACTATATATCTAAAGTATATAGGGACTTAAATACCTAAAAACGTATGAAACTTTTAGACGAGAAAATTGAAAAAAATATTTGGGTGACATTTTTTGCTTATCAGTAATATATATTACATATATTTATTTTGTGATAAACATTACACTTATAGACAAAAATCCATAACTGATTTTTATAATTTTTTTTTGTTGATAAATTCTCTCTCAAATGAAAAGAAAGAAAAGTGTGCACTCAGTAACGAGAGAGGCTTTCGGGAGTGCTTAAGATATTTCCATTAATGACAAACTTTTTATTATGAAAAATTGCCCTGAAAAGCTAAATACTGAAAGAAGCTTTGGTATCCTAATGATCTTTTATCTCTAAACTTCCGAAGAGGTTATCGCTAGTGCAAATTGTTAAAACGGGGATAAATAAATGCCTTCAGATTCACGAAAGGGATTTTTTTTCTTTTAGGATTAGACTCTTAAATCTCAGGAGTGGACAAACATCCGGCTCCTTAAGTCCCTCATTCTACTTTAAAGTGGCGAGCACTTCAGCTTGGAATAGAAGGGCCACCTAAGCCTGGACCAAATTACTCTTAGGAATGCCAATTTAAATACTTTAAATTTAAACATTCCGTAAATATATTGTAAATACATTGGATTTTTCATGATAGAACATATTTTCAACCGACTTTAAAAAAAAAGGAGATTCTCAACTCATCTGTTTTTTTTTTGTTTTTTTATAGTTTAACCTCACATATATTGGGCTCTTTCGAATTTTAGAAACACCAGTGAATCTTTTTTCATTTGAGTAAATTGATACAATGAACAATTGTAAAGTAAATCTGATCGAACTAAGTGCTGCTTTAGCAAGCAAAAAAAAAAAAAAATAATAATAATCATGAATTGGTACAGAAAACTAAACCTTGGGGAAAAAAAAATATTACTGTTTTATGAAAGACAGATGTCTTCAATAAAGTTTTCTAATAAATACCAATCATATTCTCGAATACTGAAACTCCCATGTTGTAGATATAACCTTACTATTAACCATTCAGAAGATGTAGTTGATCCAGTTTCAGGTAAACACACTCAAAGACAATCCCTTTGGACTAGACTAAAATATCTTGACAAAAAGGAATGTGGAACAAGTAGAAGTATGAACGATTCTCGTGCGAATTCATCCGGAGGAAAAGGTATCAAAATGAGGACCGTTTTGAAAAAAAATTTGAGTTATTTATTGAGTTGAGTATTTATGTTATCGCATTTAGTAAATTTATATCTGGAGCATTTCACTTGATTCTTTTCTTAGGTTTAGTTTACTTTTTGATGACATGCATAATAAACAGTTCCTGATTGTGAAGTAAATTAAAAATAAATTCCAAAACGTTTAAAGTGCGAAAGGGCCATTTATTATTGTAAATGTATAAAGTACCGTTACAAAAGGTAAATTGTAAGTCTTTAAAGTGATGGAAATTTTACATTTATTAGACCTTTTATAATATAATACATATCACGCGTATTCCTATATTGACTAAAGTCAAAATTCTGTATTTTTAGTGAATGCCATGAAAAAAATGCGCAGCAAAATTATAACAGTGCCATGAAAACGCAAATGTCTAAAAAAAAAAACGATTTTTTTTTTTAAACTTTTTTTATTTAAACAAATACACATGTCGAAATATATATCAGCTTAATTTCAACTATTTCGAATCTAAATTACTCAGTCTTCGTAATTTGTTGTTTACGACAGTTACAAAGTCAAAGACAAAGAAACAACTGTTTCTTATCATTTTTGTTAATGTTAAAAGAAATATCTTAGGTTTTGGTAGGTTCTTTTGATTAGTTGAGTTTTATTACTACATCGGTTCATGAACAAAGTTCTTAATTCCAATAATCATAATTAATTATTTAAGAATGTTTTTATTACAACTATCTATATGAATAAAGGATAATCTATCTATAAGGATACTCTGAGTAATCCTTAAACTCCTTGGGACATGGGTTGGCTTAATGGGTTCATTTATATTTTAAACACACATTTTAAACGTCAGAAAAAATATGAAAATAAAAAAGGTTCAAGTTCAAAGGCAGCCACGGAAAAAAAAAGTCCTATAGAAGGATATTCAGTTATCCAAGACCGGTTTGGTCAACGTGAACCAAGCCGTTTTTCTGGACGACTAAGTCATTGCACAGTGTCGGAACACTAAAGGTAAACATTTTTCCTTATCCTGCGTGAAGTCTAGATATTGCACCATTAGATTATGGTTAATTTAGATCAATGGCTCATGATTTAAAAGCTGGAATACCATATAATCATGAGGACTTAAACATTTGGGTTGTTCTTAGTATCAAAACCAAGAAAGTGGTACCGCCATCAAATCCAATTACTGGACAAAACGATGTGAGAAATAGTTGAAAACAATGGGTTTTACTTTGAACAGTAGTATTCAACTATGCTCAAAATATGTAATTATTTTCTGAAATAAAACTACTATATATTCTGTTAAATATATTGTGCTTAGTACAGAAAAATCTATAGAACATTACTTCTGTAATTACAATGGTAAAAATTAAAAAATACAGGTCTTTTGATAAAGCCACTTTAGAAATACTTAATTTTATTTAAAGATAATTTTATTTCTTCAATAAAGGAGTATATATATCTTATTTATATTTATATATTTATCAATTCATCTTCACTACAATGTAACATGTTTCAGGATATGTTATCCAATCATCGTACATTTTTCTGCTTTCCTTTTTCTCCCATTAACCTCTTCACCATAATGTAACCTTTGGTAATTCATTTCGCCTTCTACTTATTTATTTTAGTTCTTCAATAAAGGAGTATATAATGTTAAGTATATTTTCTTATAATCGGAAGGCAAAATGAATTACCACAGGTTACATTATGGTGAAGAGGTTATGGGAGGAGAAGTTAATAGCATAAAAATTTCTGATGATGGGATAACATATCCTGAATCTTATCACAGTGTAGTGAAGATAAATCGATGTATGAGGAGTTTAGCTAAAATAAAGTATATAAGAAAATATATTTGAAATCAACTTTTTTTTCTCATCAAATAAAATAGATACGAACTGATTGTTTCTGTTTTGTCTTATTGTATTGTTTCCTAACATAAAACGATATATTAAAAAAATTATTGAGAATATTAGGACGTCAAATCATTAGAAAATATAAGAAGGCGTGCTTCTTGGAACAGAGAAACCCAATTGTGGTTTGAGAACTCGCAGAGCAACGCCTTCAATCAAGAGATTGATTTAACTACAGTTCATGAACTACTACAGCAGATTAATTGAATTAACTGACTGAATAGATGATTGCATTATTAAGAAACTTGCTTGATTTCTTTTTGTGAAATTCCTTATATACAAGGTTTGATTTAAACGTAAATTCATAGAGACCTTTAAAAAGCATTATTTCTTCATAGTTTAAGGTTAATATTAAACGTAAAATTTTAAAGAATAAGTGATGTGCCAAATGAACAACACCCCGTTAAGTAGATTTATGTATATGTTTGTTTATGAGGACCGTGGAAAAAAATAAAATGAGATTTAAATAAAAAATAAAAAACAAAAACAAAAACAAAACAGTCATATAAAATATTTTCAGCTTATTTTCAAAGAATGCAAAAGTTTAAAGAAATATTTAAATAAAAATATTTCTATCTGCACAGAAGAGGACGATTTGAAGCAATTTTAAACCCCACACGGAAAGTTTCCATACTTTATTCTTGTGGAGTTCCAAAATAATTCACCATATAGAATTTTTAGTATTCTAATTCAATATGTTTTTATCAAAATAGTGAACATCGGTGCAAATTTTCTTTTCGTTATCGATAAGAGGTCCTGAGAGCCCTTCATTTTTGTTGAGAATAGAAATTAAATTTTCAGAATATATAAAGGACATCTGTATAAAGTGGTTAATAAAAAATAATTAAATTTATCAAATTTTATTTATTCATTTTTTTTATTTGGGGCTTAATGTAATCAAACTAGTGCAGGAAGGACGGGTTACCTACCTATTCTAGCCAAGGAGAGATTTGAACACACAACCTTTAACCCTCCAGTAGTCGCAACCGATCTGACAGATCACCCAAGGTATTATTTGCGCAGTATTCCGAGTAGGATTTTCATAATGAGATAAGCGACTCAGTACCTTTCAACTAACATTCCTGGAATGCATAAGTAACGTCCAATCCTCAATATTCTCTCTAGATTTTTAGTTATTTAGTTTCTATTCCGCTGCTACCGGGACAAGATGTATTAGGCTCATTGTGACGACTGATTTTATTATATCATTATTAAATTATGAATCGTAAGCGCACCTTCGATTTAGAAAACTGAGACGATATTGAAATGATTCGTAAAATCATTCTATGTAATACGGAGAATAATAGTGATGTAGAAAATTTTGATGAAAGTGGAACAGACGTTGAAGAAAGAATTGAGCATTCAGACACTGAACACAAAGATGGTGTATCTAGTGATGAGGAATGCATTACCAATAATTCATTTATAGGTAAGAGCTTGTTTATGTTTCATATATTATACGAGAAAAGAGGATCCTCCACCTGAAGCAAGTCATGAAGGACATGGCTCTATAAGACGACGTTGTGCATTATGTAAAAAACGAAGGCTGATTAAATACTTTTGTGAACGATGTAGAATGTATTTATGTTTAGAATATTCAAAAATTGCCTGTCAAAGCTGTATAAATAAAATTAGTGAAGTAAATATTAGTTAAAAAGTTGTGATAACAGAAAAATAGTTAAAAATTGTTATAAAAGATAAATGATTATTATAATTAAGAAACATCTAAAACACAAGCACCGTGGTCCCTTAAAAATAAATAAATAAATAAATAAAAAAAACATAAAAAAAAGATAAATAATATTTGTATTACTTATTTTATTAATGTGTATTATTATGTGCATTCCTTTAAAAATCAAGTTAAATAAATGAAAGAAATACAAGTGATGAAATAATGAGTAAAACAATTGAATTTCAAGAGGTGATCTGTCAGATCGTTGCGACTATTGGTGTTAGTCCTAGGGTTGCGTCTACTGGAGGGTTAATTATTGAAAACCTTTTTTTTAGTTTTGGGTTTACGAAAAGTGATAATATTTAAAGCATAAATATTTAAAAGTGCTAATTTCATCCATAAATTCTTCATGAAGAAATAATGGTTTAACTTTATTGTTTTTATAATAGCGTCGTTTATTATTTAGTATTGTATTTACTAATACAAGAATTGATGATTATACTGGCTAAGTATTTCGAAGCCTTTAATTTAAAAATTAATAATATTCGCATAAAAGCACTTCCCTGAAAGAGGTCATCAAAACTAGTTTTAGGAGAGCTAAAATATTTTACTGTTCCGCCCATGTCGGATCACTAGTAATATCTAGAATGACGTTAAAATTCCATTAAATAACACATTGTAATCCTGAAAATGTACCACCTGGGGCGAACAATAGCGTGATTTAGGGAACAACTCGGGAGATATTAAAACAAATGAAATGGTTTAAACCTCCATTTCAAGGGATCGAAAAATGAATTACATTATTGCTAGAAAGCCATTTATTTGGAAAGTTAGTTCATACATTTCAAACAGGTTAGAGTGATCACTAAGTTACCATGTTCTATTATATTCTAAGTTACCATAGCTAGTCCAATGAATAACGATTACAATTAACGTAAAATACAAAATTAAATTTATAATTCTATATGTTTTATCTATTCTGACAAAACCTGAGGCAAATCTTTTTGATGCAAATATCTACTACCTAAACTTACTACAAAGATGAGAATATCTTATTTGTTATCAATGCAAATTATTTGAACGATATTTACACTATTATATAAAAGAACAAGCCATTTTTCGTTTGTGAATACTAGCCGCTAAAACTACAGAACTAATCTTCCTGTAGTTCAAGGAAGGTTTAGCAATAAAAACAGTTACTGATTTTTAGTAATTTGTAATTCAAAAAGCGATAAATATTTGGTGTGTCGTGTATTTTTTTAAAATTTACCAATATGTGGCCACCTCCATTCTGCAACAAAGTCTGCAATGGTAAGACTAATGAACCCATTTTTGCCAAATTATAACTACATCATCTTCATAGTTTGTAATAATAAAATCACTACAATAATAATTAATTATTAGAACAGTGTTTATGGTTAATGTATTAACGTTTATGGCTAGAAACTAAAATCGAACCCGATGAAATCGATCAATCTATTTTAGCCGAATAAAATTTATTCAGAATCAAAATGTTGATCCTTTACTTTTTGATATTGTGTGTAAAAATATGATTCATGGGACTTCAGTTGTAAGCACTGATAATGCAATCCATTCCATCCGCAAAAGTTTTTATTAGTCTCTGTCCATCTGGGTTACCATGGACGTATGGACAATCCATACGTTAAAATTAAAAATTGGATGTCCATATATGCTGTTACGTAATCTCCAAACACCTAATCACTGCAATTTTCTGTTTCTGTTTTTTTTTTAATTTATTCATTTTTTTTTTCAATGGTAGGTATCGGAATTTTCTTTCATTTAGTATATATACTTTTGTATTTAATTGTGTTTTTGTTATTATGGGATCAATGTAGATGATATCATTATTACATACTGCCCTTGATTGTAATATTGTCAATATAAAAGTTCAAAAAATATGAAAATAAAATAAAAAATTTGTGAAACCCTTGCAAACATAGTCCCATAGGTAAAGTTCAAGACTATGCGATATCTTATCCCCAGTCCTCTTGAACAGTTTATTAGAAAAAATAGTAATAATTTTGAATGAAATTGCGAACTGAGAAATCACACTAAAATAGTTAAGAGGGAGAAAAATGCTTCTTCTTCTTCTTTATCTTCCACCCATTTGCCTCTCAGCGTGGGGATGCTTCCAGCCATCTATGCCATGCCTCCCTGTCCCTGGCGAGATTTCTCATTTCTACCAGAGTCTTTCCTCTACGCCTCCCTATTCCTTCTATTTGGTGGATATAGGAGGTCCTTGGCCTTCCTCTTGGTCTTTTTCCCATCGGCTTCACTTCCATAGTTTTTATGAGGTCTCTGTGGTTGTCCATACGGCAGACATGTCCGTACCACCTCAACTGTCTTTTCTTCAGAGTCTCCCTTACCGGACAAATTTTCAGGTCCTCCCTAATCCTGTCGTTCCGGACACAGTCTCTCCGTGTCTTCCCTGTAATTCTCCTAAGAAATTTCATTTCAGCTGCAGTAACACGGCTTTGCAGCCTCTCATTCACAACCCAGCTCTCCGCTCCGTAGAGAAGTACTGGTAAGAAAACAGACTTGAATAGGTGGAGCTTTGTATCTTATCCTACCTCTCTTTTCCCAATTACAGAATTGCAGATCTGGTAGTATACAGAATTTGCCTTAGAAATTTTTCTTGATATTTCTGAATCCACTTTACCAGATCTACTGATTACTGTACCGAGGTATGTGAATTCAGTTACCACCTCCATCACTTCTTCATTATAGATAATCTGGACATCTTCTGGGGTTCTACTGACTTGAAGAACTTTGCTTTTTTTGGTATTAATATTCATACCCTTTCTCTTCAGTTCTTTATCCCACTCTGTCACTGCCTGTTGAAGTCGTTCTGGACTGTCGGCTATAAGCACTATGTCGTCTGCATAAAGGAGAAATTGTATAACAACAGGATGTAAGTTCCATTGGCCCAAATGCATTCTTGCTATACGTCTCTTGCAAATAGAGGCGATCCCATCCATATATATAATAAAGAGGAGGGGGCTCAGAGAGTCTCCCTGTTCCACTCCCCTCTCCAGTCCAAACGCACCTGATTCCTGTCCGTTTAGGCGCACAACACCCTTTGGCTTTTGGTAAGTTGATTTTATAGCCTTCAGAAGCTTTATTGGTATATTCTTGGCCTTCAATGACTCCCCAATTTCATTCCGGGGCACCGAGTCGAACGCTGCCTTGAGATCCAAAAATGCCAGATAGATGTTTCGGTCGCGGTCCCAAGACTTCTCAATCACATTTCTCAGGGCAAAGATCTGGTCTTGAGTTAGCCGGTTGGGGCTAAAAGCACTTTGCTCTTCCTGCAGGTCAGGTTCCACCAGTGGTCTTAACCGGCTCTCTAGAACAGTTGTATATACTTCATACAGCACGGATATATACTTTATAAAGCACGGAAGACAAGCAAATAGGTCTGTAGTTGGAGCAAACACTCTGGCTTCCTTTCTTGCGGATGGGGATTATAACATTATACTCCCAGTCCTGAGGGATTCTTGCCTCTTCCCATACCTTTTGAAAGAAACATTGTAGAGCTTCTACTAATTTAGGACCTCCATATTTAATGAATTCCGGGACTATGCGTAAAAATGCGTATTTATATTAACTGCCTCGCATTTGAAAACGATCCTGCTACACTATAAAAAAATATACCTCATGTAGAAATACAACTTTTTAGTTAGAGACATTGGGAAAAGAGAAAAGGTAAAGAAGATCAAGTTATTTAGAAGAAATAATTCAACCAAATAGGTTAGGGGAATTTGACGTTAATGAAAGAATGTACAAAACGAAAAGAGCATTAAATAAAATTTTAAAAAATATTTACAATACAATGTAGAAATCAAAGAGTGCAAAAATAATGCATTACACCACAACAGTGAAACCAGAATGTCTCTATATCCAGCACTCAATCATATGTTGAACAAACTGGAAATACCGGAGAGATGAATCATAAGGAAAATTTTAGATCCTATAAAAAGCACAAAAGCCTGAAAATTATGATGAAGTGATAAAATATATCAGAGCATAGAAAAGTAATAAAGAAAATAAGTACATACATTTATACGGAATGGATTACAACAAGCTATCAAAAAAACATTCACGTATCATTGGGAAAATAAACTTACAAGCTGAATCCCATAAATTAAACAAGATTTAGAAAAATACAGCAGAGGAATCAGCACATATAGAGGAATTAAGTAAAAAAGAGTTAAAAAGGATTCCAAGTAACAACCAATAAGAGAACAGGAGCGAAATGGTCGGAAGAAAGGTAAAGGAGACATTGTAGAAGGGTGAAAGAATATTGGAGGAAAAGAAAACAAAAACTAGGAAGAAATTGAAATAGGTACGAGGTCTCTAGTTGGCAAATACGAAATAAAAATGAAATGATAATTAAAAAAAAGATTTAGTTACCTATAATTTAGAGTCCAATTAATAAACTACATATAATAGTTAACAAGATCACAATTCAAACTTAAAAAAACAGATGGTATATTGATGAACTTGTATGCTTTCATTAACTCAGTAACGAGTGTGAAGTTGTTTAAACAACAAATGAGATACATTTCCAAACAGGATCTGATGTTTATTATGTTATCAACCTTAAATAGTTCGTTGAAAAGGATAGTTGTTTGCGATCGAAATCTCAAAAAAGCAGAATGTAGTTCAGGCTGACACATCAAAGGATTAGAAATCGTCCTGCTCCGGGAATAACCCATTAAAAACACAAATCATCCTTTTAACTTCTCGTGTTTATGAAACACAAGCGTGAATGGTCAATAACGCTACTACTGATATCAACAAAGCTGTTGCTAAATATATATTTTTTTAACTTTGTGCGTGTGTCATATCACTCAAAATGGGTAATTTCGGTGGTAATATGTAAGTATAAAATGGTAAGCACATGGAGGAGCAGAATCTAGTATCACCTTCCCATCTTGATTTATTATAATATAGAAGGTCCCTCATTCAGTTCTTTTTCAGACTTTTACTGATATTATCTGGTATATTTATTGTGGTCAAGTAATTAATGAGTTAAGATGTCGATCAAGTTTTTCGGTTGTAATGTTTCTAACTTATGGCTGACATTTGAAATTACTGAAAGGTTTCCCTCTCTTTCTTCATAGGCAAACCTTATTTCACTCTTCTTAAAAAAATTAAATAGATCCCTAAAGGGTGGGATCGGTATTGATTCTAAAGATTTTCTATTTGAATAATTATAGACATTGTGACATTATCCCATCGTATTTTATAGCTTCTAAAAAACAGTTGGTCTTAGACTGTCAGAAATTTTTAAGTTCCTTCGTCTTGAAACCACCTGAAGGTAATGTAACAGCTCAGAGATTCTGATTAAAGATCACTTTACCGAACCACGCCAGTATTTTTTATAACAGAAGTACCACTCAAAAACGTTGGCCCATCATTCCAAAAGACCGCTTGTCAGAATGAAAGCTACCAGAGTTGTCTTGCAGTGTGTAAGGAAGATGCAAAATTTATTAATTTTGCAATTCTTCATTAATTTTTCATTCTGACAAGCGGTCTTTTGGAATGATGGGCCAACGTTTTTGAGTGGTACTTCTGTTATAAAAAATACTGGCGTGGTTCGGTAAAGTGATCTTTAATCAGAATTTAAAGACTTATGTGATTTTGTTTTACATATTTTTTATAAAAGTCTATAGACTCCATTTCATCGAGTGTTACAATAGTTTTATTTTCAAATTTCTGAATTTGAAATAAAATAGAAAATAAATACAGCAACAAAGTTATTTTGTCATCGGACATGAGAACAATACCTCATTAACTCGTAACACCGGCAAGAGTATTTTCGTTTGTTCAAAATGGACTGGGAATGTACTTATCCCTGCAGATGGTCTACAGAAAATTATGAGCCCTTTTTAGAATATTTTCCATGAAGAAGTTAACAGTACTACAGTAATTACTGAAATTTGGTCAAAGTTGAGTTTTGCAAATTACCACGAGGGGGTGGAAATAATAAATAGGATAAAATAAATACGTTCAATAACTAAATCAGTGAGTGCAGAAACAATGTAAGTCACAAAAATTTATAAAATTCGTTGTCGATCAAAACTAGCTTAAGAAGACAAGATGCGTGTTGAGTACAGAAACCAAGTTAGTCAGATAAGTAGTTTAAAATATATAGAGTGTATTATAATAATATTATAATATTTTTATTATTTCAAAATTTCGATAAATTATATACTTTTTTTATCTCTCATGAAAAGTTTGTAAATCCAGACTTACGTTGTTTCTGCACTCAACGATTCAAGCGTAATTAAACTGTATATAATTATTAAACTCTTTTAAACTAACCGGCTTATTTTGAGGAATCAGCCAATATAGATACAATAAGAAACGTTTAAATAGTTGTTTTTTTTTTTGTCGACGTTTCGGCCTCAGCATCGATCAGAGTGGATTAAAAAGAAAACAAAAAATAATAAAAATTAAATCAAAATGAAAGTCACTTTCCAAGGAACTTAGACGCTTATTAGGCAATCAAAGGGGAGGGGGTTGTCTTCTTTTGAGTAACTTAACTCCCTGTACCTAATTACTTCTTTTTTTTTTAAATTTTAATATTTCTTTTCTTTATTATCTGCTCTGACGATGACTATCAATTTTGTAGCTGAAACTTGGGCATATGGAATAATGATCTGTTAATTTAAAAAATTTTATTTTTTCTTCGAATGATCCATTGTATATCTAAAACCCACAAACAATTAATTAGAAAGATAATTTGGTTATATTTATACTTAATAAGGGTAGTAATAAGGGGAGGACAGTAAATTTAGGATCTAGGACGCTACTGAAAAATTCAAGATCACTTGGACGTTATAGAGGAAGGAAGGAGTGAATGTCAAATCATTTTTCACGTCTACGTGGTGGATTATATGGACCGGTCTTGTGGGAGCACCCCCCCCCCCCCCCCCCCCATACCCACCACATTTACCGAACCTAATGGAGTCTTGTAAGCTTTTTATACCCTCCATCCATAAATTATCTTTAGAGAACCAAATCATATTTTCCGCTTGGTTTACTTTCCATGTGAGGTCTTACTATAAGAAAATATTCTGAATTACTTATTTCATAAGACGTGTGAAATATCGTAGGAGGAAGATTTGAAGGATGCATATCGAGCAAAACGAACATTTAAATATCAATGATATGACGACTCATCCACAATTAATCTTTAATTGGAAATTATTAGAATGAAAACCCAAATCATATTTTGCACTTTGTTTATTTTTCATGAGAGGCCTTACAATATGAAAATGTTTGGAAATACTGAATTCTTAAGACATATGAAAATGTTTTAAGAATATTTGGAATGTGTATATCGAAGTAATAATAAAATACCACTGATTTAATTTTTTTTTTAATTATCATGAATAAATCAAAACTTTATTTTAATTTAAATATAAACAATTTTAAACTTCCAATGACAAAAAATATTTTCAAAATAGCATGCTACCTTTTAACAAAACTAACTTTAGTGGTAATATTGTAGATAATCGACCAGCCAACATTTTACACATAAGTGTCGATCCACTGAGACACATCTTAATTTGAAAAGTTTTCTTATTTTTTTCAAATCCTCCAACTTTATTAATATAGAAATAAAACAAAATAAATATCTTGAAGAAGGGATCTTGTGTTGCATTCTCGGCATTTTAAGATTAGTTTCTCTCCTGATCCTTGTGGCTCAGTTGACCAATAATGTACTTACTTTTCAAGTCAAGTGAGGAGGAATCACTCAGCTGGCGATGAAAATTGACAAGGCGTAATTTTTGCAACATTGTAATTTTTATTCGTTTATAAAATAAAACGGGAAGTGGTTAAGGAACAAAGTTATGCATTGCGCCCAAAGCTAGTGAAGATAATTGTTTTAGATCTACCAGAATTTCACGAAGGATATCCTTGGCCACTCCTACTCGACAAATTAATTTTCGTCCTGAAAATTGAATTTAATGTTACGTTTTTTTATGTATAAAGGACACTCTCTCTTCCGGTTTATTCATTTTTACAGGGCACTGAAGGATACTAGTTTAAGATTTTTGAAGGCAGAAGAATATTCCGCCTTTGCTGTCCTTTTAAAAATTGACTATATCTTTTCGTTTTGGAAAAGTACGCTCTTTAGTCCCATATAATTCTTTGGATTTCGACTATTATGGTAATTGCCAATTTTTTCGACTGGTTGGAGATAGTCTGTGGACCCTATTTATGGCAAAAAATAATAGAAATCATAAAATAAATATTTCAGATTTTCATATTAAATTGATTTCTGTTATTTGAGATGTGGTTCGACTTCTAGAACAATTAAGGCCATTATATAAAGAGAGTGCTAGGCTCTATACGGGTTTTAAAAATAAACCTTTTTTTAAATTTTTATAATGAAATGAAAAAAAAGATCACTTCTGTTACTTTATAAAACGAAATTTATTTATTAGATTTAACTTTGTTACTTTTTTCACTTAAAATAGTCTTAACCATTGACTATTTTCTATCAAATCATGCCTTCTTCCAAGTCTTGAATTTTCAAATAGTAAAATTATCACATTCGTCTGTTTTATCCAATAAATTTTGCAACAGATATTTTAAAATGTTGAAATTATTTATTTTGAAACAAATAGTTACCGTTGTGTATTTCATAAAAGCCATATAAAACTATCATCTAATATGTATTTAGGTCCATTGATAATTATATCACATTATGTTTTTTAATAATTTGGATTTATTTCATTCTTTGTTTCAGAAATATAAATTTTGCCCAGGCCTAGAAAAATAATCTGCCAGCATACACGCGATCCGAATATTAAATTAAATGCGGGTGCGTATTGTGCCAAAAATATAAAATAGCCTTTTGGCTAACAAAGTGGTTGGAAAGCAGCCATCCTATCTGGACATGGTTACAGATTACAATCTAAATTATATTATCCTGTCACAAGTTGTCTTACTGATTTCAGTGTAAATCAGATAACGTAATTGTTATCTCATGAACAAGTTAGTTGAGGGAGCATTCTACCACATGACAGGTACCACAGATTAGATCCCTGCCCCGACGTGTACTAGAGATTGAAGCAAGAAATTCAGTTCATTAGACTCGTGTCAGGAAACGATTCTATAACAGATTAGCAAACAAAAGAGACCATTGGTATCTACCATTCAAATAAGTTAGTTTGTTCTAGGAAGCTTCAGTTTTTTTTTCAATTATTTTTTTTTTAGCTATGGATTGAAATTTACAACTGTATACAAAACAAAAATATTCCTAGTAAATGTAAATGCAATGTTTATAATGACATGTCAATTGCTTGTAAATCGGAGGGTTGACAGGAACAAAATGGGAAGCAAGTTGAGAGGCTAGTGGATTTGAGTGGTTTTGGAGTTTACTTTGAAAAGATAGGTATCAGATTTAGAACGCCAGATCTATCCTCAATATACCGAGGCGCTCTCATCTTTCCTACTTCTATTCCAAATGACATTGGCTTTATCCCACTTTTCGTAGAGAACATTTCCTTGGAACATTCCTTTAACAAATTATCAACACCCTTCCTCCTTCCTATGTTTACAATATGCTTCAGATGAGATCTACAGTCAATTTAGTACACACAAGATCCCGTCTTTCTAATTTTTATACCCCATCCCACTGAACTGCAGAACTGCTGCAATCCAACGTTTCTTTATTTTCCGCTCGACCATTCTACGGATTTCTATTTCTCCTCATATCAGACAAGCAAAATCCCTTAAAACTCTATTTTCTCTATTTACGGTATTCTTATCCATTCAGGTATTCTTATTCTTCAAGTAATCTTATCTAATTTTTGGATTTTTCTCAGGTATTCTTGGAGCTCCAAAGCTCAACTCATTTGCAGTTGTAACTCACAGATTTGAATGCAAGTAATAGTGCAAAACTAGAGTTATAGCCGCCAATGGGCATTAGGAGCCGAAAAAAAAAAAAATGAAAATCACGTTTTATTTTTTTTCTCACTCTCAGTCAAGATAACAAATGATTCTTTCACGTTTAATTGCAGTTATGTAAGGTTTTTGATATAAAAATACTTTCGGTATGCTCAAGACACCACCCGGCTTTAGGTGCTCAAAAACTCTAAAAAAATGACAAAATTCCAAGGAAATTCGCTGTAAATCTTTTTTTTTATGAAAAACTGACCTCAAATCTCGATTTAACACACCATAAAACCCTTATGTGAAATTTTATCAAAATCAAAAAATATTGATTTTTTACCCCTTTCGAGGAGGTTAAAATTTTGAAATTGAGATTTCATCAACATTTTCTACCGGCCATAACAACCGCTGTGCTCAACCTGTTGCAATAGTAATAGCATCACTAGAATCAGCATACATTCTGCTTTTTATTCATGCCTATAACATTGGATTTACTCCCGATTATAGTGGACAAAAACTGATGTGAATGAAAAAATCCAAGGTCAGCTATAACTTGAGATATTTTAATAAGGGGAAATCCTACAACCTCCGGATTTGGGCTAAACTATGCAGTTTTAAGGCTTCTAGATGACCTTAAAATTTTGCCTTAATCGGTTGCGAAATATGTGAGATAGAGCAAATCATTTACATTTTTTCAGAAATTGACAGCCCCTTGCCTTCTAAAATCCTACAAAATAAAAAAAATTATTTTTGATTTCGACAAAATTAAGTTTCTACATGTTTATTGAGATGAGGAATCTGAAAATAATATCAGTTTTTAGTTAAAAAATTTTCCTCACATATATTATAAAAAAAAGACTGAAATAAAATGATCTTTTTCTATTATTATTTTGGTTTTTACACAATAAATTTCAAATAAGACCATTTAAAAAATATATACATTTTTTTAAACCAAAACCTGATATTAATTTAGATTATTCATCAATCTTAGGATTTCTATGCAATTTAAAATAAAAATATGTCATTTTAAAACGTTTTATTTATATAATATAGGTGAGGAAAATTTTTTAACTAAAAACTGATATTATTTTCAGATTCCTCATCTCAAAAAACATGTAGAAACTTAATTTTGTCGAAATCAAAAATAATTTTTTTTTACCTTTAAAATTTTGTAGGATTTTAGAAGGCAAGGGGCTGTCAATTTCTAAAAAATTGTAAATAGCTATCTCACATATTTCGCAAACTGATTAAGACAAAATTTTAAGGTCATCTAGAAGCCTTAAAACTGCATAGTTTAGCCCAAATCCGGAGGTTGTAGGATTTCCCCTTATTGAAATATCTCAAGTTATAGCTGACCTTGGATTTTTTCATTCACATCAGTTTTTGTCCACTAAAATCGGGAGTAAATCCAATGTTATAGGCATGGATAAAAAGCAGAATGTATGCTGATTATAGTGATGCTATTATAATTATGCTATTATTATGATGCTATTGAAATCTCAACTTCAAAATTTTAACCTCCTCGAAAGGGGTAAAAAATCAATATTTTTTGATTTTGATAAAATTTCACATATAAGGGTTTTATGGTGTGTTAAATCGAGATTTGAGGTCAGTTTTTCATAAAAAAAAAGTTTCCACTGATTTACAGCGAATTTCCTTGGAATTTTGTCATTTTTTTAGAGTTTTTGAGCACCCTAAAGCTGGGTGGTGTCTTGAGCATAACAAAAGTATTTTTATATCAAATACCTTACATAACTGCAATTAAACCTGAAAGAATCATTTCTCTATCTTGACTGAGAGCTGAGAAAAAACGGCTATAACTCTAGTTTTGCACTATTAAGGTCCCTACACTAAAAGTTACTGTTTTTAACAAATCTCAAATCAAATTTTATTTCTACATTTTTTTGAGATGAGGAATTTTTGGATTTTTCTCTCATTTTCCTCTACATATTTAATCAGTATCTATGTATATGTTATAACTGCTATCCCATTGGAGCCCCAAAGCTCAACTCAGTAAAATAGCACATTTTAAACTGTTTACAACACATTTTACACTATTGAAACTATGTGGTTTTGAGTTTTAAAAAATTGAATGGGAGGAGAGAGAGTACTACAAAAAAATAAAATAAAAAATTCAATTAAAATAAGTTGAGAACAATTGAAATAACCATATTCATAATGAATGGAAATGAATAAATGAGAATAATTTCCTTATAATAACCAACGTTTTAGCATATATCATGTTTAATAATTGAATCAGTTATTAAAATTAATTTCTGAGAACGAATGCCGATTGAAAAAAAAGAGAGATAAACAAACAATTAATTAATTTTTTTTTCATAATGATTCCATAATCGCATCAGCCAGTTAAAAAAAAAAACGAACAGATCGTTTGACCTAATCAAACTAAATAAAAATAAAATAAGTTAAATTATTAAAATTTTAATTTAAAATCTGTACCATTTGGGAAAAAACTAGATAAGTTCATTTTTGTCGAAAATAAGATAAATATTTTGAACAACCCATATTGGAGTCATACACAGGTATAAGTAGGCAAGTTGTAATGGCAATGGTATCCTTTTAACAATTGATATTACAACTTGCCTACTTTTACAAGATGTGAAGGACACCAATATGGGTTGCTCAAAATATTTATCTTATTTTCGACAAAAATGAACTTATCTAGTTTTTCCCAAATGGTACCGAAATAGAACCTTTATTTTATGTAGGTTTAATAAATAAGTTTCTGGAAAATTAAAGTTTTATTCAATAATAAAACCAAGTTTCTATTTACCCACTTGCTATTTAGATTTCTAATTATTCATGAGTTCAGAATTTATTAATAAATTAATGCGAATGCAATTTATTAAAACGATTTATATATAGGAAGACCCTATTTTTATTTTCAGTCGTCGTTTTTTTTAAATGGCTAATTTTCTAAATAATCTCATTTATTCTTGGAGATTAAAGAAGTAGTTTTATTTAGTTTCAATGTGTTTAAATTTAAGCAAGGCCAGGAGGAGGTACCGTTTAGTGTTTTATTTATTTCATTTCTATAAGCCTTAAATCGTTGCATGTATTCCCAGCCAATTCACTGAATTATAATGAAATTATGAGCAAAGTATGAATAATGAAATTAATGCAAAATTTATATATCGCTCATATATTTCTAATGTGACATAACTCAAAAATCTCTATTTTTGATTTATCATCATGTTTAAATTCAACAGTCAACAATGAAATTACAAAAATGTATCGAATTAACTTCGAATCCCACCTGAAACATCTCACTTGCGGTTTTGATTAAAAAATGATTCAGATATACTTTCGATATTTCATACACGGACTGTCAGAATTTTACAGTTTTTTAATGAAGGTTTTTGATTCTGTCACTTTTGATATACATGTGCGATATATTTAAACTACACACCAATATCTTTGTAAAATATTCTTTTTTTGCTTGCCATCCTCCCAAGTTACAATGAACTTTTATTCAATAAAGTTTTACTTTTTGGAATTATAAGAATGTTTTCGATTAAAAAAAAAGTAAATAAATAAAAAAGAGAAAATGATAACTTGAAATGGTTAAAAAAATATTAGAGATAAAATTTTCGAAACCTTGTTGTTTCCCCTTTTTTATGCTTAATGACACCCATTCTCTTTAATCTTATCCTTCATTAGATTGGAATAAAAACCTTGAACATGTATGTTGAACAGATCCATCTTGCACAACCGTTTGCAACGAAGAAGGTAGATAAAGATAGATTCAACTAAAGGACACCAAGAAAAAATTACTATAATACTCAAAATTAAGTATATTTTGCTATAAAAATATTTATTATATATTTTATTACTAGCATACCCCGCCGCAGCTTTGCCTCTCTTAAGTAATGAACGTTATTAAAATTTTATTGTTTATCGTGAAGTATATTGTATTGAACTATGCAATTGATCATTATTTCTTCAATTGATATTTTCACGCATAGCAGTAATTTTTAACCTGGTTAAAATTGCACAGATTAGTTGCTTAAAGATTACATAAAAGTATAATTTGAATCCGAGTTTTCATTTAAATATATGAATAGGTAATACATATGGACAGAGACTATTTAAAAAATGTTGCGGGTAATGGTCTGTACTATCAGTGCTTTGAAATAAAGAACCACGAATCACACAAACTATCAAAAAGCATTTTTTTTTAAATAATTTTTGTCGGCTAAAATAATTTTATTGTTTTCATCTGCTTGGATTTTAATTTCTATTTTGATAGGAATAAGCCCAAAACTCATAAAAAACCCTGGCAAATGAAATACTTAGTCACAAAATATACAGATTGGGATGAGGAAAAAGCATACCTGTTCTCTGATAAAATTTCGTGTTCAGAAAAAATTTTTTTCCATTCAGAAGATGTGAACCTTCTTTATGATAACTTTAAGCAGACAATGTACGATAACTTATTAGAAACAGGACTAATGTACATAAAGCAGGTCACCCAAACTAATCACCACCCAATGCATCATTGGTTTGATCAGGAATGCAGTATATATAAAAGAAGACTGAAAAAGCTGCAAAGAACAATACAGAAGAATAGCTCACTGCCTGATTTTCTAACGGATTACCTTCAAGTTAGAGAAGAATACAGAAGACTAATAAAAAGAAAGAAGACAGATTTTCGCATACAAGTTATAACTGACTTGATAAATGTGAGGAACAGCAGACAGTTCTGGAGAACTGTAAATACCCTGAAGCCATTTAAAAACCCGAGCAACGAAATTAATCTTGAAGATTGGACCAGCTATTACCGGTTTGTATGGTCAAAAAGTTATCCAGGATATAAGGTTTTACTCTGTGTCGCATCCGCTGCTTGATATGGATATCTCATTGGAGGAATTACAGTACAATATCCGTGCCAGTAAAAACAGAAAATCCCCAGGCCCCGATAATATTACTTATGAAGTTATCAAGTATCTCAACCCTTCTTGGGAGCATTATCTGTTAAACTTATTCAACGTGGTACTGAACTCAGAAGAAATCCCACAATTATGGGCTAAAGCCAACCTTCACCTCCTCTATAAAAAAGGTGATAAAAAGGACCCAAATAGCATTGCTCAATACGATTATGAAGTTATTTACCAGCATTCTGAGGAACAGGATTACGAGTTGGGCAGAATCAGAAAAGTTGATACCAGAGGAGCAGGCGGGTTTCAGATCGGGCAAAGGATGTATCGACCATTTATTCACTCTGTATTCAGTAATTAGTATAAATCTTAGGACAAAAGGAAGCTATGTTTATACAGTGTTTGTAGACCTCAGGAAAGCTTTCGACTCTATCAACCATATGCTATTATGGGAAAAACTTTTTAAACTTGGAATGGGAGGAAAAATGATCAGGTTACTAAAAAAACTATATGAACAGTCCTAAATGAGAATTAAGGGGGAAAGGGAGCTTTCAGAAGAGATTGACATAACCTCAGGCTTACTTCCAGGAGAAAGTCTTAGTTCTACTCTGTTTGTTCTATTTGCGTCGGACATTACTGAATTCTTTCGTACCCGAGGTGCTGTAGGTATTGGCATTGACCATGGTCACGATGTAATGTTGCTTTTGTTAGCGGATGATATCGTCATCCTTAGCAATTCCTGGCATGGTGCACAAAGGAACTTCAACATACTTAGTGACTATTGCAATGAGAATCTGCTAACACTAAACCCAGCCAAATCCAAAATTTTGCTGTTCCACACGGTTATTGGCAGAAAACACGGTTAGAATATACAAAGAGCTACACTTATCTGGGAGTGCCCTTTACCTCATCAGGAAGATTTGAGAAAGCTGCTGATTACTTTATGCAGAGGTCTTCCATTGCAATGACTAGGGTGTTGGAGATTTGAAGGAATGGCAGGAGTGACTCTTGGGAGACTAAAACCAGGCTCTTTGACTCAAGTGTGGCATCAACTCTACTTTATGCCGCTGAAATATGGGGTCTTCGTTACCTGGAAGTAATAGAGAAAGGCCAAGTCAATTTTTTTAAGTCATTGCTTCAGTGGCCAAGATGTACGCCGAACAATATCACACGCCTAGAATGCGGGAAGTATCCACTCAGTGTTCAAGTGCTGAAAAAAGTTGTCAACTACTGGACAAAGTTGAGCTTAGTGGAGGAAGGGCGCTTACCCAGGCAATGTTTTAATAGACTTCTTACCCTTAATGTATCTGAAGGAAAGTCTGACGAAGCATACAATTGGGTGACCCAAGTAAAATCGATTGCAGTGGAGTTGGGTTGTCAAAACTTGTTCTCAAGAGTACTACCCCAAGGACAGGACTGAGCACGTTTAAAGAAGACATCCTAGAAAAGATGAAGAACCATCAGTTTTCAAAGGATGTAAACAGAATTTTGAATTCCACCAACAACCCTAGGTATAGAAAAATATGCAATTTTAATATAGCAAGCCCGGAAGATTACATGCTGTTTAAGACAAATTTTAAGAAAATCAGAGTTGTGGGTCGCCTAAGAGTCTCAAGCGGGGATTACCTAAAGGTGTTTATAAAGGACACAACACTAATTATGAAATCCAGCGAAGCCTGCATGGCCTGCGGTGGTTTGGTGTCGGATCCTTTGAGCCATTTTCTTACTCAGTGCATCAAATTTGAAGAGCAGAGGAAAAAATTCTTAGGTACATACATTTCTGAATCATTGTCTATAGAGGAAATCTTAAATGTAGATTTATTCAAAAATTAAATAGACTATATTATTTTGTAATATGTTGTGCCATTGACTGAAAAGCTAAATGTTTTTTATTTTTGGAATAGGGTTCTGACTATGGTCTTATTGTGGTTCTTTTCTAAATTACTGGGTCACTGATTCTCTGATTCTCTTAACCTTTAATTAAATTCAATAATGACTAAATATGACTTGGTGGGAAGTTATAAATCTGTAATTCTGTATACCTTGTAATTGCATTGATCTTGTTATTAAGTTGATAATTATTTTATTTATTTATTATTATTATTTATTTTATTATATTTCTTTTTCTAGGTAAAAGTGTCTAAACTGTTTCTTTATATTTGTAGTACTTATATAATTTAATGTTATCTATACAAAGTCCTACTGCTGCTAGACAAACAAATAATTGTTTTATTTCGTATGTTATTTGTACAAGAAATATCTTTTGCAAATACATAAAATAAATAAAATAGTAGCAGTAAAATAAATAAAAAAAATATTGATTGATTGATTGATTGATTGATTTAAATTTCTAACCATAAAACTACATGACATTGTGGCTAATCTATTAGTTACTCAACATTGTACATTTAAATTTTTACTGTTCTAAATTTTGTAATTGATGAACCTTTACTAGAACTATAAAAATTATGCAGTTAAAATTCTGTATGGATGGGTTTAATAACTTTAACATTGTAAACTCTATTGCGGAATGGTTCTAACCATATATATGTCGATTTTCGTTGAACGTCAATACAATAAATTAATACAATCGTATTATGATATCTCAACTGCATATTCACCTATCTACTTCCTCTTATATTTCTACAGTCAACTAGATTACTCAAACATACTATAGTAATATGTTATAATAAATAATACATAAAAATAAAAAATATAAAATATTCATACATAGTTAATATAAACGCAAAATAAGGACCCCCTGATCAACTCTCCCCTAAACTATCTAAACTGTCAAGCAGGATTCAAGGAGACCCAAAATATATTTTAAATTAGTTTTAAATGGGACCATGTGATGGTTATTTTATGTTATATCTAGTCTAGTTTGCCAAAAAAGATTATTTGCTAGTGAACATTTATATATGTTACTCCACCCATTCTGATCAAATCAGGAATCAGTGAGGGATAAAGATTGGTTTGCTATATCCCTAGTTCTAGAGCACTGAATCTAACATAGACATCGCCGATACTATCGAAGAAGCTGAAGCTTACAGCCGAAATTCGAGAGAGATTTAATCAGAGCCAGCCCCTCCTCTTACACAGGCCCATAACTCAGGGCCAATAAGGCACGTCTCTCTTCGAGAAATATTCATTCATATGATCTCGGGCCCTTTATTAGCCGAATACCGATTGGATCGAAATAGCTTGCTGTGTGAATGAAATGCAATGTATTCTTATTAGTATAAATGATGACTCCAATAATTTTTGGAGCATAAGGTTGATATAGATTAAATATTCTTATTAGTATTATACTTATCAATAGTATTTTCGTAAGGTAACGTGCAGTGTATTACAAAAATAAAAATTAACTAAAGTGGTAATATAATATGACATTTACATACATATAGTCCATGGACACTGAAGAATAATCGTTTCAGATCAGCTCGATCTGCCAGGTCGTTTCAATAGTTCAGTCGTTTTATTGGATGATTAAAAAAATCAATGAATCAATAACCATACAATTCCTTTATTTATTAAGATAATATCTACATTGATGCAAGATCCCAAATAACATTTTTGCAGCATAAAGTGACGTTAAACGAAATAAACAAACAAACCAAATAACATTTTAAAATATGATTGATCTTTGCAGGTAAAATTTCCAATTCTAGGCTCTGGTGGTTATCAAAACATTTGTCCTGGCATTTGTCCTGAGATCTGGAAAGGTGATAATCAGTGGGTGAAAGATCAGGAGAATATGGTGGGTGGAGCAATGTTTCCCATCCAATTTCCATTAATTCATCCCTTGTCATTTTTGCAGTGTGTGGTCGAACATTGTCTTGAAGAAGTAAGGGCCCTTTTCTGTTCACCAAATTCGGATCGAATTTTCTTTTAGACTAACAATGGTCTGATATCACGTAATAGGAATCTGCAGTAATAGTTTGCTCCCGACTAAAGAGTTCATAGTGCACAATGCCTTTTAAGACTCACCATTTAAATATATTTCTTTAAATGTTAAGCATTGACTGGATTAAAAGGTCATCATTGTTTACATAGTCATCATTACATAGACATCATACAAAGATAGTAAAAATTTAAAAAGGCCGAATTGAAAATAGAATCATGAAAAAGGCTGTACTAACCAAATAAAAATAGAAATAGAAAATAGAAACGAAACTCTCAGGGTCTTAACCGTGTCAAATATAGTCTCTTTTGAGGTTATAGTCTGCTCTCCAACCTTCTCCAGTTCTTCTCCAGTGACCCTAACTTTGGAATTCCCAATGGAGTGTGGTATTTTTTTACGACCGATTTCGATAGGTAATCAAATTTTTAATCGATTTCATACAGGTGAATTTTTTTATCCGAGGCACCGTTTCGCCTTAAATCACGAAAAATCATTTTAACAAAATAATCAGTCTAAAACTGGTATTGCAAAAATAAAATAAAGATCGAATAAAAATATGAAATTAAGTCCTTCATGCGACTGGTACGACGAGAGGTGAAAACTTGGAAGTTTTCCCCCAACATTTTATTTTTGCAATACCAGTTTTAGCTGTATTAGGAGCCAAAACCTCCTGTAATTGAAATTTTTTTTTTTTAATTTTGTAATTTTTCATTCATTTATTCATTTAATACCATTCAATATATATGACTTACTTCCTGTAAGATTATAAGATTTTTTACTCATCAGTCATAAGTGTTTCATTTTGCAAAACTATAACTAAAAGTCTTGCTCAACTGTACAAGATCTTGTCTTTGAACTATACCGTCGTTTAAATTTACTGTAATGTAATTTTATTTTCGAAAGAATTTATTGATAACTGAAGTTTATAATCCAAATTTAAAATTTTACCTCAATGGATTTATTTATGCTGGTTTGTTTTTGGATGTAATGGATCATGAAAAAATATGAATATATTAATTATTCTTAATTTTGAAGGGATCTTTTATAAAAAAGGGCCATGTAATTTATTCCTTATTTTTCTATCTTCTATCAATACTATTTTCCTTCGTAGGATCGTCGTTTTTTAAACTTGTTAAACCTTTTAATCTCTCCGTTGGTGTTCTCTTATTTTACGTCATAAGTTTAGTCTTCTTTTAAACATTCTGATATCAAGAATGATTCATCAGCGAAAATGGTATAACAGAATGATAACTGGAAAAATACTGTACGAAAATGTTCAGGTGGCTAATTTGATATCAATAGTATTTTCAGTTACTTAATCAATTACTTTTCAGTTATAGGAAGATTTTTAATGATATTACACTAGATTTCATAATCTCACACTTCAAAACAAATATAATTTAATGGATTATAGCGGAAAGAGTTGGCAGATTTCGGTAAACAGGTCGGTGTGGAATAAGTTGGGATGGCGTGTTTGTGTCCCCATTACCGAGTTCATTCTGTTGACATCCGACACAGCCTTCCGATATTTTGGTCCTCTTACGTCCAAGTATTATTAGCCGTAGTATTTTCTTTAGCAGATGATTGAATAATTAATTTATTAAAATGATAAATCTGACGGTTTATTCATCTTGTTGCATTTTGTTATTCGAAACCGTAAGATGAAGTATGGTAAACGACATTTGTTTAGTTTTGAGTATCGCTCGGCGAGACAGGTTTTCATGACCTTGGGGGTTTAAAAGCTTATTGTTCAAATAAGCCTTTTTATAGTTTGATCCCAATTTCTACGAAACCATACTTCTCGTAATTACTTAAATAATTTTCAAGGAGAGATCCCACTATGAACTCAGGGAAGTTACTTCCTAAATGTTTCAGATCATCGAGGCAGTGAACTTAACGTTATCTCTCTTAAGGTTTGGAACAATACTTACATAATATTAAAAACTATATATCCATCAGAATCAGAACTCGCTTTCCCCTGTATTTCAAATAACCTTCCGAAGAATAATTCTTTCTTAAGTTAGACACAGGCTATCTTATACTAAAATGACTTATTATCGAAGTTTGGAGCACATTATAGCGTAAACTTGGAAGCTCAACTTATTGTTTTAGAATTGAGATACGCATGATGGTATCGAAGGATTAATCATAATTGTACTGTTTTAGAGATTCTGTATGAATCTTATGAATTTAATACAACTTTTAATGTGGATAATAATAATTATAATATGAGACTTTGATAAGTTTTTTTTTTGTTTTTTTTCAATTTTAACCAATTTAACAAACAATGGATACCTCTATAGCAGACAAAATCATAAATTATTATCGTTTATAAACTTGTGAATATCTGAAACATAGACCACAACTCAAATCATTACATGATCAATGTAATCTAGTAAGAAAGTATATAAATATAATCTATATAGTTAATAAATTAATCTAAAAGTTCCTGCTAAAGTATGAGTCATAATATTTAGAAAGGGAGATTTGGAAATTGTAAAAATATGTCACAAAATTTATATTTTTACCAGATTTATATGCCATTCTGTTAAAAAAGAAATACAATTTATAGTGAAATACAAAAACATAGCCTCAATGGTAGGAAGAAGAATGCAATAACCCTTTGTAGGATTTGGGTACGCACCGCCTAGTCTAGAATGGCTTTCACCAAAATCCTAGTGACTTTCAACTGTACTTATATATCTATGAACTATTTTTGACTGAAATAATCAACAAATTTCTTAAAATTTATGTTAAAATATTGTTTAAATCCTTACAGAATATATAAACAGAAAATTTAATTTTATCAAGTTGAATAAGCACCTCCTATTAGAGCGATACAACGATGCAATTTAAAAAAAAATGATAAATTTCAATAGCACTAGAGAATTTGGGCAAGCTATTGAAAAATGCACATAAACTGTCAACGTACCAGTAAAAAACACCCGCTATCTCAGGCAGAAGGGATAAACCAGGATTTCCTTCTACAGTAAAGTGCATCTAAACAAATACAAATTTTATAGAAATTACACAACTCTTTAAATAATAAGGTGGAAATCAATATCTAAAAAATAAATAAAGTAAAACTAATACATTAAAAGAAGCGTAGAAAAAATAAAATAAAATAACATGAAAAACTAAAAAAAAAAAAAAAAAAAAAAAAAAAAATGCTTGATTAACACTAGATAAAGTCTGTAGAGTTCAACCATCATAGTATGTTTACGTTAACTATCACATTAAATGCAGCATTTACATATTATTTCTTCTAGTTAGAACTGAATAATCACTCTTGAGAAGTGCCTTGACGTATCCTCGACCGGATGGTTATACCATGACGCTAAAAATACATCAACCTTAAAGCTTTCTTTTAAACACCGCTAAACATAAGCGTACCAAACTTGTATTCTCCAATAATCACTAGTTTGATTCTATTCGAAGTTTATTCCATTGATTATTAAAATTAAAATACAAAAAATAATATTCACTTAAATTCATGGGTTTCAGATTTTCTTCTTTCCTATTTTATCATTACTCAGGTATATTATTTTTAAAGAAATACTTAAGCATGGTCACATAAATAAAGATTAAGTTCTCTTTGAACAGATTAAAACTTATATTCTTCTAGTTTTGGGAAAAGATTTAGTTGAACTCAACGGAATAGTCCCTCTAGAGAAATAAGAAAATAACGATATCAATTTAAGACGAATTTTTACGGTATTTCAGTATCTGTTTTTTAACTTATCTTTCGTAGTAAATATTCCTATCTAACAGGGCAGGGTTGATTTTATTTCATAACTTTTTCGAATAGCTACCCTTCTAGTGTGATAATATGAGACATAACTTATACAAAATGATAAGAATCATAATGAAATCAGTATTATAATATTGAATAATTACTCTTTAATAAATTTCTACAAATGTAATGTTTAAGTCTTTTGAATCTCCTTCATATTCCAAAATTATAGCAAACCAGTCAAAATAATATCTAAAAGGTTAACGAGCATACAAAAAACGACCCTAAAGGTTTAACTATGTGCAGGTTACCATTATTCACAGAACACGTAAATGACATATTTTTCTAAAATTTAAACAATAGCAAAAGCACCAAAACTTACATTTCTTATTTTATCCTATTTCAGATTATTTGCATATGCCTCATCTCTTTCTTATGGCAAAAATGTAATTAGAAAATTTAAAAGATCATCACTAATTAATAGTTCTCATTTGTGCAATAACATTTTCTTAGTTGCTATAGTTGTGCTTCTTAATAAGGCCAGAACGTCAATTGGGGTATGGTAGAATTGATGGATTAATTGTCAGTTCTATTGGAATTATTTTATTTGAAAACTAGTTTCGAATGTTAAACGTGCATCATCAGTTCTGAAGAGATCAAACGGACGTCTGACCTCTGAAAGGTCTGAAAGTTTTTATTTTGATGTAAAAAGTTCTTTTAGAGTAACTGTAGGATCGAAAATATCAAATAATTGATAAGAACTTTAACGAGCACAATTTTGATTTTTTGAATTCTTCACGAGATACAATAGACCTTAACAAAAACGTTTCTGAAACCTAAATATTGAAAACGCTGAAAACGTTTTCAATATTTTGAATATTGTTTAAGAAAATATTGAAGCGGAAAATGGATAAAGGAAATCGAATTTATGATAATCTGCTGTTGAATAAAATTCTGTCACAAACCGTATTCACTTCTCTGTTTTGTTTTTTTTCTTTTAACAAAAAAAGCTTTAAAAAAAAAGTTTGATTTCATATTTTTATTTACTATAATTGTTCGTTTAGAGGAACTATCAAACCTCACAGTTGATATCAGAAAACGCTGTTTTTTTTTTATTTATTTATTTTGAATTTTTTTACGCTGTTTAGAATTCGGAAAATGCCGTAGACTCACTCCCTGAACATAGACTCACCAAGAAATTACTGGAAGCAACAGAAAATCTCAAATCAAACATGTGAGCATCAGAAGTCAAACAGGTCCTCCAAAACGCAGGAATCAAAGAATCGGACATCGTCTAAAAACGTCTACAGAAACAAAGTGCACAAGTGGGAAGCTTCATCGGAGAGAGATCACAAGAAAAAAAACAGGGGCTTAGAGGACTGAAGAACGTAGAGTCCTAATAAGAGAAAAATTAAAGGCTGCATGGGAGAAGCGAAAACGCGCTACCCAAAAGTGAAGCTTTGCGTGATCATGATTAGTCTATTTCGTAATTAAAAAAAATATATATACTTTTTCTTTCAATATAAATATTCTGTTCGAGCGTAAAAATCGATCTATAGGATTTTGAAGCTTATATTAAAAATACAGCAGTCTAACTTTTCAACA
This sequence comes from Euschistus heros, assembly GCA_003667255.2. Classification (NCBI taxonomy): domain Eukaryota; kingdom Metazoa; phylum Arthropoda; class Insecta; order Hemiptera; family Pentatomidae; genus Euschistus; species Euschistus heros. Next base: position 242,099 of record RCWM02000577.1, on the reverse strand, counting down.
TAGTAATAATTGAATTGATTAATACAGCACATTATATAATTATTGGATGACTTTAGGCTTGGCGCAAGGTGCTATAATGCTGCCTTAGCAATGGAATGGAATTATATCGGTTTAATGATGTAACAAGGCAGGCTGGGAGGGAGCTCGGGGATCAAAGAGCGGGCCAGAATTTGATTTCGCTCTTTATCGGCTCCTAAATGACTCTCTTTTCCAATTTAATAATTAATAGCCGGCCCTTAATAACGTTTGCTTTATATTAACCAAGGCCGTTTAAATCAATATGGAAAAAAAAAAATTATAAAATAAATATTCATTTAACTATTTATTATTTATCGATAACTATTGGCAGCATGTATCATAGGTCATCATCACATAGGTGTGTTGTGCATTATTTCAACTGTCAGTTAAAAGTGATCATTAAAATATTTTTTTCAACCCTCCATCGCTCGCGGTTGCATTAACCAAAGGATTACACCTGTATCATACACTATTGTATTTTCAACCTCAACATAGGATAGTTCTCAAAAATGTTTAAAATTTTTGTATATTACTTATCAAATACTGCTCTAGGGTTCAACGGCAATCCTGAAAACGAAAAAAGTATTATATTTAAATGATGTTTCAACAGAGACAAGGAAAAAATGAAATTCGAAGAAAAATGAAAAGGCCTTTTATAAGACAAAATTTACAATTAAGAATTAAAATGTGCACCAACTCTTAAGTCTAGAATTTTTATATACAAATCAATCATATAATGATATACGCAAAAAGTAAAATTTAACAATTACTAAAATAAAAATATTTTCTGAGGTTATTATATAGTAATCATTGGCAAATGAACTAATAAAACATTAGATCTTTTTTTAACAGTTAAAATACTTCCCAGCAATAACCTTAAATACATTAGTTAAATAATACCGATGATAAAATAAAAAAAAATGGAGTAATTTAATAAAACGTATTAACATTTATCTGCAAAACTTACTGTTGAATACTGTAAGCAAATGAAACCTTTACATTTAACATATTTATATTTTGTAGCCGAGTTTCCTGAAAAATTTTTATTTTTTCTTCATTTAGGTTTACGTCTAAACTGCTATTTCCTTCCATAGATGTTTCTTACATGGTTGGTCGTGGTCTATCCTTGACATAAAATTACATTTAATGCCTTAGATGTATCGTTGTCGGTTTGACAAACGAGAAGAAACAAGACTGAGACGGAAATAATACATGAAAGAAGAACGTCGTTCTTCCGTTTTTCCAAAAATAATCGTCAATTTCAAATTCAATACGTATCTGAGAGATAACGCGAGCATCGGAGGGTTAAATCTGCTCATGGTTAACATTAAGATGATACTAACACCAAGACTGAACCGTATAGCAGTGTAAGAATTCCTGGTAACCATAATGGAGGCATCTTAACTGAGATAATCTCCTAAGAATAAACCGTCGCACAGTGGGCAATATGACCGATTTAGGTGGACAAAATTCTGATACTTGCCCATATTCAACCTTTGGGGTCCCACATTACGGAAAAAATAATTTAAAAAATCTAATTTATTTTTTGACACGATTGGCGAGCGCACAGTGGTCGAAAATCAAATTTATTTGCTAAAATTAAAAACTTTCCTACATTTAACGTTTGGAGTTCGAGAATACGGGAAAAATAATACATCAAATCTAATTATCGGCTCCGAGTGGCGTAAACCTTCTAGTAGATGTATTTTGAATCATTTAGGAACTCTTCAAATTATTGATTGTAAAACTTTTATTTATTTATTTAGTTTTTAGTTTTTTACTTCATTTAATAATTAATGTACATTAAATAGAATTTAAATCAATTACAGAAATAAAATTAGGCATAATTATAGTAATCAATAAACATAATTAAGCACAGGTTGATAAATATAAAAAAAATTCGAATATTAAACAACTGATTATCTTCTTTACTCGTATCATAATATGATGATCCAGATTGATCTGATAACTCTGGCTCTGACATGTCATCATTTGGTTTTCAAGATTTAAGTTTGATGAGGATAGTTGTTCGTTTGGAGCAGTGCACTTTAGTTAATTTAGCACATCTGAATCTGACGGTATTTTTTATTTTTGACTGGTTTTCGTAGTGAGGCATCAATTGGGTCCGATGAAACTAATAGCAATGTCAACAAATCACTATTTGTCGCTATTCGTGAAATTTTCTTGTAGAAGAAGATGGCTGTTGAGAGGTAGATGCCTCATTCACAACTTTGGAAGCACCAGGCTTACCTGAAACATAAAGCGCGTGCTGTGCAGCGAAAGTCAATTTTTCACAGTCTACCTTCAATAACTAGCTAACTTTTTTTTTTTTTTTTTTTCTCACTAGAACATTATAAACATTTTTCAGTGCGTTTTGAGCGTTGACGAGTAAGCTGGATAACTGAAATACTAAAATCCAAGTCATCGAAATCAAGCCAACTAGAGTCTTTATTGAAAAAATCTTCCAATTTTCTGTGACATTGGAATTTTGTCGAAAAGACGGGAAATTCTAATTTTCAAAGGCCTAATCTCCACATTTTCTTGACTATTAATATGAATGGAAGTTAGAATAAATTTCAGGAAGTAGTCTTGGTAGGTTTTTTTGGGAAACTTAACCCACTCTTCAAAAAACTTCCCCCTCATGATTCGGAGTGTTGTGCCTGAAAAAAAATTATGTATCACCCAAAAAACAAAAAATCGCAAAAATTCGTTGCATCATTTAAAAACTAGAAGGATTGATGAAACAAATCCCACAAACGAATCCTTGGGGTAACTTGGGGGTTATATAGTTTTTCGTTATTGAATAGGGGCATACATTTACAAATTGCTAAATTAACTCTCCAGGCAGATTCCAATGTATATTCAATAGCGAGTTTGGAAATATAATGTCTTACCTGCCTCAGCAATGCCCTTTGTTAAATAAAAGCAAAAAGACTTTGCGCTACACACACCTTGAACATAATAAATGGCCATCGAATAAAGATAATCCCACTGTTGGTTATAAGGCACTTGTGTAAACAGGAATGATTCAATCATTTAATATTTATTTGTAAACACGGTATGGCGGGAAATATTAGTATTAAGCGTCTTACCAACTAATAATAAAAAGGTCAAGCACTCAGAAATTCCAAACTTTTGACTTGACTTTTGTCCACCTAAATTGGAGATTTTGCCTACTGTGCGTCGTATAGAAGATCGGCCTTGTTGTCCAAGGCAAAAGAGGACTTTCCATATGTACTTGACTAAAAAATATTCGGAAGTCTTTTGTAAGAAAAACCTATATTGAGAAGAGAGCATAAATTTTTATTTGTCCATTTTATTATACTCATCACCGTTCACATTACGAACGATTTAACTACAAGGGCGCAACAGCACACCTACAGAAACAATGACCACAACGTGTGTGCCTGAAAACACAAGAAGGAGATTGAAAAGGTTGTGAAAGAGAGATCTGCTCCCGTAATCTCTAAAAATAAACCAAACCCGGAAGAGTTATCCCTGGGTGATGTTCTTCCTCATGCCTAACACGTATTTTATTATTTTATACGGAACATAACATCTGCTGGTTATCAATTAGTTTAGCAGGTGTTGATAGAAAAAGTGAAGTTAAAAAAAATGTTTTACTTAAACTTTCTTTTGTTTCATAATTTTTTATAGAAAGTATTAAAAACAAAACATCATTCTCAAGTTTTTGATAAGGTTGAACCTAACAATCTCCGGAAGCCGGGTGGGCGGTTTTCATCTGACATTAATGTTGGTTGTTATTGCAAGGGTTCTATTAGAGAATAAAATCTCCTCACTTTCACCAATCTATAGGTCGATATACACCCTTCTCTAGTTGCAGTACATTTGTACGGTCAACCCCAAAAAACAAACAACAATCTTCCTAAAATTCTAAAGAAAACCTTATAAAAACCTAAATAAGTACCTGTATAATATAAAAAAAAAGTTCATATACACACGAGAGGCAGAAAAAGAACTGTATGAGGAATATACCCAAAGAGTTAAAGTATGTATTTTTAGAGTTTCACATCAGTTAGGAAGAATCACACACACACAAGCAGATCTCACCCGTTCCTAACGTGGAAGTATTACAAACCATGCGTGAAATCACTTGTTATTCCTTTTTAAGGGTATGCGTGGATGAAAAAATGCTTTTCACACAAACACACACACACACACCTATATATACATATACCCCTAATTATATAATTGTTTTGCTAATTTGTCTTATACTTTTTATTTTTATTTTTTTTCTTTGTTAATAACATATTTAGAACAAAATAAAATAATAGTTTAAACAAATCAGCCTAACTACATGAATTTTCTTTAATTTTATTCAGATATAACGAAATAACCTTGTACTTGTCAGATAAAATGTAATTGCTTTCACAAATAAAAACCAAGTCGCATTGGACACTATGGGACATTATAGTGGTTCCGTTTGTACACAACGTGGTGTAATAGTCGAAACTATAATAAGGGCCTAAAATTATCTCAAACATACCATTTCAGATAAACAATCACAATATTCACTATTAAGATAAATAAAGTAAAATGATGTTTCATTGATAATATTTAAATAACTGTCCAATTAAGCAGATCTGAAATTAGGTGGTGCGGAATTTCTGACGACTTAACACCTTATGCGCAACCAACCTCCCACTGCGGCAAGCAGTTTGGCCACTGCCTGTTGTGGTCAAAACAAGGAATTCTTTTATTTTTATGTCCTGACACCGGTCTTTTTTTAGAAAAACAACTTAAGATTTAACAAAAAAATTTCGCACTTATCCTTTTGCTATAAATTATTTAGTACATTATTCATTCTTTTTTTTTTAAGCGACAGAAAGCCAATAGAATTTTATTGACAAGTTTCTCAATGATAAGAATTGATCACTTAAAGTTTGGAATATTTTAAAAATAAAAAGTGAATTAGTTTTTAAACACATAAGAAATTTCTGCTGCACGCAGATGGTTACAGACTCAAAAAATATATAGATCTTATTGAGGAAAAAAAGTCGTATTTTCTGTTCGGTAAGTTGTTATATTGAGGAATAATTTATAATTTAAAAATAGCATTTAGGTTAGTAGAGGTTATTATTACTTAGCATTATAGTTCGATTAAGTTTGTCGATATTTCAACAAATTAGTATATTTTATTGATTAATTGGAGCCTTTTGGTCTTGTCTAAATATATTTGAACACTTTTTTAAAACTATTTATTGATAAATAAAGGGTTGAAAGAGAGAATCACCATGTTTAGAAATCTCGGAATTTTAGATACAGCCTGTGATCATTCTCGTTTCACATGCATATTTACCCCTTATTAAGTTCGGAGCTATATTTTATTGGGCATAGGCATTCTTTCCGTTACAAGACATTTAAAAAAAATGTTTAGTGTTTTCTTAAACCATTTTTCAGATTTTCAAAAATATATTTTTAATGGTCGAACTTTAAAACCATACCGACTTTAAACAAAAATAAAGAAATATAATGAGATAAAAAAAAATAAATAAATACAATAATGACACTAAGTACATAGATGATAGTTAAATATACAGAAAAGAAAATAAGATAACATTTTACAAATTAGAGAAAATAAAATAAAAAAATAAAATAAAACAGTTCTATAGATATACAGTTGTACATCTATAGACATAGCGATACAGGCACACTCTTATTTGTCAACAAATGCTTTACATTGTTAACAAATAACAGATTGTCATCTTAGTGGTAAGTTTAAGTAGTAGATATTTGCATCAAAAAGATTTGCCTCAGGTTTTGAAAATAATAAGATAGAAAGTGCATAAAATCATCTTTATAGCCTGCATTACGAAATTAGCTAAGGTTGGTTGCTGTTACTGCTTCTATATTTACTATTACTCGATAATCGAGTGTTCTTTTTAATTTTTACATGTTTTTTAATAATTTAAAAGTTCTGACTAACCCAGGTAGTGGACCCATCACGGAAAGCAGTTTTAGAAACTCGCAAGTGGTTAATAGTAGAAATATTAGTATGTCGTTAATATTTTTGACAGTTGATGACCTTTCAAGCCTATTATTTTTAACTACAAATTCAAAATTCTTTTATATTTTTTAAAGAAACTTGTGACCGTCCCAGTTTCACTCTATATGTAAAAGTTGAACGTGTTACGGGGTAACATTAATATAACTATAATTCCCAAGAATTCCATTTCATTTACCAGCAAAATATATTTTTAAATGTCGAACTTTAAAACCAGAGTGACTTTAAACAAAAGGTCTTAATGTTAAAAGGGTCGAGCATTGGAGCTGAAGGACGGCAGAAGGTCAGTGGTTTAGAAGGTCATCAGATAAAGTTCAAAGCCGCTATTGGAATTAATAAGCACCAACCAGCGTGTCGGGGAATCGTTTAAGTTCTCCTCTGCGGAAATATTTTGATTTAATCCTTAGTTTATTACGTCAGATCTTATCTTTAGATATAATAAACAGGTGTTTGGCAATAATGATAGCAGGTCAATCAATTTCTCGTTTATTATTGTAAATATAACAATAATGATATTTCTTTGTCTTAGATGACTCCAGCAATGTGACAAGAATTTGTTCAACTTTCAGTAGTGTAATAGACAAATGCTCTAAGATGTCTATAAATTACATAAGGCTCATTTACATTACTATCAGCAGATTTGAGCTTTATAGGCCCACTAAACGATTTAATTCATCTCTAACCCAATCACCTTACAATCTAAAATTCTTCATAAACTCCTTTATGCTCCTCTCTATGTCACAAATTTTGCAGATTTGGCCTTTAAAAGATAAATATCTTTTCATAATGATCTCCATATAACCACTGAAATCCGCTAGACTCATAACTTGCTTCCCATTCTATTCCCGAATACCTTCCGAGGCGTCTGAAAAGAAGATTTAAAAATTTAAAGCTTAAAATATTATTACGATCGAAACTTCTTTTACATTATCCCAAACATCGTAATTTCAAAAAAAAAAAAAATTATTATGCAGGTAAGGTAATTAAATTGTTATTAGGATTGATGAATTAAATGCCACTTCTATTGAGATTATTTTATTTGAAAACTAGTTTCGAATGCTAAACATTCATCTTCAGTTCCATTGACGTCTAGCATAAATACGCCATCGCTAACAAAAATATTTGGTTTAACCAGACGTGCTTAAGAGAAGACCTCATTCTCAGATACGTGCAACTAAGAAGCGGAGCACAAACAAGAGCAGCGTCGAAAGCCACTCACCATGCTAGACGTCAATGGAACTGAAGATGACTGTTTAGCATTCGAAACTAGTTTTCAAATAAAATAATCTCAATAGAAGTGGCATTTAATTCATCAATCCTAATTGTATTGATCCTTCTATATCATCATGCGTACCTCAAGTTAAATTTTTATGTTTTTGATTACTCTTTCTCTTTCTGTGAACAAGTTCATCACTTTGGGAAACATAATATCTTCATTGTTTATAAAGAGATACCTCAACTGTAAAAGTTTGATGCAACAATAAAAAATATTTACGAATAATACATCATAGAATTGAGAAAATCGTTGACTACATACATATATATTTTTAATAAAAACATAAGAAGAACGGCGGCTAAGATACTAAAATGTAACATAGTTGCAGAAGACAGAAAAATAAAAGAAATGAATGACAAAGAACGAGAAAAGGAAGGTAAAGTAAGAAGAAATAATTATCGTATCGGAACATTTGTTATTCATGTTCGTTTGTTATGTAGTAAACTTTTCTGATTATTGTAAGCAGTGCGAGATATGTATAAAAAATAAATCCAGATCAGGAAGACCGATTGGAAATCTTCACAATTAGGACCAGCTGAATATCCAAACTATGTCTATACAGGGTGAGTATCTCTTAGTGTAAAAAAAAAAAAAATGGGTGGTTAAACATGTAGCAAAATGCCGCAGATCTCACCTTTCTATTCCAATCCGTTGCAGATATACGATAAAACAAAGACTTTTTTGAGGAAACCACGTTTTTTCTATAAAAGCTGAAATATCTCCATTTCGCTTAAATATTTTTCAAATTTTGACCACATTTTCGGATTTAGCATAAAATTTTCTATAATAGTTGAGTATCTGTAACCTTGAATTCTACAAACTTGGTACCTAAAGAACAGCTTGATCTTCGGATGATTACGGATGATCCACTGAAGTGAAGATCAACTGTGCACCCAACTTCTTGATTTGGTCTTTGAATTTAGATGAATTTAGGGCGTTGTATTGGTCAACCAAAATAATATCAATATTTTCATTAGATATTGGTTTTATTAATTAAATAAAATCATTAGCCGTCTGTCCTTTTGAGGCTAAAATCCATTCACACCTAGTAAAATGATCAACTAATAAATGCATGGATTTGTGCGAAGATCTATTTCCACCAAAGCCTCCAATTGTATCTACAGGGTGAGTATCTCTTAGTGTAAAAAAAAATTTGGGTGAAACTAAATCAAACATGTAGCAAAATTCTCGCAGGATTGAATGAAAGACTGAATCAGACTTTAACGAATCGCATTCGTTGTCGACTCAACGCTAATCCGGACAAATATAAACAGCAATTGCTAAATTATGTGTTCAAGAATATAATAACACAATTCACAGCACTACAAAATTTTCACCAATTTTCATCAATTTATAAGAAACGCAAAGAAGCGAACTTGTTTCACAGTAGTAGGCTGGTTCCTTACTCTTTTTCTCCAGGATAAAAGAGTCTCCGACCAGCGGAGGTGTAAAATTGATAATTTTATCAAGTCACCATAAGATATATAATATATCATATGGTGATTTCTATATTGTGTCTATATAAAAGAGAATTAGCTAAGGATTGTTAAACAATTCTTATTTTAGGTAAGTTTTGTACTACAACAATAACTGTGAAGTTATTGTATCTTTATGAGCTAATAAAATCTTATTTTAGGCACCTTTTAACGTCTATTGTACTAGAAACCCAAAAGGTATTAGATACATATAATTTATGTATATATCGTACGCCACTGTTAATATGAATAAGTAATCAAGAAAAAAAAAATCTGTGGACGTTTCTCGGATATTGCCAGATTATCAAATCCTATTTATAAGTTTTTTGTCGCTCCATTATTCGTTTATAAACCAAATTAATTAGGGTTAGATTAACTAATAAAGGCCTAAGTTAGAAAAAAAAATCTCAATTGGTAGCATAATTCCAAGAAAATGAGAATTATTCGATTTATGGTTTCCATTCCGGAGACTTCAACTAGAGAATGTCAAATAATATGATTAACGTGAAGAGCTTAAGTTAGAAGATGATGGGATCGAAATATGATTGGTGAGAAGATAAAGTTCGGGACTTAATTTAGGAGATTGGAGCTTCTTTGGTCAGGTTATAAAGTTTTGGTTGTATAGGACGCATAGTTTCGATAAAGTTCGTAGTTTAGACAGAAAAGGGAAGAGGCGAGCAATACTAAATTCACCGAACCCTCACTAGAAGGTATGGAAATAAATTAATACGAGAATTCCGTCTAAATTCAAAGTTAAAACTATAGCTCACAGAAACCTCAATATTTTATTGTACGATACAGCTAATTAAGAAATGTAATTATTCTATTTATTATTGAATTTAAAATGGTAAATATTAATTATTAAAGATAATTAAAATAGTTATTATTTGTTAGGTTGATATATAAAAAAACTGAGAGATGTTTTTCGAACTACATACAAAGATCATATGTAAAAAAAAACAAAAAAAACTTCTATATGTAGTGAATAAAAAGTAATATTTCAAAATTATTTTATTGAACAAATAAAAATCAAATGATTTTACAATCACCGCAAATATTTAAATCTAACATACAATCATATATAAAAAAGTATACATTCAGTCAATAATTAAAAGTTTTGTTGAATCCAATTTATTTTCTTTAACTTTTTTAATTCATGAACTAAAAAAAAATAATTTGTACTGTACAACCTTTTTTTACTTCCTTTGAATAATCAGATATTCGCCGTAGTTCACTTAATTACTTCTTTATTTATTTTTAATGATTCTTTCTTCATGTAGCCTTGGGCTCCAGAGATGATCTTTTACTGGATCCTCAACTCACAGTGGGTTCCTCTAGCGAAACTCCGTTCTCATTAGCTTCTGTGCATTTTTAATCAGCACCTTCTCTGTTGTTTAATCACTTTAAATAAATTTATATTATTAGCTTTACGAGTGTTATATTGTTAGCGTTGAAAAACTATCTTCAGCCTCCCGTAGAATGGGTTAACAACGAATTAATATCCTTCCGCCGTCTTAAAACAGTTAAATAGTCGAATATTTTTTTTAAAAAGTGTCCTTTTAAGGTCCGCCATCTTAAAACCGTTAAATATTTTAAAACAGTATCCTGGACAACCATAGAGGAAGTTATCCTTCGGATAACTTAAAAAAACCGTTAAAACAGCAATCCTTAAGGACGAAAAAGCTAATTCTAATTGTGGATGGAGAGAGAGTGGCCAAGGATGTCTTTCGGCCTCAAAAAATCGTCAGATCCTGGCAGATCTGTAAAACAGTGTCCTTAAAAACCGTTAAAAACAGCAATCCTTAAGGACGAAAAAGCTAATTCTAATTGTGGATGGAGAGAGTGGCCAAGGATGTCCTTCGGCCTCGAAAAATCGTCAGATCCTGGCAGATCTGTAAAACAGTGTCCTTAAAAACCGTTAAAACAGCAATCTTTAAGGATGAAAAAGCTAATTCTAATTGTGGATGGAGAGAGTGGCCAAGGATGTCCTTCGGCCTCAAAAAATCGTCAGATCCTGGAAGATCTGTAAAACAGTGTCCTTGAAAACAGAAGCAATCTCTTAATCCCGCCCCAAACCCCCACCACCACTCTTCTATGTCGCACCTTTTTAGCAAAAAGAGTAAACGGGAAGGAGTCGTTAGCGTTGAAAAACTATCTCCAGCCTCCCGTAGAATGGGTTAACAACGAATTAATATCCTTCCGCTGTCTTAAAACAGTTAAATCGTTAAACATTTTTTAAAATGTGTCCTTTTTAACGTCCGCCATCTTAAAACCGTTAAATATTTTAAAACAGTATCCTGAAGGACAACAATGGAGGAAGTTATCCTTCAGATAACCTAAAAAAACCGTTAAAACAGCAATCCTTAAGGACGAAAACTAATATCTAATTGTGGATGGAGAGAGTGGCCAAGGATGTCCTTCCTCGGCCTCAAAAAATCGTCAGATCCTGGCAGATCAGTAAAACACCTTTCTATTCCAATTGTTGCAGATTTACGATAAATCAAAGACTTTTTTTAGGAAATCACGCTTTTTCCCATAAAAACTGTAATATCTCCATTTTGTTTAAATATTTTTCAAATTTTACCCACATTTTCGGATTTAGCATTAAATTTTCTATAAGAACAGAGTACACGTAACCTTGAATTTTACAAACTTAGTATCTAAAGAACAGCTTGATCTTCCCCTTATTTAGGGAAGTCACAATGTCTTATTTACTTCAACGCTCACCGTTTTTCGAAAAAACTATCCACAAAACGTTAAATCTCACAAAAACTTACAAATTTAATCAGCATTCGAATGATATGTTAAACGTAATGTTTTTGTTTCAATTTCATGGAGATATTTACTTTTGAAACCGAAGAAACATGGTGTTCCCATTTGGCATACAAATCTTGTGTAATGACAATCCCTTAATAGAAATGTGCATTTTAAACATAATAATCTCTTCATTGGAATAAAAAGCAAAGAAAAAAAATTAATGTTTAATAGAAAATAAATGAAAACTGTCAATAAAGCGACACCAGATCAGAGGATCTTATGTTATTACATTTATTTATTTATTATTATTATTTAGGATTTATTTTATTAGATTTTCAATGTAATGTTTAAAATACAGTGATAATGAACATAGACCTTAATTTTGCCGTTAGCTTCTAAATGCAGATTGTGTCTAGCTAAAATAACCGAAAAAGCAGGTGTGAGCAAATTATAACAAAAATTGAAAAATAAATTATATTAATACATTAAAAGTTTTTAAAGTAACGTTTTATTTCAAGACAATATTTCACTATTGTATTATCTAGCTATATTATAATATCTCTCTATCTTACTTAATAATGTTATTATCTCTTTTGATGTTCATTTGTAATGTAGTTTATTTATATATATTTTTTATGATTTGGTCATTTTTAGTTTTTGTTTATTTTTAGCCCAGGTTGAAACTGCACTAAAAGTTTTTAATTTAAACGTGTTTTTTTTTTCTGTTTACTCGCTTTATCCTGAACCATATTCTGCTTATATTGCATTCAGTCAAGTATAATATTTAAGGTAAAAGAAATTAAACTTTAACCATCATTAGTAAGCAGTTAAATCCAATAAGAGAGAGAGAAACACTTTATTAAGTGGTGCTGCCCATTTTAAATGGGTTGCTAAAAACACAGCATACTTAATCCATCCATAAAAATTCCAATAAAAAATTAATCCATAATCCATAAAAAAATAATGGAGTATTTTTATGTTGACCGCCGCTCACTAAACCATCATTCCATTTTATTTTTTTTTATTCCTTACTCCTCTCCTCGAAGTTTTATAGTCTGCTAAGAACGACCCCATGCTTCATAAAAGTTTTACTGATTTGCGGTAACAGTTATTAAAATTCTTCAGAGGTAAGAGCAAGTGGCACATCATAAAAACATTAGTAGATTTACAGCATGTAAGAATTTAATGACTGCCATATTCTATTCTTAATATTATAGTGGTGCTATTATTAATATAAATTATGTTTTCAATAGTTTTATTTTATATTTGGCATTGTAGGATCTGGTCTGGGCAATGGCCTCCTGAACAATCCTTCTCAATTTCCTCTATTTTAAATATACTCTGACTTCCCTCTTCCAATGCCTAATATCTAGTTTTTTGTGTCTGTTTCTAATTCATTCTCTTATCTACTCCAAGGCCTTCTTTTTTTTTTTTAATTTTCTAATTGAACCACATAGTCAATATTTTTTTAAAGCATAAAATTAAAAATTTCTTTTTTTTAATAAGCTCTTAATCCCTATGTTGCTATTTGTTTTCGATACGCCGTCAACCACTAATTCTTCTTAAAATATTTCAAACTTACAGCAGTCAGTTTGGGACACACACAAGATTTCCTCACCGTATTCGGCAACTGGTCTTATCTGAGACTTATATAGCAGCATATTATATAATGCTGTAGAAATAACTTGGACTTGAGCAGCCTAAATTTCTCTAAATATGTCTTATTAGTGGTCATTATTCTGTTATCAATTTTCAAGCTAATTTTGTTTTCTTTATTGACCAAAGAGCGAGATTGAAACGTGTTTATTGTGATTGGAATATGGATCTACAAGCTATGCCTACATTTTTAAAAACCTGCTTTTGTCAAAATTTATCAGAAGACTAACACCCCACCTTTGTCTGACTTTGGTGCTTCTGGCTCCATTAAACTATCTAACATTCTCTTATTCAATCTTTTCGATCCAACATCTTTCGTAAAATCCTCAAGGTCCAAACTTATTGTGTCACAAATAAACTTATCCATAAAAATATAGGTGGGGTGGAGTGGAGAAGGTCCCATTTTTGGGTTATTCTTTTATATCTCGAAAACGGTAGACTCTATAAAAAAATGATACAATTAAAGCTATAAAAATAAAAAAATTAAAGCTAGTTAAATTTCAAATAACATTATTTCCATACATATTTGTCGAACTTTTAACGGTTTTCGAGAAATAAGTTATTAAAACTTTTTTTAACGTATATCTTGAAAATCGTTAGAAGCTCGACAAATATTTATAGAAAATTTAATTACCTTTAATTTTGATTTGTTATATACATTATACACTATATACATATTTTTCTAAAGTCCACTGTTTTCGAGATATAATCGAAAAACCCCAAATGGGACCTTCTCCCCTCCCCCCACCGTTAACTCACCCCCCAGGGGCGGGAACTTTTAGTATGTTTACCTTCCAACTATTCCTAACGAAGATATGAAGTAAAAAATTTCGCATATTTCATGCACTCTACAATATGTTTATTGACTGGAATACATTCATACATAAAATATACATATTTTATATAGTTGTAAATATCAATAGATAACTTTTTAAAAAAGTAATATACCTACACCACTACAGAATACACTCAAGATAGAACATAAAATTCTGTCGCATGAGTCAATGGGTCATTTTCAAATAAAATGGGAATTTAGCTTTCCATAAAACCCAAAAATCCTAAAAAAAAAAAATTGCCTATTCATGTTCTGTGGCATACTATGTGCCAAACTACTTGAGAATATATACCTGAGTTGGTTCGTCAAATGTTTGCTTCCATGATTTTTAATGAATTTTAAAAGAAATAAAACCTGTAATAATTTGCAATGCGTAACGGGTTTGTAACTTTTCAGCATTATGATTTTTATTCGGCTTTGGTAAAGGATTCTAAAGGTTACTAATTTAAAGTGATTTCCCAGAAAGAGCAATAGTAATAAATTTTGTGTGAAAAATATAATTTTTTTTTTTTAAAACTTTAACGTACTTTACCAATTTTTTTTCACTTTGTTAAAAAGTTTATGGATTTTATTATTGCCACCCCTCCCCAAAGTTATTAACATCTGTTGAGAATGTTAAACCCTTTCAATAATCCTTCATTACCAAAAAATTATTATTAACTGGTTAATTTATTAATTTTTAATTGTTGATAACGTACTTCAAAAATATGTTCACACTTAATGGCGACTTAGAAAAACAAGTTTTCTAGCTATTGCATTTTTTTTCTCTTTTCAACATATTATATATTAAGAGAAAAAAAAAAAAAAAAAAAAAAAAAAAAAAAAAAAAAAAAAAAAAAAAAAAAAAAAAAAAAAAAAAAAAAAAAAAATTTTATAATTTTTCCTTCTTTTTTAAAACTAAATTTAAATTTTTTAAAACCTTATTAAATTTAACTAATTGAACCATAAATTTAACGTAGGTTACAAACATGTTAACACACGTTACCATAGCGGTAACGTATGTAAAATATTAGGAATTGTAATTAGAAAAAGATCATTTAACTACAATTTTTTTTTTCAAATATTATGGGATTGAAACATTTGTAATGTAGAAATATACGAACAGTAAAAAGTTATATTGGAAGTGCTGAATTCAATATCAGAAAACAATGGCAACGTATATCAAAGTGAATTAAGGCACTCACTATGTTTTGAGAATCAATGTCGTCTTACTTTGGTTAATACAGCGACCTGGGCCCTTGGTTGGGTATGGTTACAATACATAGTCTGGAAGGTGTGGGGACGTTATCCCGACTCCCCTAGCTCCAGAACCCACTCTTCTACACTCGATCATGTACATCAAATGAATAAATACGGAAATTCTCGGACACAAAAGAAAATCTTTTCTCAAGCTCCCAAAATTTCATATTTTCAAAAGAAAGTTCTATTTTCATTTAATATACAAATAATTTAACAAGAAATAACAAAAATAATAAAATGGAAAAAAAAAAAATTCTATTGTATAAAAATTCTTTGTGAAGATTAGAAGTTGAAAACTTGACCTGTGGACAGTAACGTACGTCAATATTTATAATAATTAATTTTATGTTTTTCTTTATGAATCATTAGAAATCGAAGTTTTAAGGCCTACATTAATTTAAACAAATGAACTCGACAAGATAAAATTAACAATAGTGAAATATTGGTAGTATGTTTTTTTTACAACCATTCAAAGTGCGGGGACAGCAAATTGCCATTTTATTTGAAAACGACCCCAATGTCAACAGTAATAAATACAATAAGAAGAAATAAAATACAGCGGTTAATAAATATTATGTGAGGAAGGGATGGAAGGAAAGGAGGTGAGGGTGCTGGGGCCCAGCCAACAGAGGCTGGTAGTCGCGTTGCAGATGTACTAGAGATCAAATCTTCTTCTTCATACCTACACTGCCAACTTCTGTTTCCCTTCCGGCTTCAAAAGAGCTGTAGATATATTGCAATTGTATTTCGAAAAACCAATATTTACTAATGCACATAAGGAATGAAACTAAATATACCAGCAATCTGTTAAATACATACAACAATTTTACAGTAGCATCTTCAAACAGATTAGAATAATTTTCCAAATATATTTCAGTTTAAGTGTAAAACATCTTGTGATATTTTTTTTAATTTCTGAAATGAAGGCGGAATTCAAGTAATTTGATATTTGAGAAATTTTCTCTTGATTCTTTTTTAAATACTTTAGACTCCTTTAATGCTTATAGTTGGAATTTATTTCGAAGATTAAAAATTTAGCTCCAAACGTCAAAGCCCCATAATCCACTCATTAATTCTGTTTAATTCGTTGGAGTGCACAGAACTTTCCAACTAGTTTTTAGTGAGATCGAAACAACCTCATTCTCTTTTCCACAAAACTATTAATTCAATGAAAACGTTTATAGAAAATTTAGTGTTCTTAAATTTCCCATATAAAGTTTGTCTGTTTTAAAGTTGATAATTTGATATATATATCTTATTCACATCCATTTTTTAAAATTATTTTAGCACTGAAAAAGACCTGGAGGTCAGGTCGAAACGTCGGCACTCCAAACATAATGTTTTTATGAAAAGATGTGTTAATTTTACCTGATTGCATCCCTGACCACTTCTCTTATATTACATCATACAGTCAATATTAGCATTTTCATCATAAAAATATCATAGACAGGTTTTTTTCTTCGTTACCTGGACTCAATTATCGGTTTTAACCACATGTCATCGGTTTTAAAAAACAAAAAAAAAAAAAAAAAAAAAAAAAAAAAAAAAAAAAAAAAAAAAAAAAAATAAATAATAATAAATCAAATTTTTATAATTTCTTAAATTACTATTGTACATAAGGACAATATATTCCCAAAGGTGCGATGGAATTTTACCCTTTGAATTTTGAATGAATCATCTGGATATTAAATAAAAAATTATTAGAATTAAATAACGTTTATTATTACATGTTGATTCAAAGATAATTAAATAGATCACAACATTTTAGTTTTAAAACTTAATTTTAGAAGTACTTATGTTCAAAGATGAGGCCCCGATCTCAACTAATGACACTCTACTTTTGGATATGTTTTGAGCGGACAGTTGTGTATGGCTGTGATTCGATTAAAGAAGCAATAAATCCATTGCAGATATTACATTCAATTAAAATTTTAAATCGACAATAACAAAACATAGCCGATAGTTATAAAACCTCAAAAAAACAAGCGTGATGTCAAAAAGAAAATACCGCCATTTCTACTGTTCATAGGAATGAAATACTGAATTCAGAACTTTCAATAACTGAAATGATTATAAAGTCAGCTACAAAATAAAAAAAAAAAATGTTTTAATGTTAATGAACACAGTTAAATGATTTAATCAGAGGTCACAAACATTGAATAAACGAAATTGAATAAATCTATAATGTTTCTAATATGTTTAAAATAAAGTTTTCTAATAATTATATTATCATTCATAGAATTTAGTTTTATAAATATTAGCAATTATATTTCTTTATGTTCAATAAATTTCCAAGTTAAGGTTACCCATTAATCTAATGGTTCAACATAACATTTAAGTACGCCACTGGCGATTGATTAAAACATTTATAAAATATTGATCACAGCGCCAAACAAGCATAAAAATGTCTTCTGAAAATATTTTGTTTTTACAATATTCCTGTATAAAAATATACTCGTTAGATTATTTTAGAGAATTATATGAAGGAAAACAAATAGTAGGCTGCTTTAATTTCTTGCTCTTGTGTTGTTCTTATCGAGTTGAAACTGTTTAGACCGAACTTTGGGAATCTGTGAAACTCCAATAAAAAGCCCTTCCAAACTTCAATGAATTTACTCGATTAGATTAAATGGGCTTGTGTTCCCCGTTTCTCCGAAATAGGAATTCCTAGAGAAAATAGTGTTGCGATAATAAAACACGTTGAAATATTACTAGCAGTTATTTAAAGACCTGCGTTAGAGCTCCGATTCGTTTGTTAACTGCTTTCCTTTTAACGTCTTTCGGCTTTTTTTATTTGAATCTGAAATTAAAATATTTAATTTATTTTTAAACCAACATTAAATGGGTCAATTTTTAAACATAAAATTAAACAAATGGGTCATTCGGTAGCTCAGTGGTGAAGGCACTGGACTACTTCATCCAGGTTCGAGTCCGGCTGAAGCTTATTATTATTTTTCTTTTGTATCAGCCGTGGATCAACTTTAAGGTAAGAAGATCCACCTAGTGTCACACCCACCTCTATAAAGTGGGTACCCTTAATAGAGGAAAACTGGCGATTGATGTTGATTTTAAAAGCATCACTTCCTTGTTCGATCGTTGACCAAGAAACAAGCTCATTAGGTAAAAAATACAAGACCCTTCATTGAATGTAGTACTACAAATGTTAACTGAAAAAAAAAAAAAAAAAAAAAAAAAACGATGCATGAAATATTTTTAAATATGCTTGTGAGTTTAGGCGCTCCAGCAAACCATCCAGAATAATGTTACGTTACGCAACACGAAACTTTAATGCTTGTTACTTTGTCACAAATAATCTTATCTATAAAGACCTTAATGTTCCATATTTTCCTGACAATCCAAACCAGATACCTATTCTTCCATAGTAAACTTTATAATCATTGAAATTCACTAGTCTCTCAACTTGCTTCCTATTCAATTCCTGACAACCCTCAGAGGCGTTCAGGAACCTTCTCTTATATAACTTTCATTTAAGTGCTACCAGTGGCTAGAAATTGTCAAGATATTATGCCCATTTTTCTTTATGTACAGTTGTAAATTTTCAATAAATGGATAAATTAAAAAAAATTTGCTTGGCGAGTTTGTTTTTCTTCTTATAAAGTACATCATTGTTATGAAATTTTCTGAGGTATATTGGTTGCACCTATTTTTCACATATCTATATTTTACGTATATCAAAAGGTGGAATTAAAAATAAAACTTCTCTTGATGAAATTATTAATAAATTTCCGTAGGTAAACTTCCTTCCTTAGTAACAACGCTTTGATGAAAATGAAGGGCGAAATATTTAAGTAAAATTAGTGAAATAGTGAAATTTTTAATTTATTTAGCTTATTTATCAAGTCAAATGTCTGAAATAAAAAATTATATATTCTTATGACGTTGATGACGTTTCATTGATTGATATATGTTCCATTACATATTTTACACACAGACACACACAAACACACGTGGCATTATTTCTTTGATTAGAGAATATAATCTTATTCTTCATTTTCAATATCTCCAAACTAACTAAAGTTTAGCATGCATCTGCAAGCATGTTTTTAATTCTAAAAAAGGGGACTTTGTAATTTGGAGACGAATTGATGTAAGCAATAACATAATTTTTAAATATAAACTTTTTATTTGAATAATTACAAGCTGCCTCACTCAAGGGCAATGAGTAATATTGATGACAGACACTCATTCACACAATATGTACAATGATAAGAAAATCAAAATAAACAGCTTTAAAAATACAAGAGAAAAAAAAAATAAGATATATATATATATATATATATACAAGAAATAAAATAAAATATACAAGAAATTAAAATAGAATAGAATAAATGATAATATAAAATAGGTAATGATTTTTTTAAACTAATAAATAAAAAAAAAAAATTTAAGAAAGAAAAGAAAGAATTAAAAAAGAAAAGAAAGAACATAACTACATTCATACTCTATATACAAAATTTAGAAACATTCCAGGGAAGACCCCGATCCAAGCTCGCCCCCCTTAAGGAAGGCAAGCCGGACACAGAGAGTTCCCAGCGCTGTTCTCTCAGCTGCGTCACTAGTAAAATCCAGTGGAGGCTGAGAGAGAGCGCAATAGCACAGTCGCACAGGACTTGAGTGAAGAAGTTGGCCATTGCCAGAACTCCAATATTAAATATTACAATAAGTCTCGGGGCCATTGCCGTTTTAATCTGCGAGGTGGGTTATAAGGATGCGTGGAACTGGATAATGAGTGACCCAGAGGGTTAGGATGGGAAAGATTTTGATGAATTTGAGAATTTAACTGGTATCAGATCA
The DNA here is from genome assembly GCA_003667255.2 of Euschistus heros. NCBI lineage: Eukaryota > Metazoa > Arthropoda > Insecta > Hemiptera > Pentatomidae > Euschistus > Euschistus heros. Next base: position 222,003 of record RCWM02000577.1, on the reverse strand, counting down.
AGGACAAAAGGTATATTCAGATCATTATGTAAGGTCTTGTTGGAAACATAATATGGAGCATTTAGGATAGTACGAAGGACTTTGGATTGGAAGGATTGAATGCGTTTGATATTCGATTGTTTTGCTATCCCCCACAGTTCAAGTCCGTAGGTCCAGATAGGTTTAATGATGGTTTTGTATATGAGGAGTTTGTTTTCAATGGAGAGTTGGGATGTTCTATTTAGTAGTCTGTACAATTGGCTGAAGCGTCTGTTAAGTTCTTGCCTTTTAAGTCTAGTGTGAGGGTTCCAAGTAAGTCTTTTGTCTAAGTAGAAGCCCAGATACCGTACTGTGTCAGCAATGGGTAGCACAATATTATTGATATAAACAGGAGGGCAGGATGTGTGGCGGAGGGTAAAAGTTACGTGAGTACATTTCGATTCATTAACTTTGATTCTCCAGCTGTTACACCAGTCTTCAATCAGTGATAAGTGGGTTTGGAGATTATTGGAAGCTATTAAGGGATCTGGATGGGATGAAAGGATAGCAGTGTCATCGGCAAATGTTGCTAGGAAAGTATTAGGAGTTGTAGGGATATCTGCAGAATAACATAATTAGATATCACAAAACTATTGCTAACATCGGCGGTATCGATCGGTTCCTAGGAATCGACTTTGGATCATCGATTCTTGATACCGATTCGTTTCTAAAGAATCGATGGAATCGACGCATCTCTAATTATAATTGGTTTAGCTGCAAAGGGGTACAACGAAACCTCATTGTAGAGTAAAAACCAATCAAAGTATCCGTTTGCCACAAACACTTTCAGGATTTTCAGTAAGTAGTTAGATTTCTTCTCTATAGATGGCATCACCTAACGAAATATTCAGTTGTATCTCTTTGCCACAGAATTTTTTGTAATTTATTTAGAATTAAAGTTTCACAATATGCACTTACTCCATTTGTGTATATATATATATATATATATATATATATATATATATATACACATACCCCTTTGAATCTAAACCACTCATATATCTTATAGTAATGAACAATTGATAGGCCATGGTACATATCAAATATTTATTGTCTAGGATTGTTACATATACATAAATTAACTATACTGAAGAGAGCAATAGCTAAATCGAACACACTCACTAACATAATATAGAACAAAGAGAGAACCTCCCTCTCATAGATACAGTGTTCACATATAATTATACGATTTACAATCGATTGTAGAATTGAACAATAACAATATATATATATATATATATATATATATATATATATATATATATATATATATATATGTATGTAATTTTTCTTGATATAAATCAATATTATTAAATATATTATTTTATTTTTTGAAGAGAAAAGATTTGACCCGGTCGGGATTCGAACCCAAGTTTCCACCTCTCTAGCGTGGCGCCTTATCCAACTAGGCCACCGGGGTCGCATCCGAACCAGGCAAATCTTCTCTCTTCAGTGATCCATAACCCCCGGGCACTCGCAAATCGCGATGTGATTCCGGGGATGAATGTTCATATTGAACATTACATTTAACTTGGATCTATTGACAATCCGTCACCGGTATATATATATGTAATTTTTCTTGATATAAATCAGTATTATTAAGTATATTATTTTATTTTTTTGAAGAGAAAAGATTTGACCCGGTCGGGATTCGAACCCAAGTTTCCACCTCTCTAGCGTGGCGCCTTATCCAACTAGGCCACCGGGGTTGCATCCGAACCAGGCAAATCTTCTCTCTTCAGTGATCCATAACCCCCGGCACTCGCAAATCGCGATGTGATTCCGGGGATGAATGTTCATATTGAACATTACATTTAACTTGGATCTATTGACAATCCGTCACCGGTATATATATATATATGTAATTTTTCTTGATATAAATCAGTATTATTAAGTATATTATTTTATTTTTTTGAAGAGAAAAGATTTGACCCGGTCGGGATTCGAACCCAAGTTTCCACCTCTCTAGCGTGGCGCCTTATCCAACTAGGCCACCGGGGTCGCATCCGAACCAGGCAAATCTTCTCTCTTCAGTGATCCATAACCCCCGGGCACTCGCAAATCGCGATGTGATCACATATGAGAATATTATGGATCACTGAAGAGAGAAGATTTGCCTGGTTCGGATGCGACCCCGTGGCCTAGTTGGATAAGACGCCACGCTAGAGAGGTGGAAACTTGGGTTCGAATCCCGACCGGGTCAAATCTTTTCTCTCTTCAAAAAATAAAATAATATATTTAATAATATTGATTTATATCAAGAAAAATTACATATATATATATATATATATATATATATATATATATATATATATATATATATATACCGGTGACGGATTGTCAATAGATCCAAGTTAAATGTAATGTTCAATATGAACATTCATCCCCGGAATCACATCGCGATTTGCGAGTGCCCGGGGGTTATGAATCACTGAAGAGAGAAGATTTGCCTGGTTCGGATGCGACCCCGGTGGCCTAGTTGGATAAGGCGCCACGCTAGAGAGGTGGAAACTTGGGTTCGAATCCCGACCGGGTCAAATCTTTTCTCTTCAAAAAAATAAAATAATATATTTAATAATATTGATTTATATCAAGAAAAATTACATATATATATATATATATATATATATATATATATATATATATATATATATATATATAACGGTGAAGGATTGTCAATAGATCCAAGTTAAATGTAATGTTCAATATGAACATTCATCCCCGGAATCACATCGCGATTTGCGAGTGCCCGGGGGTTATGGATCACTGAAGAGAGAAGATTTGCCTGGTTCGGATGCGACCCCGGTGGCCAGTTGGATAAGGCGCCACGCTAGAGAGGTGGAAACTTGGGTTCGAATCCCGACCGGGTCAAATCTTTTCTCTTCAAAAAAATAAAATAATATGTATATATATATATATATATATATATATATATATATATATATATATATATATACACATACACACTAATGAATGCGTTTGCAGTAGGTTAAAGTGTCTGAAAAATGTACCAGTTTATGTTATACGGTATATCCATGTTACACCATGGACACTATCGAATTAGAGGAGGCCTAAACTCCAACGAAATTGATTTCATCTTTTATTAGATTGGAATTGGAGATGATCCCGACAAAATTAATCTCATATATTAACCGCTTCGAATTAATTCCTCCAAATCAAATCCATCCTCAATTCAATATCCGAATCCTAATATCAATTTAATAGGAACTGGTGATACGTTTTCAAGAATTTTATTAAAAATGTTAGAATGATAGTGATGAAAGAAAATGATAAAATGGTTTTAATTCAAAGCGCTTGAATAAAACTATTTTCTAAAAGTAGAATACTTTAATTGGGGTGTCATTGAAATAGAAGCTACGGCACACAATCCTGACTTGAATTGGCGACTCAATGCCTAATGACACGGATTTGGCTCAAGACAGAATGACAAGCGCTTTTAACTGTCAGTAGAATGGCTCCCTACTGTAAATCTCTATCGATCTCCAACCATAGGGCAATAAGTTTGCCGTGGGGGAGGGGGGGGGGGATCTCCTGTTTCTTTCTCCGACCAACGAATGAAAAACAGTCCAAGTTTTGTGAACTGCCCGGCTACATGTTACCTTAGCAGGTCGTTTTGTTTTTTTGCCCGATGAAGTGTGAGACAGCATTTGAGGCAATGATAGTTTTTTATAAATTCGAAAATATCTTTAAAAAGTCCTAGGATAGTTATTGAAACCAAACAAAACTGATCAGGTGTTATGTATAAGAGGCTAACATAACAATAAAACAAAAAACTAAGCTTCCGAAAGTATTTGATAAAATCGAAACAAAATAAATTGAGAAAGATGTTAAAAAAATAAAAACAGTAAAATTTAGAATCAGCAAACAAAAAATCAAATTTTAATTAATAATTTAAAAAAAAATAATAATGTCAAGTCCGTCCCGGGATGTATAAGGCAAGGAGGTGTTTGGTGACAAACGCCTTCTTGCCTTACCCATAAAAATACTACGCTATTTTTGAACTTATTGAATTTTTAATTAAGAACATACATATCTGCCCCTTGCGCTAATTACACGTTATATTCCATTAATTATGATGATTCTATAGTTGACTGTAGGATGTAATGTAAGTGAAGAAATGGTAAGGGGTGAAGTAAAGTAAATAAACACGTCAAGTTTTAAATTTAAAAAAAAAAAAAAAAATATATATATATATATATATATATATATATATATATATATATATATATTTTATTACGTTCTTCAGGGTGATTGTGGTCTGGTTGAAGACTCGACTAACAATGTTTATTTTTTATTGTTAATTGTAAGTCGAGTCTTCAACCAAACCACAATTACTCTGAAGAAGACCTGAAAGGCAGGTCGAAACATCGCACATAGGGGTATTTAACTACTTTAGGCGGCCAAAAGTCGATTTTATAAAATCCACGGAAGGTAAAAAAATCAAGCTCTTTATAAAGTTAGATTAACGAAGGACACTATGTGACCCTTATCCCTTCCTTTCCTGCAATACCGAAGTCGTACGATTAGTCGAAACTGCACCATCTCGTCAGGTCAACAGTTCTCTCTCTGCTTTCTACGTATAATAGCTTCATTTAAAAGGGGTTTTCTTATATTTAGTGATATTCTTCATAAATAGAGTTATTGATCCCAAAACTACAGGTGAGGTATACACACTTTTGAAGTGGTTTCGGCTGTTTGAAAAATATTATATTTTTCGTTTATTTTCAACCACATTTTAGCACATTTTAGTGTTTTTGTTGTACTTCAGGGTGCGCCCCGCTGTTATTTTTAATTCCTCTGAAAGATTAGACTTTTTGTAAAATAGTAATGACCAAATAAGCCGCACCTTTTCGATTTAAGTGGAACATGACAATGAGAAAATTACAAAATATTAAATTAAATGTTAAAATTCTTTTAAACAGATCTTCATTTTTTAAAAAAATATTTGTCCATTTGTTCAGGAGTAAGAGGAGTATCCGAAAATCACTAAATGGTTAAATGCAAGAGAAAATGTTGACGTAAAATTAAAATATTTGACATCTTTTGACTAGCAAGCTATTCTAGTGACCAATAAAAGGACATGAAGTACGAATTTTCCTGTTTAAAATCTAAATTTAAACAGAGATGAAAAGAAGTTAGTAAACTGGAAAAAAAAAAATCCTTAAAAAAAAAAAGGAGACGATTGGCGAAACATATCCTGTCACTTACTCTGATTAACGCAAATATATGTAATGCTGCCACAGTAACATTAACTATGAGGTTCTACAATTGTGGCATAACTTTTAAATAATTCATCATTTGATAAAAAAATAAAAATTACGTTGATGCCGATGCTATTTCTTTCGGTTTATATATATTGCACGCTAGGATTTGTCTGTTCGAAAGCATCTTTCATATTAGCTCCATGTAAAAAAAGTGGTAGCTAAGAACAGATACTTACAATGCAATCGTCATGCAAAGGAAAAATGAAATTCAAGAATAATTCATACAAAAACATAATTGGTTTTGGATTTCCCTAAAGCTGGATTTGGCAACGCTAACAATGGTAATGCCTGCATATTTTTCAGATTCAGATATCATTGGTGTTGATTTCAATTTTTTATACCAGTTTAAAGTCAACATTGAAGGGAAATCAAGTGGCCACAAAGTTCATTTACAAAGGTTTAAAGACTGACACTAAGTATCAAAATTATATATAAGTCCTTATCCACCTAAGACGCGTACAATTCTTATTCACAGTGCAACTTTGATAGAAAAAAACTGTTGCCAAAAGGGTTGTCCTCCGAAGAAGCCACTGAGGCACCCAACAAACATTTCAAGCTTTTTTTTTTTCAGAAATCCTGAAAATAACTTTTTTAAGCTTAAGATGACTTTTAAACATATTTTCGACAGTTAACTGGGATTAAATAATTTTGGCCACCTGGAATCGTAAAATACCCCAATGTGCGTCGGAACGCCAACTATAAAGTTTTTTTATTTAAAAATTTGGACGTGTTTATTTACTTGACTGTACCCCTCACCATTTCTTCATTTACGTTACATTCTATAGTGTTTGCTAGATACTGTTTGATTTCATTTAATTGATGCTTTCAATAATCATTGTCATATGCTCTGGTTAAAAAAATTGCTGACAAATTAAACTTCTTCCTGAGAAAATGAAAGGAGTAACAAAAAAAAAGGAGTAACAAGTAACCTACAGGTTTCAAAAGGAAGAAGGTGATCAAGTCAATTAAGACACCAGAGTGAAGATTTGGTGGGACAGTAAATTTCGAGTACTAAGTTTTTCTAGAAGAGATTTAAATCGAAAATAGCATCAAATTTTGTGTCAGAGAAGCTAACTAGTATAGCGTTATTATGTAAAGTCGGAATATAAAAAAAGATTTTTTTAATGAAGATGCAATGTTAGTGAAAATCCCACATTCAATTGCAAAAACAAAAATGTTAACAAAAGGTTCAAAATTGCAAAATTCATTAAGAGGGAGTATATCAAATTCAAATTTATTTATTTATTATTTTTCTTCTAAGTAAAATGTTTAATAATAAACGGCTACAAATAATATTTCAAAAAATTAACTTTTGTTAAAGAATGGATCCAATTCATATAAATAAATAAACACTGTAGATATTTGTATCGCGCTTTAGTGAGAAACTAATGATGAAACTTTACTAATACACTTAACCACTTGGGCATTACAACAACTATTAGAGTAATCTAATAATTTCACAAACTTTTCCATTTCAATTTACATTTTCATGGGAAGGACACTGCTTGTTGTAAATTAGTTGAAACATGAAAATTTATGTTATCTTTCCATATTCGAATGTCAATAAACAACATAAATAATATCATGACTGAGTTAATTTCTGGCTTACATCCAAAGTATTTTACAATTTTCTTTAACACAAAGACATTCCAGACATAAAATAACTATTTTTACAATAAAAGTTTATGAATCTTTTGTAATTTTATGCAGGTCGTGACCTGTTCTAAATGTTCTGTTCTTAAGACCTGTTCAAATGTACTTAGACATACTATGGTAAGTTTTTAGAGTGTTTCTGAGATAAATGTTTTGCATGGTGTAACAAAAAGTAACATATCAAACCAAATTAGTTGCTCAGTTTATGTTATAATATCATATTAACACATAAAATAGCAACAACAAATTTTTCATCTCATGCCTTTCATATAAATATACCATTTGCTATATTCACTTAATGTCAACAATTGTATAATGTATGTATACAAATGTGTGGTATTATTTGTCAAATATAACATTCTCTCCGAACATTATTTTATAGATATAATTTTATTTTAAATTTTATATAAAAGTTTACAGTGTCTAGTGGTTTCTTTTTACATCAAGTATTAAAAGACAGGGGAGCCTAATATGGCAATAAACATCAGTATAAAATTATTAATTATATAATCATGATGTTTATTTGGTTATGGAAAATCCTTCCTTTGATTTCCCAAGCACTTAAACAACCTTTTCACAAATTTCAATTTTTTTTTTTTTTTTTTTTTTTTTTTTTTTTTTTTTTTTTTATTTCTTAATTTTAGTTTGAAATTAAATCAAAATTTATTATGGAAAGAAAAAATTCTCAATAACATTAGAACTGTCCATTTAATAAGAAAATTCTTTTGCATTGAAAAAACAAAACCATGATTAGGGACCTTCATGAAAAAAGATATGTGCACATCTATTCACACATATGTATGTCATGTATATAATGTGAAATTTGTTTATATATATATATACACATTCAGTACCATACAATTTGCATTATTCAGTGAGGTGTATGAATGTACTTTAATTTTGTTATGAGAAACTAATAATGAAAATAGTAAATAATGATTTTAATATCAAATACAATGTATCATTTTTCTAGGTACTTTATCCATCATCGAGATTTATTTTATTTTATATGATGATTAAATGGTTATTAAATTAATTTTTAAAAAGAATGCTTGTTTTTCCACAACAGTACACAATAATTTTCACCACCCTTGATTGTTTTCTCAAGGTTAAAGTGTAATGAAATACACTTGCATGTAAAATAAATCGTTCATTAAATCAATGTTGTGTCAATATGGGTGTTCACTAAAATTTTTTAAAGGTGTTTTACCACCGAAGCTTGGGCTTATTCCTTAAAATAACAAATTTTTTTCATGGCAAGAACTATCTTGATGAAATTTATATCTGAGATTTGCATGTCAATACTTTTGTGAATTCAACACATCACTTGTGTTTACATGCACTTGTAAATATTTTGAGTGCTTCCTGTACATTTTATCACGTTATCAGTGCGATAATGATTTTTATTATTGAATATACATTTGTCATAATATTATTCGATCGATACATAATATGCCAATAAATATATAGCTGGACTGTGAGATCTGAGATTTTTTTTAAATTTTGAAATAAGCTTTACAGAAGGAAATTGAGTTAAATATGCAAATGAAAAAAAAAATTAAATAAATTATTCAATAATTATTAAATAATTTATTTAATATTTTATTAAAGAAAATTGTAGGTAGACATTTAATAGATTAGTATTAAGATTATATTATGTTAAGATCTATTAAATATCTACCTATAATTTTCTGAAAACTTGTTACAAGCAGCTTGTTCTTATAGAATGGAATCCTGCAAATCCTAAAATAAATGAAATAATGTTATTCAGGTTAAATAGAAGAAAAAAGAACTTGGGAAATCAATTTTTTTCATGATGATAGACAAAAAGTTCAGAGCATTAAAAATTTATGAAAATTTAAAACAACTAGTTAGATAAACTATGTTAAAATGACACACAAATTAATAGGTAAATAACAAATAGAAGAAATAAAAAATAAAACGAATAAAAATATTGTCACTTTCTTCTATTTTTATGGGCATTGATAAGGTTCAAAAACTTTGAACTTATATATCCATAAAAACAAGATTTATTGTTTTCTTTTTCGAGCAGCACTAATAAAAAATATAGTAGGACTTCAGTAAGTAATAATTAATAATAAATCTAATGAAAGTAAGGCAGGATAAAACTATTTATAGAAATTATAATCTAATCAATATAATAATTTTAATAATATTTAACTACTGTTTTTTATGTAATCTATAAAAAAATATCATGAAATGTGTTACCTAACTAATTTAATTGCTTTATTATATTATAATTAATACTTAATGAGATGAAATGAGCCTCTCAATTATTAAAGTAAGCATCCAAAGGGTGAGGATCTGTCTCATATTAAATTACTTCCCTTTTCCTTTACAGAAGTAGCAGAAAATGCTCTTTCAAATTTCAATTCATTCTCAGTAAAGTAGGCAATAAAATCCCAATACTTTTCAGCCCCACAACATTAAAACCTTTAAAAAGGAAAATAATTTATGAAATTCAGGTCCATTCTAAAAATATATACACAGCTTCATAAGTTCAAAAGAGCATCAGAAGGTGATAAAATCCTAATTGGCGATTCTCAAAATAGATGTTCTGAAAATCGATAAATTAAAAAAAAAACTTAAAACTTAAGAACAGTTTATTATAAGCAGTAGGGATGAATATAATTAAATGAATTTTAGAGCTAATAAATGTTACTGTTAGAAAAATAAATATATATATTATATATCATTATTACCATAATATACCATAAAAGTTTTGATATTGTAAATTTATGTCTCAGATCTCATACATCTTAAATAATCACTAAACATCACCTATTTCATGTGTTTCTTTTCTACTTTTGTTTTAGCCAGGGGACGTTGAGGAGGTACGTATCTGTAATTTGCATGTCGGAATTTCATCCGATCGAATTAGCATTTTTTTAAATTTAAAGGGATTCATGAGAAACTATATTTTATTAGAAAGAATATTTTTTTCTTTTTCTTAGATTTGAATAAAAAAAAAAAACTTTTTTGAAAAACTATTCCTGCATCTTATATAGAATATCTTTCATCTTTTTAAAAGTAGAGGAGTAGATTTTATTGATTAGAGAAGATTTAATCTGTAATTTCAGTTCCATATATTGTAGTAGTAAACATAATAAAATCTAATGTTATGTGGTTAAATATTCCTGATTCTAGATCTAATAGAAATATAATAATGTAAGACTATTGTGCATTGTGAAACTCAATAACTTTCTTCATATAATCTTGTTAAATGATTAAAAGCATGCTTCATGGTTATATGAGAATTATATTTATGACAAAGAAGATATTTCAGTGGAGACTATAAGTTGTCTATACAATTACTATAGCAAATATTACTAATTAATTAAAACATTATTTGTGTAAAAATGTTTGTTTAAAAAAAAAAAAAAAATTGAATGCCGGAATACTAAGACGTAGAAAGGAGCATCTTGAACTCTTCATCTCAATGCACACAGCACAAGAGCATGTATTTCACTAGCACTATTGAGAACGACTGCACCTCAGTAGTTTTTTGTTTTTTTAAATCTCACGCACAAATATTATAGTTACAATACACTTGTTCATTTAGTTGTATAAGTTAATAATTTTAGAACATATAATTTGATATTTCCTATTTAGTTTCTTGAAGCATCAAGTACTGCATTTTAATAGTGTTATTAATTAAAGAAATAATTTTATTTAGTGAGAACAAAATTGATGAAACTAAATTGTAAACTGTATATATTAAATTTATTGTAAATAGAATAGTCGACTTATAGTTACCAAAATTTTAATTTTTAAGTATGTAGCAAATTAAGGTTAAAGGAAAAATACAGAATGAATTCTATATTTTATAAAATTGTATAAGTAATTGAGGTTAAAATCTAAGTAATTTTTAATTAAATTAAGGTGACATACTTTTTTTTTCTATTTTTTTTTTTAAAATTCATTTTAAAGGAATAATTGAAATAAATAAAATTAGTTTTGTTAAAAAATAAAAAAATTGGTATTAGCAAGTATAAAACAATAATCTAGCGTTTTAATTTACATTATCAAAATAAAAAAAAATCCATTTTGAGAAACAAAAAACTATAAGAAATCATTATTCGATTAGACGGCAAGGATATTCACCTGAAGATGTCAAAAGGTTAATTTCACCAATAAAAAAAAGAAAAAAGAAAGTTGGATCGTCAGTATTCGGATTTCAAAACGACACCACAGCATGTTCGTACGCTAGAAAAAAAAAAAATAAGGGGGTCATTATATTAACAATGCACGACGAAGCGACAGTAGATGAGGATTCTGGTAAACCAGCAATTATACTTGATTACAATTCCACAAAAACAGAAGTTGATATTGTAGATCAGATATGCAGCTATAGTACGGTGTCACCTATATTACGAAGATGGTCCATGGACATAATAGGAATCAATTCCAAGTTGTCCTTTGATTCAATAAATCGGGCAGCTTTAGAATAAGGCGTTTAGATCTCCTAGTATAGTATTTTTCCTGTTTCAATTAATTATACATTCATAATATTCTATATTTGACATGACAAAATACTTTTTTTAAATAAATGTTAAATAACGTTTAACACGACCCTTCAATTAAAATGTTCAAAGATTAATTAATATATTTAATTTAATTTTTGTAACAAAGAAAATTTTAAACGACACAACCGAGGGAGAAATTTCTGAATTCAGATAACTTTCAACCAAGTCAGGCGGGCATCTCTTTAGACTATCCCGAGAGTGGCAGAAATATTCTCTTAAATCGTGATCTGAAATATTTCTTATGTAGATATTTTAAATCAGTGCATCCAAATCGAAATATATTTTCATTTTTAAACAAAAGATTTATTTATTAAAATTAGTTATTTAAACATTTATAGCGCAAAATTTTAAAAGTAAGCTACAACTTAAAGAACTTCAAGAGAAATTTTAGAGCAGCTAAGCCAGCTCAAGAAAGATTGCTAGAAAGCATGATAAGACCACCAGTTAAAAAAGAATCGTACTGGGTCTTAAGAAGTTGATTGAGTTAAAGCACTTAATCGAATAGAACTTCTTCCATGCCTAGTATCTTGATCATTTGTAACTCTGTCAGGGCTTCTATTGAAGAAAAGCAGTTCTTGACCCAAATGTTTCTGAAAGTTTCAAAAGAATATTGAGTGTTATGCGTCATAAAAATATTAAATTAAATAAAAATATTTAAATAAAAACACTATTCAACCTCAATTTTACCAAGCTCGTTCTTAGAAGTTTACAGTGTAATTTTATGATCTTCCCATCGGGAACTAAATTAAATCCATCCATCAACATTTTGAAATAATGTTCTTGTTGTTACATACACGTTATTTTTGTCGGGAGTAAATATAATTTATTTTTTTTTTTTTAGTGTTTTCCTTCCAGCAGTAACCCTGTTGGAAGGGATTTATTCTTTTCTGCACACACCATACTTGTACAAAGTATACAATGTACATATAAATATTATTTTTGATTTGATTATAAAAAGGTTGAAAGGTATAAAAAGTATAAAAATAAACAAGAAAAATAAAATAAAATAAAACAAAGAACAAGAAGTTATATAACATAAATAATTTGAAATTCAATAAAAACAGCTATGTGTTTATATTATAATATTATCTAGGAACACCCTGTCATTAAGAGAACTGAGGCAAGCTATAAAAGAGTTAGTTAAAGAGCTTCATGTTTTTCACTATTTTATATCAAAACACATAGCTATTAAAATATAATATATAGCTATTAAATATAATATATTAATATTAATAATGAGATTAAAACTAAAATATGAAAAAAATAAATAAAAATTATAGTTGGGGTATTTCCTTTAAATTCTCAAACAAAAACTTTGTCTTAGTCATAGGTTCACACATAATTACTGACTTATCGAAGTTGCATCAAATAGATCATAAAATTAAATGATATAAGGTACGATATTTTTATCTGCAATGCACATATGAAACCAATTTTGGAAATGAGCCAATGAATTAATTAATTAATAAGACATTGGATAACTTTAGAGGTGTGCAGAACCGCTGACAGGGGAGGGGGGGAGGCAAAAGCCTTGGCTCTAGGCGGCCCTGGAGGTGTGTTGATGACTGGACGAGATTTATAAAATAGGTTTTTGAGAGGGATAAATTATAAAACAAGGTATGTTGAAAGTGTCAGAATATATTTTAAAAAATGTCCAACGTTTCGGTCATACCTTTGATGGCCAGCAATAGGACAGATGGAAAATTATAATTAAAAAAAAATGCTTTATCTAGGAACACCCTGTCATTAAGAGAACTGAGGCAAGCTATAAAACAGTTAGTTAAAGAGCTTCATGTTTTTCACTATTTTATATCAAAACACATAGCTATTTCATGATATGAGGAGTGATGTCCACTTAATAAAAGTTTTCAAAAAGAGCAAAAAACCTACACCAGTCCTCCCCCTGCTGTTAAATACAAAACAATAGTATTATTTAAATCCTTGATAGATTTTAAAATGATTGAGATTGATTAAATTAAAATTAACGAAAACAAAGTATGATAAAAGTATAGTTGAAGATGAATGGAGATGAAGATAATCAGGGATGCAGTCAAAGAGTAAAACCACGTCTAAGTAGAAATACTTTAATGCGTGCCAACGTTTCGACCTGCCTTGCAGGTTGGCATACAATTGAAGTATTTCTACTTAGACGTGGTGTTCCTCTTTGACTGTATCCCTGATTATCTTCTTCCGAAAACAAAGTATAGTGTGCAGCTCGCAAGGTTTTTATCAGATAATAATAATAAAAATCGACCTAAAGTGAACATATTCAGTTTTCATATGATCAAACATCGCATTATCGTATCGTAAAAAAGTCACCTTATTCACTCTTAGGAGTGCTGAAACGGCGTTGGTTACATATCTTTTCAACAATTCATCAATTATCTAACTTGAAAAAATACTCAAAAATATTTAACTCTTTAACCAATTGTTTTATATCTTGCTTCAGTTCTTTTCATGATAGGTTGTTCCAAGATAAAGTATCTTTTTTAATTTAGTTTAATTTTCCATCTGTCCTGATGATGGCCATTAAACATATAACCTAAACGTTATCAAAATAAAAATATATGTTTTGTTGATTTAAACATTGCCTTTTTTTAAATCCTATTGACGGGTTCCTCTGAGCAACTTAATTTGATTAATTTTATACCAAAACAAGATTTGATGAAAAATTGGTGAAACATTAGCCCAACGATTATAAAAAATGATTTCAGATTGGTGGATTTTTTCTGTAACCTTCAAAAATAACCTAACAAAACTAATGGCCGACTCAATAAATAGTTACAACATTAGATTTAACAAGAACCTGTCAGGAACACGAACGGTGGTTAGTTAGTAAAGTATTAGACTTGTCTTAAACATAGCACGCAAGAGCAAACCATCCAAGTTCAAAAACATTATCGATATTGGAAATCATGTCTGAATTTCCAATTAATGATAAATTTTTACTAATAACACATGGTAAGCAGGTTGGTTATATATTCATAATAATTTTCTGTTCACGGATATCATATCTATCTACCTATCTAGTTACTGCTATCAATTAAAAACCCAAAAAGTAAGAAGTAAGCTATATAAGCGGTAGTTACCAAAAATATTAAGAACTTTATTTTTTCTCTTTATGTAAGTATTAAAAGAAATATGTTTAACAATTGCTTAAATATGCATATGCACATTACTAAGAGTTAATTATATAAATAGATAAAGGGATTGTTAAAATTTGTTTGATACAACTGGAAAACAATTGTGTAAATGTTTGCTTAGGTTCCTCTTTGGCTGGAATAAAAAGAATTAATGTCCGACCTTCGGGGTTTTTTTCTATCCAGCAAGATTATAGGTATTATAAAAGACAATATTTTCAACATACATAGAGTTGGATTAACGTTATAATAAAAAAAAAATATAAAACGCTATTTCATGGTATGATCTAACACCGTATGATCGTATCGTAAAATAGTTAAGCCGGCCCCACACATTCGTGTTATGTCATAACACGCAACACGAAACAATGTTCGCCGAACCTGTTTCGTGTTATGTCATAACACATAACACATAACACGAAACAACGACGAAACAGTTCTCTGTTATGGCATAACACATAAAACGAAACAATGACGAAACAGTTCTCTGTTGTCATGACAATATATCAATACCTTCTAAAATAAGCCAAGTTCGTAAAAATGCATGCATCTACCATTTTTTAATATGTTGTTAGGAACCATGAGGATAGTTAAAATCCAAGTTTTCAAACCTCAAAATCAGGTGGGTTGTTCGTAGTACTCAATAAACCGCGGAATTGTAGCACTATTTTCGTTTTTCATTTATATCTCTAAAATATGAAAATTTGCTTGACATAGCATTTACTATATTAAAGAGTACTAAATGTGTGATTATTTAATTCTAACCGTAGCTATCTAGATTAATTTGTTGCGGAAATACAGTTCTCCAAAAAATAGTGATATTTCACAATATTTGAAAATTTTCCGTTGAGTCAAGTTCTCGGCCGCATTCTAAAAAAAGTACTGGTTTCACAATAATTTCTTGAAGAAAGAATTAAAAGGAAATTTAATTAGCTTTTATTTAATATCTAAACTGTACCTGAAGACAAACTTTTTTTAAAAACGGAAAAATATTACAAAATCGAATTAGACAAAAAAAATTGCATTGCTGGTTTTAAAAGTGAGTGAGAGAATTGGCAGGAATCTACCTGTTTCTTTTTTAATTTAAAAACATGTACAAGTATCTATTTCTGTATTTAAAAACATGTATTTTAGGCTAGTATCCTTCGATTTATAAATCGTCTGGGCTATGATCTATTGTTTTTCCCAGTTTAGGAGAAATTGAGTTTTATCCTTCGGTCTCCCCCTTTTATAAATCTTATATTTTTTTATATTGTTTCAGGACTCTTTAGTCTCTCAAATACCATTTTTTTTTTTATTTGAGGCTACTTAATCTCCTGAGAGTCAGCTCTTATTATTTCTTTATCACATTATCTCATGTGTTAATAAAGATTGCATAAGCTTTATTTACGCCATGATCTATTTACTTTCAGACGGAACTAAGAGCAAAAATGAAGATAAGCTACGAAAATCTCTTCTTGACTAATTGAATAGAAGAAAAAAAACTCTGTCAGCAACGTAGTTTCCCATTACAAATGCTACCGTAAAAAAAATATACTTAATATAGTCCAGTTCAATTCAAAATGTATAAAATTAGCTATCAAATTAACTTAAATATTTTTTAAATCGCTACGTGCTTACTTAACGTTATTTATTATCAAATTTAATAGTTCATTTTAAAACAGTTATTATTGATAACAATGATTAACTGGTCTTCACGATTATTCGCAGTTGCTGAGCGAATTTGTGAATAAGCGATTCTATCGGTTTCGGCTTGTGTTATGGGGAAACAAATTTCCTTTGATGTGTGTTAAAAACCGCCTCCTATAGCGATACACCCATAACACGAGCAGAAACAACTCGATAACACATAACACGAGCCGAGTGCCCATCCACACATCCGTTATCTTCAACGAGCACGTCTATTTCGTGTTGCGTGTTATGACATAACACGAATGTGTGGAGCTGAATATACGGCTATAACAGGATCTAAAACAATATTGTAATATATAACACGAGCCGAGTGCCCATCCACACATTTGCCAATCTTTGACGAGCATGGCTGTTTCGTGTTGCGTGTTATGATATAACACGAATGTGTGGAGCCGGCTTAACATTAATCACCCTTAGAGCCGATGATAGGGCGTTGATTACACATTTTAAAAAAAATTCTGTTAAAATCAATACTTTTATTTGAAAAGTTTCTCAAAAATGTCTTATTTGTAAAAAAGTTTTAGTATGTGCACTTATAATAACACCATAAGCAATATCTTGTCTACAGTTAAGGCTTTTCATTATTTTTAAAATCATAAGTTTCCGGCCACCGTTTGTTGTTCCTGTTTGCAGTGGATTAAATATGGCCTAATGTAATTCACTTCATGCTTGGGACTGTGGCTATCGGTATGTCTCCTCACACCGGTCCTCAGCTTCGAGCCTAGAGGATCGATTAAGAAAAAGAAAGCTAAAGAAAATCTCCAAAAATTACGGATAGAGCCCTCAACAGACTTTTGAAAATGAACCCAAAAAAGAATGGCAAAAACATTTCCGATAAATTAAAACGCCTAAACATCGGTTATGCCAGCCGAATAACCGTCAGTTGGCGCCTCCATGTGTGTGTATTAAACTGCTGAGCCGCTGTAAAGAAACCATTCATCAGCCAGAAAAATCAGCCTTGAACTAGCCCGTTAGAATTTTCATTTTGACTTAGAATAAGTGGAAAAATGAGGCTTTTTTGGACGAAACAATATTCAGTTTGATGGCTAGAGATGGGATATAGTATGTGAGACGACCAAGTGATACAAGGAGTGATGCCCGATAGCAAATACCAACTGTTATGTTTGTTGGTAGGAATGTAACGGTGTGGTGTGTTATCAGCTTATGGTTTTGGCACCACACTTCTCATGAACAAACGTGTGACTTGTAATACGTACGGGAATTTACTGCGAAACAATTTACTACAAAATGGGCGAAATGCCACAAAAATGGCCTGGGTGTATTTTAAAGAGCAATAACGATCAAAAACCGTTATTGCTGTAGCTGTCCCATGGCTCTAGTAAAAATAAAGAAAACGTTTTGAAGTGACTAGCTAAAGTTTCGGACAGAATCGAGAAAACCCTTATGGCAGGAGGTGATACGACAGTTTAAATCCGGAAAATCCCAAAATCATGTTGAACTTTATCTTAAAATCACCGGAAACTAGAAGCCACACCGACAAGACAGAGTTCTGGTTCTTAATAGACTCGATTCCACGACAGTGTTAGTTTGTTATTTCTAACAAAGGTTTGGCAACTAAGTATTAATAATAATAATTTACTGAATAAGCTATGGAACAATCTCCTATTTAAACTCAACTATTAAAAGTTGAAAAATATGTCTTTCATTATTGGCTTATATCATTGGTTTTTGTTTCCTTCAATTAGAGCATTTTAAAAAAAATAAAAACTGTTCAATTCGTAATAAGATCCCAAATTAAAATTAAAAAAAAAAAAAACGTTTAATTAAAAAACATGAAACTGTAGTTAGGATGAAGATTCGGGGTTGCCGAAAACTTTTGAATACCACTTTATACTTACGAATGTCTTGGTTTTATGAATTCGAAGAAGAAAATTGTTCAACAGGGATTGGAAAGAAAACAAAAGTATGATTTTGTTGATTTTTGTATTAATCTTTTGGAACTAGACCTTGCTCCACGAGGAACCGAATCCCTGATGTAACGTTATTTTAAGTTCCATAGCATTTCATTAAAATAAAAATTATTCAAATGTCTTTTCGTTTTTGATCACTAACTACGAAAGGTGCTGAAACAATCTGTACCAAATTTTTAAATATATCATGCTCATAGTTCAAGGAAGGTTTAGCAGTAATAAACTAACAGGTTTTTAATTAAATTGATATTAGAAAGGCAATAACTATGTGGTGTGCTGTGAAATTTGAAAATCGTCCTATAGGTGGTGAGCGCCATTTAAGAGAGATTACAAAGGTAGTGTTATACGGGTGTCCCAGACATAGTGTAAAAAAAAAAAGGTAATACTGCATGCCAAACGGGGTAGAATGGCGCAGAAAGAGTTTCCTATTTCAATCTGTTGAGAAGATAGATTTTTTTACTTTTTTAAATCACTTTCTTCTGAAAAATAGCAGTTTTCTCTACTTCGGTTTACCGTAGAAACAAAAAGGATGAAACTTTTAGGGGGCCTTTTACCGCGCAAAACACAAGTATTTATTAAAACTAAACATTTTAATAGTTTTTGAAAATTCCTCACTTCCCACTGGAGCATCCGAAGCTGTCAAATTTCCCCAAAACTGCAGAATTTAGTTAGGTTTTTAGTGGTGTAACCCATGATACAATTGCACTTCACCTTTAAGTCTAAAAGAAGTTTTTCTGATGAAAAACACGCTAGAGAATAAATACTTGATTGCTTCACGTACCTACTAGAAAAAACTACTTCATTAAATAAAAGTATTAGTTATTTTATCTCTTGTCCATATGCAAGAAGGGTAAAGATTTGTGAAGGTGGCAAGCCCTCCACCCCCCCAAAAAAAAAATCAATCTTATTTATAGGGAGTTAAGGGGGGGGGCCCAAATTCTTGCTGAAAAAAAGGACGTTTATATAACATTAGGTAATCAACAAGAATTTCAAATGTCTTAAAGAATAAAGAAAAGATCGCCACTGGTGGAAGGCGGTAAGTCTAGTTTTAGGCACCCTCAGAAAAAAGCGCAGTTCAGTTGAAAGTTATATGATAAATTGGTACCGGGTATTTAATTTTCTGTATCAATGATTTTATATGGACAAACAACATACACATACCCATTAATGAAAAATATACATAATGATTTCAACTCCAATTTTGTGTTCAATTTTCCCAATTACATGAAGATAAGTGGAATGATAACCTCGACAATTCTTTGTTCAGTAAGTTGAACTATTTTTAAGTGTAGCTTGAAGATCGAGAATTTACTATATAAAGAAAACTACACTCACCACTAAAAATTGAAAAATAAAAATAATATTTAGAAAAAAACCAAACCGACTTCAAGATTAAACCTACATAAACAAACTTGAACTAAAAAATAAAAAAAAATATTTGAATTGCTTCGAAATTAAAACCATTAAATGACAATCAACGAAATTATCGATACTTATATACCTATTCACAATTTATGATCAGTTATTTTTAGAGTCGGTGCCAGCCAAGAAGGGCAGTTTAATCTTGCCTTAGCAATAAACTTTCGAATGGCCGGAGGCAGTGGTGTGGTGGTGATGAAACAGAGGGAGGATCTTTACAATTACCATTTTTTTTGAAATTCTGTTTGTTTTGGTTGGCACCGACTCCAAAAATAACTGATCATAAATTGTGAATAGGTATATAGGTATCGATAATTTCGTTGATTGTCATTTAATGGTTTTTGTTTCTAAGCCATTAAAATATTATTTTTTATTTTTTAGTTCAAGTTTGTTTATGTAGGTTTAATCTTGAAGTCGGTTTTGTTTTTTTTCTAGAAATTATTTTTATTTTTTACTTTTTAGTGGTGAGTGTATTTATGTTTATACAGTCAATTCTCGATCATCAAGCTACCCTAAAAATATTTCGACTTACTCGAACAAAGAATTACTATATTATTCCACTTATCTGCATGTAAATGGGAAAATTGAACACAAAATTGGAGTTGAAATCATTACTTACATTTTCATTAATAGGAACGTTGTTTGAACATACATATAAAATCATTTGATACAGAAAATTAAACACCCGGTACCAATTTTTTGTACTCAATTTTCTGCGATTTTTTTCAGAGGGTGCCTATAAGTTGAATTACCGCCTTCCACCAGTGGCAATCTTTTCTTTATTCTTTAGGATGTTTGAAAGAGAACTACGCGGAATTTACTAGCAACAAACGCCCAACTTCTTTCTCATTTCTCCACTTTGCAAATCAATTTTAACTTTTCGTTAATTGAAAGAATTTACAATAGCCAATGTAAAATTATTCACTCGAGTGAATAACTAATGATAAGTGACTAGTGTAGCTATGAACTGGAAAGATAAACAATGACGGGAAACCAGAATATAAATTACACATGAAATTCTTTTAATTTGAGTTCGAGTTATAGAGACGATGACTTCTAATAGTTAATTTCATAGAGGTGGTCCTAGAAGTTCTCTCTTTTGAACCCCATTTTCAGTTCGACTTATTTACACAATTTTTAACGTTTTCTATCTGAAATCGTCTTTTTGAGGTGAAATTTAAGTGTAATGTACTTCCGACCGTAGATTTTGTTC
The DNA here is from genome assembly GCA_003667255.2 of Euschistus heros. Lineage (NCBI taxonomy): Eukaryota > Metazoa > Arthropoda > Insecta > Hemiptera > Pentatomidae > Euschistus > Euschistus heros. Next base: position 201,105 of record RCWM02000577.1, on the reverse strand, counting down.
GACTTATTTAAGAATTAAGCTTATACATTAAGAAGTACGACACATTGAGAGTTGACTGTATATGTAAATTATTTTTGTTAATAATTTAGATTTAGTTACCATGGAGATTTTAGATTATCATAATTATAAATATGTTTAAAATGGAAGGTTATATAACAGTGATTTTTATTAACTGTTTTTTTTTTTTTTTCTTAAAAAGTGCTGAGTTGATTTCAAAATATTTTTTATGGGACCACCTCTGAAGTATGCCCTTGCGATCTAAAAAATAATAATCAAAATTGATTTAGCCACTGTAAAACCACTCGAGTGAATAACTAATAATAAGTGACTGGTGTAACTATGAACTGGAAAGATAAACAATGACAGGAATCAGGAAAACAAATTACACATGAAATTCTTTTAATTTGAGTTCGAGTTATAGAGGCGATGTCTTCTAATAGTTTTCAGTTCGACTTATTTACACAATTTTTAACATCAAGAGTTGACTGTATATGTAAATTATTCTTGTTAATAATTTAGATTTAGTTACCATGGAGATTTTAGATTATTATATGATTTTTATTAACTGTTTTTTTTTATTTTTCTTAAAAAGTGCTCCGTTGATTTCAAAACATTTTTTATGGGACCACCTCTGAAGTATGCCCAACCGATATAAAAAACAGTCATCAAAATTGATTCAGAATTGACCGAGTAATCGCGTAACATACACAAAAAAAAAAAAAAAAAAAAAAAAAAAAAAAAAAAAAAAAAAAAAAAAAAAAAAAAAAAAAAAAAAAAAAAAAAAAATACAGATGAGTTTAGAACCTCCTTTTTTTTGAAATCGGTTGAAAAGTAAAATAAAATATTTCAGTTGCTTCGAAACAATGAAAATTAAATGACAATCAAAAAAATTATCGATGCTTATAAACCTAATCACAATTTATGATCAGTTATTTTTGGAGTCGGTGCAAACCAAAACAAACAGAATTTGAAAAGAAATGGTAATTGTAAAGATCCTCCCACTGTTTCATCACCGCCACACCGCTGTCTCCGGCCATTCGAAAGTTTATTGCTATGGCAGGATTAGACTGCCCTTCTTGTCTGGCACCGACTCCAAAAATAAATGATCATAAATTTCGTTGATTTTCATTTAATGGTTTTTGTTTTGATTCAATTAAAATTTTATTTTTTATTTTTTAGTTCAAGTTTGTATATGTAGGTTTAATCTTGAAGTCGGTTTTGTTTTATTCTAAAAATTATTTTTATTCTTTTTTATGTACATTCTACAACTTTTTTCGAAAAAATAAATAAAACTTTAATTATTGATGAAAATTATTTAAGTTCTCTGGTCCTAAACGTAATCAAAGTCGAGATGATAGAAGGGTGATGATAGTTTAGAATAAATTGTAAGCAAATTTTGCATTTATTAAATTATTTTGCAGTTTACTAAAAACTAGAAATAGAAAATGAATTCGGTGTTACATTAGTTCTTGTCTCGTGTAGATGTTTATTACTAAGTCGTATTATAGTATAATATATTATTATATTAATGCTATGATTGATAAGAGGTATAAATGATAATCACCAATCGAAAATAGATAGAGAGGACAGATAACGACGTCCTTGTGTTGATAAAGGGAATTGTTCACCACCATTTTGTAGCCACCAATGGTTCTGACAGGCTATCCATTAATCCGAATTGAAATAGTTTTTTCCCCACCGTCGAAGCCGGTTGGGGTTAAAGGTAATTTGTCTTTGAAGTTTTAAATTGCGTCTGCAACTAAGTCCTCCCTTCAACTGACTCCAACATTAATCTGCTTTATGGCGTACTTTGTAATTCATCCGAGCCCCTCCCCCCATTTGAATGGAAATAGAGACCAAATGGTAGTAATTTTAAGTGATGTTACTTTTTAAATTAGGACACTGAGAAGGTGTCTTCGATAAAATATCGCTTGCTCCTTACACATTCATAATGATATGCTCTTTTTTTAAACAGTTTTTCTTGAAATGACTTAAAATATTATATATGATTAAATACATACATAGATTGCTATTATATGTTATTGCAATGTTAAATATCGTTTTTTTTCCGCATAGCAAAAACTAAAATCGAGTTCAACAAATTTAATTAATCAATTATAATAAGCTCTTCTCTCTCAGCTGCGTCACTGGTTGTAAAAACCCCAGTGGAGGCTGAGTGAGCGAGCGTATAGTACATTCACGCCGGACATGAGTGGCAAGGAAGCTGGCCATTGCCCGCACTCCATACTAAATAAATTTTACAAACGATCTCGGGGCCAATGCCGTTTAGTCTGCGAGGTGGGTTATCAGGCATGGGTGGAGCTAGATAAAGATTGAGCCAGAGGGTTAGGATGATAGGAAGGTTGCGATGGAATTTCGAAAATTTAAGAGGGTATGAGGTCGAGACGTGTGGAGATATTGGAGATCGCTGTGTAGGATTTTGTTGGAAAGCATAGTAAGGACATTTACCTATAGTTCCGGAGGATTTTTGGATTGGAAGGATTGAATGCGATTGATATTCGACTTTTTGCTGTCCCCACAGCTCAAGTCATAAGTCCAAAGGGTTTGATGATGGTTGTATATGATAAAAAGTTTGTTTTTCAATGGAAAGATGAGATGTCTATTTAGTAGTCTATACAGTTGGCTAAAGAGTCTGTTAACAGTTCTTGCCTTTTTTAGTCGAGTGTGTGGGTTCCATGTAAGTCTTTTGCTAGGTAGAAGAAACCAAGATACCTGAACTGTGTCAGCTTTAGGTAGCCGGATACCATTGAAGCAGATAGGAGGACTGGATTACGGCGGAGGGTAAAGGTTATGTTGGTGCATTAGATCATTTACTTGATCCGCCAGTCAGTGCACAGTCTTCAATCAGGGATAAGTGGGTTTGGAGATTATGGGATGCTATTATAGGGATGTCTGGATGGGATGAAAGGATAGCAGTGTCATCAGCGAATGTTGCAAGGAAAGTATCAGGAGTAGTAGGGATATCTTCAGCATAGAGGGATATATAGGCCTGGACCGAGCACGCTACACGTGGAACATCTTTGACTTCTAAATAGTTCTTCTCATAAAATTGCTTTTCTGTTCCATCTCTGTAATAGTTTGGTATCGGAAAGGAAATATATTCAAGAAGAATCCAAATATACCCCCATAATTATATATTTTAATACACCAAATAAAATAAGTCAAAATTTAAAAATACAAGTCTAACATTTCGAAAGGAGTATTCCAGTTCCCTAGTTTTGAAAGAAAATCGGTCCACATTTCATATTAAATTTAAAACACATCTAATGATTCTTTTAGTGGTATACACATTTTATTGATGTCACTCCTATTATCCAAATATTATGTGATATAAACCGATACTATGACTTAAGGTTTACCAGTGATGTAAAAAATCGTCCTATTTTTCAATCTATATACTTTGAATTAAGGTTACACGATGCGAAGATTGGTTAATTCGTGAGACAAATGCCCAGAAGAATCTTCAGAGATCGGTGAAAGAGGATGAAGAAGGAAATTTTGTACCTATAAACAAATGTATAAATTTTGTCAGATAAATTAAGGTTGGATGGCTTCTCTGGGTAGAACACATTACAGGAATGAATCAGAATGAGATTCCGATAAAATTCCTTGACGAGCAGCTATTAACTGAAAGGAGAATCGGAAGTACAGGACTGAGATGGGTCGATGAAATGTTTGAAGAAGTTTCGTACACTAGATCTTATGAATTGGAACTGGAGAGAGGCAACAAGCAACACATCGAGATGACTAGGAGGCTCTGACTCACGGGTTGTAGTACCGGTAAGAAGAATTAGATTGGGTTCATATAAACCGTATTTATTTAAGGTGAGGATTTGATATTAGTCTAATATGAAAATAAAAACTATTGCTTGGGGTAAATTAAGCGACATATAATCGTAATTAGAAAATAAAAATTAATATATTGCAAAGTTGCCCTTAGTTAAAACTCCAATTCTTCCACTTTTGCAAGGAACCAGGTAAACAATCTATTTAATTTTTATAGTTTTCGGTGTTGTTTGGGGATTAACGTTCTTATGTATCTAACTACGGCAGACGTCCGTTCAAGTCCATTTTACCAACCTATTCACAGTGAAAGGTCTGATTTAATTATGAGGGTCAGCCATGAAATAATTTTTTTAAAACTAGGACCTGCTCAAGTACATCTTTCTTTTATTGTATTGCAATTATAATCCCTAACAATATATACACATGGTATGATTGTTATGATATGATATGCTAGGATGAGTTGACATGTCGCTGATTGATGTTAGCCATGTGTGCACATTATCAAGTATAGTGTCTTCAGGGCACCCTTCTATTTTATGCAGATGACTCAATGATATGACTTGGCAATGGTCCCATTGTTTATTAGCCAGTTGCGCTGACTCGCTAGGGAACCATGTTGTAGAAATAAAGGTGAAACTAATGACAGCATTCTTGGCGTTTTTCCACACCTCTGGTTTGGGAATTATGAAGCTAGTCCATTATTCTTTAATATATACATATATATTATGATAGGTACATTCAGGCATAGATATACATATATTATAAATAATATATACATAATATATTCATAACATGAATAGCTCCGCGTTTTAATATTTGTTCTAAAATTTAAACATTATAATTCTATTCCAAATAATAAACCTTCCCTTTATTTAATTTTGTGAGAGTCTAAATCTAAGACATAAGCAGGAAAGATGGGATCTACGTTCAAAAAATAAAATAAGACAAGGGAGGGAATCGATGCAAAACAGCTCCTTGACCCACGCCATAAAAATGGATGTATTCCACTCGGGCAACCAGTGATGATCCTCCTTGCAAGTCCTTGAGCAATATTTACCTCACAATCCGTAACAGGTATTGCTTTCTATGTATGAAGTGACCCGCGGGGACAAACGCAATAACAATTCGGATAAAAGAGAAAATATAGAAGAAAAGAGAAATTTACTAGTTACAACATATATAATAACATAAAAGTACTGATTTCATTTTGGATTAAACATCATTGAGAATATTGGAACAGTTAAATTGATATAACTGCTGCATATTAAAAAAAAAAAAAATTATATGAATATTGATCAGATTTTTTATAGTATTGTGATTTCTATTGAATCACCTCGCCAAAACTTGTTCCAAAGTTTTTTAAAATTATTTTTCTTAGATGTAAGCCATGTAAGATTACAGGAAACATTTTTCAGTTACTGTTCTTTATTGTTTCAGTACGCCCTTGAGTACCCCAACTGGGGCCGGATGAAGGAGTTATCGTGTAGGTTACCAACCTATTTTAGCCAGAAAGTGAAGGTCGAGATTGATTACATGGGCTTGGTATAGAATACATTTCAACTCGCACAGGCCACCTGCATAACGATCCAAAACGCTCCCCCAAAAACGTCCTCTCATCTGAATTTTAACATGAAAATGTTAATATGGCCATCGAATTTTTTTTTCTATTCCGTTTCTTTTTTCTGTATGAGAAAGTAAGCATCAATATAATAAAAAACGAAACACAAAAACTTAAGAACAATAATAAAAAAATCTAATAATTAAATACTATAAGCTACATTTTTTTCTGTATACTACAAGGTTAAATTTTTTTTTAATAGAATTTTTTTCGGAACGCTCAAGTGTTACGAGGGGGGAAAATTGGAATTTGGAGGATCCCCACACCAAAATATATGAAAATAAGTAGAGTAAAGACAATTTTTTCCCCAAACTACCTGGTTACAGGACTAATGGTAAACTTTTAAAGATCGCAATCGTTCTAAAATAAATTTGTATCTATTGTCTTTCTTATATTTATTTAAACTTTTATATGATTAATTAATATAGACTGACCTAGATAAATACATGAAACAAGGCCGGGGGAAAAATGTTTATGTCAATTTGTAAGCATTTTGTCAAATCAGCAAAATAAAGTTTATAATTGAATAACTAGTAAAATTTGGATTATGAAACTTGTTAAAAATAAAAACCATGTTCAAAAATTGTTTATTGCATAGAATGTAATGAGAAAAACTAAATTCTTAATACAATTTTATTAATAGTGTATTTCCACAAATCCTCAGGACAACAATATTGCTAACCTAGTAGTTTGGGTCATCAGGGTTTATTAGAGGGTTATTTATGTATTCATCTTCATTTCCTGGCCTCCTGTAAAAGCTATGAATGCTTTCAAGCAAACCTGAACATCTTGAAGGTACTATCCTCCAATGTGTGGACACGATATGAATAAGATGAGAGGTGTGTTTTTAAGTCGATGTCCGATATCTGACTTTGCCGACGCATAAAACAGTTATGAGACCAGATAGGTACTTACTTTGAACAACGTGTAATCTAATCTCATTAAATTCCTTCGAAATTTCGACGTTTCTGGCAGTTTTTCCTCGTTCGTAAATGGTAGCTCTCATCCTCTGCATCACTCACTCATCACTAAAACAGCCAGTTTTCGTTCCTTTTTTTACATTTGGCTTTTGGTTACATTAATTTTCACTGTTTCAACTCAACTCAAAATCACTTTCTCTTTTGCTCTGATCGCATGAAATAAGCATTACTAATTAACGGACGGAATAAATCTGAAAAATTACAAGTAGACATTTTGTGTCTAATAAACGACCTTTGTTAATACTTTGAATGCGGGCACTATGAACCATTCAGGGAAAACTCTTGCATCGTGGTTATTTCCAGAACATGAAAACTCAATCACCATTATTCAGGTGATGTTAACGTTTTTTCTTCTGAAACGATAAGGGGATCTAAAGTTTAGACGGAAGCGGGTCAAATGCCACCATTAATTCAAAACAGTCGAAAAATGGACATAAATGTTTTTTCCACTGGACCCATCATGTACTTACGGACTGACTTAAACATTTTTTTTTTTTTTTTATTTGAACTCTCCATTCTTTCAATTTGTAAATTTTCTGTTACCCACAACAATGAAATTTGAAATGGAAAAATTAATTAATTAATTAAAAACAAAGTTAATTCACACATACCATCTAAACTAAGTAATTTATTTATCGTGAAGTATAATATTATCGTAAAATACAAATCTTGAGCATCTACTTGTTTCTGTTGACAGTATTTAATGATATACAAAGTTGCGGGACGACTGCTTTTGAATACGAAGGAATTGAACACTTGGCCTAAGTATTGCGACAAGATAAACAGCTCATTACTGAATAAAGAAGAACTAATGAGGACAGGGGATACTTAAAAGGCGGCAGACCATTCAAAACAACAATGACATTCCCGACAACAGAACCTTTAGAGGCAGTCAAATGTTTTTACTGCTCTGGGGCACGAAATGCAACAATATTGAGGAAGGGTGGGCTATAAATAATACTAAATTAAGGGGTTGTTTAAAGTTTTCTATAGTTGAGCTGATTCTATCCGTTATCTTGTACATTTTGTCCCGTTTAATTTATTTAGCTGGCTAGAATGAGGGCTTAGTGGGCGGGTTCGGAAGCCCCCAGGAAAGGACTCCAATCCTTTTGTTCTCAAGATTCGTCTCTTCCTTTCTTCTTCTTATCGATCCTAGTCCAGCGGTATTCTCCTTCTTCAGCAGTTGTAACATACACTTTGAGTTTTATAGTTTTTTATAAAACTATAAAACCAAAGGAAAGTAAAAAAAATTAATATAATTTTTATGTTTAATCTCACAATAAAAGTCATTCAGGTTTTATAATTTATTAATTGTGACAAAATCAATTAATTAATAAATTTAGAATTCTGAAAATATGAAACTATTATAATCATAATAATACATGTTTAATAGTTTATCAGGACATCAAAAGTCATATTGAAGTGGATGAATAAAAAAAAAAAAAATAAATAGTCCTGTAAAAATCGGGTATATGATTTGATTGATGGGAGCTAGAAATCGATATTCAACGGTGTTTCCTTACAGCCTAGGAGGCAGTGCTTTTCGATCCTTTTTGAATTCCAATTTCTGTTTCAAGTTCCATTAGATATTGTAGTTAACTTTATGAAAAATAATTTTTTTTTATTATTATTATTTTTATTTATTTTTTTTTTTATTTTTTTTTTTTTTTTTTTTTTGGCATCCAATTACAAATCAACCAAAATTTTAATAATGATATCTTTATATTTTTATACTACTGTAAATGTTTATATAAATTATAATCATTGTATGAAAAGGAATAAAATGTAATAATCGTATGACATAAAATACCGGATTTTGTGAAATTATTGTCAATCTCATGGTAAATTATAAGACCATTCCACCCAGTAATGCCATTTTGCTCAACTGAAAAAAGATTCACGTAAGGACTCGCCAAATGTTAACTTTTTAATGCTGTTTTAGATAATATTTTTTTCTTCTCATATATTTTTCTCAAAAAATAAGTCATGATTCAAAAATGTCGGTATTATCGAAAATTACAATATAAGGAATTCCACTGTGAGTTTAGTGTCTCTTAGGAAATAAAAGAAAAAATAGAAAATTCATTTTTAATTTAAGCATTATTTAAAAACAATTTAAATTTCACGAAGTATGTTGAAGTATATATATCGTGTTTTAGAGGCTTTATATATATATATATATATATATATATATATATATATATATGTATATATGCAAACAAAAAATATCAATCTATTTTATTAGGAATAATCAAAATATTTTCTTGATTTTCTTTATTCAAATCTATATAAAATCAGGGTTAATATACAGGTATTAATCAAGAAGTACCTGGTTATTAGTGTATTCTATGAGTGTGTTCTACTTAATTGTACACGAAATTTTAGTTGACACGTTTAGGGTCGTAAGATGATCGTCATTAGTCACGAAAATTATTTATTTTATTTGGGCTCCCCAGTTCTTTCATACCCAGCAGCATAACGAAAAAAACAACGTTTTTGTAATTCCTAATACTCGGTTAAATCTTTACAATTTCACACAATTTGTCTTAAGTTGAAGGGTGTGGAAATATAAGAAACTGAACACAAATTAAAATTAAATCACCTTATTAATACCGTTGCTGAAGGTCTTTATTTCGAAAGAATATGATTGATTGTACGTATCTTATAAATGGGCACATTTGCAAATTACACAAATTAGATTCTAAAATGATCATTATGACCTATAGATAATATAAACATATATTTATAGTTTTTATTACTAAATATTCCTATATGCCACAATGAAGAACAAACGGTAATAGTGATATACACTTTAATTTCTTATTTTAAAACAAATAAAAAATAATAGATAAATTAATAACATAAAAGAGGCCTAGTATAAAATAAATTAGCTGAAGCACAAATATATAAATAAGTAAAAATATTGATAACCTTATAAATATAACTCTTCTACCATAACGTTGAAAGATGAATATATGCAAAATATATTGTAGGAAAAGTCTATCAAAACCACCTGTTTCTATCGTATTGATTAAAATCATCCCAAAAAATCAAGAAATCTTTTGATACTAGACAGCTTAAAATTTTAGGACTCATCTCGTATATTGTGTAAATAAACATACCCAACTTTTTTTTCTTTCCTTCCTAAAGTTTTATTTTGAAAATAATTCATTTATACCTATTGGAATCAATTATATATCTCTTTAGGATCGTATTTAACATAAAAGGTATGAAGGACATCAATTGTTCGTTTTTTGTTTTTTAAATTTTATTAAATTTTTTTTTTTTAATTGGTTACTAGAACCAGAATAGTGTAATGATAAAAAACTTATTTTACAGTCGTTTTTTTTTTTCTTTCAGAAAATAGTTAAATGTTGCGTTTCCTGAAGGACTTCCGCAAATAGTAAAATTGCTTTTTCATATTCACTAGGTTGACATATATATGTATAGGTAATAAAAATAAAACACAAAAATTTATGTTGGATATGATAAAAGGAAAAGTAGGAACAAACCTGAGTTTGTATATGAATCCTCTTCCATTCCAATTATTTCAAATACTTCTCCTTTCAGAATCGTCGGCGTGGAAACAATACATCCTTACCAAAGTACTTAACCCCAAGAAGGGCCTTTCTTGGGCGGTAGTAGTACAGGCTTTTATATTCTTATCTTCTAAGTTTTATTTTAAAAATATTCAAACTGGCTGTTTTTATAAACTAAATTTCAATTTAAAATTTAAGATGGATCCACGTTTAGAATATTCAGAAGGCAGTTATTCACTATTCACCTGGAGTAAGAAGGTTGACACAAATGTTAAGAGATACTAACAAATATGTTATACACTAAGAGCAGTAAATGATTCTTTTCTATCTTCATCGGACCAAAGTTGTAAAGAATCAGATATCTAAGGGTGAATTATGAAGTAAGCTTGCTACAAGGGTAAGTGGATGTAGGTTATTGCCCAACTTGGAAAGCCATTAACTGAAGTGATGTTCCACAACACACTTCACAAAGCAAGCACTTGGATGGCGGCACATTTCAGTCAACCATAATTGCGTTATTTCAATCAAGGATGATTGATGGTATTTGCACCTTTATCATACGGGCGCCTAAAAACTTCCAGAGATCATGAGGCGCATTAAAAAAAAATTGATTAAAATATTTACATAAAATTATATAATTTTGTTTTTATTTTACAGACCTTTACGGACATCTGATAGTGTCTCATTGAATGGGAATGTGTTTATTTATTAATCAAAATACTGAAGATTCCTGGTCCAAATCAAGTATCTATGGTTTATTAAGTGCTGAATAAAACATTTTCGTAACAGTAAAAAGATTAATTTAGATTTTTTTCCTTGCACATATGTTAAATACTATGAATACCTTGGAATGTTGTATAAATAATTCGGTATCTTTACTCATATGCTGGCTTTCCTGATGTGTTAGAGTAGAGGCACCGCGATACATTAACTCATTTCTTGCCCATCCGCGCGAGATATTCTGATCATAACTGTTTTTTTTTTTTTTAATTGCGTTCATTTTTAGTCTTTTGATATTAAGTAGGTGTAATCCTTCACCACTTCAAGAACCTCTCCGCTGCAAACCAATTGGACGTCTTCCTGTTCCTCTCGCCATAACCAGCACTTTACTCTTGGAGGCATTTATTCGCATACCTTTTCTCAGCAGCTCTTCTTCCCATTCTACCAGTGTTTGCTGTAGTTTCTCCTTTGAATCGGAGATGAGGACAATATCATCGGCATATAAAAAGCTTTGTACGAGGACTGTTCTCATATTCCAGTATCCAATTTTAGTCCAGGCAGTCCGACGCTTACATATTTTATGGATCTCGTCCATAAAGTTTATAAACAGAAGGGGGCTTAAACTATCTCCCTGTCTAACTCCTCTTGCAATTGGGACAGGTTCTGTTTCTATACCATTTATCCTTATCACTCCAGTGGCTCCGTCCTAGGTTGACTTCACTGCCTCAATCAAATCTCCTGGCACACCCTTTGCAACCAAAGCATTCCAAATTTCTTTTCTTGGAACTGAGTCAAATGCTGCCCTAAAATCGAGAAATGCAAGGTACAGGTTTTTGTCTCTTTCCCGGGCCTTTTCAGCGATAATCCTGAGAACAAAGATATGATCCTGGGTCTGCCGGTCAGGACGGAAACCAGCTTGTTAACCTTCTAGCTGCCCCTCCACAATCCGCCGGAGCCTCCTTTCTAAGATAGAGGTGTATAATTTATAGACCACAGAAAGCATACTGATTTATTTGTCTATTATTACTATTACTTGTCTACCTTTTTCAATAAAAAGAATTGTTAGCTTGAGGTGTTTTTTTTGTCGTTTTTTTTTATGACTGAGGCATTTTTTACCTCGAAAATCTTAAAATAAAAGGATTAATAATGTATAATATCTTTTGCATCTCTCAGATACACCGCCTGTGTTAATGTACATTGGAGTGTTAATATTAGAATAATATTGCGCTGTTAATAGTAGTAAAAACTACAAAGGGTAATAAATAACGTTCACAGGATAAATAATATATGAGTATAAAATATTTATTTCATGTTTGAAAGTGATAAAGAATAGTTTGATTAACATCGCTGCAAGGTTAGCATCTAGTGATAGGTGTATTTCGAAAGGGACATGCCAGCTTTTCGGTAAAGATACCAATACTTCTATTATCTTTAACCTGACCCACTACCACTTATATCACAATTCCTATCCAATAAATAGAATATAAAAAAAAAAAAAAATAGAAGTCTGGTTTCTTATTTCTACGCTTCATATTTAACACCATATTATTAAAGTGCTTGTAAGAAATAATAATAATAATAAGAGTGGCTCCCAAGCTTTTTCTCATCATCACCTCAAAAAGCTCACATTTAAACATTTTAAATGGACATAATTATTTAATATAACTGCTTATGAACAATGATTATTGGTTGTGATATTTGATAAATTGAATATTTTCCACTCCTGACTTCCCATCTGCTGTGAATAAGAAGAAAATTACCTCAGAAATTTATCTCCTTGGTTTTTCTCTCCCCTGCCTTTTTATTATCCGACTCGGTAGAGAATATTTTCTTAAAATACGTTATTAAACGGGTATTTTTACTCTTTGTTCACTGATTTTAACCTGTTAAAATTTAGTTTAACTAAATTAGAAGTTATACGCCATGGATGTTATTGTACCTATATTTTTTTAATAATATTATTTTCTTTTATATTTAAAATAGCAAATACCTATATAGTTTTTTGAAATCGTTTAATTAAAATGAATATTTTCATAATGGTAAGAAGCAGTAAGAAATGATGTATTAATTAGTCAATCAACTGTCTCCTATCCGATAAAAGTATTAAAGCGTTAATGAATTGTCACCAGAGAGAGAATTCGTTGCTTAAAAAACAAAATAAAAAATAAAAAAAAAATAAATAAATAAAAAAAAAATTCTAAAATTACCACAATAGAAAAAACCTAACACTTAATTAAAAATAGATGTTTATGAACATGTTGAATTCATTTGCTGTTTTTTAGATAAATTTATTGAATTTAAGAGTTAGAATTTTATTTTTTTATACTTTAAGAAAGTCCTTGATTCAGAAGAAGGTGAATTTCAAGCACAAAATATAACGTTTCGTTCTTAAAGACAAGACCAAGACAGTTACTAAAATTAAATCAATACTTGTATTGTAAATATTTATTATACAACATAATAACAGAAATAATAATAATTTTAAAGCTTTCGAGATTAAGGCAGGATTTAATATAAAAATGTATGAAAACCTCGTATACCCTATAGCTTCTATTTACCAATAAATTAAGAATTTTCATTTTATTTATATAAGAACTTTAATAGAAGAAAATCAGTTTAATACTGGCACGAGACAGCAGTGTGGCAGTGAGGAAAATGTTTGTTCATGACTTAAAATTCACTGACTTCAAAAATAACTTATCACAAATTGTGAATAGGTATATCAGTATCGATAATTTTGTTTATTGTACTTTGATGCTCTTGGTTTCGAATTAATATTATTATTTCATTTTTTAGTTCAAGTAAGTACATGTAAGTTTACTCTAGAAGTCGGTAGGTCTTTGTTTTATTTTCTAAAAACTAACTTTATTTTTCGATTTTCAGTGGTAAATAAGTGCACTTTTGTTTATAATGTTTGTGAATATAATTCAGGTTTAGTCAACATGCAGTAATATGCTTATAGTCGAAGGTTATATAACAGGGATTATAGTCTTGGTTTTCCGACTGTTGATTTTTCTTTTTATTAATTTTTTTTCTTGATTTTTCTTAAAAAGCGCTGAGTGATTTCATTTAAATGATCATAAACAGAATCATCAAAATCGATTCATAATTGACGGAATAATCGCGTACTGTCGAATTGAGAACCTCTTCCTTTTCGAAATCGGTTAAAAATTTATTTGCATTAAATAAAATGTAAGAATAAAAAAAAAATAATAATAATAATAAATCAAAACTATCTATTCAAGTCATTTCTATAAACTATATTTTTTAATATAATATAAATATTAATTTTATTTATGTCCTAGTATAAATTATAGGATCAGTTCTTTCGCCCATCCTCTTCAACTTTTATCTTCACGATATCATCCAATCGTCCGAAACCTCTATAGCTATGATCGCTGATTACACGGCAGTTTTTTCGCAACACGAAAATATAAAAATAGCTAGAAATACGCTTCAAACTCACCTTAACGAATTAGAAAAGTACTTCGGCAAATGAATGATCAACCTAAATATTCAAAAATGTATTGCCAAAATTGTTACCCTCAGACGCCCAACAGACCCACCGGAGCTAGTTCTAAATGGAAACAGATTTCAGTGGAATCCGTCTAATGAGACTGTAAAATACCTTGGTGTTCATCTAGATTGTCGCCTTACCTGGAATCACCACATCAATATTAAACTTACGCAGACCTAAGGCTGGCAATGCTGTCTTGATAATAAACAGAAAATCCACTCTTAAACCAAATATAACTATCTTAGTCTACAAAACAATTCTCAGGCCTTTAATGATGTATGGTTGGGAAGTGTGGGGAGCTGCATCCTCTACCAAACTGAAAAAACTACAATATTTCCAAAACAAGGTCCTGAGATTTGCTGCAGATGCTCCCTGGTTTGTAAGAAATAGTCAGCTACATCGTGAATTAGAAATAGAATCAATAGACGGTTACATCAAAAAATGCCACACCAGGTTTCATAGCAAGTTACCAGCGGTTAAAGGTGCAGTATCTTTCAACATAGGAGCTCATACAACATCCCGCAGATTGAAACCAAGACTCATGCAAGACGTCCTGATGTAAACACCATTAATATTTCATTCAGTATTTACTTCTTCGTTACAACACCAATTACTGTTCTTATTACTGCAATTTGATTGTATTATTCGTTATTTCTTACTTCATTTATTTATTTTGTCTTTATTATTATTCTCTTATATTTTTTTTATGTTATTTTTTTTATTTTTAATTTTTTGTTAAGTAACTGATGTTGATATTATTAGTTTTTTATAAATCTATTTTTTTATTTTCTCCGATTTGTTAATAATTACTATTTTATTTCTTTATTTTTTATTGTTACTTCTTTGATTTTTTTTTTTATTATATACTTCTTCTAAAGTCACAATTATTCAAAAATGATTAGAAAACTTATCTTTTATGGGTGTCTCTTGCACGAGACTATACCCTCCCTTCTACTATTGTTAAATCATTATTATTATTGTTAAACCATCCATGTAAGGCTTACCACGCCGATCTGAAAATAAAATAAATAAATAAATATAAATTATCACACACTCTCACTCCCCCCCTCCCACACACACATGTGTGTAAGAATATCCAGTGTATCTGCTCCCAGTAAAGGAAGCCCGAGGGAAACAACATGGAATAAAACTTGGTATGTTTTGAAAGGTTTTATTGCCAAAGTCTTTTAGCTGACAGTTGCGGGGGAAGGGAGTAGTTTTATCCAAGTTGCAGCCGTGTCCCCCTTCTACTTCCTCTCTGATAAAACCTCTAACTTCGGATTTTTTTCCCCCTCCGTTCTTGGTTAGGCTTTAGGTTCAGCGACTAATCGGAGACTAAAACTTTTTCAGGAAAGACCTCAGAGCTGACTATTTTTTATTCTTCATCTCGATAGTTAAATCACTGATTCGATGTAGAGTTAAAATTTATAAACAAAGTGTTGTTTTTTTCTGCAGATACTGTACCCAAAATCAGTGATTTATTTTTTAAATGAACCAGATTCCGTAAAATTTTGTAAATTTTGACATTTTAAAAATAAAATTAGTTATTTACTAAGCCATTCCAGCTTAAAAATACCGTTTCATTCCTTTTTAAGTAGTCAACAGGTATTTGATGAACGTGAGTTGGAATTGCCCAACCATGAGATCATAACATTTCTTATCTCATATCCACTACTTGTATTACTTGTTGCTGTTTAGTTAAATTAAATCAAAATAAATTTACCTATGCATTCAAATAAATTCAATAATGATTCTAAAAATTTAAAAAAATTAAATAAAGGATTAACTTAAACCGTTTAACATTTAACTTGATATTATAAACAAGACTGAAACTACAAGCAACTTCTCTTCGTTTTCGACTATTTCAACTTTAGAAAACTAACGTTCAAACCTTCCCAGTAATTACGATATACTCATTTAGATGACAGTAATTATGCCTATTTAGACATAAGGAGTTCAGCTCTAGGGCATAACATAAAATTCTCGTATCCAATCCTTACAATCTTCAATCATTCGTAAAATCCTCAATGCTGCAGATTATGTCACAAACAAACTTCTCCATAAAGATCTCAATCTTCCATTTGTTGCTGATTCGACCTAAACCAGATACCGATCCTTTCATAGCATACTCTATACCCATTTGAATCCACCAGTCTACAACTTGCCTCAAAATTCCCGATAATCTTTCAAGGCGTCTAAAAAGAAGATGTCTAAAAAACCGTCTAATGTAGAAGTGTTATAACAGTTCTACCTGTGAGTTAATGATTAAGCCCTAACCAGATACGTAACTCCATAACCACTCAAATAAACTAGTCTCAACTTGCTACCCATTCTATTTCCGAGAAGATGGCCTCGAGACCTTCTACTTTAGAACTTATATTTAAGTTCCACCAATGGGTTACAAGTTATTGTCATGTTACTGTATACATTTTCCCACTCATTTACAGGATGTACATGTTCTATACAGTTGCAAATACCATAAAAAAAAAAAAAAAAAAAGATTCTGAGAATTTTTATTTACAGGGAAGGCTCTATTATGATTTTAAAGTTGAAATAAAAATAAAACTGTAACATTATATAAGTAATGCTTTATAGTGCTTTTATTCATCTAACAAGGGGACGGTTTGACTTGTAACTCAGATTTTAATGCCGATTTTTGTGCGGGTAGTATGGATCTATAATAGTGCAAAACTAGAGTTATAGCCGCCAATGAGCATTAGGAGCCGAGAAAAAAAATATATTAAATATGAAAATCACGATTTATTTTTTTTTTGTCATTGATTGACTAGCCTCTTACCTTCTAAATACTACAATATTTTAGGGGTAAAATAATTTACTAGTTTTTTGAGATGAGGTATCTGAAAATGATATCAGTTTTTAGTTTAAAAATGTTTCTCACCTATATAATATAAATAAAACGTTTAAAAATGGTCTATTTCTATTATTATTTTAATTTTTACACACTAAATTTCAAATAAGACCATTTCATAAAAACATAGGTAAGCGAAGTTTTTTTAAAAACCAAAGCCTGAAATTATTTTTACATTATTCGTCAATCAAATGGTTTCAAAACTATTTTTTTTTTTTTTTCATTTATTGATATTTACAACTATACAAAACAATATACATTAAGTAAATGTGTTGATAGTGAATTCATTGGCATGTAAATAACTTGTGAAGAACTACTCACTAGTAGCACTTCAATAATATCTACACTAAAAGGTCTCTAGGCCATCTTCTTTTCAGACGCCTCGGAGGATTATCGGGAATGGAGAGGGAAGCAAGTTGGGAGACTAGTGGATTTGAGTGGTTATGGAGCTTACTATGGAAGGATAGGTATCTGGTTTGGGCTAAATCAGCAACATATGGAACATTAAGATCTTTATGGATAAGTTTATTGGTCACAAAATAAGGAGCATTGAGGATTTTTCGAAGGATTTTGGATTGGAAGGATAGGATACGAGACGAATTGGATGGATAAGTGGAGTCCCAAAGCTCAACTCCGTATGTCCAAAAAGGTCTTATTACAGTCATGTAAATGAGTCTTTTGTAATTTATTGGAAGCTTAGAACGTTTGTCTAGTAAATGTTGAAGTAGTCTGTAACGACGAGCAGTTTTTTGTCGTTTTAGTCTTGTATGTGGATTCCAAGTAAGACGTTTGTCCAAGTGGAGTCCTAGGTAGCGGATCTGTTCAACAGGGATTAGTGGAATATCATTAAAGGATACTGTAGGGCAGGATGTCATAGGTTTACGACGAAGGGTAAAAGTTATTTGATGGGATTTGTTTGGATTTATTTTTATTCTCCAATTTTGACACCATTCTTGAATGTTAGTAATATGAGATTGTAGTGATTGGGATGCAATGAAAGGATTATTATTTACTGATAACACACAAGTGTCATCGGCGTAAGTGGTGAGGACAGTGGTAAAATGAGTCGGAATGTCAGCTGTATACACCGTGAAGAGGATTCAAAACTATTTGAAATAAAAATGTAGGTCAGAATATCAGAAGCAGTCAATATCTGAAAAAAATAATTTGCGCTATATCACTTATTTCGCCACCGATTGAAACCAATTTTTAAGTTCATTTAGAAGTCCTAAAACTGCACATTTTAGCACAAATCTAGAGGTCCCAGGATTTCTTCTTATTGAGATATCTCAAGTTATAGTTGACCTTGGAATTTTTTATTCTCATCAGTTTTCGTCCACTAAAATCTGAAGTAAAAACAATGTTTTATACATGGAAAAGCTGAATGTATGAAAAACATTTTCCAAAGATTTAAAGCGGATTTCATTGGAATTTCGTCATTTTTTTTCGAGTTATTGAGCACCTTTAAGCCGGGTCATGTCTTGGGCATAACGAAAGTATTTCTATTTCAAATAACATACTAAACTATAATTTAACGTGAAAGAATTATTTCTCTATCTTGACTGAGATCTGAGAAAAAAAAAAAAAAAGTGATTGTCATATTTTTTTTTTTTTTCTCGGCTCCCAATGCTCATTGGTGGCTATAACTCTAGTTTTGCACTGTTATAGGTCCTTACTACCCACACGAAAATCGGCATTCAAATCTGTAAGTTACAAGTCAAAACGCCCCCTTGTTATTTAACCAAGTCTCCTGACAGTCTAAGTTGCTCTTCGTGAAATTCCTAATGTTCATTTAGGATTTATTTTTTACTTAATCAATGTTCTGCATTTTCTTGGGATTAAAGAGGTTTTCCCTGTGTGACATTTCTCTTCAGAAAAAAAAGTAATGGCATGATGCCATCTCTGTATGATATACAGAGCATGCTCTGTATGCCATATCTCTGTAAAGTTAAAGTTATTATTAGAATAGCACTGCTACCATCAAGTAAATAAAACATTATTTAGTGTTGGTGTTAAAAGTAAACATTTTAAATTTATAAACAGCTTAATAGTTCATATTCGAAATTCAGAAATGAATCAGATTTTTGATTGACCAAAATGTAATCGAATAAATTTATTTTTTTCAAGAGGATTAATTAATGTTTTCTACTTTATAACAAGACAATACAAATTCCATTCACAAGAATCATATTTCAGACTGAAACAATATACACAGCGAAAAGTGGACACCCTAAACCATTAATTGACTTCACTGTACAAATATTTATTACAAATTATCGGATAAAGTGTTTCTTTTAACATCCACTGTTGCCACACTTAACATTGTATGTTGAAATCTTTCCGCTATTTTTCGTGTCATCATATTTAGATCCAGGCCTTTCTAGACACGCCAACATTGGCTCGGTACATCGCACAACATGATATCTGAGGGAAAGAAAATGACACATCCTTTTCACAAGCCATTGCCTTTGATACGAAGTTCTGTTTGCACACAACTTATCTAAGGAAGATGTTTACTTTTTTTTATTTTTTATTCTTCTTTTTTTTCCCCTCGTGTTATAGCATGACATTTTCATATCAGAGATAGACTCAGTTCTATTAACGTAATGTTGCTGAGCAGTATTATATTTTTATTTCAATCAAAAAAGAAATTGTAAATGTACATAGCCTATTTCTGTGATGTTAGCCTTTAAAAAAAAATAATAATAATAAAAAAAAGTTTATTATATAATTTACTGAATTAGATACAAATAGGTACCTATTGTATTATTAAAAATATAATCCAATCTAAAAATGCCCAAAAATTGCTGAATAAAAAATGGACATGGGTTTTGTATAGTTATTCGTAAAAATGTTCTGCACAACATATACAGCGAATTAAATGCCTCATTATATGCTTCACGAATATCTTCAGATCAAACAACTTTAGAAAACTTTAAATATAACTTTACAAAAAAAAAAAATAAAGTACGCAATATTTTTAACAAGAAAAATTTAATTAAATTTGTTCATAAAGTAAATAGTTTTAGGGATAGGTGGGAATTAAACATATGTTGAAAAGTTAAGTTATAAGAGTTCTTTTATCCATGAAATATATAACGAAAAAGTAATATGTTGAGAATAATTTAAAATAAGACAAATTTATTTAAAAGAAAACACCATTCTTTAAAAATGTCTAAAAGGCCTGAATAGAAAACATTTAGCTTTGTCTTAAAATCTCCTAGAGGCAAATAAAATGCTAAAGATAGTTTTCTATTTTCACTTAGTACATTGTTTCAAAAGGAATTCTCATTTAATGAACGATCGATTCTTATCCCCAAACTAAAGTTATAAACTAGCTTTATTTAGTGCGATTTGTATCTCGGTGTTCAAATTTATTCCGAATTAAATTACCACAAGTTTAAGTATACTGAAGGTTTTATTTAAAAGGTTTTATCATAATGGAGTTAATATCCGGCGAGGATGTTTTTTGTATTCTTGTATTTTAAATGTGAATTTCAGGTAAATGAGGTGGAATTTATTTACTCAGTGAAATATGAGATTCTGTTTGGGAAGAAGAAATTTTAAAAGGATAATTTATTAATTTAATTAATTTATTTAATTTAATTGCGTATGGTAATAAACAAACTTCTTTTTGTAATTCATACACATAAAACCATTATAAACAAAGTTATAATGAGAATAAGCTGGGTTTTCTTCTGTATTTTTCTACAACTGCTTTTGCCCCGATGTCCCGAACTATTAAATAAGCGTTCAAATGCGATTTAATGATTTATAAAAAAAAAAAATTAATTTTCCTTTATTTGTTGTAAATGATATATCTTTACTTTCTCTATATTTGGAAGTGAAAAAAGAAACGAGTAAAAGAATTTTTTCACAATTTATTAAAAGTACTCCAACAAAGAGTCATATCATTGTGCCAGGAAAAAAATTCATAGATTAAGTGAATAAGAAGGAAAAGATATCAAGTAATAAGAAGAATGTTAAGAATCCCTACATAATTATATAGAAACCTAAAATGCTTTAAAAACTGGTAGGTATGTTACCACATGAATAATTAATGACATATTAAATACATTAATGTAGAAAATTAACGTTGGGAGGTTCAATCGCTACTTCAAATCAGGTAAGAGCATTGTTTGGCGTGCAAGTCATTAGCAAAAAGCTAAGTGCTAAGAATTTCAGAGACATTAGCGTATGTATGAAATGTACAAACATATCCGAGACGCTAAGAGACAATAAACAGTCAGTTCCAGAGAATATCCAAGAAATTCTACAAACTAGTTAGCAGTTAGTGGAACTGCTATGTAAGTGGCGCTGATGGGTGTACTCAAACAGAAGTGTAGCGTGTGTAAGAACTGATCTTGAGAACGGTCCAATAATCCAGCCGGTACAAGACGCCAAATTGACTCTAGACACTCCAGGATACAGATTTCTTATCGATTCCACCTCTCAACAAAGGATCACTGTTCACTCATTTGAGGAATAGCTTGTCGGATGGATGAACACGATTTGATATTAGGATATGAATGCAACATAAAAAACTAACAATCAATTTTAAATTTTCTCATTATAATAAATATGAAATAAGAATATAATTAAATCGATCATTTGAAATGCGGTAATTTCGACTTAATATTATTCCACTTTAAGGAGAAACACAATACGTAATTTAATAATCGTTTTACTTAATTTTTTTTTAATGCCTTGAAATGTATTTGGTTTCATCTTGGTCCATTTTTTTTTTTTTTTTTTTTTTTTATGTGTATGTGTATACATGGATAATGCCTCTTAGTGGAAAATGTCTTATTTACCCAACTAACTAATTTGTATGCCGAATAAATACACCATGTTTTTCCGGTTTTAAGAGCAAATAATTCCATGAAATCGACACATAATCACTAATTGGATCATTGAAAGCTGATCAAATTTACAAGTTTCTGTGAGATTTGCAATTTTGTGGATTTTTGTTTTTATCGGAAAACGGTAAGCATTGAAGTATTATAAGAAATTTCCTAAATAAGGTGAAGATCAAGCTGTCTCAGGGTCTCAGGTTTGTAAACTTAAAGGTTATATGTACTCTCGTCTTATAGGATATTTAATGCTAAATACGAAAATTTGGTAGAAATTTAAAAAAATATTTTAGCTAAGCTGAAATATTACAGCTTTTATAGAAAAAAAAAGTGGTTTCCTGACTCTTTGAATTATCATATATCTGAAATAGATAGGACGGTCAGCAGTATTTTTCTTCATTTTTGATCTAGTAACTAGTAAGAGAATCATCCTGTATATAAAATATCAATCAAAATGAAAATCATAAAAATTACATATACGTCTTATACGATTAAGTATGGAGTGTACATAAATAAATAAAATCCCGCCCAACTGGGTTTTTAAACTGCTGGGAGGAAAAAGTAAAAATTATATATATATATATATATATATATATATATATATATATATATATATATATATATATATATATATATATATATATATATATATATATATTTCGCTAACTCTTTAAAAGAAGTTCCTGCCTCTCTTATTTTTTTAATCACTGACTAGCCCCACTAGAGAACTCACACCTCCTCGATCTGTCAATTACTCCTTTTTCCCAACTCAGCGATCTCAGCAACTGCAAGAAAATCGGAACACTTTTCTCCAGCATTGGTAGAAATTTGCCGTTCACAACCATTTACTAACATGTAATTGACTTCTTTATTTTTTTCCTTTATTAGATCAAAGATCAATGTACCTAAAATATGTAAATGTTATAGTATTTTAATGTCATTATTATAAATATTAGTTGTAGCTGGGAACGCAACAAGGAATTAAATAAGAATATTTTATACATAGAAAGAAATCAATTCTAAAATATTGTTTTTGTTAATAAGGTTAGCATATCGAAATTTCCTACATGAAGCGGCAGTATCTGGATTAACTTAACGAGAAAGATTTCCATAGAAGAAAAAGAAGAAAGAAAAGAAAAAAAAATAAACTTTATTCTGGCAAACTTTATACTGTCCCCTAAGAATAAAAATAAAGCAAAATTAAGAGTACAATTGTCTGGCCAATTATTTACAAATTAGATGCTCCAGTAATTAGAGCATTACTTTTTTTAGAGGAAAAAAAAATTAAATTAAATTTAAAAAAATGAAAATAAATAAATATATGAAATAATAATTATAACATAAAATACAATTGTATATATATGGACGAATAAAAGAAAGAAAGAGAGAGAAAAAAAAAAGTAATTCTAAGTATTCATTTGATTATTGACATCTTTGCGGAAGATTGATTGTCTGAAAGGTACAAGAATAGATTATTTTTAAAGGAGGTTATGGAAGCTGCTTTACGAATAGAAGTGGGTAAGGAATTCCAGAAGGAGGTAGCACGAATGATGAAGGATTTGTCAAAGGAAGTGGTTTTATGTGAGGGTATATATAGGTTAAAAGGTTGGGATCTAGTGTTTAGGAGGTGGATAGAAGAACGCAGAGTTAATAAATCAAGAATATAGGAAGGGTTTTTGGTTTTTAGACATTGGAATAGGAAAGTACCCAGAAAGAATTGCCGTCGGAATTTAGGAAATAGCCACCCAAGCTCAGAATATCGACAAGTAACGTGTGACCGCCTAGGGATCCCGAAGATAAATCTAATGAAACAGTACAATACTTATATAAAATTTGAATAGTTCGACTCTATTCACTTGTCTGAATACTCTGCGAGGAAAAAAAAAAAAAAATTATGCTTATTCTGTATTTTTTATTAATTATTTTTTATGTAATCATTCATCTAACGTCATTAATAAAAATGTGTCCAAATCCTTTAATACAGTTCATGATATACATTGTTGATAAGCAAAAGATTTTTTTTTATCTCAGCAATGTCTTTTTGTTTTCGAAAATAGCAACATTGCATGATAATATAGTATACATGAAACAGTAAAACATCGTGGCTATTACTGAATGTACTTTCTCTAAGGATACTTCCTCGTAGAACGAATAAAATTTTATATTCTGTATTATAAATAAATTAAAACAAAGAAATTAACAACTAATGACAAAATGTCCGTTATAAAGATTCTAAATCAGGATTGAAACAAAGGTTTTGATTATTAAAAAAACATCTTTTATTTTATATCACGATTGTCCAAAAAGAATTCCTACTCAATAATTTATTTATCTGATTTTTCTATACTTAAAACTGAGAAAATTCGCTAAGGCGCTAAATTGGACCATATGAGATCAATTTAATCAAACCTAAGATTATATTCCAAATGTTTACTTAATTCATTCATTATACAATTGAACCTCCTTCCGTGTAAGAAGTTATATTTAATGTATTTATGAATCAACCTATTTTTAATCAGTTTGTATATTTAAATTCCATACATTTTAAAATTGCATTACAGATACATTTGCATATATTTGGATTTATTGTATACTTTTGTTAATTTTTTTAACACGTTTTATGTGCGTGAACAGGAGCTGACCTATCCCGACCGAGGAGAGGGTCGGAACTGGCTGTCTGTTGTCCTCTCCCTGTTGGTGATCGCCGCGGTAGTGTCGGGTATCCTCACGGCCATCCACAGCCTAGGCTACGTCGACGAACTGCTCTACTGGTCAGGAAGGAGGCTCTCACTCCAGGAGGTCCTCCAGGGCGAGATCTCTGGCAGCCGGCTGTCCCCTGCCTGGGTATCCGGCAGCCACTTCCTCTTCCAGGCCGACGACGGCGGTCTATCTGTTTTCTCCACTGTCACCGACAACGTTTCCACTCTTGTATCCAATCACACGCTGGTAAGTATCTTTTTTATTCTATTTTGATTGTTTAAGACCAACTTTTAAAACTAGATCATAACTTATGCTAACACTCAATAACACAGATATTTTTATATGCAACCGGGAATAACCACCAAGTATAGATATTTCGAACAATCTTGTCAGGACAACTACTCTGTCAATACCTTCCAATCCAACATTATTTGACGTTTTGAAAAATTGAAAGAACATCTGATCTTTACCTTACTCCCTTCCACACCGCATCACTCAAACGCTCTTTTATTGCCAAGGCATCTTTTGCATTTCTTTATACTCTATTCCGGGGATACCCTGTCATAACCATATTTCTACCACTACACAAAATTAAAATGGAGATTTTCCCTCTTCCGATGACAAAACTTCTCTTGGTTCTTTCGTTTATGAATCTCTTTTCTTCTAGTCACCTTCTTACATAGTCAAAGCATTGACATTAAAGTCATCAGTGAGTTCCGCAAAACCAGATCCCGTCCCTCTGACCTTTACCTAACTTCCTTCAACACAGCATCCTTCTAAAAGCTCTTTAATTTCCAGAGCATCTAATTTCTGGAACTCCGCCCCTTCCAACATTTGCTATTCCTCCACTCTCAGTAGCTTTAAATCTTGATTCTTCGTTTACTTATTAGGTATTCAATCTAACAGATATTCAATCATATAGAAAAATGAAATATTTATCACAATGATATGAAAATGTAGTGTATAATTTTGATTTTGTTTTCGTAACTTATTTTATTGTATCATATAAGACACTTTTATTTCCTCTAGATAAGATATACTTTCAGCTATGTTCACTGTATTTTTCATTAATTTTTTTTTTCTTACCTTATTTTAAATGTTTTATTTTAAGATTTTTTTTTTCGTATAATTTTTATAACGAGTATGCAATATTACTTAGTATACCATAATTTAATTTTTGATTGTTTTTATATGTTTTCTTGCTTGTATCAACAAGCATATATCAAGCATTATATATTTTCGTCCTTAATTTATCCTTAAGGACGAAGGGAGCTAGGCCGCCTTTATATTGTTCATTATAATAATTCCTAAGGGAAAATGGTCCCAGAATAAAATTTATTCTAATTGAAATTAATTGAAATATCGTATCATTTTCTCCATTCACAACATTATGAAATTTCAACTTATAGTAGAATGTTCATATTATATTGTCCTTCTTTTTATCATTATAATAGCTTATATTTTTAACAGAGAAGACATAATTATTTATTATCTGATTAATTTAGACCTGCACTGGTTTCTCATTTAATGAATGTTACTTTCTTGTTTGATCTTTTGTACTGTATTTTTTATTTTGTCTGTTACTTCATAGCAATTTTGAAGATTTCAATTTACTTTCCTAATAAATAATGTGTGATTAGTTTTAATTTCTATCATCATAATTTAATTTCTATTAAATAATCTTTTACCAGTAGAGGAAAAGGTGTAGGTATGGAAACCCTCTTTTGTTTTTGATTTAAAGTTACTTTCAATATGATAAATTCTAGATTTTCGTCTTTCATTAACAACTATAACAAGTCTCCTAATTGTGAGGTGGCAAAAAAATGATTAACATCAATTATTTCATTTCAAAAACAGCGATTTACAAAAAGCTTTTGAAATAGCACCAGGAAAAAAGGTTCTTCGAAAAAGACACCAAAAAAAGTTTAAAAACAGGATAAAATAATACAAAATGGTAGATAGTTCATTTATTACACGAAAAAAAGTGATTTGTAGAACATCCCATCACAAAGGAGGTAAGTTGCATTGCTTGAGTCTGGTTTATCTCCACCATTGACAACTAGATTGGTTTCATCATCGGTGTACACAAGGGGAGGGCCACTGTTGTCTTATGAGTCCGATGATGAATCGTATCGTTGCTTCGGTAGACTATTCTTTTTTTGTTGGTCTTTAATTTTTACACCATTTTCTCTATTATTTTCTTAATTATAATTACGGCAGATTGTTTATTGGTTTTCATTTATTTAAATAACTAAATAAAAGGCTTAGCGAACCCGAAGGTTTCTCTCACACACCTCCCTCCAACCCATTCCCACAAAACCCAAATCTCCAAGGTCGGCCCTGACGCAATCCTTTTATCTACGTCTCGGTCATTTAACGGACGGTTCAAAACTGATTACTTTTCTCGGGACTCGGTCATTACGCCGTTATATTGTACATCATAATTATTCTTAAATGGCAACAGCCACAGAATAAAGTTTTTTTTTTTTTTTTATTTTATAGCTCCCTTATATCAAACTTATATATGGAATTGTCCAAGTTTCATTGTCACAGAAATGAGTCATTTTACGACCATTTTATACCCCATTCTTACGTAAGAAGTGGAAACATTATCCTCCGGTTTGAATATTTTTTTTTTTCTAATTAATCGTAGAAGCAACATTTATTTATAGACGTTGATTTTATGTTATTCCTTTAAAAGTTTTTAACACCCTCCCACGTTGTATTTATTTCAGGACTTCAACTGAAATGTTGGGTAGGGCCTGATTCTGGGAACTCCCTCTTAAATTGAACCTACAATTTCCCTTTGAATTCCAACTTCATCCAACTCCTCTTCCGTTTTAATAAGTGTTTTTGTCAATATTCCATAGGTCTGAAAACCGAAGTACTTCATTAACTTTTATAAACACTAAGATGGCCATCCATTTTTTAAAGCGTTTTGTTCCTAAAAAGGTGCAATATCCTTCTATGAAGTCTTTGACACTAATAACTTTATTTACCCAGCAATATCGTGTTTCTCAAGTTATGTTTTGGACCGTGGAGAATGACGTAAGTAAACTTCATTTTCACTAATTGCAATAAATATCTTTCACTCCCACACGTGTTCCCACCCCCGTCCCTGTTTACTTCGACAACCAACTTTTTCCACAAACAAACACGGTTCAATATCTGGGATATCAGATTCGGCGGGTGGATGACATTCATTTCGCTAGTTCATGAGTTCTTAAACGTTAGTCTACTTAAGATAGATGATTCGTCAACACCCTTTAAGCCAATTATACTTTGAAGTTTGCATAATTGGGGTGAATTCATGCACACTATCATTCTATCATATAGAATTAAAACCAGATAAGCAATAAAATTGTAGACCACATTATTTATTTACATACATGCATATATATGTATACATTTCATAGTTCAGGATTATAGCATTCGTTTTAGTTTAAGGATGATACCACCTAATTTATTTTTTCATAAAAAAAAAATTATGAGAAACTTTTAACCATTTTTAGAGCACAGTGTACTACAGTACACCACAGTTCGATGGATTGTTTGGTGGGGCTCCATCGTTCAAAAACATTAAATGGGGTTGAAAAAAGAAGAATAAAATTGTAATAAATCAAAGCAAATTATTATTATTTTTTATTTATTCAATATTAGACAAATAAAAAAGAAAACAATAGTGAACTTAAAATATGTATGCCTGACTTGAAAAAGGTTAATTATACGAGTTTCATTTTAAACTGACGAATATAATGTTTGTTATAATAGCAATTTTTTTATACTAAAAATTCTCTTTTAGCCAATTATTTGAAAAATTATAATCACACTTAAAAAATTAGGATGATTAAATAATGAATTTGAACCGATGAGAAATTTAAAAAATAAAAATAATTCTGTTTAAAAAAATATTTTCTGTCCACAAAACCTTATGCTGCATGAATGGCTCTTAACTGAAGAAAAGAAAAACCAAATTACGAACAAAGATAAGGAAATAGGTATTACATTTGAGAGAACTATGCCGGATATTAAGAAGAATAAAAAGATTAACAAAACAAGTATTTATACAACGGAAAAGTGTAAGTGGTTGAAAATTTTAATTTACTTCTAAACCTGTTTCTGTGAAGTAAACGTTGCTTGTGCATAGAAATTTCCTAAATAGAGAGAGTTTTAAATAGAAATTAAAGATATGAATAGAAATTTAAGAGGGAAAATCAGTAAATTTTATAATTCCTTAGTTGTCTTGTGTAAAAAAAAAAAAAAAATATTATAATAATAAATAAAAAAAAAAAAATAAAAATAAAATAAAAATTCTTTCTTCAATAATAATGCGTTTAATATGGATTATATGGATGGTAAACTTTTATTCACACAAGAAAGTTTTGAGGATAAGTTGTTTTCGAACATTACTAAAAGTTTAAAATATTTAGGCTACTTAATTAAAAACATTAAATGATTTCTTTTAGTTTATTTCCATAACTAAAATAATTTAATAATAAACAAAAAATAATAAAAATCAATGAATTCCATAATTCATTTAATACATGAATGGAATCAGAAATCCATCAGTAGTTATTATATATATATATATATATATATATATATATATATATATATATATATGTATATATATTGTTTTTAAATATATTTTTTATTTTTGAAGAGAAAAGATTTTACCCCAGTTGGGATTCGAACCTAAGTCTCCACCTCTCTAGCGTGGCGCCTTATCCACTAGGCTACCGGGCTCGTATCCGAACCAGGGAAATCTTTTCTCTTCACGGATCCATACCCCCGGGCACTCGCAATTGCGACGTACAATTCGGGGATGAATGTTCAAATTGAACATTACTTTAATTAGATCTATTGACGAGCTGTCATATATATATATTAAATTATGAAGTGGTTCTTGTTTACTAAATATTTTTTAAATATATTTTTTATTTTTGAAGAGAAAAGATTTGACCCCAGTTGGGATTCGAACCCAAGTCTCCACCTCTCTAGCGTGGCGCCTTATCCACTAGGCTACCGGGCTCGTATATTTAGTAAACAAGAACCACTTCATAATTTAATATATATATATGACAGCTCGTCCATAGATCTAATTAAAGTAATGTTCAATTTGAACATTCATCCCCGAATTGTACGTCGCAATTGCGAGTGCCCGGGGGTATGGATCCGTGAAGAGAAAAGATTTCCCTGGTTCGGATACGAGCCCGGTAGCCTAGTGGATAAGGCGCCACGCTAGAGAGGTGGAGACTTGGGTTCGAATCCCAACTGGGGTCAAATCTTTTCTCTTCAAAAATAAAAAATATATTTAAAAATATTTAGTAAACAAGAACCACTTCATAATTTAATATATATATATGACAGCTCGTCAATAGATCTAATTAAAGTAATGTTCAATTTGAACATTCATCCCCGAATTGTACGTCGCAATTGCGAGTGCCCGGGGGTATGGATCCGTGAAGAGAAAAGATTTCCCTGGTTCGGATACGAGCCCGGTAGCCTAGTGGATAAGGCGCCACGCTAGAGAGGTGGAGACTTGGGTTCGAATCCCAACTGGGGTCAAATCTTTTCTCTTCAAAAATAAAAAATATATTTAAAAAATATTTAGTAAACAAGAACCACTTCATAATTTAATATATATATATGACAGCTCGTCAATAGATCTAATTAAAGTAATGTTCAATTTGAACATTCATCCCCGAATTGTACGTCGCAATTGCGAGTGCCCGGGGGTATGGATCCGTGAAGAGAAAAGATTTCCCTGGTTCGGATACGAGCCCGGTACCTAGTGGATAAGGCGCCACGCTAGAGAGGTGGAGACTTAGGTTCGAATCCCAACTGGGGTCAAATCTTTTCTCTTCAAAAATAAAAAATATATTTAAAAAATATTTAGTAAACAAGAACCACTTCATAATTTAATATATATATATGACAGCTCGTCAATAGATCTAATTAAAGTAATGTTCAATTTGAACATTCATCCCCGAATTGTACGTCGCAATTGCGAGTGCCCGGGGGTATGGATCCGTGAAGAGAAAAGATTTCCCTGGTTCGGATACGAGCCCGGTAGCCTAGTGGATAAGGCGCCACGCTAGAGAGGTGGAGACTTGGGTTCGAATCCCAACTGGGGTCAAATCTTTTCTCTTCAAAAATAAAAAAATATATTTAAAAAATATTCAGTAAACAAGAACCACTTCATAATTTTATATATATATATATATATGTATATATATATATATATATATATATATATATATATATATATATACCCACATTTGAGACAGATTGCAATAATTACTCAATAAAAGATAAAAAAAAAAGTTTATTTTCTTAATCGATTTCGGAATAATTCGAAAACAGTTAATATGATAAACACTATTATCTAGCTTGATAAATTTATATTATTACTATTGGTTATGTGCAATGATTCTAGTTCGTTTATTAATTTTTTATTTTCATATTTATTTTGGTTTATGGTTTATTTACACAGTATTTCGTACTTTAGGCACCATCATTCTAAGGGATTTGTTCCATGGTAAAGTAAACTTTATAATTTAATATTTTCATATTATTATGATGACATTGATGATGATTTTGATATTATATTGATGATAGAGTTGATAATAAAAATACGATTGTAACACCTTTACAAAAGCGAGTCACAGTTTCAAATCTACATGAAAATAAAAAATCCAAAAAAAAACAGCTAGTATTAATCAAGTTTAAGGATGGTATTGAGTGATTTAAGACTTTATATAAAATATTGCGTTAAAGACAGCTTAACTGTGTTAACAAATGGAAAGATGAGCTTATTATTAGAAATAAACTGTGTCTGTGAATCAACATCTTCATTAATTAATTTCTAAATTAGAATGTTGATAGGAATATTGGCGTACCGCCATTGGATGAGCATTGTCTTCCTTCAAAGCAACCAGTAGCTTGTTCATCGGAGCGGGCTGCATTCCAAAAGTCATTCATGTTCTGAGTGATATGGAATTCATTTCCCCCACCTCCAAATTCGTAACAGCCTGTTTTTCCTTCCAACTATAATCTTCAACGACCAGACGAAATAACATCATTCAGAACTTCCACTTTCTGATTATATTCAATTCAACCTGTTCATTCAGATGGTATTTTCTATACATTACATAAACCATTTAAAATAATTTATAAAGTAGAAAGTATTATTACTAATAAGAGAAAGATAGCCATTTAATGCAGTACACCTCGTTTTCTCAGTTTGGTATGGCCCCTGTCGCCTATGGATACCTCCCGATAGAAGGTTAGATAGAAATTCCGTGACTCTTTATGCAAATCCAGCAAACCACTGACGAGAGTACTAAGTCACTCAGATTGTTCTGTGAGCCAACTTGCACGAGAACCCAAGCACGCTTAGATAACGGTCTTATCTCCAAGGACAGTCGTTGTTAAGGAATAGAATGTAAGGCAATGCAGTGTGGTGTACGTAGCACTATCGACTTCATAATTGCATCTGCAACGACATAATTGCATGGACGTTTAATTAACTCCATCTCTTTTAATTCCAAGCGTTTTAACAAATTTATCATCAGTAAATGAAAAAGTACATGTTTCTACAGTAATTTTACGCTATTCACAAATTCACGATAGTTTCTGATCCCCGCTACAAATCACTCAAGTTTTTCTCACATTATCTGAATACTTTAATGTACCATTGCCTGCCTAATAAATCACAATTTCAGCTGTAGTTTTCTTTCGTAGTTGGATTCCGACGAATCTGAATTTTTTTTTTCACCTTCCAGAAACTGGATTCATTATTGCATCAGTAAATTTAATTTTTTGACTCATAATAGTATTGTAAGCCCTAATTGTGTAACAAAGGAGGTCCATAGAAGGTGACTTCAAATACTGCAATCAATATTAAATTATTTGAATAATAGTTAGTATTATAAATATAATCGATCCAAATGAGAAACCAAAAGTTCATTCACTATTATTTTTAATTTAGGTCAACTTTGAAAGATATGTAGTTATTTTTATAAGTTTGTAAGTTATAACAGTACGAAATCAGTCGACCAGATATCTGATAATTAATATTATGTACTTTAACTGTAACTGTTTTAAATAATTGATTATGAACATACATTGTATTAATGAAGTAAAGTTTTAAAGCCATAATTGATATTTATGAAGCTGTTAACATTTAGAATGTTACCCAAATAAATTCAAAATTTCCTGCAACCTGACCTTTAGGGAATCTTTTATATGTGGACCTTTAGGGAATGCTTTTCTGTGGTTGAATCTTTTGTAGAAATACGACAATCAGGAAGTTGCCGTCGAGCGAGTAATGAAATGGGGGAGGGATCAAAAAGCTATTGAAACTGTGCTTAAAGGAGCTAGCTAGCATCCACTCCATACCTGAAAGTATTTCATGGGGCACTCAATGTGACTTCTTCGTCACGAGTTACTCTAGTGACTTACTGTCCCTGTCTTCTCAAAAAGAACCAAGACTAACAAACCTTTAAACAGTAAATCTGAGTTTACTTCAAACATAGCTAATAGCACACGTACTATTTTCAATGCAATATAAAATAGAATATTATTTTCTCTTACTGAATACCACATCATCAGAATTGATTTTAGTCCCTTCCAACAACACATTTTCACACCATCTCATATATTTTTTCCTGTTTGGAAATGATCCAAGGTTCCCATGTGTCAACAACCTATACACAAAATATTTTCAGTATTCTTTATCTAATATGTAAATATATTATAGATTGTTACTAAACTGTATTTTTAGTGTAAGCCGCTTCAGCTATTCATCAGTAATAAGAGTGACTGCATTGTCATTCGTTTCAAATAGTATAAAAGTGAAAAAAAAAAAAAAATTATAAACTTTTAATAATAAATCTGAGTAACAAACTATATTAATTGTATGATATTTGATATAATTTAATACATTATATAATTAAACTATATAATTGACCATCATTCTGCTCCCCTCAATTCTAATGACAACTAATACAAGTTGAACCAGTGATTCTCTTACGATAGGCACCTCTATTAATAAAACTAATCCATATTCAATAAAAAATAAGATAGGACGAGACATTTAAAGTTTACAGATGGTTTCAACTGGATTATTTCACCATTAAAGAATAAAAGCAATCATTTTCAGCAATAACATGCAGGCAACGTTGGGTTACTTTGGTTGCACTTCGACTCAGATTACACAAGCAGAGCCAAAAATATATATATATTTTTCTAACTTTCAGTGCTTTATTTATCTGAGTGGTTATTGTACCAGTATATGAGAAATTTGAGGGACTATCGAACCCTGGTGTCTTTATTTTGAAAAGTAATTTTATTTTTACAGAATGTAATGTTTAGTAACTTACTGATTACCGTCCATGGGTACCTTCCCCCTTTGTACATGTGGACACTAGTGGTTGTACCTATGGACATTCATTTATTCATAGGTTTATAGGGAAATGATATTTAGAGAAACACATCAGCAATAATTTTTTATAAAATGTACTAAAGAAAATAGAATATTTAAACAAGAAAAGTCGACTTGATATTATTGAACTAGAAGTCCGACTAGAAAGGTGACAACAATAAATTTAGTGTATGAAAGGAAATAGAAACTTGACTTATTTCAAACCTCTTAACAAAAATAAATATTTTATTTACCTATATTTATTATTAACGAGTGTCACAGACTTTTTTTTATGGAAAAAATCGAATCATTAGAGATTGTATCCATAAAAAGATGTAGGAAAACGTAATTGTTTACATAATCTCACAGTGTTAGTTAAAAAATATGGCGGTGGAAATTTTCTTTTGATATCTCTTATTTCAATTACATAATCAGTAGCGATGTCAGGAAGAATACATTTTGGGGTTCTATCATTTGATGAAATTTCCTTCAAGTAGCAAATGTTGAACGTGAACGAGTCTACATTTTCTTTGATCAAAGCTATAAAATGCTATACAACACCAAACATAGCTACCAACATATATTTATTCATCTTCAATTTCTTTACCTTGTTCATAATCATTCATCAATTTATCCAAAAAATTACAATCTTCGCTTGATGGAGCAGCCAAGATCACATTTGTGCAATCACTATCTTCACTGGTTGAATAGTTTGTTATAAATAGTGAGTGGCGAGTTTTCTCCTCTTAATAAAAAAAGTTATACGAATAGTAGGTATCCATATTAAGGCATTTTATATCACACGAAATGCCTACAAACTTTTCCACAATATTTATAATTGAAATAATGAATTAATAAACAAAGAGAAAAATCTGTTGAACCTGTGGGCACTTCAACCATCTGTGCACAGGTTCAGATGGCAATGGTGTCCACAGGTAAAACTGAACGCCATGTTGTGCGGAAAGCTCTGTTTCACAAAACCCGTAAGTGATAAATGATATGAAAACATATGAAGTTATGATATATTTATTGGATAACACAATGAAATATTACTGCCTAGAAAATTTTTAAGTGTAGGTCTTAAAAAATTTAAAATCACTGGCTTGATTGGTCAGGATTTGGAAGAAAAAAAACTTTAAAATAATAATTTCTATGAAACTGTTGATCTGACAATCTTGAAAACACACGTGCCACTGCACTACCAACCTAACAATTTCAATTTTCCTCCTCCCTCTCTCTCTTTATTAAGAAAGTCCACTGGTACAACTGTGCTTTAGATACAGCACCTTCCTCTCTCTCTCTCTCTCTCTCTCTCTCTCTCTCTCTCTCTCTCTCTCTCTGTCTATATATATATATATATATATATATATATATATATATATATATATATATATATATATATATATATATTAAACGATAAATGAATATAGTAAAAAATCATTACTCTTTTTTAAAAAAAAGAAAAATAATTTAATCATCCAGAAAACTAGATTTATATGTTTGTTAACACAAACTTTGATTTTATACAAACTATAAAGTATATTAGAAAAAATGTTTGTCTTTTGGCTGGAAGTCTCTACTTTTTTAGTGTAAGGTTTTTTTCACTCTCAAAAATGTAACAGTTCCCTGATTAGAAATTAATTGGAGAATATAGTTCGTTATTACAATTTATTTATTTAGCTTATTACTACATGTTTTGGGACTTTAGTTCCATCTTCAGATTTCTCATTTGTTGTAGTCTATGCACATTGTCTGTCATAATGGACTTATATTATAATGATAGACAATGTACATAAACCACAGCAGATGAGAAACCTGAAGATGGGACTAAAGTCCCGAAACATCTAGTAACAATCTAAACAAATAAATTTGGAGTTGTGTCAATAAAAAGTTAGTATTTTTCGTTATATAACGAAGGGATATATTGGTTCAAAAGAAAAAAAAAGAAGTCGTGTTTGCAATCCCCACTTTCTCTCAACTTTTTTCACTTCGAATAATGATTAATATTTAATTTAATTATCAATTAATTCAATTTGATCCTGTTAGTTCTAAATTTTAAAATTAGTTGATTATGAATATATTGACATACCCATGGTTCTCAGCCCGAGAGAAATTGATTTTTTTTTTATAGTTTTAAGGATGGGTAAAAATTTTGAGGGATTAATTTGAAGCTATTTATCTCCTCAGTATATCCAATGGATTTTACTCTCTTCATTAATATTAACAATATATATCTGGATGATATAAATGTTTATTTCTAGGAGAAATATAAAAGGATGAAAAATTTGGTCAAATTATTAAGATTTTTTTAATTAACAATTTTAGTTCATTACGTTTTTTTGTTCAGCTTCTAGCGTTCATTGTGGAAACTCCAAACAATTTATCGATTTTTTTTACATACAATCACTGGTTAGTACTAATATATTTGCATTCAAATTGTTTATTATTTCTTATAGATATCTGGAAAAATATTTGTTTGAAATCTTTGTATATCTTTAAAAAAAAAAAAAAACACAAAAAACAGAGTAATGCAGAATACCATACAGTATTCAATGCAGCTAAATTCATCCGAACGGTATCAAGAGTAGTCTGTATGAATGAGGGATAGGCAAACCTTCCGACATAGAGGCGAGCACTAGAATGAATGACCAGCCTCTGATACATAATTCATAGAAATATAGAGGAGGTTGTCCATTCACCCTTAGCGGGGTGGATTTCCCAGATGGCTATATTAGTATCAGTTCGTTGCTACAGTTTGTATAGAATGAGAAAAAAAAAAGAAGAAAAGAAAAAATAGTGTAACCATCCAATACCGGACTACATTCAGATATTATAAATACTTTCCGTCGACAGAACTATTGGAATATGGCTCACAGTTTTTTTTTCTTTAGATTCATCTAAAGCTTTGCTTAATAATTTTAACGATAACAATGTAACAAAACATTCGATATTTTTCTGATAGGTTAAGTATTTTCCGTATCTGATTGGTGATCATGTTTATTCAAACTTATACTAACTACCATCAGTAATTACAACTGTCATTGATTATAATTAAAAAAAAAAATCAGATAAAAGTTAAAAGAAAGGCCGTATTTTTATTAAATAAATCTCATAATTATTGTAGTCTCAGCTCATTATTGGATGTACTTAATACTCTCGCCCTAAACAAGTTTAAAATAACATAATTCACTTAGAAGAAAATAAGAATAAAAATCAGTCTTATTATTTACCTTCCGATAGGCTCGCGTCTGTCAGATACACATTGGAAATGTTTGTTTAATTTTCTTTGATACTATGCCGTCTTGGGATTTTCCGTCTTTTCTACCCTCTTCTTTTGACATGACCCTACCATACTGTTGACCGAGGAACGGCAAACAGTAAGGCAGAAAAATGTCTCAGGAATACGAGCTCCTATCCGCATAAGTTTTTTTAATTATTTTATTTTAAATTATTGGTTATAAAATTTGTAGTTCACTGATAATTTAAACTAACATACAAATTGAATTTACATTTGATTCAAACGAACACTTAAATTAAACGGATACACGCGACCTCTAATGACGTCTCTTATAGGTTTTTTTTTTTTTTATCACTATGAGCCATGATTACAAACGAAAAAAACAACAACCAAGAATCACCCGTTTGAATTGTGAGATATTTAGGCAGTTTACCTGTTTGTAGAATTCAAAAAATTTCAATTATAATATTTTGACTTGGAAGTAATTTTGCGATTTTCCTAGTTTATTATTTATTTAATGTAATTTAGTTGTTTTTTCGAAGTTCCTTTTAGTAGATGTGAAAGAAAAAAAACAAACTGTAATGAAATAAAAGCTACTTATTTATTTTAAAATTAATTTTTCATAATTTGTTACTTTTTTTATTTTTGAACCCATAAGATATACCATGTAATGTGCGTGTGTACTTAAATCCAAGTTGTAGACCTTGAATCTATTTGATAGCGTCAAAGCATCAAAACTTTCTACCTTTTCTACATTTCACTAAAATATCAACTGTTTTTAAAGAAAAGGTTTTTATATAAAAAAAAAAACTAAACTAAATTTTCTACAATTTGAACAGGTCATGTGTAGCAACGGAGACTAAGATACAAGCTTTCAAATTTTTGGTATTTCTCAAAACGTAGTGGGAATTGTGAAATTTTTAAGGTTTTGCTCTATACGTCCTTAAAAATGACGTTTAGACGTACTTCATTTTGAACGATTTCAAAGGCGAGTTAGTTATCTACAATTCTAACATAATATAGTGTTACAAAGGCCAATTCTTCTAATTTTATTCACAGCGAAACCTATCTGTTCAGACACATTAATCCATTAATGTATTAAAGTACGTTTCCTCTTTTTTTTTTTTTTTTTTTTTTTTTTTTTTTTTTTTTTTTTTTCTAACTATTAAAAATGTTAATATATAAGTTTTAATATAATTATAATACATTTTAAACTATTAACAACATGTGATTGATTGAAATCTCCGGTTAATCAGAACTTTTGACCGTCCCGCCCTACTCTTACCCATGGTCCCGCAGTGATCAAGTTGGTAAGGTTCTACAAAAGGATGATTCTCAAACTAGGAGCAGCTTTCAGGATGAAATTTATACTATTGCAAATTTTAATGTTACTATTAAAAAATGCAAACTTATTATAAAAAATATTACCAAAAAAATAATAAAATAAATAGAAAATTAAATAGTTTTCTGCAATTTATAAGCTTCCTCATTATCCTAAAACTACTTAATTCTATTCCAAGAACTTCTTTGAAGACGGTCTGAGATGCAGTAAGGAGTAATAAAAAACACTTTCATGTTAAAAAAAAATATATGAAATGCCAACGTTCAAACACCCCCAAAAGTTGAATGTGACTAAATGATAAAAAAATTAACAGTGTATATTTTGTTCATTATTTTTCATTTTTGAATTTGTTTAAACATTAAATGTCATAATTTTATTTCGTTAAAATTACTTGATAATAAGAGGAGGAAAATGTTAGGGATAGAAAGAATAATATTAAGAAGAATTTATGGCCCAAAGAAAACACAAGAAGGTTATATGTTGAGACCTAATAAGGAAGTATACAAAGAAATAAATGATTTGGAAAAGGGCATAAGAATAAGAAGATTAAGATTCTATGCATATGGCGAGGATGCACTCAAATAGATTAAATAGTGAAAACTTCTATTAAATGAGAGGATACAAGAGTGCTGGGGTTTTATATCAAACAGATGAAGGAAGAAACCGAAAGACTTAAAATAACAGACCAAGACAGTTTCGATAGGAATGACTATAGGAAAAGACTAAAAGAAATTAAGGTCCTTGTGGGAAAGAGAGATGCGAGAAAAGGAATAGCGTGGACCGAGGAAAGAAGGAAGAGAAAAGGAAGGAGAGAAGTTATATGAAAAGAAGTGAAAATATTGATATTTGCGTGGTCTCTAAGGCCGTTCTGTGAAAAAAAAACATGCTAAAAAAATCAACAATCTATATTTTGTTGTTAGATCATACTAACTAAAACTTTTATTACTCAGCTAGTTTATTATAACTATTTTCAAGAAATTTTCAGATTACATGACGGATATAAGAACTTTTTTTTTTTTTTTTTTTTTTTTTCAAGCAAGTTAAAATCTAATATCAGTTAGTGATTCTAACAAAATAAAATTATCTAATCTAGTATTAGGAAAAATACTATATATGCAAAAATGTTTGATGTGAAACCTGGCAGGCACATATATACTAGACTAAAAATTTTTTAATATAAATTATTTTAGAAATAAACTATGGATGTTGAAAAAGGTTGCTAAAACGATGACGGCATTATGCGTAGGAACGGACTGTCAATATTGGCTGTTGGATTGTACAAGGGTGGAGCAGCCAGCATTGCTATAGAATTCCAAGCTTGCAAGAGCCTTCTGTGTACCCCCGTCTTTGATTTGAATAAAAAAACATCTAAGAGAGAGGTCGGGAAGTGTAGCTCTGTGGACATTTCAATCAATGAACATTAAAGTATCAATATTTACCTGTATAAAAACGTAGCTCACCAGATTGTGTGTCCTGAATGCATCCCAAAATTTTACATCACATTGATCACATTGCCTTATATCCCTAAGCAATCTCATTTTTCCGATTTCCCTCGGCTGAAATATATTATAAATTGGCTTTAATTAGAATAAAACGTCCATAGAAGAAATGAACAAACTAATACTCAGCGAACTCAAAATAAATCAAAACGGAACGAATGAATAGCAAACATCATAAATTGTGGTTATATAAATATCGGGTTTAGTATTTTTTTTTTAAATAAAAAAAGACTAAAAAGAAATATTATAGTTAATACAGTATTATTAACGTAGTATAAATAACGGACAGAGTCATTCCTAAAATAAGTAGCTTTTAGAGAGCGGAATTCTGGGATAAACTTCAACTAATGACAAGCGGGATCAACTCTGGAGTCGAACAATCTTCAAGTTGATGAAGCAACAGGTCAAACAATATCAGCTTATAGGACAGGATTCGGGCTGTGTGCAACTTGAAGTCTACAAAACTGAAAATACTTTAAAAAGTGCATTGTAAATTGATTGGAAAATAATACTAAACATGTTATGTTTGATGAACAATTTAAAAAATTGTCTTTAATAATTTTTATTTGTACTACTATGCAATTATTACATAATGTAACAATAGACACGAGATAGATAAAAATAGCTATAGCCTTACTGAAAATAAATTAATTTTAGTAATATACTTTACCTACTTAAACTTAGCTATTGTGTTTGAAATTAGAAATAAATACTAAGAAAAAAATATTAAATAGGAAATTATTACTTTGAGTAGTTTTTTTTTCATTTGGAATTCCAATTTTCTTTTTGTAATATCCATTACCCCTCCGCTCATTGTGAAGTGCTGCAATTGAAAAATGAAAACTTTCCTCCGAGCAATTTTTCAAAGCTGTCGGAAACCTTTAGACTTTACGGAAGTTTTTAACTGTCTGAGGTCTCTTGGTTTAAATTTATAAATGAGGATAGCTGAAGCTAAATGATTTTTTTCTTTTTCTTTTTTTTTTTTTTTTTTTTTTTGAAGGTTCAATATCATGGTTTATAATCTGTATTATATAATGTGTTGGAATATTTTGAGTTATAAAAATTATACAATTAAAACAGAGGAATTTATATCTATATCTGTATCTATGCTGTCGTATAAAAGGACAAGCCATTTTTCGTTTGTGATCACTAGCCATGAAAACTACTGAACCAATCTGTTATAAATTTTAAACAGATCATCTTTATGGTTTCAGGAACGTTTAGCAAAAATAAAATTTACTGATTTTTAATTCATTTGCTACAAAAAACGCAATGATATGTGGATAAGAGTGAAGTTCGAAAATTGACCGATAGGTGGTGAGCTCAATTATACATAAGAGGTTACAAAGGTACGGTGTTTTGTTAAGCTTGAAATAGATAATACAATTTATTATATTCAATTAAATTATTAAAAAGATTTAAATATTTGAAGTTTGAAAATTGACCGATACGTGGATAGCGCTATTCCGCAATAGAATTTACAATGGTAAAGCAACTGAACCCGTCTGTATTAAATTTTAATTACATTTTATAGGTCTAGGAAGGTTCCCATCTGTATTAAATTTGACTGCCAAATTTTACATTTCCTTTTCTTTTGATTCTGCGTGTGTATAGGTCTAGGAAGGTTATAGAAATTATAAAATTTTGCACAACAAAATAAAACTTTAAAAAATTTTTACAAGTATTATATAAATTAGCTAATTCATTTCATACCATTTATTTTTTCTATACCTATATTTCTTTTTCTTAAATTTTGCGTTGATCCTTATTAAAATTAATTACTATATAATATTTGTAAATCTAATGTAAAATTAGCCATATTTGAGAATTTATTGTGCAATATGGTTAGAGACACATATATACTTGAAGCTTATTTGGAATTAGAACTATTAATTAATATATAATCAACCATTTACGCATTTGGATTTATTTTAAAATCAATAAAAGAGGTGTTTAATCAGAATTACCAACAAAGGAAAAATAAGTGATGACTGTACTTTCAGTCATCTAAATGTATCTGCAGCTCCAACTGCCCTGTATTCGCACAGTTCAGAAAGATTTTTTCAAGAAAAAAGACGCTCAGTCAAAGGGAAACAACAAAACTATTGAATCGTGTAGATCACGAAAACTGTAGATATCTCAACAGAACTTTGTACAGTGTTATAAATATGATTTACATAGGACGTACATTTATGCTTAATATTTAGAAATAAATTTATCTATCTATCTAGTATATAATTCAGTCTATCGTACAAGTATTATGTACATATAAACATTTTTGTGTATACTATCTTCTTCTCCAAAGTTACCTCACTTTAATTAAATATAAAGAATTTTCATTTTTAAAAACAGTAATAAAGTCAAATAAAAATGTTCCAAAAGATAAATAAGATTCCATAATTTTTAACGAACGTAATTTAAAAAACACTTTGAATCAATCCGCTGCTGAACTAGAGCATTTTTGTATATCCACTCTCAGCGCCCTCTATAGTGCTTTGATTAAATTAAAATAGTAAATATCCTTACTATTATTCTTCACAAGTGTATTTCAAATGAAGAATTATGTTCTAATATGTCAAGACCAATCAGTGTTTTATCCACCTGTCTTATAGTATGTGATCGGCCACGGAGCGACGTAAATTTAAAAAATATTTTTGAATATAAAAAAAAAACAAACCAAAAAAACAACAATACCGTTTTGAAAACAAATAGCTGATGTTCCGAGAGGAGGACATCAAACATAAACCTATCTCGTGTCCAATTAATGATGATGTCCTAATGTGTATATAGGTTGAAAAAGAATATCGAGGTTTTCCATGATTTCCCATGAAAATACTTCGCAGGAATTTTTCAATTTCAGGATTTTTTTTTATTTTACTCCCCCCCCCCCTCAAAAAAAAAACAAATATCAAAAGGTGTAAAAGTTTAATATTTTTGTATTTTTTTTTTCCTGTTTTTTATGCTATCATCATATAAATAATGCCTTTTGTTTTCTATGAATTTATTAAATAATTTAAATAAACAATATAAAAAGAAAAAGAATAATTTCTAAAATATATTTTTTTTGTTTTACATTCATATATTGAAATTAACATTGTAAACAAATACTAGAGTAAATAGTTGAAGTTGTGATCAATAGAAAAAATTGACTATATTATATACTTTTATTGCTGCTTAAAAAAATATATTTAATTTTATTTAAACTCTATTTTTTCCTTTGTGAACAGTTTCTATACAATTTTATTAATAAAATTAATATTTCATCTCGTTTCATGCACTCACTTTTTTATTTTATTCTGTATTTCATACTATGTGTGTATATAGATAATACTCAAATTGGTTTTCATACATTATTTATTTTAAAAAGTATTATGAAATTCCGATATTATTTGTCGTAACTTTTTTGTTTTTTAGTCCTGATGTAGGCTCAAAAACTAAGCCAAAAAGCTGGCAAAATATAAGAATAATATAAACAAGAGTTTCTATTGACCCACCCATCAGCCATGGTCAACCAAACAACCACATTAAAAACAAAAATGTTTAGTAAATATGAAGGATATTGTGTAAACTGATTAGTCAATGACTTATAAAGTAACTATTGGCAGCGACTAAATTAAAAATTTCATTTGGCGGGTTCCGAAACCATCTTCAAAATTAAATTTTTAAATATCTTTTTTAACTTTTTATTGATATTTACTACTGTATATATTATATACAAATAGTAAATGTGACTATAATGACATCTCAATAGTTTGAATAGAAACTACTTCAATGCTTACATTAGAAGGTCAAAAAGCCATCTTCTTTTCACCGAAGGGTTATTAGAAATCAAGTGGAAAGCAATTCGGAAGACTGGTGGATTTGAGTGGGTTTGGAGTTTGCCATGTAAGGAGAGGTATCTGTTTTGGGGCAAATCAGCAACATATGATAAATTAAGATCTTTATGCATAAAGTTGTGAAACGATAAGGAGCGTGGAGGATTTTACGAATGATTGTAGATAGTAAGGATTAGATAGAGAAGAATCGGAAGGTTTAGTGGAACCTCAAAGCTAATTATTCTCATCTAATTAAGTCTTTAGTAATTTATTGGGATCTCTGAACGCTTATGCAAGAAATTTATTTTAATTCTGTTGTCTCTAAAGTCTGGTATGTATTTTAACATATAAAAACGTATATAGTATCTATTACGTATCTATTACGTATGGTGTTGAAGATTTTTTTTACTGTGAATTTATTTTAAAAAAGTTAAGTCACTGGATTCAGTCTTAGGGAAATTAAGTTACTCATTATTTTATTATTTTTAACTGAATATTGCATCAATTCCACTACTACAATTAAACTGTTTAATATTTTTTTATGATTTTAATTGAAACTATATTATATCAAGGCTATGCTCTTTCCCTTTGAAAATATAGATTATAGTTGTGTTTAATAAAAAAAAGAAGAAAATAAACATCGGCAAATCGTATAATTTATCTATTGGATACAGTGAAAGGATTCTCCTGAGTAATTGAGAAATAAATAAATAAATTGGTATAAAAAAAAAAAAAAAAAAAAAAAAAAAAAAAAAAAAAAAAAACTGAAATGAGACAGAAATTTAAAGCCAGTTCTCAGAATAATAGCAATGTATAAAATTGGAAAACTGGAGCGTATATCTCATAAAAAATGAATATGAATTAAATTTGATTAAAAATGGAATAAATTAAATTAAATTTAGATTAAATTCTTCGAAAACGAAACGTACAATGAGTTCTCTACCACTCTTGGAAAAAT
This sequence comes from Euschistus heros, assembly GCA_003667255.2. Taxonomy (NCBI): domain Eukaryota; kingdom Metazoa; phylum Arthropoda; class Insecta; order Hemiptera; family Pentatomidae; genus Euschistus; species Euschistus heros. Next base: position 156,223 of record RCWM02000577.1, on the reverse strand, counting down.
TATTACATTGCATCGTTATGTTTTTAATAAAGCTGTATTACTTCAATTTAAATTTAATTTGCAAAATTTTTATTTCTGATATCACGAATCTCTAAGGGTAATTTAATTAAACTGTAGTATTCTATTAATAACGAAATAAAGTAAAAGGGTATTTTTTTTTTAACTTGGAAAAAAAGAAATTTTTTTCCCCTTCAAATCTACGATGACCTGTGCTTTGGATCTAACAGCCCATCCATCATAGGATTGGCTGTTGTATATTCTATGTATATATGCGCATACTTCAATAGCCGATAGGGCCGTCAACTGAATTTGACCCAACCAGCTTCTTCTCTCATACTTATATATGAGGATTTATCATCGTGATTCTCCTATTTACTGCTTCCATGTTCGGCTTCTATCGTTTTTGCTTTTTTTGTTAAAAAAAAATTCACTAATTTTAGCTCAACAATAATATCCCAATATCCATCATAAATTTCATTCTGTAGAGTATCTAATTTTGGAATTATTATATTTGCTGCAGACGCAGAGCTAATACGCATCACCTAGCTGAAACTATTAATAATAATAAAAAATCATCTCTTAAAACTACTTTAATACTTCCTTATAAAATAATATTATAGTTATAAGAAAGGGATTAAGGCCTCGCTACAGATAAATAAAACGACATTTTATTCTGAGATATTAGTCACTTTGGAACCTTTCCATTATTTAACTTTTACATCTACTCATTAGTATGCCGAAAAAAAAACTGTCACCATATTTTTTTTTTTCATTCTATACTATTTCCTGTATTAGGTACTCCTACGGCCATGAGTTTAAGAGAAATTTTAAAAATGTTTCAAATTTTGTCGCGTTTCTTTTAAGACTAATTCTAACATTAATAATGGTTTTACCTTTGCTATTTTTTTTTTTTTTCAAGGTGTCAAATTAGTCGTTCATTTTCATTTAATCGAACTACTTATTTAAACTCAGCCTCAGGTCTCAGATTCCATCTATACAAAGACTTTCTCCCCGCCTTTTAAATGTTATGTACACTGCCTTCTATTTTTTGGCCCAAATCGCATATTCGTCAAGACAATTCATAATCATGTAATACGGATTCTTTGAATCATAAGCAACGAGCAATTGATCTTCAGATAAATTGAACAAATAGTTAATGCCTATTTTAACCCATAATCGGGCACGCTGGTTGCTTTTGTCAACCAGTCTATTTTCCTCTCCAGTTGTCCCGGAATCGCACCAACTATCTTCCAGTTGCTAATACTCTTCCTCCGATTCTTCCTTGACCCTTTAGTATCTTTTCAAACTGAATTTATTTAGCAGCTGTAACGTTTTTCGTAATTAAATATCTGAAACCAAGCTTTGGTAGACGATGTCTACCATGCGCCCAGTCATGTAAGAATTTTTTCTGTTTTATGGTGATTTTATGTCTTTTTTTTTTTAAACTTAAGACCTTCCTACTTATTTTACAAGACCTTGTATTGAATAGCAATATGACGAGGGAAAACAATCTGAAACATACAATGGCAAATCAACGGAATCTGATTCCTTTAACTCTGAAGATGAAATTATATAACACTCTAATCCGGAACATTATGATAAACTGAACAAGAAATTTATTGTAATAATGAATTAGCCTTCGAAAATAAGAAGAAAAAATAATTGGAAAAGATAATGCTATGTGGGCTAGGGTGGAATTGACCTAATGTTTAAATTTAAAAAAAGTATTAAGTGAGACATCTAAGGTAATAAAATGACTGATGAAGAATTATGATAATAACGTAATAAAAAAACTGGGTATACCATGTCTTATAAGTAGAAGTTTATTTCTCACATTTATATATATTTTCTGTAATGTACTATTTTTCCTATTGTAAAAAAAAAAAAAAAAAAAAAAAAAAATGAATCATTACCCTTAGGTTATATTACTCCTATTACAACTAAAAACAATAAGAAGCGATGATAATAAAAAAAATGTTTAGATTAAGACTGAATGTATTTTCAAAAGGCAAAGAAAAGTGTAATGGTTGACAAACTCCGCGCCCCTTTACGAGACTCCAGTAGGCACGCCCGGTTTAGTGTTAATGTACATAGATTTTTTTCACTTTCTTTTTCTGTGCATGTACTTCCATCATTACTATATAGTATAAGATAAGAATTATTATCGAAATAATTCTGTGCCTTTCAAAGCTTTTAGCGACTCTGCATCATATGCATTTGGTTAATAAACAAAAAAGAAACTTGTTCACTGATTTAGAATTACAGTCTAAATCGTTAATAACAACCTTCGATGGACCAGTAAATATAGGTCTTTATAGACGATGGTCGTAATAAGCAATGATTTTTTCTCCCCCTTATGATTCAGTAAATGGATAAAAAGAAAACTCAAAATTGTATTTAACTCAATTTTATTAATGGTTTCATAAGTATTACAATTTAAATTTAGTGAGCATGTACAAAATTATTGATAATTTTCAAAGATTTATGTATTAATGTAAAAAAGTCTGATATTTTTTATTGTTTTGAATATTTATTATGGTGCAGTCCAGTTTCATCTGCATTGAATATCTCACTATCTGCATAGTTTTTCCGAATTTCTTGCCAAACTGTTTTCAACCAACCTTCTTTGTCGGATGCAGAAGCTGCTCTTGATTCGCCGCTAATTTTCCCAAAAACGATACCATGCCTTTTTGTGAATTGTTGAATCCATGACGCATCAGGGAGGAAATCCAATTTTAACAACTATGCAAACTCTCTAGCTTTCAACTGAAATTGGACCATTAATCGGGACGTTTTTGTCTCTTTGAAATTTGAACCAATTTAAAATTGCTGCATCCAATTTTTTTTTACTTAGATGACCTCAGCTTTTTGGGTTTCAATTGTCTTTCTCAGAGGCGGTTTTAATTTTTTGACGGTTCTCCCAGATTGTAGATACGGTAGCATGGGGTAAGCCGCATTCAGAACTCACTTTCGCGTTTGATTCACCGGCTTCTAACCGCCAAATGATATTCACCTTTTCTTCAATTGTTAAACACTTTCGTTTAATTTTAGACATTTTTACATCCGAACGTAAAGTTCATAAAAAACTGAGGTACATTGTGTAACACCATCCCCTTTTTAGGCTAATTCTTTCTAGGAAAAATAAATTTTACGGAGGGGAATGAAGTTACTTGAACACATTCTTTGAATTACTCGGAATGCCGATGTTCAAAGTAGATTACCCGTCGCTATAACCTATATCTAACACCCAAATTTCGTTCATTTTTCTGTCGTTTTAGCTAATTTGGTCCTTATAACGTCGTTGTTATAAGCAATGTGTTTTGTGTCGGTATTTATAGGAAACCAACCTTCCTTTCAAAATGTCGTCGCTATGACCGGTTTGTCGCTATAACCGCTGTCGTAATATACGATTTCAACTGTATATTTGTAGATTTTATATTGTGTGCACGTGTAAATAGAAATACATTTCACAATAATACATAATATGAAATGTATATTACATAATCATACTGCGAAGCTTCTGATTAATATTACTCTATAAAGTCTAACTCATATTGCTAGTTTCAGTTATTCAATATTGGAGCATATTTATTCACTACCTTTTTTTTTCTTTTTTTTTTTTTTAATGGGGTGATTTGAGAAACTTTCCATGCTTATGGTACTTTTCCATTCCTCATTTAGAAAGTCATAAAAACCTGAAAGAGAGGACAGAAAGTTCTTTGGTCCATTTTTTAATAGTTCTATTAGAATGTCACTTAGACTAGAAGATTTATGGTTTTTCATTCCTTTGGGAGGAGAGTTTATTTCTTTCGCTGACACTAGAATAAATCCCCCCTACTCTACTTTATCTGTTTTGATACCAGTCTCTTCAGTAATAAACGTCAGTCTTTCTTCTTTAAGCAGGTCTGAGAAATACGGTTCTAAACCTAGACTTTATTGTTCAGTCAAACTTTTTGTCTGGGTATTCTTAACCTCATAAATGTATACATGGCATTCTACTTATTTGACCTAGCACACATCTAAAAAATATTTTACACTCTCTCAAAACCGATTTATTTTCAAGCTTATAAGCTTTTCAGCTTCTTCGTCTTAATTTGTATTTTAATCCAGAGTTTGCCACTTTTTATTTAATTTTTTTTTTTTTACTACATGTAAAGAACTACTCAAGTAGTAGAACTTCAATAGTCTAATCGAGGAAGGATAGGTATCTGGTTTATCAGGAAACATATGAAGCATTAAGATCTTTATGGATAAGTTTTTTGTGTGACATAATAAGGGTATTGAGGATATTACGAAGGATTTTGGACTGTAAAGACTGGATGCGAGAATAATTCAAGGTTTAGTGGAGCCCCAAACCTCAACACCTAATGTCCAAATGGGTCAAATTATTATTATTTAAATAAGTTTTTAGTAATTTACTAGGAGTTTTGAACGCTTGTCTAGTAAATATTACATATTATACTATATGTTGTACTATTATAGTAATATGTTATTATTTATACATTCTTTTTAAACGCTCATCATCACTGACTTTTTCATTATCTGTTTTTTCTCAGTGTACTTCTCTTTTCTACTGGCAAGGCTGTCCAGTTTATACACGAAGATATTTTTTTTAAATTTAAATATGACATGGTTTCAGAGTTCTGACATGAAAAAACCTTAAAAACGGTTTGATAACCATTTCAAAATTTATATATTTCTAAAATATAATTTAATAGCTATATCGTTTCTTTACCAATAGAACTACGATTTCCTTTCATTCTCTTTAGAGAATTTTCATTTTTTTTTTTTCCAGAGGCAGTTGAACGTGAAGTGGTTTCAAGGTTCTCACGACCTCAATTTCGTTCTTCTTCGTCATAACGTTAAGAAAGTAAGTGAATTTTTACAATTTAACTTAAATAAAAAAACGTGTACCAACATTTTTGTTTTGCACTGTAGGTTTTTATTTTGTTTACTTTTTTTTATTATTTTCTTTTCTGTTACATAGTGATAGTTGATTTATATTATATTTTTGTTAGATGTTCTTTCCGATTTCTGTATGATATTGTTCCTTATTAGACCATATAATTAAGAGGAAAGTAATAAAAAAAATTATTTAATAGCTTTTTTATTCTGACTGGGAAAACAGTAGGTTATGGTTATGTCTAACTAAGATTTTTCCTATTTACATGTTTTCATTTGAAATAAACAAACTTAAGAGAAAGTAGGTGTTTCAAACGTAATTTTTTTTTTTTTTTTTAATAAAACCACTATAGCTCCTAAACGGTAGGTACTAACAACAAATGTTATACAAGAAAAAATATTCTCAATTTATTTTCTGATACAGATACTGTCGTCAAATTTTCGATTTGAGCAACACCGACGGAGCTATATTGTTAACAAATATAGATGTGTAGCACTTAGAGAAAGTATTACTGATTTAAAACGTATTGATTTAGATGAAGTACCAAACTATAAAACATGGTTAAACGAAAAACACCTGATAAACCCCAATGCAACGAATTGTAACGGGATACCTACAATTAATATTTTTACAGATGACAGCAGCAAAACAGAGTGGGTGCTGTTTTTGTTTCAATTGAAAAAGAATGCATTATTCCAAATTATGAACTTCATACTAGAACTTCATTGTTCCAATAATCAGGCAGAACTATTCGCTATCCTTCAAGCTGTATTATTTATAAAGGACCGTGGTATTGATAATGATTATTGTTTAATCACAGATAATTAAATAAGCCTTTTTAAGATTAAGAACATGCATCTCCATGAATCCTCGTAGAAGAAATGAGGCTGGCATTGATCTCTTGTTGCAGACAAGGAATAAAAATTTCCTTCAAATGGGTTAAAGCACATGCAAGCTTACCAGAGAATGAATGCAGAAGGGTGAAAATGCGGAAAAGGACACGACTAGGCACCACTTAATGCAGTCAAGCAAGTTTTGAAAGGAACGACTAGACAAACTGAGACCCAACGACGAACATAGTAAATAAAAGGTAATCATACTTACGAATTCATAAGGACTTTCGACAAAAGAGGAAAAAAGAAAAAAAACTGACGTAAAAACGAACCCAATGTTTGATGGGATATGGCGGAGCAAAAAGTTATTAACACCGAATTAAACTGACTGCAGCAGTTGTAACTGCGACTAAAACAGTGAACAAACCTACGACCATCTTATTTATGATCACAGAAAAAAAGGAAAGGAACAGACAAACTGATATCCAAAATCCTAATAAATAGAGACTAATGGCCGCCTTCAAAGAAGGATCTCATAGACAAATACATCAATGAGTTTAATGCATTCGTGGATCACATTGATTATACAGAGCTAAACAATTCCCTATTTATTAATTAACTTATAATTTCATTGGATTAATTATTGTTTACATTTCAAATTCACTTCATTTTAATTCCTATAGGTGCTATTTTTCTCCAAAAGCAATCTATCTAAGAAATCATTAAATTCATCTATTCTTCATTTCTTAATTGAAAATGTTTCGATTGGTGTCAAATTTATAATTACCCTGGCATTTAACAACTGCAAATGTTCTTCCTAGATTAAAATTGCAAAAGACTTCTAGTATTGAAAAATAAAGTAATATGTAGAATTTTTGGAAAATACCTGATAATTCAGAAGGATCCACGATGCAGTGATAGCACGACGGTTGAAATTGATTTTAATAAAGAAATAAATTCACTTAGGAAAAAAAAAAAAAAGAAATGTTATCGCTTCTTCAGAGAAATTAAACAACATTTTACTAAATGTTCATACTGCACTTGATTCGAAAAGATTCGGCATCGTGTAGATACGGACAGCTTAATATACGCAGATAATATAAAAATTCACAAACACGCGGAAATTACTGTGGAAGGAAAAAAGAGAGAAAAGGGAATTTTACATGATTAGTAGATAATTATATTTTATTAATTTAAATTGATAAAATAATATTTGAAAAGAGTAATTTCGATGATGATATATATGATGAAAATTATAAATACTATATCCTAATTTTTTTTCTTTATTTTACAGGTTTATAAAAACACGTTTGTAGCTTACTATACTATCTACGATGTAAGAAACGAGTAAGTATTGACTTATTATTGATTAATTAGTTACTTAATTGAATTAACTCTTTAAAACTAACTCATAGAGTTGTTACAAAGTTAGTAATATGTTGAAGGGTGTACTTTCCCTCCTTAATGAAATATAACAATTGAATAATAATAAAAATAATAAAATATTCCTTTAAAACTCAATTTTTTTCTGACTTGAAAAAAACAATAGATAATGGATATGCTAATCAATAATCTATTGATTTACTCAATTTACATTTGAAAATTAAAAGGATCATTACTTAAATTAATAATTATATTAAAATGAAGAATCAATAATAATTTGAAATAAACAAAGTTGAGAAAAAATCGGGATTTCAAACGTGGCTTTTTTCATTCAAACCAATATAGCTCCTAAATGTAGGTCCCAGCGACAAATTTTATATTACAAAAAATATTGTCCATTAAATTTTTGATTGGTAAATTATCGTCAAATTTTCGGTCCAACATCACTAACAGAGCTAGAACGTGTAAAAATGTTATATTTTTGAGTGTGAAAAAAGTTACACATTTGAGGGAGAAAAAAACGTTGCACCGTGACTTTTTTCATTCAAACCAATACAACTCCTAAAAGGAAGGTCCTAGTGACAAATGTTATATTTAAAAAAATATTATTCAATTAATTTCTGATAAGGAAACCGTCAATTTGCGACCCGAGCAACACCAACCGAGGTACAGTATGTCAAAATGAATATAAAAGAAGTATAGACCTCCAACCAAAATACATGTCGTTGTCAATATTGATTGTTCTATTTTTATTTAAATTTTAGATCTAACTCTAATAATATTATTATGTACTTATTTAACTATCCTTTCTTTAGTATATGATAAATTTACTTTCACATAGAAAAGTTTATGATATTGGAATCCTACATATTAAGCAGGGCCCTAATCAGTTAATGAACCTTGTTTCCAGCCATCACATACCCTTAAGGCTAAAGGAGGAAACGAAAGTTCAACAAAGCTGGCTGCGGTACGCCAGCTGGTGCGGGAACACGACCCGGATCGTCCTGGTGGCGGAGGACAACAACATCTACACCCTGCCGTCCCCCAGCCAGCCCACGGAGGTACCCATCACCACCAATGGCAGGCCCGGCCTTGTCTACAATGGCATTCCAGACTGGCTTTATCAAGGTACAAATACGAGTAAAACAATTATTAATAAAGTACGAATCATAAGACAAATTATAGGTATTATTCTAATCAAATTTTTAGGTGCTTGAGCACATTGGAACATGCATTAGGCGCAAAACCCTATTTCACCTGCTGCATGTTCCAATGTTCTCAAGCACCTAAAAATTTGATTTGAAAAAAGAGACCTATTTAAAAAAACTTCAAGAGAATTTTATGTATTTTATTTTCGTTTAAATAGGTAATTATTTCCAATCCAATCTCACATCGCAAACATTCAAGAAATTTGTCGAAATTAGACAATTAAAATAAATCCAAATAACGTTTATCTCCTATCCTACGACTCCCTGCACTACAGTATCCGTTACTAACATAAACACTAACCCCTATAAAACAGATCCAATACCCTGGACTCTATCTGGATAAACTTCTTACTTGGAATCTACATACAAGAAAATGTTGGTTGTTTGAGACTATTGCAAAAGACTCATTTACCTGACAATAATTAGGCCTGATAAGCTTCATTCCCACTCGAATTCATTAGTCTCCCAACTTGCTTCCAACCTTCGAACCATCTGAAAAGAAGATGGCCAAGTGACCTTCTAAAGTAAATACCATTGAAGTGCTATCAATGAGTAGTTTCCATACAAGTTATTTAGATGTAATTGACTAATCCAAGGAACCAAATAGAATGTGGTAATCATAAAAACTTTGGTTTAATGATTGTTGCTTTGATGATACCTTTCCAAGAGATCCATAACATAGGAGGACTTTTAATAAATAAAAGTAATAAAAATGTAAATAGTAGTGACAATACAACTAATAGAATGGAAATAGAATGGTAAAATAGGAACTAAATGAATAGGCCAGAAGCTGACAATAAATAAACAAAACAATAATTGAACATTGCTCAGTGGTGTCAGTGTAGAAGAGATGACCCAGTGAGAATATCACGGTGTTAAGTAATAAAAACCAAAAATGTTAAGTGATGTATAAATATAGTGAAGAATTGTAAAATAACATAACATAACGATTGTAGAACCTGAAGATGGAGCAACATGACAAGCTCGGAAACATGTAGTTAATTTAATAAAGCGAATGGGGAGTTGTGCCTTTTTAATATAATAAATAGGAGGAAATATTAAAAAAGTTCCCAAGACATTAACATTATTATTTCGAATGAGACTCATTATAAGTATAGACAATGTTTCTGGATTCAATTTTCGTTTCCTTCTTTCTTTAATTCGTATCATTGATGAAAGTCATTGAAGAGTTATTCATTAAGGTTTAACATTTTTTTAAACTACTTACTAGTACCACTTTAATAAAAGTTCTGCATTAGAGGGTGTGTTGGCCATCTTTTTTTTTTAGACGCCTCGGAGGATTATTGGGAATTAAGTGTGAAGAATGATGGGAAAATAGTGGATTAGAATGGATTTGGAGTTTACTATGAAAGGACAGGTATGTAGTTTGAGCCTAATGAGCTACGGATGGAACATTAAAATCTTTAGGGATAAGTTTATTAGTGACATAATAAAGGAGCATTGCGGATTTTACGAATGATTTAGGATTGTAAAGATTGGATACGAGAAGAGTTGGAAGGTTTAACAATCAATTCAATATCTTAATTAAAATGCATCTAGCCCTCCTGGAAGAATAGGCGACTAGTGAGTAATGTTTATAGTAAATAGTAATTTAGTAAAAATCTTTCTACCTTTTTCTAGTCCCCGTGAAGCCTTTAAGTTTGAACCAAGTCATTAATCAATGTGGCGTTCCCTATTGAGATTATTTCCTTTCCGGTCGCCTTAAATCCTTCAGCCCCGTCACGCGACCGCTACTCTTTCCTTATGGCCTTATCTATTCTTGGCGCGACTTCTCATTTCCATCTCACGTCTGCACTGTTAATATAAGTTGCAATTGGTTTTAGGAGAGAATTGGTAGATTTCTGAACCAAAGCAATCTAATTTGTTTTATTTTAAATCCTTATATTTCCTTTTTAATGCATCTTAAAAATGTTGGGCATTCCAAGACAAACTGGCAAACTTTTATAAATATTTAAACATGTCTCCATAAAGATACATATCTACAAGTAATAACAGGCTTGTACTAGCAATGTCTGAGAAATTGGCAAATACCATACTATCAAAAAAAAGTATGAAGGATTTTCAACAACTCCTATTTTTTATTTTTATGATGAATAGTAGGATTTTCACCTGGGATACTAAAGGGAACTCTGAAGTAAACCAAACCTTGTACCCTCGCCCTTTTAATTAGCAAAAGATAATTTATTTTTTTACATCCAACTCTAAAATAACTATTTTTAAATCAAACGTTGAAAGAGTGACTTTCCTCCCAATCTTGCACGACTCCTTAAACATTCATTTCTCTCCTAGCTTCGTTTGAGGGCACATCTCTCACCAACTCTGATTTTCTTGTTTATCTCCCTGTCTTCTCCTCTCCTCTATTTCGCTATATTTTTAGTATCTAGGCTTATTTCTATCCTTATCCTCTAAATGGTGGGACTGATCCTCTTGACGCTTACTCGTATACCTCCTAAAATCTTAGATACCTAGCAGACAAACTCGAAAATTGCAGTGAACTTCTTGTACAACACACTTGCATAATTCTTAACTAAGATTAAGAGAAACCAGAACCTATTATATTATAACATATCTAAATGTATTTAATATATATTCTTTAATCTAAGTGAAGGAAAATGATTGAAACATTGCAAAAACATTATATTCAATCGTTTTGTTCAGGAATGTGCCTTTTAACAATAAATCTTTAATTTAATGTGAAAACGTTCCGCCTTACAGTGTGGCCTCTTCAGGGCTTCTGTTAATCTGGTAACTTCCATTTTGCCTCCTTAGAAACAATGATAAATAGAACATTAGAAAATAGTGTTTGAATAGAAAAAAAAATTAAAAAATCCAAAATAAGTGGCAAAGAATTCATCAATTGTAACTAAGATAATAGTTTATGTACAGAATATGTGATATGTACAGAAACTCTCCCGTTTCTGTACCTGAACAGTAGATACTATTTTCTTTTCATAGTTCCGTGGATTGGAAGTGTGAAGTGAAATATTTAACTCTTTAATGTTTCCCATTAACGTTGAAACTTTTTGTACAACAAACTTGCATCATTTTTTACTAATGTAAGATCAAGAGAAACCAGAACCCTTTAATCTAAGTGAAGGAGAATGATTTAAACATTGCAAAAACCCACTATATTCAATCGTTTTGTTCAGGAATGTGCTTTTTAACAAGAAATCTTTACATTTTATTGTAAAGAATGTGAAAATAAGGTACAGATGTAAAGAGTCGTAATTTCTTCCTTGGATTGCTAGTAAAATTACTGATATAGGTTAGAAGTTGTGAAAGACTTGTTCTTGTTTTATAAAACTATATTAAAAAAAAAAAATTTAACACGAAAAAAAACAAACTTTTTTTCTTTTTTATCCACCGAAAAAAAAAGAAAAGATTTCAATTAAACAAATTAAAATTTATCATAATTTTAATGTATTTAGTAGTGATAGATTGCGGCAATTTTCTCTGGCTTATTACCTTTAGAAGTGCGTAGGTAAAAATTTAATATCTGTTATTAACTGATCACTTTTGAGACTGGTTGTCACTGTACAAGCAAAGCTAATGCCTTATTTACCAACGCTGTTTTGGGCAGTGAAATTATTTATGTGGCTGAAAATTGTATGTACTTTCTGTTCTAACGAGGTAATGATTATTGATATGTTCGATGTATTTTTTTTCTTTTCTTTTTTTTTTTTTTAGCAATATTAAACGTAATTCCGGCTAGAGGTTATCGGCAAGAGGTAGTTCAGAATAGCTCGTAGTTGCCCATGATTAGACAAACTATTGTATTTACTTTGAGTAATAAAGTATTTTTATTTTTATTACTGTATAACGCGGTCTGTAAAGTTAGCGGTTATTATTAATCATGAGTCTTAAGTAAATTTATAATATCCCCAGGGTAATAATTGAGTATAACTTCCGAGATGAAGTTTTATTAAATAACGTAATAATGATCGGAAGCAGATTATTTAAATTACTATTCCACACAAATAATATCAATTTGTCTCACATTAAAACATAACTCTTTATTTATAATTTGTAAATTTATATGATTTTTCATATTGAACAAATATTTCATATATGATTTTTCAAGTTTTTATATAATATGATAAAGACAAGCCAAATCATAAAATGGAAATAATTCTATGCTAATGCAGAAATGAAAAAAGGAAAAAAGACAAATCGGTGACAGTTCCGACGCTGTTAGACGAAATGCGAAACCACGCTGGATGAATCTAGATGCTTCAATTGGTATTCCATGAAAGGATATTTTCCATTATCGGAAATGACGCGGATCGAGACGTGTCGTGATGGTTCCATCCAACCCGGCCAATATTTCATATCATTTTATTTATTAAGAGTCAACGACATTACATTTTATTACATAATGTTATAGATCATGACTACAAACCGCATAATAAAGAATTAAAATTATTCTCGAATAATCCGATGAAAACAAAATGTACTGAAGTTATTTATTTCAAAATGTCGGACAGTCAATGTAACGCCGTATTTGAGAATTTTCAACATTACGCCTACTTGATCAATAGCTGGGTGAAATCTGCGTTGGATATATCAAACCCTAGGAACCAATCAAACTCTAATTGCGGAACAGGATTAACACTGGGTTATGGATAAGCAAGGCCCTCGCCAAATCAACTCATAGCCGGTATTCAGTTCTAACCATAACTCAATATGGGCTTTTGAGAAATATTTCAACAAGATTGTTATTTATTTCATTATCTTATAAATTAAAAGATTTAATTTTATTTATAATGCAATAAGCTTTTGTTGCTTCGGATGAAAAAATATTTTTATAGCATTTTTTTTTTTGAACTTACATTTCAGACACAATTATCAGACATTCATAAAATTACAGAGCAACGATTTTTTTTTTTTTTTTTTTTTTTTTTTTTTTTTTTTTTTTTTTTTTTTTTTTTTTTTTTTTTTTTTTTTTTTTTTTTTTTTTTTTTTTTTTTTTTTTTTTTTTTTTTTTTTTTTTTTTTTTTATAATCTGGCAACTTCCATTTTGCGTCCTTAGAATCAATGATGAATAGAACATTAGAAAATAGTCTTTGAATAAAAAAAAATCCAAAATAAGTGGCAAAGAACTCATCAATGTAACTGAGATAATAGTTTAGCCTACAGAGCTATCAAGTCTCTATAGTGGTGCCCTTGATATGTACTAGTAACTCTCTCGTTTCTATACCTGAACAGTAGATACTATTTTCTTTTCATAGTTCCGTGCATTGGAAATGTGAAGTGAAATATTTAACTCCTAACGTATGTTTCAACGTTAATGAGGTCAGCTTGCACATTGTACTAATTTTTTGCATCCCTGAGCATTTAGTCCCGCAGTATGCGTTCGTTTTACGTGTAAATATTCTTTCTCTAAAATAGAGCCCTCTACAGTGAAGAGCAAACATTCGCATGACAACATAATCAAGATATAAGCGGAAAAAGGACATCAGGTTTAAACCTGCAGATTTTGCTATTGTTAGTTACACTATATGCCTCTCGGGCGTATATAATAAAACAAGCTGCATGATTTCTGAGGCCCTCATTTTCATGTAAAAACCAATAATAGCTCTTGTTCTTCTTATTTTAAAGAGAAATGCATACAAAAAATAAAAATAAATTTTATTTACATTACATTATAATGTGTTCTTTTAAGAAATAATTCTAAATATCAATAAGAAAGGATGTTTTATGATGGATGTATATAAATGAGACTTTTCAGTCGAAATAAATATTTATTAACTATGTTGGAGTGTTGAGGTGCACACAGGATGGGCTTGAAAATGTGGCATAATGAAACGTCGCCCACAAAATGGTAATATAGCATGATTTTTGAAAAATAAACTTATAGTTTGGAGATACAATTGCTTATCAATTTCCTTATATTAGGTATTTTAATTTTTTTATTCTTGATTTATTTTACTATTTCTTTAATTCATTTTCTATAATTAGATCTTACGGAACTTGGAACATTTGATAGAAACACTACGAATCACAATTAAGTATGTAATTCAGTACGCTCAAGTGACGTGTAGATTTACGTAAGAAGAACACTCTTAGAGGCGTGGTATGTTTTAAAATGTAGGTTATTACTGATCTTAAGAGAACCGCAACGGGATTATTCGAACGATAACATAACCAAGACTTACTTTGGATAGGATACCAAGAATATGGTGGGTTGATCTGAAAATCGCAGATAATTATTAACTTTCTAGAACATCACTACGCCTCCTAGGCGTGTAGTGTTATCTACAGGATTAAATACTTTTCTATCATACGAAAAACTACTGAAAATAAATAAACTACTAATTAGTTGTTAAATATTGTCGCTATTGTATAAGAGTTGATAATTCTCATGGTTAAATAAATGCGAGCAATCTTTTTTGTGCTTTAGAGCCAAGGTACAGGAGGTTTCTAATGATATTCACTCAAAGGACCTAAGGTCTTTGATCGTTGAGACGTAATGGACATCGTATTCATGGAAATATCTCAGCTAAATTCTATTCCGACCCCGCCAACTATATAAAATTGAGTTCTTTAGTAATTTTTCACAAAGGCTCCTTGAGAATCACGAAAAGCGGATTATATTCCTTTAATAACGATAGCCTATAATAACGTGCAATGAAATATAACCCTAATTTATTGACATTTTTGTATATAGCTTATTAGGTTATAAAGACTGAATGAAGAGACTCAGGAAAAGGCTATCCTGCCTTGATGAAACGGATAAATTTATAATTCGTTTTTTACAAATTATTTATTGTAATCTCCAACTGTATATAAAATAAAATGAAACACATACAGTGAATGTGATAATAATGCTCAAAATGACATGTCAATAGGTTGTAAAGCAACAACCCATAGGTAGCACTTCAATATTAGATGATACCAAGGTCATCTTCTTTTCAGACTCCTCAAAGGGTTGTCTGAAATGGAATAAAAAGAAATTTGAAATACTAGCGGATTTGTACGGCTATGGAGTTATGAAGTATTATGAAATGATATGTGTCTGGTTTGGGCTAAATCAACAACAAATGGTTCATGAAGATCTTTGTGGATACGTTTGTTTGAGACAAGGTAAAGAGAATTGAGGATTTTGGATCAATTTTAATTAAAATGAAAAGTTTTTTGTTTTTTTTAAGTGATGAAAGGATTATCTTTTGGTAATTGTTAACGGGGCTGGTTCAAAGAAAAAACACGCGCACAGTTTTCAATTGATTTGTACTTTGCAAAAGCAAACGAGAAACTTGGGAGAAAAATTCAGATAAAAAAATATGGAAGGAGAATCTGAGTTGCCAAGGGCAGTGAAACTTTAATATATTGTACATATATTCTGTTTTAAATGTACAATAGTTAAAATAATTGATTTAATATAAAATTTGGACAAAAACGGATAAAAAACAAAATGTTATTTTTTGTATCGCTCGTGTTACGAAAATTTGGGCGACCGGTGGAATGTTAAATGTATGGTTCATACTGAACATTTTTATTCTTTTTTTAATTTATTAGAAATATTTTCTTTTAAAATTAGAACTATATTTTTTTTTACTATTTTTAAAGTTGGTAAAAGAATAGCTGATCATAATTTTTAAGAATCTTCTTATTTTTAAAATTTTCATTTTCATAAATCTATCTAAACTAGTCCATCAATAAACGGTATTTGAAGTACTGTTAACAGTAAAGTTACTATCAATCTAACAATAAGTTTTAGTATATTGATTCGATATACATTAGGGTTGCTCAACATCGTGAATGGAGTCATTACTAAAGCTGGAATACTCTTTGTATAAACCTTTAAAGTTGTCACTAAGCATTCTCTAACATGGATAACTTGTGTCTTTTCTGCGAGATTTCATTTTATGTTAAGGCACAGCTGTGTTTTAGTTACCATAGTAACCTCTGTATTTCATCCGCACGTTATCTTCTTCCCCAATCTTATCTGTGATTGCTGGGGATGGCGCTACGTGATAGTATTAGGAAACAAAATACAACTCTAATACTTACATAAAAACGAAGGCTTTAAAATGAAACAAATTATAGATATGTTTTAATTTAATACAATTATATCACTCTTTCCAATTCATATTGCTTAAATATATGCTGAAATAATAATGATCCAAATAATTTTTCTAAGGTATTTTCCACTTTTCTTCCTCAGAAAAATTATAGGCAAACTTAATTTAAAAATTTTCTCTCGTAAACAATCTCAGTTTTATTCACATCAGATTAGTTATTATTCTCCATAAAGAAAAATAATGAACAATAATCTAAACCAATTAATCATATTTATTTTTAATTATTATGGGATTGCTATCAATGGGAAGTTGCTTCAAGAATCATAGTTATATCATTATACCAATGAATCCTCACATTTTTTAGGTGTCTTTACTTTATATAGCTGTGAATTTGATTGAAAATGTTAAAAATTATTAAATATTATGCAAATGAAAATTGTTTAATGTCATTAAAGATATTACCAACTTGATCCTTGTCAGTAGGTGTCTGACAGAAGGACATGAGTTCTCAGAGCTAACACCAAGATGTAATAGGACAACTGTTGGGGATGTTACATTGACTAGGGATTACCTTACCAATCTTCCTAGGACAAGTTAATACACTATCTCTAACATCGTAACTACAGTAGAACACTAACTATGTTTCTTATGTATGTTCATAGGAGTATTTCTGTTTAGACATATAATATTAACACTACATAATTGAACAAAACAAGTATTTCATTATATGACGTTTTTGTATTGAAGAGATTATAGATTCATATTGTTTTCAGTTACTAGAAACTCAAATTTAATTGAGTTATGCTAAATACTAGCTTTATGTTAGTATAACAAAAAATCTAAATTTTTTTTTTTAATTTTATTCATTGAAATTTACAACTTTATAAAATAAACAAATCCAAGAAATGAGTAAATTAATATATTGGCACGTCGGTCTTTTAAAGAAACTCTCCATTTAAAGCGCTGCGAAATTGTTCCATACTAGACGGCCCCGGAACCATCTTCTATTCAGAAACTACAACGGAAGCTCTCTCATCCAACTCATTTTATCTCTAAGTGTGTTTTTGCCAGGGATGATAATTAAGTATATCTAATACATTGACAATCTAATACATTTATAATAAAACTTTACCTAAAATATAAAGTATATATTTGTTAGGGCCGGCGCGAATTATGGATACGGTTCGTTTCGCATTAAGTCGTACTGATTGAAATAATGCTGATACACAGACTGTATCCTATTGCTTACTGTTGCCCCTTATTTTCTTTTTAAGACTTGATCTGCCACACTACGCTAATAAACTTGATATTGGATTTATTATTTAATTTAGTTTTTAATGGCCACATTATCTGAATTTTGAATAAATCGAATGAACTTTTTCATTATTCCTATGAAACCTCCCACTCATATTTTCCGGCATAATTCGATACGATACGAACCGCCGCACAGTGGGACGAAACTATGTTTTTTCTGGACATCGCATTTTGAGCCTCTAAAAATTATTGCATCGACTTCAAATTCCACGTGGGTATGTTTTCAAAGGTGTAGAATTCGAATCTAAAGTCAGTTTTTTTCCCACCATTTCAGGACTTTGCTCTGTTAACCAATAGTGTGTCTAAAAAAAATCTAATTTTCGTTATTTCGTGTTTTTATTCAAGGGATATTATTTTCTATGATTTTTGATGTGCTCTATCGAATTTAAAAATCTGCAAATCAATGAGTTAATCTTTCTGTGAGTTATACGTGTTTTATGCCTTTTTCGTCGATCGGATTTTCTAAATAACTATACAATTTGCGGTTTATCAGAAACCTGATAGGTAATAATTATTTTAAATATTGTCCCCAACCGAAAACGGAACTATTTAGTTATTTAATAGAAGTAATCAATTATAGCCCAGAGGCTCCTACACTGTGGTTATCGAAATTTTATCGTTGGATCCATTTGTTCAAATCGTCGTGTCAGTGTCAGCATTCAGACCTATTCCTATATCAATTTTAAGCATTTTTATTGGTGAATACCTGTTTAAAACATTTATTGTCCATTTGTTGTAGCAATTTGGACCACTTTTTTGTACAAGTTGAATTATCAAAGTAAAACCAAATATTCTCCAAGGTCGCAAGTGGTCGCAGACCATTTCGGTCTTGAGTTAATTTTTATAATCGATATTTTAAATTAAAATGGGTTTCGCCTTAAACAAGTATAAACATTTTTCAAAAATCATTTTTTTGTTGAAATTTTCAAATTTAAATACATTTATTTTTTGAAATTATTATTATTACAGGAAAACGTTTTATTGCCAATTGTTTTATCATGCTAAAAACTGAACAGCAAAAAATTTACATTGGATGTGTAAACAATTTCTAATGCAATTTAACAAAACGAGAAATTTGCGAGAACCTTTCAAACAAACATAGTACGAGTATATCGATGTTGATGTCCTATTCGTACGTAATAAAATTATGTTTAACGTACTGTTCTTTATCAACAATGACCACAGCAAACATTTAATAAGTGATTCAAGCTACAAATATAAATTATTGTTTTCAATCAATGTTCAACAAATTACATAGGCTCGTCCCACTGTGCGACATGGAGGTTGAGAACGGAGGCCCTGAAGGTTCTGTATAAAGGCGCAATTTTGCCAATTACTACTTAAGGCGTGGAAATATGGCATCCAGGAATTCAGATTAAGTACAACAAGGCAAAGCTGGAAAGGGTCCAGAGGCTAATGGCACTCAAAATTATCAAAAGTTTTCGCACACTTTCTGACGAAGCCACTTTTTTTGGGCCAAAATGATCCCCATTAGTATCCTAGCTGACAAATATGTAGGTAAAATTACCCAATAGAGTTACTGCTGAAATGAAAACTCTAAAAAGATACAAACAGACTAAACAAAAGGGGCAAAACAAGGATTATAATGTGAGAGGAAGGAGTTACTTTTAGGAGGATCTTAAGTTACTTTTCAGTATTGATGTTTTCAATTAAAATAGGTTTAGACTTAAACAAGTTTAAACATTTTTCTAAAATCAATTTTTTTATTGAAATTTAAATAAATTTATTATTTTTAGTTTTTGAAATTATTATTTTCACAGGAAAACGTTTTATTGCCAATTTTCATATCATGCTGAAAGCTGTGAACAACAAAAAATTTATATCGGACGTGTACAAAATTTCTAATGCAATTTAACAAAAAGGGAAATTTGCGAAAACCTTTTAAACAAACCTAGTTTATCGATCTTTTGTACTGTTAGTGCGTAATAAAATTATGTTTAACGTACTGTTCTTTATCAACAATGACCATAGCAAACATTTTATAAATGATTCAAGCCAAAAATATAAATTTTTGTTTTTCAACTAATATCCAACAACTTACGTTGGCTCGTCCCACTGTGCGCCGCACAGTGGTTCAAATAGCGAAAAAAACCCTATTTTTTTTTATTATGTTCAAAACGTATTAAAATTACTGATAAAGAATTAGTAAACGATCAAGAAACAAGCATCGATAAGAATCATGATGATAAATTAATTTCTGTTTCATTTTTGTAGCCTTCAAAGTCGCTGCACATCTCAAAAGCAAATTTTTTGTGTAACATGATATTTATTCTTTTGTGTACTGTTGTTCCAAAACTCGACAAAATTGGAACATATTGTTTAAAATCAGTCCTTCTCAGTTCCCTTAGTAAAATAATATATCAGATAAAGGAAATTTATGGTTAGCTATTCACCACAATAGTGATATACCTTATTAGGTGAAAAAATGCATTTTGAAAAATTTCGTTAGGAATTTGTTTTCTCCGCGGCATTCCGGCGATGAGATGTTTGCATATAAAATTGCACAAGAGTCCTAATTAAAAGATAAAATCATTTTCAGCCGCTATAAACTGCAATATTTCTTGTTAGAGTCGTTCAAACACAAAAACACTGTTGTTTACCCCGAGAAGAGAGAACGTAAGGATTATTTTAATTCTCCTAACCTTAGCTGATATTATTATTGTGTATTCAATTCCAAATAGTTTCCATTTGTTACTTGCTCTAGTGACACCGATAAAATGAATTTTCAATTGTCAAATCGTGAATTAGTTGATATTTGGTTGAATAGTGGTCGTGATATAGAAAAATCCATTGAGCAGATTAAGAAGGATCATCGATATTTAACACCGGACCTTCTTCAAACAATACAAGGGTATTTATGTCAAACTTTTTTACCACGTTTTAACATTAAATGGCGAGAGGCTCGTAGAATCAAACGGTACTTTAAACAAAAAAAATGAAACATGGCTTGAGAATAAATCCATAAATATTAGCATTCCACAAATAAATACAGGTGCATGGACTACCCATGACTTGGGTGGACGCCCTGAAAAGGCTTTCAACGAATCTTGTGCTCGATCCCAACAATATAAAATTAAAAGTCTCCGTAATAGTTTTTCCGATGATATAATCCTAGCAGCAGCCAAGAAATTTTCTGGAGAATCAGTTAAATGTTTCAGTCCTGATAAAGCTTTAGCACTAATCCTAGACGCGTCCCTCTCAAAATATCAATACGAAATTCTGAGGAAATCAGCTAAAGAAATAGGATGTAACATTTTTCCTTCCTACAATCAAGTTCTTGCATCGAAAAAAGAATGTTACCCGTCTAATGTCGAAACAACGGAGAGTTACAGTAAAGTGGGTTTACAGGAGTTACTTGACCACACAGCTTCTAGGATTTTAAAGACCAAATCAGGAACAGATTTTGATAAGATTAGTCACAATCTTACTCTAGTATCGAAATGGGGTTGCGACGGCTCTGCTGGTCATAATGAATTTAAACAGACATTTTTAGGAGAAAACACCTCTGATGCAAATATTTTTTTGTCATCTCTCGTACCTCTTCATTTAAATGAAAGTACTAATTCTTCTCTAATCATGTGGGAAAACACTAGACCATCTTCTACAAGATATTGTCGTCCTCTTCAATTTCAGTTCCTTAGAGAAAATCCGCTTACTATTAAGAATGAAGTGGACAGAATCAGAAATGAAATTATATGGTACAGCTCACTGAATCGGCCATCAATGTCGATGGCAGGTTAATCAGCGTGAAAAATAAACTAATATTTTCTATGATTGATGGTAAAATTGCGCAAACAGTCACAGAAACGTCAGCAATGGCCGTGTGTTTTATCTGCAAAGCTAAACCATCCGAAATGAACGATTTAGATAAAATAAAACTTAAATCTGAACAAGAAGAGGCGCTTTACATGGGGTTGTCACCCCTTCATGCTCGTATAAAATTCATGGAATGCATCCTACACGTAGCCTATAATAAGCCTTTTGCATCTTGGAGATCTAATGCCGAAACAAGACAGTTGAAAGACGAAACTAAATCAGATATACAAAAGAAATTCAAACAGATTTTGGGCCTCAACATCGATGTAATCAAGCAGGGAGTGGGAACTACA
This sequence comes from Euschistus heros, assembly GCA_003667255.2. Taxonomy (NCBI): domain Eukaryota; kingdom Metazoa; phylum Arthropoda; class Insecta; order Hemiptera; family Pentatomidae; genus Euschistus; species Euschistus heros. The sequence goes on along the minus strand of RCWM02000577.1, from coordinate 134,410 downwards.
AATGATGGAAATTCTGCGCGCAGATTTTTTGAAAATCCTGCCTTGACAGCTGAAATAACTGGAATCAATCAAGATCTTTATACACCGATTCCGCATTATTTTGGACACTATCAACTGTGGGCAAGCTGTAGATCCTCAGAAGTTCGGGGAATATGCTTTAGATACAGCAAAAATATTCGTGCAACTATACAAATGGTACTACATGCCTATTACTGTCCATAAAGTCCTTCTTCATGGTGCGAAAATAATATCAGCCGCTATTTTGCCAATAGGTGCTTTATCCGAGGAAGCGCAAGAAGCGCGAAATAAAGACTTACGACACTTTCGGTTAGACCATTCTCGAAAGTGCTCAAGAACATCAACAAATGAAGACGTGATGAATATGCTCCTAGTAACTTCAGATCCATATATCAATACTTACCGAGTTCAACCGAAGAAAAAAATTCTCGATTTACATGAAGATGTAAAAACATTGTTATTTTAGAAATTAAAAGAATACTTTCATAAGTGGTAATTATAAATATTAATAAATGCATACTTAAAATTAATGAATATTATTCGTTTTTAAGTTTTTAAATTTTAAATTTTAGAGGTATTTTTCTGAAAATAATCAATAAACATTTAATATTTATATTTGATCTGCTCTGCAATAGATTTAATTTGATGTGTTGCTCGATATTTAAAAAAATATTTTTGTTTTTAAAATATCAAAATGGCGATTATTTTTTGAATAACACAAAATGTTCAGCTCACTATATTTGATTTATGACTGGGAAATAATATTGCTTTAAAGTACCAAATTTCAAGTCTCTATCGCATTTAAATAAAAAGTTATAGGGTTTTTTTCGCAAAACAGGCTGTTTTGGACCACTGTGCGCCGCTGTGTGTACCAGTCTCTAATGTAATCTGGTGTATGAATCACTTGAGGTAAATTAAAAAGAGAGGTAAATCAGAGGCATACAATGATAAGACGCAGAATTCCTACTTCGATATCCATTAAAATGAAAATAACCATAAATTCAAATATTTACGAATCATTATAAATAATAAAATCGTTCAAAACCATCCCAAAGATCGTCATTTTGTAGATAATGTCAGATCTATTTTTCCAATATTCCCATTTTAAATTTGTTTCCAGTAGGAAGAAGAAACAATTAGACAGGGAAACCCTAAAGGACTTGTCATTTACCTGCTTGGTAAATGTATGATTCAAAATGTTTTTACCTATCTGCCCAACTCGACCTTTCATATCTTCACACTCAGCCTACTCTAGGTCCCTCATATCTTTTTCCATTTGCCTCCTTAGTTCAGTATTAACATGTTTGACTCCATGTCTAACATTTAATGAAAATTTAATATATATATATAAAACCTCTGTAGCAAAGAGCTAATGTTTTGAAGTTTTTGTGTTTCTAGAAGTGATGATGATGTTGAACATTCGAAACTAGTTATTCAATAAAAAAAATTCCAATAGAAGTGCCAAATAATTCATGAATCCTAAATATATGATTGAACGTCATTATTATTGATGTAGCATGTTGATCTTGTAACAGGTTGAAAATTGTAATTTTTTACTGATGATATTTGTCTGATAAACATAGGCCAATGAAAAATTGAGATGATAAATGTATCAACACATACTACCATAATTTGTTTAATACCATAAAACTAAATTTTAAAAAATGATTGTCAAATAAGTAAATAGAGAAAAAAGTAACATTAAAGTTACATTATACAAAATAAATATAACCACAATAATGTGCAATATCTAAAAAACAATATTTACAAATTTTCGGTAACTGGATATCAGCGCTACTCAAGATTAAATATAATACTAATTATTACTAAAAAAATTTTTATTTTTTTAAGTCAGATAATCGTTTCCCCCCCTGCCAAACCATTCCTCTTCTTAAAGTAGCTAAAATACCTTCGCCAGTTTCTTCCTTTTAAAACCCGCATGTTACTATTTACCTATCTCATCTCTGTGTATGAGGTGCCGGACTCAAAAGACTATTTAACTGCTTCATTCGCTTTATTTTTGGGATCACGAGGGAAGCCCAAGTTTCACGATTTTATGTGGAGTTAAAGAAACTCTTTCCTTTCTCTGCCAAACCTACCAATCCCAACGTCTACCTTACATTCCTAAACTTCTTTAGATCAAATCTTCTATTCTTACCCGCCAAATCCGTTTCCGCCCATCACATCTGTTCTCCTGCTCATTGCAACGCTGCTTCCGACAGATCTTTCCTAATCCGATCCTCTTCTCTATGGAACTCCAGGTAAAATAGCTATTAATTTCAACATTATTGAAATTTTCTTTCTATAAATAGAGTATATAGCTTAAGGGTGTCCATTGCTTTCTCGTTTACACTTCACCTAAGCTGTCAATAGCCACCTTTAGTTCTAAAAAATGTCAACACTTTATGTACATAACACTTTATTGTTTTTAGACAAGATGCATTTAAGTATTTCTCTTACTTTTTTTTATTTTTTGTAACTAGAGTTACAACGGTTTTAATTTAAATAAATATAAAATGATGAATGCTAACTGTATCAGAGATAGACTATATTTTTTTCTCTTCTATGGGAAACAGAGGAGTTCGCCCAGCTGCGGCAGAGCATGTGGTGCTCCGGTGACGGCTCCAAACTCCTCTACGCCTCCTACGACGACCGAGGGGTACGTGGCTTCCAGTACCCTTGGCTCGAACCTCAGCCGCACTCTGCTGTCCTATTCCCATCTTCCCACACGCTCAAATACCCCACCGTAAGTACTGTTATTATTATTTTTATTTAATTTGTTTTAATTGTCAACTCATTACGTCATTAAAAGGAAGAGACTGATGGTTCTGAAATAGAACTACCTACTGCACCTGATGTAAAGTAATTCTTAGTACTGTACTAGGAAACAACTATTAGGTAATAATAAATAATACAATTTTCTATTTTATCTATACTGTTATATCAAAGGACAAAGCATGTTTTGTTTGTGATCACTAACCGCGAATACTACTGTACCAATTTGTACCAAATTTTAACCACACCATCTTCATAGTTCAAGGAAGATTTAGCAAATATAAAATTTAAAGATATTCAATTATATTACCATAAAAAAGTGACAAATATGTGGTGCGCAGTGAAGTCTGATAGGAGGTGAGCACCATTCGAGAGAAGTTACAAAGGTACGATGTTATACAGAGCTAGAAATTTGTGATAAAATTTACTTATTTCCAATTCAATTGTTGTTTAAAAAAACTATAAATGTATGGAGCGACATGTGGATCTCAGTGCAGTTTAAAAATCGACCGAAATGTGGCCATTTTGCAACAGAGTTTGTAATGATAAAATTATTAAATAAACCCAACTGTACCAAATTTTAACTAAAACATCTTAATAGTTCTAGGAAGGTTTATAACAATAAATTTTACTATAAAAATAATTAAAATGTATAGCATTGAGTGGTAGAAACAAGGTGGGCCAAACTAGCATATACTTAAATGGTTAGAAATGAAAATCCAACCAGACAGATCGATAAAATTATTTCGTCCTGATTAGATGTCTAAGCATGCTTTTACGTACTCTTCAAACACCTAATCAATGCAATTTCAACCAGGTTAAAAATTTCTGCTATGAGCAAAAATATCTTTAAAAATATTTTACGAAATTTTTATCGAATAAACAAATGAAATTCAATTATTGATAAAATAATCTTTAAAGTTCTTTATTTACAAAAGCGGGTGAAGCCTCGACGGGGTATGCTAGTTAAATTATATAGGGTAAATCATTAGTTATGGTCATAGTTAAGGGAGCTTGCCGATTTAAAAGGGAGTTTGTAATTTTCGTTGATTCAGTTTGTAAATCTTGGTTTATGTGCTTTTAAAGTTTATTTAGTTTATTAAATGTAAAAATGAACAACTATAACTATAAAAATAATCTTAATACTAATACAACGCGGTCTAACAAAAACGTAAAATATACATTTAAAAACACAATCACTCGCACTCACAAACATTGTAGTTATTAATTTAGAAAACCGTTATGAAATGATAGTGGAAAATGAATTAATACAACTACCTATCAGAGTATAATTTATAGCCGCACTTGTTGATTTTTCAACATAAGCAGTAACGGAATACAATATGGTAACCATCCCAACTGAAAAATAAATTAACTAAAATAAATCAGAATGTAGTTTTTGTTCTAAAATATCTTCTTTCGATATTTCTAGTTTTCTTTAGACAGCAGTAGCCCAATAGTACGTAATATAACTATATTAAATAGTATTGGACACTTAAGAGACGTAAGGTCGAACATGACCACTACTAGGAAAGGATGTAGTATTAAAGTTTTAAAATTACATAATCCAATGAGGAAGAAAATTTAAACGGATAGGGGTGATCATAACTCATACCTCGTATATTTGTAAACCGATTATGGTCAGTTGAAAATTATTTTTAATTAATATCAGATAGTCTAACATAATGGAGCTTGTATGGAAGTCTGGATTCTAATGAAAAGCTACATGACTCAAAAACTAAAAATTAATGAACAATAATTCGTTAAGAACCCTCACTTTTAAAAATAATCACTTTTAAAAATAATCTTACTAAAAAGAAAATAGGTATTTCGGGACACTATTTGAGGAAAATATTTTTAATGGCTACTAAAAAGGGATAGGAGAGAAGCTTTCACAAGTAAATGAATCTTGAACCCTTTACAGAAATATTTCTCCTGGTGAACAGATAAATGGATTAAACCCTTATTATTTAGAAAATTGTTTTGTATTAGAGTGATTACACGATTTAGGAAAACGATCGAAAATGCCCTACTGATAAGTGAACAGTTTTGACTTATCTACTTTTTCACGGCAACCAAGAATAAAATAACAATCAAATAGAAAGTATAATTGAATAATAAAAACTAATAGATTTAGAAAATAAACTGAAATAAAGATTGTATAGGAGAAACGATTCAAACTTTTATAAAAAGAATATAGCAACATAAGAATTATATCAAAAATAAAAATAGTACCTAATGTAAAAAATAAAAAGTATTGATTGATCATATACAAAAATTTAGGACACAATTAACTATAACTATTAATAGTTATAGTTTTGATTTCAATATTACATACATATTAAATTTTGAGAGAAAAACTCCATTTAGAAAAATAATATAAGCTATTTATAATAATACAACAAAAATACAGTTAATTGAAAGAATGTAGCAAACTAATTATGCAGTGATAACAAATAGAATAAAAACTATGACCAAAGCATAATATATTTCAAAGGTTTTTTATTGTAACTAATAAGAACAAAAATATCAATATTTATAATAATAAATAAAACATAATAATCCAATATTTTTAAAAATGTTGAGTATTTTTATTGTAAACCAAATTTATACTATTGTTGTCTCTATGAGTTACTTCTGTAATGAGCGTTGCAGAAGAAAGATGTGATCAGATATGTGATAATCAGACATTTTTTATTTAAATTGAAGGAAAACAATGTGTGCTATGTGACATTTTCTATACTATGTATGAGGTAGTCTTAAATTTAATGTCAAAATTGTGATAATATCTATTTATTACTTGTTTATTAAATTAAGAAATCGTTTTATATGTTATGTTCCTGAAGATTAAAAAATGCATGTTCCCGAACCATGTGGAATTGTTGATTAAAATAAAAATAATAGGGAGATAAACGACAAATTGCTGAACATAGATTAGAGTTATCATTACAGGTTTTCAAAATATAGAACCGAACATTTCAATAACTTTTAAGCTAGAAGTGTAATTTAAAACCAATTCATTAACTGTCGAGACCAACATTAAAAACTATAGTACTATCTATTTAATTTCTAAGAATAAAGAAATACTGTTGACCCAGCTTTAACTGAATGCAGGCTTAGAGAAGTTTGAACGAGATATTTTCCAGGCGAGAGGTTTCTGACGGATAATTGATTCCAGACAAAAAGAAAATATATCAAAAGACAAAGACTGACAAAGTGAGGGGCACAAAGGAAATAGATGAAAAGGTGAAGTAGAAGAATAAAAAGAAGGTTTGAACAAAAGAAAATTATGGAAATTGTGCTTAACGATGAAATCGTTACTGGATGTAAAGGTTCTTATCAGCGTACAGAATTGAAAAAATCATTTTTTACTTTTTTACTGACATTTACTTCTATGCTTTAGTAAATAGAAGTATATATAAGCTGAGCACTGCCTGGCACTGGTTTTGGAATCAGCTGCAGTTATAATCTTTGCGAAGGAATGAAGGATAAGCAGAATTGATGAATGTACAGCGGTGAAGAAAAAGGATAAGAATTGTTATTGAGTTTAGAAAATCATGGATAACATAATGAGTGATGTTTAGCAACAATAACAGTTTAAAATTTTCAAGATCTAAGTAAATGAGAGAATAGTTAATTAATTTTGTTAGAAATTGTCGTGAACTGTCAGAAGGTTAAACCACTTGTCGATATTTTTTTTTAGATATAAATATTTTAGTTGAAACATATTTTTTAAAAACTAAATTAGATTAATGGCATTTTATTAATACATATTTCCTTCTTCTTTTCAGCCCGGTACGCCAAATCCGGTTGTTGAACTATGGATAGCAGACTTATCCTCCCTAGAAATAGATCACCAGAAAATATTACCACCTCAAGTCTTCCAGAACAAGTATGTCAAGTACCTCTTCTAGTAGTTTTTGTGGACATTAATTCCTCTTAAATAGTTCATTATTTGATTGTGGATATTTTGTATTATAATATTAAATTTAAAGATTACAAGATTATTTATAAATACGTAATAACAATTTCTATGTATAGGAATTAATTTAAAATTTCATTTAGCCTTAGAACACTACATTTTTAAAGTAAATAGCAGCTTTAAATAATAATAAACTGTTTAACAATTAAAAGGATCAAGGCTAATTTTTTAAAAGTAATTTTTAAAGTAATAATTATAACTCCATGTAGGTATCACACTGATGCATGATTCTATATGATCAATGACACAAGGATTTGGATATCTTAACGGATACTGCCAATTGAACATTTTCCAATGCAATAAACATTTCCACCTCAAACTGACTAAGGTGGACATTTAGAACATTTATAACAAACGCAATCATTGAAATCCGCTGATTGACTTTATAGCCCACCCTAACAACTATCGAAGTGGAGACGAAGAGAATTGCTGTTGTTAAAGTCTCGTTTCAAATTTGATTTTATTTCTATCATATTGAAGATAGTCAAAATTTATTCAAACGTTATAAAAAAAAAAAAAAAAAAAAAAGTTAATCATAGTGAGTATAAAAAAATTGAAATTCTTGTGGTCGAGGAAATCGAAACAGTACGTTCCGTTACCTCTTCTTACTAGCTAACAATATGGCGCTTACTCACTTCGTGGCATTGCTTCATTAATTAAAGGATGGCAAGTAATTTAATTTTTCACTTTAAATTATTTATCTTTGGCATCTTAAAAAATTGTCTAAACGTGAAGGCTACTCCAATTTGTTATCAACTAGCAACGATTGATCGCTCTGATACGTGGGAGAAGAGAAAAATAACTGATATCTATTTGGAAGATCTTGCAACCGCCGAGTAAGGCTAAACTTGGCTCGAACTTTCGTGCCGGCTCAGATAGATATCTTATCACTTTGTAAGTAAACCAGCTTTCGTGAGCATTCGATCGACTCTTTAATCAGGACTTCAGGCCTTCAGATTGATGTATCTTAAATATACTTTGATAATTATACATGTGGAATGGTAATTAAATAAATACAAAATTCAAATCACTATGGCCGTGTTTATTGTCGGGTTTATATACCTTGCAATTCACATTCACTCATAAATAAATCGTAAACATTACTAAGAAAGAATTCATTATATTTTTTCAATATGAAACTGGAACTTGTGGTTAGATAAATATGCTACCGATTGCTGATCCTATTCTTCTCAAACATAAACTTAAAACCGTTTGTATTATTATACAATTTTATTAAAATGAAATATTTTAAAAGTTCTTCTATCTTTATTGGGGAAAAAAAAGCTACTGACCTAGACCTACTTTTCTATAAAGAATAGGACTCAACTCTGTATTTTTTGAGGAAAAAATTCTTTTCTGGCATGATCCCAAAGGATAAGTCCTTGGCCAAGTATTATGTTTTGTCAAACACCTTCAGAGTTATTTCTTTTTTGTTATAGTCTAACTAGGTAGATATAAGACTGATTGAAAATTATTAATCAATAACAAATTTTTTAAAAAAATTAAAATACAAACACTACTATATAATTAGCAAGGAGATAGAAATAAAGTCGGATATTCAGTTGATCTATATACATGTTTTCAGTAGCACTTTGTTAAAGGGCACTTCTACATGCTGAGCTGTCATTCGAAGTCTGTTGTTCTTATGATTTTAAGATCTTCCAACAATTGTTCAATCTGAATTTGATTAATGTATGAGTATTTCCTTTCAGTCTTACAGTCATAATTTATTTGAATTTATGTCCTACATATTTCATAAAAATAAAAATATATTTTTCTCAGTCCAATATAATATGTTCCATCTTGAGCTGAATTAAATATTTCTCAGCCTGTGATTTGCTGTTTTTAGTCTTTGATATAATATGTGATTTGTGCTATAAATCAGCAAATTATGGATGATGTATAACTTCTTTTTCATTTTTGAGTCAAATTCTTTTTTTTATTTCAATTGTTTCATCACTGATAGGAACTCATTACATACACACTCAATTAATCGTAATTAATAGATTATACATCTATTAATTTAGTATTAATAGTGTGTTTCTATTAATTAGTATATTCTATAATTAGTAGTATATTATTAATTAGTTTATAATTAATTATTATGTCTATTGATTTAATCAATAGAGCACATTTCTATTAATTTAGTCTATTAAGGTTTCATAGTAAATACTTGTATATTTTTTTGCTATCTTATACAGGAGCATAGAGGTTTATTAATAGAAGGTGACAGCCTGCTTCTAGTACCTTTTTTATGCTTTAAATCAATTCTTCCTTTATTGTTATAAACCAATTTATATTAGTCATATGCAAATAAGATTTGAAACTTTACAAAATCTGGCTATGTATTGACTTCGGCTTGTGCTGATATATGTTTACAGAGAATATTACTTGGTTTCTGCTAACTGGGTTTCGGAAGATGCTAAAGAAGTTGCAGCAGTTTGGTTGAATCGAGCTCAAAACCTGAGTTTGGTTACTGTGTGCGCTCCACCAACCTGGGTCTGCATAGAGGTACTATATTTTAAGCTCTATCTTAGGAAGCTAGATACAGCTACGTTTATAAAATACATAATTATGGTGTAGCTATACTTAATAAAATCTGCATTAATAGGCATCATTCTATGCCTAATTTTGTTCATAACTGATATATATTTCTCCTGTTGTATCCCTATTGATCTGGATGTCTTAAAGTATTTAAAAGTATTCCTTGGGGTTAAATATAACATTTTGTTTTAATTAAGGCAATTGAAATATTACATAATATTACTCTTCTGATGTTTGATTAGGCAATATTCATATTGTTTTTTAGTTCTATAATTTTGAGTAACTAAATGATCCACATTTTTATTCTATGAAATATTTAAATGAAAGAAGTAAATAGTCATTTTGATTTTCAAATAGATTCATGCAGAACGAGCTGCTGAAGGAGGTTGGGTGATGCCAAAAGGAGCACCAATATTTGCAGGAGGAAATGAATCATTTCTCCTCGTATCAAGACTTCAAGAAGGAGATAGAGGAAAATTCTCCAGAGTGAAACTTGTTACTTCCACAGATGGTCAAAGAAGAATAGGAGTGATATCACATGGCAGGATTCATGTATCATCTATCCTTGCCTGGGACTACAATAATAAAATTGTGTAAGCAGAAAATCATTATTAAGATTTATAAATTTCAAATTTATGCTATTAGATGAATAATTTTATGAAATTATCTTTAAAAATTTTGTTTTTACTTTTCATAGTCTATCTCTTTTCCTTTCTGTTTACTTAGACCATGAGGATTTCACTAAAATCACATATTTTTAGTTATTTATAGTCATGTTTTGAGAAAATTTACAATTAGCCTGTGAAGTAAGTTCAGGGCAAAAAAGTTCATTACTCTAGCACCTAAATAAACAAAAGATTTTGAGTTTAAACCAAATGAGGCTGGGTAGCATCGATTGCACAGATGATTAATTCTTCTCTTCCCCTCATTTATAGCATTAACCAATGGGCAGTGGAGAATAAGTTACGACTTAACCCAGAAAAAAATAAGGCAATGCTAATTTGATTGAAACCCTCCCTTAATTCCCTTTCCTGTTATCCACTTCATTATCTCAATAGAGTTCCTATTCAGTTCAAAAACTCTGTCAAAAACCTTGGAGTAGTACTCAATCAACATCTGTATTCGAATAACCATGTTTCCCACATTACCCGAAAAACCATCTCCATCCTCAAACAGCTCCTAAGATTCCGTGAATATTTCTCTCGCAATACCCGTCAATTGTTAGTATCCTCCCTCATCCTTCCCCACCTCGATTATCGATGCTTAGTATACGGAGGACTGTCTCGCAAGCTTGAAATGAAGCTGAAAAGATTAATGAACTGCTTTATAAGATTCATTTTTGGGATCCCCAGGTGTTCTCACATCACTTGCTGGTATTACGAGTTGAGGTGGCTTTATCCAAGATTTTGGCGACAATACTTCCTTTCTCAATTAGTGGTGTGAGCAGTCCAAGCTGTTCTTAACATTCTTCGTTACACCCAGATTTCCAATGTCTTTTCACACCCTCTTGTCTTTTTAAACTGATAGTTTAGAGTCCACACTTCAACTCCATACAGTAGTGTGAAATATATGTAGCATTCTATAAAACTGAATCTAATTTGTATATAAAGTGACATCACTTCAGGCTTCCCATTTTTATAAAGTTTGCCATGTCAATTTTTTTAACGGTTTAATTTTGTTTATTGTAATTATACAAGGAAGAATATTAGATATAGTTGGGATGTGCAGTCATGACCACAATGTTTTCTTCCTGAAAACTTTTTTTCTTCTTTTTCACTACTCATTATTTATTTTTCTTTGGCATTATTGTTTCAGCTATTATCTGGGCATTGATGAGGAACGTGCTGGAGGAAGACACCTTTTTGCAGTTGGTACCCCCCAGGGTGGACAGTCAGCTGCTCGCCCTGTATGTATCACCTGTAATAATACTAAAAGACTTTATGACAATTGCACGTACTTCAATGCTTATCTTCCACCACCACCTTATCCTGGTAAGATTTTTATACCTATATTTTCTCATTGCTCTTTACATCAAGCATATCAAAATATACTTGCAATTAGTTGAGAAAAAATAAGTCATACATTTTTAATGTTACAATAACTTGCAACCATTTAAACAAACTGTAATTTCTTACATTTACAATAGTATTACCATATGTTTATACATCAGTTTATATTTTTTAGACTTTCTTGCTTAAGTTTTTTATTTATGAGTGTTTTTAAAAATATTTATTGTGATTTCAAAATTATTAAGGCTAATATTTAATTATTAACCTTTTGCTAATAATATTAAATAGCTAAACTGTAGAGGGTATAAATTTATTATGTAATAAAGACAGTAAATAATAAATGTGGTTAAATTTGATAAAACAATATCTCAATAAGCTACATTTATATCTGCAAATTTCATCCAATTAAGTGACTAAGTTTATTTTAAAACTATGAGAATGTTTAAATAAACAAATGAAACATTAAAAACACAACTGATGTTTTCCTTTTAAGTCTATTAATAATCTATTTCTGTTAAAAAAAATCACCATTATTCAAGACCAGGCATTTAACTTAAGAATATATATAGATATTTAATTAATATTATATTATAAATATGAATGATGCAACAATATATCTTGGAGTTCTCTTAAATCTTAGAATGAAACAGGTCACATATCATAGGCGTAAATCATATGCAATTTTCAAAGTGCAATGTCTACTTATATCATACTGCTAAATCATCTTTATCTCTGTCAGAAGCAGAACATAAATTTCTTCATATTGATTTAGTGGAAACCACCGATAAACAAATTCTTGATTCAATACAGATACTAAAAGAAAAATTATTGCTGTATTACTAACTTTATTTAATCTACACAACTAATTAATTCCAATATTATAAACTAATTTTAAAGAAATGCTATTGGATAATTACATAGATGTTGTTATAATGATTAATTATTAGAATGAGTTTTCTTTAAATTCTATTTCTATAGGAGCTATAACAATATGTGCAGGATACACCTAGTACTTAATAGAAGCTTTTATTTGTAAAAATCAAATAGTTTTATAATACCCATTAAATTTTAGGAAATAGAAACAGAAACCTTCTAGAGTGTGGCAGAATTTAAGTGTTCAACTCTGGGACAGTCTTATTTAATTTTTTTACTAATGCTCAATGTTTTTACCTGAAAAGGATTTCTTGTTCAATGAGTAGTACTAAACAGTTATTTCTCAAAAAAAAACACCCACTTTTCATGTATATAAGATCAATTAATAATCGTAACTCAACATCCTGAAAAGTTTAAATCACTTTTCTTTTTTTTTTTCACATTAAATATTTCCATATCACATTAATAATGTTACTGCTGCCAACAAAGTTTCTTTAAATGTTACAGATAATGGGATAAAGAGATATGTTGTGGAATGCCAAGGCCCAGGGCAACCACTCGCTGTTGTGCATGGATTGCCTCTGCATAAACCACTTCAGCAGCTCTACACAACCAGAGGAACTGGACGGTTGTCAGGTTTAGCACTACCTCTGCAGAAAACTTTCCATGTCCCACTAGGCCATGGCATGGGCAGGGCAACTGTACAGCTCCTCCTTCCACCTTCCTGGAGGGAAGAACTGAGAGATGCAGCTTTCCCCGTGTTAATAGAGGTGTTAGTATATATTTTTTTAAAAACAACTTATTGAAGAAAATCTCAAGTTAGAGAATAATTATTTTTAAAATTCAATCTTATGATCGGGAGGCCTGGTGGTTCAGTGGGTAAGGCACTTGATTGCTAAGTCCCCGATCCAGAGTTCAAGTCCCGTTGAAGGCAGAAAATTTATTTTCTGTTACTTTGGCTGTGGTTCTTTTTCGATGTCCCTCCTGGGGCACCCAGCATTCATAAAGTGTGAACCCTTAATTGGAGAAAACCCTTGGAGGTTGAACGTGAATTCGGCCAAGTCTCCTACATTCGCAACCATTGGCCCAGTAACAGGACATCCTTACTAAAGGATAACCTGTCATAATGAATTTAGGAGACAGAAAGTATAAAAGATCTAAGGCAAATATAATTTATAAACTCAATTATTTTGCTGTATATCTCCAATGTATTTTCTAACTATAATTTACGACACATATTGGGACTCAGTCCCATCTCCAGATCTACTAATTTGTTTTAGTTACTAACTGTGCAAAGAATGAAAACATAAAAAATATACATTTCAAAATAATTGATACTAACGCAATTGACATAATCTATAAGTTAACAAATTTACTTATGACTAAAGTGATTAATAGACCTAAAGATAGAACTTTGTTCTGAAATATGTCATGAATAATGATTTGAAAATAAATGAGAGATATACTGACAAATAATTTAGTTTATTTGTCATCATCTGTAGCATTATTTGTCAAAAAAATATTTTTGGAAAATATATTTATTATTTGTAAAGATTGTTGTATTCATAAGACTTTAGTCATATACTTTAATTTATATTCTATATTTGTTTTTATTTATTATTAGGAATGGAAAACCAGGAGAAAATACGGTTACAGAAAAGTTCAATATAGACTGGGGAACATATGTTTCATCACAGTATGATGTTGTCTATGTTCGAGTAGATGTCCTCGATGAGGGAAGCATATATGCTGATACTCGTTTAGTCGGTATGAGAATTCAAGACTACATAGGAGTTATAAAGTAAGTTTGATACACATAATTCCACCTTGTTTTTTGCTGAAAATTATTTCTAACTGTTTACCGAGTGCTTTTTCTTGAATTGGTGACATTTATTTGATACTCTCACATTTTAATAAACATAATTTGGATATTCAATTAATGTAAGAGGATTTTTTATTATTTCACAATAAAAGTAAAGTATGGCTTCCAAAGGTTGAAGTAAATTACATTTTTCTAAACCCTTAAGTTTTATTTATCATATCAGAATGTAAAGTAATGTAAGTAACGTCTTATAGTTCTGAAATATTTTATGGGTATGAATCAAAGGAGCAACAAGTTGAATTGTATAATAAATACTGTATCTTAAGCTTATTAGAGATATGTAGTAAAGACTATAAGTTTCCGACTTCCCCTAATCCCCTATCTTCAAGCAGGCTAAGACCTGCCCAGCCATACACGTTTATTCCATATCCATCACCTGCACTTCCTCAGTATTCAAGATCAAACACTTAGCAGTGATAAAATTCTTTTGTAAAGAGGGTCTTACTTCTCTGTGAATTAAAGAGCACTTGGATGGTGAGTATTGGCAGTACTATCCTCATATTCCACTGTAAATGAATGGGTACAATGATTTAAAATGAGAGAAAGTCTGGATGATGACCTGTATTTTTGTCATCTGTTGGAAGGTGTCACTTCTGAACTAGTCCAACTTGTGGAGCTGAATAAAGGGCTGTCAAAAACAAATGTTCTGAGGATCATGTTTGCACAAGTTGAGAGCAAGATGGAAAAAAAAAGGAACTTGTCTGCTGCTGCAACAGATTTTAACAGGAGTAAAATGCCCTCAAGTTAAAATCTGTCCTTAATTAGAAGAGATTTAACACTAACAAACAGGTCAAGAAGTAGTTGTGAAAGAACATTGATGAAACAAAGATTTAACAAATGCCTGAACCCTTGAAAACAAAAATACTACCCTGGATTTTGTCAAGGATAATAAAAAGTATTATCCATCTTGCATTAACTAGGTACTATATAACATTATTTCAATATTTAAAAATAAAAATGGAAGAAAGGAATTTTCCAGTCACACCTAAAAAAAAAAATCTAATTATTGGGTACCTACTAATTTTTATTGAAAAATTATTGGTGTTAGTTTTTATCTGAATTATATATTGAAGAACTGGCTACTAAGGAGGCAACTCCATCATGAAAAATTTAGCTTGCTTATATTAATAGATTGTGCTGAATCTTTAATCTTTTATTCGTCAATGATAAAGAAACTGCCATAAAATTTTTGGAAATGACAAATAAAAAAATTAAAGTGTTAAAAAATCAAATTTTAGCTCTTCAAATAGAAATCTACAGCCTTAAAAGTCATGAAATTTAAGGCAGATTTTTGTGAATACCTCAATTCAGTAAAGTATTTAATGTCACCTAATGTAGTTATTTATTTATTTATTTGAGAGTTTTGGAGCGTAAAACTTATTGGTCATCAACGCTCGTCTGTTCTCGGTGGAAATTTAACTATATTTTGTAATATAGCTTTTCTCTATAAAGGAGGGCTATTACTTTTTCAATAATTTTTTCGTCGTTGCCAAGCGCCTTTGAGATGTTTTGAGGTATTCCTGATTCGGCTAGCTTTTTGGTGTAGTATGGGCATTCAGTAAACATATGGTTTATTGATAAAACATTGCCAAATATTTCACAAATTGGAGGAGCCTCTTTGGTTATTAGGTGGAGATGTGTTATTCTGGAGTGGCCAATTCTTAATCGCGTTAGGATCACTTCTTCTCTGCGATTATTGCGGTAGGAACTGCTCCATGGTTTTATTTCCTTCTTAATAGCCTTGAGTTTACTCGGTGGGCTGTTATCCCACAATGCTTGCCATTCTTGGGATATCTTCTCTCCAAGTGGGCGTGCAAGTTCTAGCGCCGTTAGAAAAATTTTGCCAGGTCCTGGGAGGGCTAGAGCTTCTTTTGCTGCTTTATCAGCCATATCATTACCTCTTATAACAATATGACTTGGTGACCAGATGAAGTGAACCAATTTTCCTCCTTCATATAGTTTTTTGACGAGATCCAGAATGTAATGTATTCCTATGTGATCTGAATACATGTTCATCATAGACCTCAAAGCGCTGAGTGAATCCGACACCAGGACAACATATTTAATGGGCGAGTTTAAGGAATATCGCAGAGCCATGGCGATTGCATTAATTTCAGCCGTATAAATATTGCAGAGTTTGTGTAATTTGCACTTATGTGTTGTTTGTGGAGTGATAAAGGCAGATGCTGTTGATGTGTCTGATTTGGACCCGTCTGTGAATATTAATAAATGTTGAGGTAAGGAGGATATGATATCATCGAAGTGTTTTCTGTATACTTCAGGTTTTGTATTTCCTTTGGGATATTTTGATAGATTCAGGTTTAATTTTGGTGGAATATAAGACCAGGGAGGTGTGCCAGTTTTAATTAAGTTTAGTTTGATAGACTTTAACATAGAAATAGAAGATATCATTCTTTCTGCCAATGGTAATGTGGTATTATTATGCTGTTGAAATTTTCTCGAGAATCTTGGTTGGAAGATGTACTTGTGAGTTGGGTGAGTGGTTTGAGGGTATAATTTGCTTATATAGCTTACGGCTAGTTTTTGTCTCCTGAAGAATAGAGGCGTAATACCAGATTCGACACAAATGCTTAGCGTCGGACTTGTCCTAAAAGCTCCTAAAGTATTTTTGTGAGCTGATCCATAAATAAAACTCCCATAATCTATCTTGGAGCCGATCATAGCTACATATATTTTAAGCATTGTTTTTCTGTCCGCTCCCCAATTTGTTCCACTAAGTACTTTTAGTATTTTCATTTTCTCAATGCATCTCCTTTTCAATGATTGTATATGATATTCCCAAGATAGACGTCTATCGAGTATCAAACCTAAAAATTTGCAGCTATTGACAAATGGTAAGGTGACATAACCTAGGAAAAGTTCTAGTGGTTGAGGTATCTTTTTTCTTCTACTAAAGTGCATACATTTAGTTTTTTCCGGAGAAAAGAGCAGTCCGGTTGATAGAGACCATTCATTAATCCGATTTAGTGCATCTTGAAGTTTTTCTTTGATGTTAATGATATTTTTCGATCGGTAAAGAATAGCGAGGTCGTCAACAAAAAGCATCACTTTAACACCACGTGGTAAATTTATACCTAGGTCATTGATAGCAAGGGCGAACAGAGTTGTACTTAAAACACATCCTTGTGGGATTCCACTTACCTGTTCACATTGTTTGGAAAATGATGTTCCAATTCGTACTCGAAAGAATCGACATGAAAGAAATTCTTCGACAAATATAGGTAAATTACCACTGAAACCCAACGAATAGAGTTTTTTAAAATGGAGTCTTTATCTGTTCTATCATAAGCCTTCTGCATATCGAAAAAGACTGTAACTGCTTGCTCATCATTAACAAATGCGTAATGCAATTCGGCTTTTATTTGTACCAGGTGGTCGACCGTCGATCTTCCTTTTCTAAATCTACATTGAAAGTTTTGGATAATTTGATTTTTTTCTATCATCCACATAATTCTCTTGTTTACCATCCGTTCCATTATCTTACATATACAGCTTGTTAGGAAAATGGGTCGATAACTTGATGGGTAATGTTTATCTTTATCGGTTTTCGGGATCGGGACTACTATAGATTGGTGCCAGCTATCTGGAAGTTTACCACTAACCCAAATATAGTTGTAGAAATCTAAAAGCCATTTCAATGTAATCTCTGGTAGGTGTTGTAGCATTGCATAATGTATATTGTCTGGGCCAGGAGAAGAACCTTTAACATCTTGGAGTATTGATTGTAGTTCCCACAATGTAAATAGTTTGTTATGTTCATGTTGGGAAACATTAGAAGAAAAGTCTAATTTTTGACTATTGCATGATTCATGTGGAGGGCTATGTGTATATAGTTCAGAGTAATATTGGGCGAATGTTCTTCCTACCTTAACTGGATCGTCGCACAGTTTTCCATCGTAGATTAGAGTATATTTATATGGAGAGTCAGTTCCTTTTATCTTTCTGATTTTTTCCCATACGAGTTTGCTAGGAGTAGAACTATTTATGGACTCGATGAATGATTTCCACGACTCTCTTTTACTATCATTTATTATTCTTCTGCATATAGCCCTTTCTTTTTTGTATTCTATGTGATTTGCTTGATTCATATTCTTTTTAAATTTTTTGAGTGCTTTTCTTCGATGTTTAATTACGTTTTTGCAGTCACGATTAAACCAGGGAAGAGGTGGTCTTTTAAAATATATTCTCGTTTTAGGGATAGAAGCTTCTGCGGCAATGATTATAGCTTGAGTTATAGCTAGGCATCCATCGTCGATAGTCAGGTCTAGGGGGTGGTTTTGAGGCGGATTAGCTAAAGAACTGAATAGTGACCAGTCTGCTTTTTCTATGATCCATTTTGGTAATCTATAGTTGTGATCATTGGTATTTTTAAATTTCAGGCGGATTGGGAAACGGTTACTACCATATGGTTCTGGTAATACTGCCCAGTCTATATGATCGTATAATGAAGGAGTGCAAAGGGTTAGGTCAATTGCCGAAAATGGTCTGTAGGTCGAGCTTAAAAAAGTTGGTTCACCAGAATTAAGTAACAGAAGATCAGTCTGTTCTAAGAAATTCTCTAACATTTTACCTCTAGTGTTAAAATCATTAGAGCCCCATAGTGGATTGTGCCCATTAAAATCTCCAATGTACAGGACTGGTTTCGGTAGTTGTCTATGAATTTGGAGAAGTTTTTCTATATCTATAGTGTTGTCTTGGGGGAGATAGATGTTACAGATTGTGTATGTGGTGGTTAGATGTACTCTGATTGCTATAACTTGAAGAGGAGAATCAATTTCTAAATGTTCTGAATAAATCGCTTCTTTTATTGCTATAGCTACTCCTCTACATGCACGGTCTTGATTAGGGCTATAATCATTTCTAAAAGTTTTGAAATTTTTAACCATGAATTGATCTGAAGGTTTTAAATGCGTTTCTTGGATGTAAATGCAAAATGGGTCTTCGTCTTGAATTAATATTTTTAAATCATTGAAATGGTTTTTAACACTGTTGCAATTCCATTGTATCAAAGACATTAGAGATTAGGATAAAGTTTTTGTTGTGGGTCATCTGACTTTCATTCGTTTGATATTTAGTTATTATCAGTTTCATTTCTTCGTTATAATTTAATTTTTTAATATTAACGATATTTTTATTAAATGGGTAGGTGATGTAGTAGCTATTATTAATTATAATATTATTGCGTTTCCTGTAGGGAGTTATTATTATTAAAGAGTAATTAGATTTAGGTATTATTTTTTTGTTTTTCTTTTTTAATATTTTTTTTATGGGGTACTTTAGTGAACTCATGTTCTTCGAGTAACTGATCGGTGTCATCAATAGACATCGGCGAATCATCTACTTGAACAGAGGCTATTTCGTCGCTAGGTTCAGTGGGGGTTGAAATAGAGGAGGTGCTAGGCATTGGTTGAGGGGACACTGCGTTCCTGGTTTTATTACGAGTCCTAGGTTGGACTGTATTAGCAGGAGGAGCTGGGGTAGGGGCAGGGAGGGGGATAGGAGGGGGGTGGAAGGGGGGAGGGGCAATTGGAGGAGGGATAGAGGAGGTCTTATCTTTATTATTATGTTTTGGATTGTCGGCCATTTGATTGATTGTATTTGTGGATATTTCTCCAAATATAAATATATTATCTACCTGAATTCCTATTTCTTTTTTCTCAATAGGTTTAATATTTTTCCGAGTAATTTCTGCGAATGATTTATTTTTGTAACATGGATTTCTCTCTCTAAAAATTTTCTTTGCTTCATTTAATGTTATTTTCTGGGAGGTTTGAATAGCTTTTATTTCTTTTTGCAAAATAAAAGCCGGGCAATTTCGATCTAATGCATTGTGCTGGCCTTCGCAGTTAATACATTTCGGTGTTAGATGACATCTTATATTTTCGCCATGTTTATCCTGTCCGCATTGAATACAGACGAGTTGTTTTTTGCAGTGAGCCGTTGGGTGGTTAAAACCAAGACAATTGAAACATCTCAACGGATTCGGTACATAGGGCTGAACTTTTATTTTTTCATACCCTACTTGAAGTGTTTCTGGTGGTTGTGGGGTAGGGAATGTTACAATGTATGAGTTTGTTAGAATTTCGTTACCATTTTTTTTAATTTTTATACGAATAATGTCTTTAATTGTAGGCGATAATTCAGTTTTAATCTCTTCGATATCAAGATATTGGAAGTCAAAATATCTTATTACGCCTTTACTGTAGTTGAGGGAATTATGAGGGGTCACTTCTACTGGAAATTGTCCCCCAAAATCCTTACACCGCATTAAGGTCTCCGATTGTTTACTGTGCAATATTTGTAGTAGTAGAGAGCCATCTCTTAGCTTTTTAACATTTTTAACCTCGCCGACTAGGCCCGTTAAAAATTTATTAATAAAAAAAGGTGAAACTCTTTTAAAACTTTCCTCATCTGTTTTTTTAATTAATAAGTAGCTCGGGTTCAAATTTATATTATCAATATTATTTTTTTCGGGGGGGAATTTTATTCGGCTCCGAGGGCGTTTTCTTTTAGTCAAAGGGCTAATTGTGGGATTTGGGGGATCCCCCATTTAGAGAGAGAAAACGAAATTCTAAAGATACGAGTATAGAAACAACAATAAAAGAAAAAAATGTTAACGAAAATATAAAAGACTTATCGAGTCCTGTACGGAGAAAGTTGGGTTTTGCTTCGGTAATCCGTAGTACGTCCTATTTAACTCCACTTCACTATAAGTTTGGTATTAATCAACTTAAAGAATTTATAACCTCACTATAACTTATCACGGTTATCACGGTTAACCATATGACCTAATGTAGTTATTTATCACCTTTTGTTTTGTATCTAAGTAATTATTAACAGTTTATGTACTTGTTGGAGTTTATACTTGAAACTTGGGAAGGCCATGTGTTAAGAAAATAAAACTACATAAAAAGTGTTCCTATGTGACCTCAGGCAAGTTTTCAATTCATAAATTATAGTAAAAAAATCATCTTACTATAATATCTTCTGCCTCCAGTTACATATAATAGTACACAACAAAAAATATTTAACGATTAAGGTTTACGAATATATTTTGTTGATTGTGACTTAATCTTTAGAATAAAAAGGTGTTCACTTCTATACAAGTTTGAAAACTATTTTCTTTAAATTTCAACTACTAAAATAATCTCAGAAATAGTAATTGAAATACATATTTTTTCACATCATATTTCTTTATGTATCCTAGGCCCCATCCTTTACACAGTGTATACAGCTGACATCCCAACTCATCCTACCACTTTCCTCACCACTTATGCTGATGACACATGTTTATTATCAGTAAACAATGATCCCTTCATTGCCTCCCAAACATTCCAATCCCATATCCTAAACATTCAAGAATGGTGTCAAAAATGGAGAATCAAAATAAACCCAAACAAATCTCACCAAATAACCTTTACCCTTCGTCTTAAACCCACGATTTCCTGTCCAACAGTATCCTTCAATGATATCCCACTAACCCCTGTCGAACAGATCCGCTACCTAGGACTCCACTTGGACAAACGTCTTACTTAGAATCCACATTCAAGACAAGAAACTGCTTGTCGCTCAGACTACTTCAACATTTACTAGACAAACGATCAAAGCTCCCAATTTATTACAAAAGACTTATTTACATGACTGTTATTAGACCTATTTGGATGTACGGAGTTGAGCTTTGGGGCTCCACTAAACCATCCAATTCATCTCATATCCAATCCTTACAATCCAAAATCTTTCGAAAAATCCTAAATGCCCCTTACTTTGTCACCAATAAGCTTATCCATAATGACTTTAATGTTCTATATGTTGCTGAGTTAGCCCAAACCAGATACGTATCCTTTCATAGTAAGCTCCATAACCACTCAAATCCATTAGTTTCTGAACTTGCTCCCCACTCCATTCCCGATAATCCTCTGAGGTGTCTGAAAAGAAGATAGCCTTGAGATCTTCTAGTGTAGAATTTTATTGAAGTGCTACTGATGAGTAGTTCTTTTCAAGTTTTTACATGTCATTGTAATCATTATCAGCTCATTTACTTGATGTACATATTTGTATAGTTGTAAATTTCAATATATATATATATATATATATATATATATATATATATATATATATATATATATATATATATATATATATATATATATATTTCTTTATAAAAATTAGTTCATCACACTGAAATTTTTGTATTTTTAAATTGTATTGTATATATAATTTTTATTTACAGATATACCACCAGTCTCAGGGTAATTTTATTATTGTTTTTTTTTTCTTATTTCTTTGCATTCTAAAAACTTTTGATTCAGTTTTTTGTGGCAATATGCTTTGAAAAAAAAACAAAAAAAAACTGTTTTCATCCTACAGAAAAATTGATGTTCATTGCAGACCATAGATACTAGTTCCAGATTGTAGATATTTTTCTTCTCTAGAATAGATAAATTTTTAATTTAGTAAATATACTTTAAGGCTGCTAAGTATATGACATAATGCATTAAGAAATATTTATTATGGACGGTTAGAATAAGAATTGTACGTAACAATATTGTAAGACTACTACAGAAATTTATTTGCATGTAAACTACAAACATACAAGAATATATTAAATTAAAGTGCCATAGAACATGGCTACTATCAGGTGAAGAAACCCAGAAAATTTACATTAATTATCAAAGCAGTTTTAATTTTTAAATGGATTAAGGAAATTCTTCCATATCACATTATTTATTATTTAAAGAAGAGCGTATTTAGAGAAAAGAAAGTTTTTGTGGGTACTTACGTAGACAAAATTTTATTTTGAAGTTTAATCTAAAGGACTTTGTTAAGTTTATCTAATTGCTAAGTCTTTAAGACATATTCAGTAGGGCATTTAAAAAATCCAGCCTATTAAAAAGAGAGTAGTTTTAAATGGACCTGGCTAATAGACAAATTAACAATTAGCCTGAAATATTTCAGGTTTATTATTAAAAACTGTTTAGAAAATGTTTTTAGATTTCTATGGTTTTTAACATTAAGCATAATTTTAAGTTGGAATAAATAGAGAAGAAAGTATTTATTAAAATTATTAGAATAAACTACTAATTTTATTAAATTTTGTGACCCAGTCTGATCCACTGGTTATTATATAATGCTTATCATTGTTATGAACTGATAATAAAAGCTGAGAAGTAACACTGGGTAGATCATTCATTGATTTATTGGAAATAGCAATGAGCACATTTAAGCGGAAGAGTAATTAAATTACAAAAAAATCCTGGAAGCAAAGGAAATATTCTGAGGAATATTGTACAAAAGCTAGGTATTGATGCAAGAGGTCTTTCATCTAGTGAGAAGCTCTTTCATAGCACACTCAGAAGAATGAGAAGCAACTAATCGATCATAAAATTCATCAAAGATAAAGAATGGAATTTAATATCCAATATGGAAAAAGTAATGATAAAATGCAAAAAGTACTTTGAAGTTCTGCTAGACGAGTATAAAAATCATAGAGGCATTTCACTGGTTAGCAATCATCAAAAACTGTATTCCAAGATTTCGGATAAAAGTTTGTTTTGTTAGAGTTAGTAATTTGGAAAATAAGGACCGATTCAGGGGGTATCATTTTTAACCCCCCAAATCCAACATCTGGATTTAGCTGATGACATAGTGATTTCACCATGAATGCTCCAAGCTTGATCTGGTGGATTGGAAGAATTGCAGCTAGCTAATTGGGAACTCAGGCTTGAAATAAATAACCAAAAGGCCTTGTATATGCTGATGGTAAAAATGTATGATGATGAACAGATTATGAAGCTCGGAAAGTAACAAACACAGAATTTTCTAGAATTGAGGTACCTTGATAACTTAATAACAACCGATAATTTGATTAAATCTGATATAAAAATTTAAAAAAATCAAAATTACTGATAGAAGCCATTGCCTACAGAATTCAAAGAAGGTCTTAAATTACAGAATGTCTCAAGAAAGGTAAAAGTTTCTAAATTATAAGAGAGCAGTATGACCGATTGTCACTTATGGTGATGTATCATGAACCCTAATATCAGAAAAGGGTTTTAAAAGCCTGAGTCAGAAAAGTTTATTCCAAAATATTTGGTGATGTAAAGGGTGGAGATGATGGAAGAGGCAAATCAGAACAATTAAGAACTGCAGGTGTTGTTCAACAAGTTAGACATATCATATACCCACATGGGTCAGTTTTGAGGGTTAGGGCTATGTAACTCAGCAACTGAGAAAAGAGCTCCTTTTTTTTTTTTTTTTTTTTTTTTTTTTTTTTTTTTTTTTTTTTTTTTTTTTTTTTTTTTTTTTTTTTTTTTTTTTTTTTTTTTTTTTTTTTTTTTTTTTTTTTTTTTTTTTCCAGGTTAGTGAATTTAGAGTAAGCATCCCAAGAAAAATGAAAGTGATTACAAGAGACATGGAAAACTAACACTTGATAAAAAAAAAAAAAATTGTTACTTTGAAATTTATTCGAACAAAAAAATTATTTTTGTTTAAGAATGAGCTCAGTGAACTAAAACATCTATTTATTTATTTTTGTATGAAAATTTTATTTTATTTGTTGAAATGTTTAAGAACCAAACAAAAAGATTTTAGGTTTGGAAGAAAGAATAATAGATAAATTCTAGGTTTTATTATTTTTCTAGCATGTGTACATAATTAAATATAAAGTATTAATTTTCATTAGATAGATAGTCAAAATTAATTTCAGATTGAAAATCAAAATTTTCTTTCAAGATAAATTATGCTATTAATAAAATTATATAATAATCTTAGTGGTATTAAAAATTATTATTATTAATCATTTTTATTTATAGCATAACTAAAAATTAATTTAAAAAAGTAAATGTATAATACATTGTAAATACCTTTTATAATTATTGCTTATTATGAGGTAGACTTTTAACAATGTGTAAATTTTATTTGCTAGTAAACTTAATACATATCTCATACTAGTGGATAGACTAAGTAGTTTAGGAAAGTCCAGAATACTATTAAACTTGAAGTGTTTTTGCATGGAACATTTTTATCAAATTTATTTATTTTTAAATTTAATATTGATATTGGATCATAGAAAAATGATTTAATTTGTTTTTTCCTAATTAAATAAATAAAGGAGATAATTAGGGTATGTGGTTATTTAAAAAAACAATAAAGTAATACTTACTTATTGTACCGATGTTTTGGCTTATTCTGTTTTTAGATGACTAAACACCCCAATTATCTTCTTCTGTATTTTGGAATATTTTGATTGCTTAATTAACATGTTTAATTTTTGGGATTACTTTCTGAAGAAATATTCGAATTGAATGATTAAATAGATTTACAACATCGAAATTGAACATCAGTTAACCTGAAGATTGCACAGATTAAACTGTTAGTTGTTGATATGGATCTAATTTTAAAATATCTCAAAAGATTTAAAATATAAATTGAAAAAAAAGGTGATATTGAATATATTTATAGACTTCCAATTTCAGTTGAAATATTTGAAGGTAAAATGGCAGATAGATAATCAAAATTAATTTCAAAGTCAATATCATGTGATCATTAAATCACTACTAAGTGGGTATAATTTATTGATCAACATTTAGAGAATGAAACACTATGTTCATCTACACTGATTGTTTCATTACAGTTAATAATAATTTAAAGTTTTCATTGATGTGAATCCATTGAGGGTTTTGATTAACAGGAGACAAGAGCTCAATGGAGCTATACTATCATACCAGGAAGCAACATAGGCACAATGCTCCTCCCCTCCACCTCTTCTTATAATCTCTGGCAAACATTTTTAACACTAGGTGCAGACAGCGATCATAGCAATGATATCCACTCTAGAGATTTAGAGAGGCACCTGACATTAGATAGTGCATAAATCAGGCAAACAGAGAATTTGCTCTCCACACTGTCTCGAGAATACCATAGTTTAAGAGGCATGCAACTCTTCCAGTACTTGTCTTTTAGGCCCTCATACAAGATAGTGCATTAACTTTTTTCTCTTTTATTAAATGTTGTGTTATCTGTCATAGGGCACATCTATATCATCTTGTTGAGTCAAGCTTTAATTTAGTAAAAAATAAAAAATAAAAATCATATCATTATAATCATGGTATAAAAACAATTTATAACAGCTACAGCATCAGACAGAAGAAACTGATGACAACATCCATAAGTAGCCACTGTCAAGGTTTCTTTTATAATTCTAATATGGAATAGATTAGATTCTACACCTGAAATTTCATCAGATAAATATTTTTGCTGATGCAAGGTTTAATTTTGAAATTTAAATATGAATGATATGAAGAAATAAGCTTTCAATAGCGAAATTCTCCAATATTCCTGCAAACAGCCTTACACTGCAAACATAATATTACACGGTGTATTTTTACAAATATTGTATAGTATAATTATATTACACATTTGCTTGGATCTTACAAAAGGAATGCATTTAATTAAGTATTAATGTATGTACTTTATTGGCTTAAGATATATTTTTGGATTGAGTCAAAAAATCAAATAGATTAATTGAGCAATGATTTTATATTTAATCAAAAATAGGTAAAATAGTTATAAATATTTCAAATGTCTGTACTAAAAATATAATTAGCACTTGACATTTTTGTAAGATGAATAAAAATTAATTTTCCAGGTACTTATTAGATACTCTTAAGTTCCTGGACAAAGAAAGAATAGCAGTTTGGGGTTCAGGTTTTGGTGGCTACATCACTACAATGATGCTCAGCTCTCAGAATCATGTTGTTAAATGTGGTATTTCAATATCACCGATAACTGACTGGCTTTTTTACAGTAAGCACTATTTCATTATTACATATTTTTAATGTTATACTATCGATTTTACTTAACTTCTTTATATTCTTTTAATTGAATGTGTTTCAAATTTGAACCCCTCTCCACAATGTGCTATTTCCTTCTAAACAATTAATATTTATTTAGACTATATTATATTATATCATTACATTATCTATCTATATAACTTTGTCTTTCTTTAAGTCTTTAACTTTATATATTCCAGTTTAATAACAAAAAAAAAAAAAAAAAAAAAAAAAAAAAAAAAAAAAAAAAAAGAAGGTTCGAGACCTTTAGTTATTTAACAATATAAAGTTTTGCATTTAATGTTTAACTCTGCAATACATAAAATTTAATATGTGAAACCTAAATATGACACTTAAATAGTTTTGAGTTTTCATTTTACATGATTTATAAAAGTATATATCATAAACTTTCTATAATATTCAGTAAGGAGAAAAACATTACAAACAAGATGA
The DNA here is from genome assembly GCA_003667255.2 of Euschistus heros. Classification (NCBI taxonomy): domain Eukaryota; kingdom Metazoa; phylum Arthropoda; class Insecta; order Hemiptera; family Pentatomidae; genus Euschistus; species Euschistus heros. Next base: position 107,023 of record RCWM02000577.1, on the reverse strand, counting down.
TTATGATTAAATGGAATTTTTATAAAGCCATATTAAATTATATTCATAACAATATTTAATGATAAACCTTATTAAAACAAAGGATACTACTCACAAGTGTTACTTTATGTAAATGATTCTATGGGGATTTGTTGTATTTCCTAATACAACAAATTTATTTATTTATCAAATATGTAGTTAACTAAAAGTATAGTTTAGTTAACTGGCAACCAGTATGGTCTATAAATTGTTCCATAATCAGTATGGTGGGGTCACCTGGACCCCAATATTTGTTAATTCAAAATGTTTGCAGTTAATCTTCAAATAAAATCAAGACATGTTTTTTTGCTAACACACATCATATCTAAATGGGGTTGAATAAAATAAATGTATATTGTTATTTTACAAACAAATTTATTTTAAAAAAGTCAAAACTGTAAAAATGAATATTAAAAATTTAATTTCGGACATGAATATATGAAAAATTCTAAAAACTGGTGATTAATTTATATTAATAACCATATAATAAAAATTAAAAATTGGACAAAAGATAATAAAAAAAAAAAAAAAAATTATACGAATAACAATCACTATTACTTGCCACAATCCGTGCATATTGGTGTACTGCACCGAAAATTAGGATCATTATCATTCATCGACTGATGCTGTAATATGCCATTTTTGACTAAAATAATATCAAATATTTTGTTTAGAAAAGTTTCACTAATGGTGGCGGGTATTAAATAATTAAATAAAATTCATAAATCACTTGCCGTAAAAAAACAACTTCTGTCAACAGCTCAGAAGCTACAACCTGAAAGGTAATGTAAATTACAGCTCCTAATAGCAGCGCCTATGGAAATTACAGAATAAACAAAACTCTCTGGGGCTCCCAGGACCCCACCATACTGGTTACGGGTTAAAAAAGAAATCGTATTTTTCGAATGATATTGGGAGGGGGGAGGGGTTAGGAATATTTTCCTTGTGGCCTGGGTTGGCTCTTGGCAGCCCGGGGCACAGGAATTCCTGCTTGGTTGGTTTGTAATGTTTATAGGCATTAAAACCTGTTGGTCATCAACACCCATCAATAATCACTATGAATTATAATTTATAGTTATTTATTTAATTTTGCCAGGTAATACTAGAGCTTCTTTAGCTGCTTTATCTGCCATCTTGTTTCCCTTAATTCCAATATGACCAGGTACCCATATCATGTGTATGTTCTTGCCAAGCCCTAGAATATTCATTACATATTCATGAATTACCATGTCATTTCTATTATCCAAATATATATTTTTTAGCCCTTTTAATGTGCTGAGAGAGTTAAAGACAATAATAATCTTGTCTGTTGTAGTATTCATAGATAAATACAGTGATGAAGAGATGGCATTTAATTCTGTAGTGTATAAACTACATAAAGTGTATAGCTTATGTATAATAGGAGTACAAGATGATAGGTACACAAGTTAGCTATCACAAGCTGTTATTACTGCATTTGCCTTTGAGGTATCTGACTTGGGTCTGGTTGAATAAATTATTGTATTATTGGTTACACTGTTTAATTTTTTTTTTTAAATAATATTTTATACTCTGTTGATAGAGTGGATTTTTAAAAATAATTTGATAATGCTGAATGTAATGTTGCTTTCTGAAAAGTCCATATAAGGAAAAAAGAGCAGACAAATAAAAATTAAGACTTCATTTTTCATTCTAGAAATTGAAGTTCAATGTTCTTCTTTCCCATGCTCTATAAATGCTTTTTGAAGGTGTTCTTTAGATTCAGTGGTTATCACTATATCATCTGCAAATATTATTGCTTGTGCTAAAATAGGTATAAGTTTTCTACAACCGATAATTGTTCGGGAAGTTCTTCCCATACAGATCTTGAGAATCTTGTTCATAAATGTAATAAAGATGAAGGGACTTAAGCTGTCATACTTTCTTGTGGATCAGGATGATTACGTAGTATTACCACTCTTTTAAAATTTTATTTTCATCTCAGATTATTTGTAAAGAATTATGTGTCAGATAATATCAGTAATTGAGATTAATTAAGAGATGTCTGATTAGGTGGTTAGATAGAGCACATTACTGGCTAGATTCTCTCCCAAGAATACTGTAATATAGAAGATCAGGCTACTCCACCTAAAATACCAAAACTAGATTTTTCGTGGTCTGTTTTTGAAAAAGTTTTTTGTTGTTTTAGAGTAATTATAATTTTTTATTGTGATGCATTGTTTATTTATTGAAGTTTTACTAGCATTTATTTAAGGTTTTTTTTATGTATATGTTCATTTCAGATTCAGCCTTTACTGAGAGAATCCTGGGCCTATCTTCAGAATCTTATAAAGATTATGTTGAAGCTGATGCTGTACAAAGAGCCAAGCACATAGAAGCTGGTTCACTGTACCTTCTCCATGGTCTGGCTGATATCTCTGTTCCATACAGTCATAGCCTCTCTCTAGCTGCCGCACTAGCACGCTCCTCCGTCCTATTCAGGTACCAGGTAAGGAATACATTTTTGACTATATTTTATAAATCATACAAATTTTTAGTATGTTATAATAATATATTAAACATGATTAATGGAATGAAAGCAAGGTATTTATCCTGCAAGTGATGTCCCCATAAATTATTTAAATTGAACCAAATAGTTTGACCATAGTTTTATGTCTCTATATAGCTATTAATTCTAATTCTGTTTATAAGTACACCATTGTTCAATAGTATTGCCCACCCTGAGACAAAATTAGTGAATTCAAAAGTTTTAAATCTTTGTAAAAAAGAAATGGATTTAAAAAAAAATCAAATGCAGTTTATACCTTTCAAGACCTTTGAGCACCTTCTGGCTTTTCATACAGCTACATCATTCAGAGATGATTACTTCCCATTCGCTCTATGTGATTGAGTCACCTCAACATTCCCTTTTTTTATAAAATTCTCTATTTTTTATATAATACTCTTAGTTCAATGTTTCTCTTGGTTCTTCGTTCTTCCTCAGAGTAGATTGATCAACATATTGTGCTAAGTGCTTTTCTTTTTTATATCTAGCCATTTATCCATAAATCTTGTCAGGACCCATGTTTTGGTACCATAGGTTGCCTATATAATGATATTAATAATCAGCTTTGTGCTTCAAGAAAGATCTTTGATTTTTAAAAACGTGTACACTCCAAAAAAGGAAAAATTTCCTGATTTTAACCTTGCCTCAATGTCTTTGCAAAGTTCATTTGTCTCAGTGACTCATTATTTCTTTGACTCACGTCTATGCATTATTTTTTTATTTTTTATTGTGGCTTATCATTCTTATGTACTCCAACTAGGGCAACAAGGATGAGTTTTCCTACTGCTTACCAACCTATCTAGCCAGGGTGCGAAGGTCAAGATTCATTTTGTGGGTTCACCTCAAAATAAAATTTAATCTGCCCAGATAGGATTTTAACATTTTTAGGCATTTAAAGGACTTACAAACTGGGAAATTATGACCATTAACTTTAATGGTATTTGGTGGCATCAATGGGAGGTTCTGTCGAAGTACGCCTTGTGCTTTATCCTTCAGTCTTCTACAAATCAACAAAACCTTGTAGGCTATGTTAAGTAAGATTATATCTCCAATATTATCACATTCCAGTTCGTTTCTTTTTTTGTAGATGGTACATAGTATGCTTGCTTCTTTACTCTTGCTGTTGAAAATATGGTATACTTGTCTTGTTTTGCTTTCCAGACAGTTCGGGCTAGCATTGTTTTTTTTCTGCATCAATCCTCATCAAACCACTCTACACTTCTTTGTTTTTAGAAGAAGAATCTCCTCAGCAGATGACTTTAGTATTACCTCAAGGTCTGCCCATCTGACACTGGCATCTGTCAATGTATAGCCTTGTGAAAGTTTTCTGTTAATCTTACTAACATATGCCTGTCTAACTTCTTCATTCTTGAGTATGCTAATATTGTATGGAATGATCCTTCTTTCGAAGAGATCAGAGTTGCAATGGGCTTCTCTAAACACCTCAATGTCCCTAACATATTTTGTATGTTTAAAATATACTAGTAGAAGATCAATTTGGTTCTTGTTTGTCTAGAGAGACCAAAGTTTCCTTGTATATAATTAAAAGAAAAGTTGTTTTTAATAAATACAAAGTGGATTAGAAGCCATTAAAATGACAGGATAAGTAAAAGTTAACAATTTTTGAAAAAGAAAAACCTCTTTTTTTCAACATGCCTCATAATCTGTGCAATAAGTCTCTAATTGAGGTTGTTTCATAAAAGCTTGTTATGAACATGATATTGCTTAGATCTATGCCATAGATGAACTATTGTTATTATCTGAAAAATTGTTCTCTTTTTTAACAATAATATATTATGTTCATTATGACTAATAGGTTTTTAACTTGCTAGATGGTGTTTCTGATCTTTGAGAGAAAACCCTTTATTTGAAAAAACAATAATTTTTTGCATTCTAAATAATAATTAAATAATGAGCCATGTATTAGTGGTTCAAATAAAATACAGTTAAGTTGGATTCATATCTCTTAAGAACTAATTGATTTAGGGATAGAAGCAATGTAATGGATGTGTAGATTTTTCAAACTTTGCTGGCGAATGAGCTTTGGGATGTGGCATTTAACCTTTCATCAGGCGTGCTTTGGAACACTAGCAAAGTGCAACGTCCCTTTCGACCTAGATTATTCTTTTTATAATAGCTGTAATTTATTTTTTAACCCTCCTCCCCTACCCACTGGGTCGTGAGCGACCCAGGGCTGTTTTGTCGACACCTGAACTCTCCTGAATGAGAAGTTAAGGTGCGAGGTGTCCAAATACCCTCCCAGCATGTCTTCCAGGAGCCGTCCTAGCGATAAGGTAAGTAATCTGTTGCCAATTCTAACTTATATTCTGATTTTATCTAGAAAACTATGTGTGGGTCGCGTATGAGCCAGGGGTAGCTTATATGTCATGAATATTATTTACTGTTTTCGTATGTCTGGTCTAATTATTTCGCTTTGCTTTGCAGCAAATATGGCCGAAAGTCACTTGTTTATTACGGAAGAAGATGGTTTAGCAGTAAGCAGTGAACCTGACGACGAATTTATCCTGTTATTTATACGAATTTATCGTGAACGATGACGATGTAGCCGACGTTGACAAATATATTTCTGACCAGGGAGATATATATTCATTTTATACTTCTTCACTCTGGAGAAGACATACATTGGTCGGGACCCTAAGAAAAACCAAGAGAGGGCTTTCTCCATCTATAGTCGATCCAAGAGGCCAAGCTGTTGGATCATCAAAATATTTTTATTATGACACAAAAACCATCTTGTGTTACATCCCCCCCCCCAAAAAAAAATAAATAAATGTGTTGTACTTCTGTCCGCAATGCACTTATTAGATGCTGTAGATGAAGCCATCCACAAACCAGAATTCATAGAATTTTACAACTCCACGTTGGCAATAAGCCATTTTCTTCAAAAAGACTTTGTTGAGCCAGAGCCCAAAAAATCTTCTACCTCAAAACGTGCTAGGTGCAGTGCCTGCCCTTGGAGGAAGGATCGAAAAAGTAATTAGAATTGTCAGCTTTGCCAACAATCCATTTGTGGTGAGCACAAAATGGGATTGCCATCTTGTTTGGAAAAAAGCGCGAATAAATAATTTAGAAACAAGATTGGAATAGAAGAAAATCTATATTGTATTATAATACATAATGTACATAGTTTAATGGAACTTTGTAATATACTATAATTTAATTGTCAAGTAATATTTATCTGTTTGTGAGTTTTTGAATATAACTTGTTACTTCAATTAATTACTTTTTTTATACTATTGTTCGCCTTTTCATAAATAAATATTATGTTTCTATAATTATAAGTCTTGTACATTTTATTTTAAACCCTATATGATTGATTTTTAAATGGCAAGGTGAATTTCAAAGCCATGGGTCGTGCACGACCCAGGAGTAGCAATTGTGTCATAGGATAAATGGGTAGGGGACGAGGGTTAATGTCAATAACAATACCGCATCTCATAACAACATATGTGATTTGAATCCTTTTGATTTCAGAGCTATGCGGACGAGGGCCATGATTTTTCTGGTGTGAAGGAACATGTTTATTTGTCAATGGAGGAGTTTCTTTCACAGTGCCTTAGCCTAGACAACAACGAGCAAGTCGGCCTCTAGACCCTTTTTCTAACATCTAAAAGCGGCTTATAATTAAAACACCTTCAGATACTATTTGCCAAAAAAATATGGTAATAGTTAGCTTAAGGATTTTTAGGTATTTAGGTGTAATTACTCCTAGTGATTATTTTTATTTATTTCAACCTTGTAATGATCAACAATTGAAGACTTGTAAATATAAATACCATTTTAAATAATTATGGAAATGAAAAAGTGCTAACTATAAGTAAGTTCAATGCAATAATTAATTTTATTATTTTTTCTATATTCATTTCTGACAATAATGTAAGCTAATAAATGTGAAAATTAATTAAAATAAAATATATTGAAATTGAAGCATCCTATGGTTGTTAAACATTTCTAAAATTATGAAAACTGCCTTAAAATTGTTTGAACTCCTATGACGTATCAAAAGTTTAAGTAATCGTTAGAGCTAAAAATAAAAAGAAGAAAAAAAAATGTAAAACATGTTTAACTTAATGTGAGTAACAATAAGTTCCTCCACTATAAAATAAATTTGTTGACTCATTTCCAAAAAATCTTCCCTTGTATGAAATGACTACTAATATAAGACTTGCTTTTTAGAAAACGAAATTTAATTTAGATTGTAATCTTTTCAAAATTTAATTTCTAAATGACAATAGAAAGAAACTTATATATTCAATCATATGTTAATGAATATTGTTGATTCATTTTCAAAAACATCTCAAAGCAATATAGAATACAAGGCTGTAATAAATGATGAAAAGGCATTTGGGTGGATATTAGTTTTTATTAATTACGAAAATATGATTAATTTCATCTGGTCATTTAATTTTATGGAACCAGTTTTTTATATTTACTCCTAGCTAATTTAAATATAAGAATATTATGGAATAAACTTCTCTATGGTTAAAAAAAATTATATCACTATTGTGACAGATGAAACCTGCAAATATAATTTAGGCCTAATTTAATGCAAACAAACATTCAAAAGAATGGTTTGGGGGTACTGGTTATCAAGAGAAGTAAAATAATGAAATATAAATTACACATAGACAAATTCATCATTACCTATTTAATAGTTTTTGCTATTTCATCATGGAAAGTTGTAAATTTTTAAACGTAGAAAAGGAAAATAACATAAGGAGGAATAGATTTATGTTATTTTGAAAACTACAATTACGATTCATTCAAGAAGTAATTTGAAGGTGTTTTAATTTTATGTAAGGTGTCAAATCAAGCATAAATGACTGTTCTTTCTATAAAATATACAAATATTAACAATAAGATTATTGAAATTAATCTTCCATTGTGTATTTAAAGTGTAGTTACACACGTTTTTTAAGAACATATAAAAAGTATTTTAAAAATAAGAAAGAACTTTCATTTGTTTGAATTAAATAAATTTTTGTCACCTGACCGTCCTAGCTCTAGGCAGTTTGTTCCGCAGCTAGTTTTTGATACTTTTAGTGTATATCAGGCTCGAAAATTCATAGAATTTTGTAAATATTTTTAATGGAGAACGTAATTAGAACATGCTAGTGTTAGAATGTGTTGCAGAATTCCATAATATTTGGAAGTTTATATAACTGCTAATATCTGTATATTGAGTTAAATATATTTTTCTTAACATACAAACTGGAGTTTAAATTTCAAACTTTTCATGATTTATAGTGACGTAAAATACATTATATGATATCATAATCTTTTGATTTTAAAGAAGATTAGCTATCAAAAGACTTCTTGTGATAAATATTAAACTATCTTAAAAATAAAATAATTTTTTTTTACAGTGGACTGCCTGTTTGAAATACATGTATATATTAAATATACTCTTCTACATTTAGAACATTATACTGAATTCGATGAGAATATTATTTTCAATATTTAATATCTATTTCGTTCAAAAGGTTTTTCACAAGAAGTCCTCTATTTTTTTTATTTTTTGAAATATTTTGAGCATTTTAATTGTTTTAAGGATTATTTTCTTACTGAGACTTTCAATGATTAACTCACTATCATATAGTTTTTATTTGAAAAATATGATGGTTTATTGCTTAGTTTGATAAATCTATATTCTTAATTTGTTTTTTTCTAGATATTAAGAATTTATTAATGAAATGTTAGTTGTAGTATAAGAATGTGAAGGTGTGTGATGTATAAATGTATGACCCGAGTAACAGGACTATAAGCCTTACGCTACAGCCTTTCATAGTATAATAAATGAAATTTATTATGGCAATGTTCAGTTCAGATCAAATATAAACTATTCATACAAGTAATTATTTGTATTTCCATAACTATTATTCGAATGATAGGAAATATATTAATTTTTTTGTTAAGTATGTTCCAAATTTCAAGTTCTTCATGAATAAGATGTTTTTTGATTCGAATTGAACACAGCCAAATAATTCAACAATGACTATGTATTTGTTATTAATTTTAAGTACATGTATTGTCTGTTATACTAAATTTAAAAAGAAATTATAAATAATTTAATTAGATATTTATTTTTATGTCAAAAATACTATTATAATTAAGTTGTTAAACTGTGTTAATTGGTCAATTATAATTTAATGAGACCTGTCAATTATGGAAATTAAACTATATTATCAATTTTTTGTTGATCTTTGCTGTAATTTATTTCTTTTATTCAACGTGTATAAAATGAGAGATCGCCGTGCCTAATTTAATTTCTAACATGTTTGCGAATTTTAATATTATAAATGTTTGTTTAAATAAAACTGTAAAATGTTAAAAAAAATAATAATAATAAATAAAATAATTATCAACATTGATGTTAGGTATTAAGATAGTTTTTTTTTTTTTCATTTTATATTTTTTAATGTTATATTTCTGTTTAATGTAATTTGTATGTTAAATCTGGTAGTATGTCTGAGTAATGTTATAACTATTGAAGGTACTGATGTTCATATATACATATTATTTACATTTCTTTATGTTATAAATAGCCATTATACAATTTTGAGTAAATTTATTATATACTAAATTTGCCTTCTTTTTTTTTATGTATTAGTATTTAGCTTAATTAATTAGCTACTTTGAAGTAATTGAACCTTGTTTCATCATTTTCCATAGCAAATGTCAATAGTGACAAATGAGACAATCGACATGTTTTTTAAGAAAAATTCATGTGCATAGCTATAGGAGAGTGAAGTCAGGTTTGAATGTAGACATAAGAAGTGTAAGATGTGCTATTATTCATGGTGGCCTGTGGGCCGATAGAATAGACAACACACAGCATATATATTTTTGTTTGTTCAATGGAAGCCTTTATGATCTTTATTAAAATTTTAGAGTTTTATAGACTAGAGTTCCAAATCGACTCAGAAGCTCATTCACTTTTGATGATAATCAAAACAAACATTTTAATGAAACTTTTTTATAATACAGATAGTAGAGAACTCTGTAAATATACATAATTCATTATATATAAATATATATGTTAAATATATATATATATAAATTACAGAAGGATGATGACCTTTTTGAAGTTCGAGCTTTTTAATAATGACAATGACATTGTGATTTATCCATTATCGCCTTTTATATATGTTGAGCTTATCGGAAGAGGATCGCTTCTTGTTGTATTTCTTTATAAATGTTGAATGCTATTTGACTGTATTTGCCTAAACAGCTGTTGTATTATCAGATCAAGGGTTTAACTAAAAATTGTTTATTTACATAAAATGTTGAAATAAAAATGTTTTTCTTTATGGTTTTTTCTTAAAAAGAATTCCCTTATGATAAACTCTACTTAGTGATTTTATTTTATTTTTAAAATATTTTAGATACAAAAAATTATGTTTATTTTTTTCAAGTATAGTAAAAAAGTAGTTCTTTCTAAGGTTTTACGGATTGAGAACAAGAACATCCATAACACATACGGAATATAGATAGTGATAATCCTGTTTGAATGTATAAACTGAAATTAAATCAGATTTTATGAAAATCAAACATTTTTATACTGAGTGAAAAAATCAAAATAGCAGTGATGCTGAAGTGGTCTTAGAATGTTAGTAATTTAGGATTTTTTTAGTTCGTAGTGGCATTAGTTTAAATCCAGCTTGAGCAGTTTAAATCAGGACCTTCTCAATCTGGTAAAAATCAGTTAGATGACCTGTAACCCACCCTTACTTCCCAAGATGGAGTTAACAAGGACATTAAACCCAAAAAGCAAACAAAATTAAAATGTCCAACACAGTATGTGCTTACTCTAATAACTATTAATAAAATCTGTTACCAGTATTATTTTCTTAATTGGAATTTCAGCAGCTTCGTCCACATTATATTGAACATTATAATAATTCTAAACCACCCTAGAATAAAAATTATATTCATTTCATTTTTCAATGAAACTTAAATGAAAAGAAACTGTTATGACAGTTAAATCCTGGCAGATTTTAAAATAGTATTCTTAAGGATGAAAACTAATTATTTGTTGGGAAGGAGAGTTGCTGTCAAAAATTGTCAGATCCTGGCAGATCTAAAACCTGTATCTTCCACTGGCTTTTGGGCCATTTTAAATTATGAAAAAAATAAATAAAATAAAAAAACTTTGTTATATGATTATTAAACAATGAATGTATACCATTGTAGCATAAAAGATGTTCCATTTTGAGAAAATTAAAAATTGTAATTAATGATTGCCTTGATCCACTTTCCTAAGGTGAAAATCAGTTTCTCCAAAAGTTTCTTCTAACAAGATAATTGCTCACTTATGTACGGGATTTCAAAACCAAAAGGTAATTCTGTTTGTTGTTTATTTCGTTTAACGTCACTTTATGCTGCTATGGCTAATCGGACGATGCTACGGTGGGAGTCCTAAATTTTGCCTATCCAGGTATAATTAGGATAGGGATCTTTAACGAGTACCTGACATGGCACAGGCTCGGGACCCCCATTTTACGTCCCTTCCGAAGGACGGCATAGCTAAGGATTTTTTACTCCCTTTAAAAAATCCTAAGGTCATCTGCCGGGCTGCGAACCCGCGATCTTGGGTTTAGTAGGTTGCTATGCTAACCACTACACCACAGGTGACCCCAAAAGGTAATTCTTAATGTCTCTGAAATAACGAAACATCAATAAACTGCACATTGAAACAAGAAACTACCGAGGAAAAACACAGTAGTGCAGTGCTTATTTGTCAGTGATATGTAAATTGTTTTAATATTTTTTAAGAATGAAAACCAAAAATTGAAATGAAAAAAAATCATAACTATTTGTTAAAATTTTAATTAATAAGAAAGAGGGTGTGATGAATCAGTGATTAAGACACAGGACTCTAGGGCTTTCCGGCTCAATATTGCATCATGGCTACCATAGTACAGCAAGCTGGTAAAATATGTTCACGAAGATATGTGGAAAACATCAAATCACAATGAAAGTATATTACCGAATAATATTCTGTTTGTGAATATTTGGAAAACTTCACAAATTGTTTTTTCCTAATGATTACTTTACTCTTAGAATTCCGCTGTTCGAAAATAATAATTTGAACTGATAAATTCCTCATGATCAATACCAAAATATTTAGGGATATTGTTAATTACATAAAATATTCATGAGTAAACTCGATATTTATTTCAAATATCATTTCTTGTCAATTTATTATTTTTTTCTAAAATTATCTCCTGGGCTTAAAAATGTTAATGAATTGTATAGAAATTTTAATTATGCTCCGAAAGAGTTTGTTTTAGTTTTTTTTTTTTTTTTTTTTTTTTACTATTAACACTTTTTACTATTTTGAAGAATATTTCAAACACAGGTTCGTACTTCAAATATTAATTATGTTCTAAAATGTATGTCAAATTTTATTGGCCTTTATTCTGATGGATTTTTCCACTAATGGGGAGACATTAGATCGGTAGATGAATGAAAGCTGGGTCCTCACAGCCCTCCTCCTCCCACAACTGCAACAGCAGGTAGTAGCTTACTGATCACCCTCAGGATATTGTTAAATTGTATTTTTCATATTACGATCAACCTATGCAACCGAAAGTCAATATTTTGACATAAATGTGGTCAATTAACTTATGGCTAAGTGCCTATAATCTCTTTCTTTTTAATAATTCATTAATTCGCCCGATAATTTTTTTCAAATAATTGAAAAATAAAAATTTGAAGAACATAGCATGAATTTAATTAGGTTATTAATACCGAATCTGTTTACAGATCAAATATTGATGATTTTGTTTATAAATGAGAGCAAAAATAAATTTGCCCTTAAAGTGCCTTAAATTTGCCATTTCTTGAAAAGAAAATCTCACTAGAATTCAGGATATTTTGTCTTAAATAAATTGTAAAAAAATAAGGATTAATTTTAAGCACAAAAGATAGCAATGCTGCGAATTTTATTTTATTTTCAAAACTATATATGAGGTGCCTAATTGCAAAACAGCAAATTCACCGAAAATCGAAATTGAGTTTTATATACTGTTTGATCCAGCTCCTTGCCACGCAGAAGGCTGACTAAGTTTTAGGTTTAAAAACGAAGGAATAGTTGTCCAAATTTACAATTAAAAATCACATACTGTTGCAAAAGGGAGTAAAACCATGCCTATCACAGTACCAAAAGGGAGTATGGCTGCCATATTCTGCATATTATTTGTCAGATTTAGGAGACACAAACGAGGTGCAAGAAACACAATTAGCTGTTTAGAAAAGTTACCTGTTATTGTGATCGTAATTACTATTGATTAGTCCATTTTTTAAATTATATTTTTCATTTTTTTTTTTTTTTTTTTTTTTTTGTTAAATTAAACTAATAAATGTGTTTAAACATTATAAAAAAAAGTGTTTAGATAGTTATTTGTTTTGAATTTTTAAGTTACCTACTAAAAAACAGTCAATAATATTTTGATACTACTACATAGTTTGATACTTTATTGTTTTTATTTTGTTCCTCAATATTCTAAAAAATAATCGCATTTATGTATCCAAATATTTTTTAATGATAAATTGTTTTTAGCCATTTTCAAAGAGGTTTTACTAAAAGTCTGTCTAGAAGTAAGATGAGGAAGAATAATATTTTTTTTAGAAAAATGTGTATTGTGATTACATAGACTAATCCATGTATGTACATATATCCTTTATTACTTTACTATCTGTTTTTATTGTTCACCAAGCTAATAAGTTAACATTTTTGAACGTAAAATCATTTTTTAATTCATCATTTCAATTCTATAAATCAACTCAGGACATGTATTTATTTCATTATCAAAAAGGAGTATGTCCCAAACTGTTGCAAAACGGAGTAAGTACAGAAGAAAAACCAATTTTTAAAAAAAACTGGTTAACAGGGGCCTTTATTACGCTTGTCCAACTAAAACCATCTATTTTTCTGCTAATTATACAAGAAAAATTACATTCATATCAGTTGGGCATCATATTACTATGGTTTTGGCTTCTGGTGAAAAATTTAGAAATTTGGTTTTGCAAAGTTTTGTAACTGGACGCCTCATATGATAAAATTGAAATAAATTTACCAAATGAAAATCATCATTCAATAGTTCAGACATTCCAGGATTTTATTTCTCATAAATATTATTAAATTGATATAATAATCAAATCATTTCTCTGAACTTTATTATATTCAACAGGTAATATTAGCATCTAATGCTGACAAGAACTGCAAGAGATAACATATCCCACTTTAAGAAATCAAACTATATTGAATAATGAATGTTCTATGATCAAAACGGCAGTTCAGTCACACATGAAAAAAAGAAAGTAGACTTAATGGACAAATTAAATAGATATTTAAATGATTCATAAAGAAAAAAGAAATATTATTTGATGCTAGGAAAATTGCAAAATTCATTAAACTAATTTCCAAAATTTATAAAAATATAAAATGTTTATACTCATTCACCATTATCATTAAATGGCAATGCAACTCATCACTGGTTCCAATCTTCCTCAAGTAGCGTTTGCTAGTCATCCTGGTCCAGCACAGCCAACAAAATGTGGTTTTCTTTGCAGAGCTCTGAGTTAATTGTTTTTATTTGAAATGGATATAATTATGTGCTAGTTCCATATATTTTCCTTTAAATCTTTCTCTACTATGAGCTAACCATGTTCTCAGGTTAATAAATAAAGACCAATGCACAATGAACATACTTTATCAATTATCAACATTTCAATAACTTTTTTTTTTTTTGACATTTGTTAATTTTCATAAGAATTTAAAATTTCCCCTCTATAATATGTGAAAGAAAAAAAATTATAGATATATTACAGATAAATGAATATAATTAGTCAATATTCTATTTTGCTTTACCCCTTAGGGTATGGGAAGTTCATTGATACTCTTTTATCCATCAATAAAACCTTATAGATTTAAAATATTCTACAAAGGGGTTTACTGCATATTTATCATCAAGTAGAATCTCTGCCAGGGTTGACATTTTAAAGTTTTTTACTACTGGTAGAAAATTGCTGACATTCAACAAGTATATGGTCCCCAACAAATAAACCCCAACAAACAAACAAGTATATGGTTAACTGCCAAAAGTTTACCGCTTCTGATACAAGTAGGCCTTCTACTTGTACTTGTACTTCTACTTCTATTACTTCAGGTCCAAGAGAAAATAGCCATAAAGATTCGAAATGACCAATTCATAGGTGAGATAGTTTCTACTTTCCTGAAACACACCTCATTGGACATTTTTCCAAACAGTTGGGATTCATTTACAATAGCTTAGATAGACTGGTTATACATATCTCATTCCACCTCACTGTATTGACAACCTTATTTTTCTTACTAATAACGTGTTCTTTAGGTATAAAGTTGATGGTTTTAATCAGATCATCATTACTATTTCTAACCTGCTAAAATGCTAAATAAGTTTTTCTTTACTCCAAATAGTCTAAAACGATTTTTTTTTTTTACTCACTAAACACGTTATATCTGAAAAACTTTTGTTAGTTTTAGTTAAAAAGTTTGTATATTAGCTTCATTATATAAAATAAATAAAAAGATCGGCCTTTCAAATTCTCAAGGCTATGTTTTGTTGTTAATGGTTTCTGATTTTTCTGTTTCCTTTAAAAAAAAAAAAGTGATAATAGTACTTTTAATATTTTGGGGACTTCTCAGGTTATTAATTTTAAAATTTATAATAAGTTATAATCTCAATTTCATGGATAACTTTAGTTTTCCATTTGTGATGTCCAAAGATAATATGTATCTATTCAATTTGACTAGTAGTGTGTTCAACATTTAAATAGTTTATATTGTTACAATTATTAATTAATTTTTTGTACATGATGAGTTCTTTAAAGGATTAATACCTCTTTAAAAGAAAAAAGTGGGACTGGTTAACTTGTAATGATCATTTTTATCAGTTTGTTTTCAACGATCTTTGGAAGACGTTACCTGCTTGCCAGGTAGATGTTTCCCATGGCGGGTCACGATTTAGGTGATTTAATTTGTGATATCACTCCCATTGTTCCTGCGATGCTCAGACCCTTCATTAAACTTATCACACATTTTATTCACTATTTGATCAGCTGAAATATCTTTTTGAAAACAGAATTTCCGTATACCCACAAATAAAAAAAAAGGTATGTTAGGAATCGATGAAAGGAAAGAAACAAAATGGCTGAATTAGTTATTATGATGATTTTTATTGTACCCTAGGTAAAAACGTGCCTTTCTTAGCCTATTTGGAGGAACATTCACGTATCATAGGCGGGAAATGCCTTTGCAAGGCTATGAAACCAAAACCAAAGTTTCTAATGTCAGTTTCCACTAACTTTACCTCACTAATCAATTATCTTAAACGACAATCCATTCAGCAATTCCCGCCTTTATATTTTTTCTAATGGTTTTCGGTTATTAGATATGAAACATAATTTTTCAGAGTATTTAAAGGGAGTTAGTGAAGTTACCCTTTAATGGAATATAAGCGACTCACTGATTAAGAACCAGTGATTGCCTTTGAAGAGACTGTCAGAGAAATTATGTTGAGTCGATTGAGGTATTCAGGGAATACTGCAAGGATAACTTCACATCTTCCTAAAAACCAATTCATAGTTAAATTAAAACGAATTTAGCAAAGATAAAAATTTATTTAAAAAATACATAAAATAAATAAGAACTATACTTGGATAGGCAAAATTTAGGACTCCCACCGTAGCATCGTCCGATTAGCCACAGCAGCATAAAGTGACGTTAAACGAAATAAATAAATAAATAAGAACTATATTAAATTGTAGAACTTTTTTCAATTATTCGCACTACATCTATACTATTATATAAAAAGTCAAGCGATTTTTCGTTTGTGATTAATAAACACAAATATTACTGAACCAATCTTTACTAAATTTTAACCACACTATCTTCATAGATCCAGGAAGGTTTAGCAATAATAAAATCTTTTGTTTTTAAATTAATTTGTAATTAAAAAAGCAATACTATGCGGATAATAGTGAAGTTTGAAGATTGAGCCAGAGTTTGGAGATTGCGCGCCATTCTACATGAAAGGTTACAAATATACGGTGTTATATAGAGATTGAAATTGATAATAAAATTTACTTATATTAAACTAAATTACAAAAAAGATTTAAATATTTGGTGCGACAAGTAGATCCTATCTGGAACCTATCTGTATTACATTTTAACTGCATCATTTCCGTAGTTCTAGGAAGGTTTAAAAGAAGTAAACTTTACAATAATAAAAATTTAAATGTATAATTTTACATTTTAACAGCAGAAACGAAAGCACTATGCCATATAATTTAATGGTTAGAAATAAAAATCCCACCAGATGAAATCTATAACATTATTTATGCCGGATAAAAATGATTACCAAATCAAAATGTCGATCGTTTGCTTTTTGATATTGTGTTTAAAAATATGATTTATGGGCCTTCTGATGTAAGCACCGATAATGCAGTCAATTATCCGCAAGAGTTTCTTAGTAGTCTCTGTCCATGTGGATTACCAACTCATACATTAACAATTAAAAATTTCATGTCCAATTATGCTTTTACTTGATCTTCAACCACTTAATCAGAGCAATTGGGCCGGGTTAAACATTAAAGATTTAAGTGAAAATACCATCGAAGAAATAATTCTCAATTGCATCCTTCAATACAAGATTTTTATCGATAACCAATCAAATCTCAATCAGTTAAAATAATCTGATTTCTTTACTTAAAGAGCGGGTGAGGTCGCGACAGGGGATGCTAGTTCTTGGATAATTTAATCTTAAATCAGACTCTTCACTCCCTAAAAATAATATTTTTATTTTAAAGAAACATTTTCCTCATTCACTTTCCTATGTGACCCAAAGGAATAACTTCTTTGGCAGTTTGTAGTAAGCCTACTACATTTGTTTGAGACATAAGCTGTAATGTCAGTTCCCTCTCCAGTAAAGTAAGATGGTCATACAGTCATTGAGGGCGTATAAAATATGAGCCTTTCGCTTTAGTTAGGAAAATAGAACTCGATGATCCTCAAGACTATTTGATGAAATAATGAGGTGAGAAATGGATCTTGACGTAACACATAGCTTGAATTAGTACTAAAAAAATAAAAAGGGCCAATAATTTTTTGAGATCTCAATTTTTAAAGACAAAATGACTAGTTAATGCCAATCTATTTCTCTTTTATTCAATCAGGAATAATTATCCAAACAGTTCTAGAGACTGTTTCAACGGAAGAAACAAAAGATGGTGTCCTACTCCGTTAGTTGAGAGATTCCTAGAAGCAATGACTTGAAGTTGCAACGGATGAACGTGTAAGACAAGCATAAAAAACCTTGATCACAATATTTAGTGACACTAGTTCTTATATTAGTCTATATTGCCTACTCCCGTTTAAACCAATCGATTTTGAACCTCGATATTCGTTTAACCTTTTTTTAACGCAGTTTTAACTAATTCTGTCCTTTCCATATAATAAAAAGGCTAAAGTGTTTTTTCTATTATCTTATTAAAAATATTATTGAGTTTTACCAACGTAGATATGTGTGAAAATGTTTACAAAATTCATGCAGCCAAAGAAATAAGAATCGTTAAAAAGCACCAGCCGGAGGGAGGGAAAAAAATATATAGGTGTAATAAAATGAATCAGCTTTGTATTGATTGGACTTGAAACGATTCTAATCTGTGTTTTACCGTTTTTTGGTACTTCTCACTCGTATTAAACATTCCACTAGCACTCTTTTCATTTATTTATTTATTTTTCTTTTATCATAACAAAAGTTAAATTCTAAGATATCTTTGTGGTTAGAAGTTTTTTAATATTAAGAATAAATGTTTAAGGGTTATTGACATGAAAGGACATTATTATTCACTAAAATATCTGTTTATACTTTTGAAAATATGAAAATATGAATGTAATAAAATAATCAATTCATCACAATAAGTAGGATAAAAAAAATAAGTTTCAATTGAATTAATCATAGTAATTTTTTTTCCATGAAAATGTAAAAGAAGCATTAAAAAAAATAATAAAGATGTCCTGAAATCTCAATTAAGACGAAAATTGAGATTGAGAATTTCAATTCTATCTTTTCGGACTGACAAGGGGGAGGACACACTCAGTCTCTCACGGATCTTGTTGGCAACACAATATATTTATTACACAATATATATTTTGCCGTTCCGACCAATAGGCCCTGGAAGCCGAGAAAAAAGATAAAATAGCATTAAACTAATTTATTTTATATCTCGAGTTTAAAAAATGATATCGACATGATTCTTGCACAAAGATTTTTAGTTTTAATTGCGAATTTAAGGAAAAATACAGCTGCTCCATAGATTTTGATTTAGGTTAGTTAAATTCTAAAAAAAAAAAAATTGTAAAATTCGATGAACATTAACCTATTAAAAAAATTGGAAAATCTGAAAAACATTTTGATTTTTAGCTTGAATTTGAAACCAGATAGAATGATGGAATTAAAGACAATTCAAGCGTATTACCACCCTATATTTCGTGCAAAAAAATTAAGTTGATACATTTAACCGTCTAAACGTAATTCATGTTTTTGTCCATTTAAACAAAAGTTGCTTATAAGAATATAAAACGTCTAATCTCACAAAAACTTGCAAATTTAATCAGCTTTCGAATATATATATATATATATATATATATATATATATATATAATATATATTATAAAAATAAGAAATTATATATATATATATATATATATATATCCTATATATATATTCGGCAAAATATGATTTTCCAACACAATTATATATATATATTCTTATAAGCAACTTCTGTTTAAATGGACAAAAACAAGAATTACGTTTAGACGGTTAAACGTATCAACGAAATTTATATATATATATATATATATTCTATTTAGGAGAAATAATTTATTACTTTAATAATAAATATTAAAGTAATTATAATTATTTATTATTTATTGTAATAATGATTTATTACAAATTAATATTTACATGATATACAGATAGAACCAGATATTAGATTTGATTGCTAAGTATTTACAATTTTTGTTATATTCTTCAAACCCAGAACACAACATCTCTAATCCATTTTGTAATTATTGTTGACTGGGTTGTTCTAATAAATTAAGCTTATTACCTTACAATTTCATTTTCAATATATTCAACAAATTCCTGTCAGCAACGGAAGGGAGGCAGTTATTGCTATAATGTTTTTATGTCAACTATCATAATCATTTTTTAACATGTTCAACTGCAAAATAAAACAAAAATTGTAAATACGTAACAATCAAATCTTGTATGTGATTCTGTTTGTATATTACCTAAATATTAACGGGTAGTAAATTATTTTCTCTCTTAATTAGTATATATATTTGTTTTATTGATATCTATACATATAAATACGATTCCTAAGTTTTGAGTGAGCTGAAATGGAATTCTAGGGCTAAAAATTTTTTTTATCGCATTTTACAGTGTAAAAGCTAAATTTTTTCAAGTGAAGTGCATTTAATTTATTTTTTTCACAAGAACCGACATCGGATTCGAATTCAGCATTCAAAAGAACCCTTAAATACGAAATTTCATCCAAATAGAAAAATAAAAATTCGTAAGCTTTAAAATTTGCCTGACCAAATGGTAGGCAACTTTTGTTTAAATTGACAAAAACATGAATTACGTTTAGACGGTTAAACGTATCAACTTAATTTTTTTACACGAAATATAGGGTGGTAATACGCTTGAATAGTTCTTGATTTCATCATATTCATTTTTTTTAATAGGTTTATGTTCATTGAATTTCACATTGATATACATCAAAAGAAAGCTGAGGCTCTCCTCTTTCCATCGATACCAACCAGTGAATTGTGTGACAAAGTATTAGCTATTTAAAGTAAAATACACATTAATCGTTTTAAAATTTCTTCCCCTCAAAGAGGGTGAAAAAAATGATATTTTTTGATTTTGTTGAATAAGCGTTTTTCAATGTTTTTTGGGTGTTGAATTAGAACCTGACGTCAATTTTTGTGTGAAATAATCTAAAGAGGTAGTTTGCTTGAAAATCTAATTATTTTTTTAGAATTTTATTAACCTATACCAAAATATATGAAGCGGCTGTATTTTTCCTTAAATCCGCAATCAAAATTAAACATCTTGGTGCAAGAATCATGTCGATATCTTTTTTTTAAACTCGAGATATAAAATAAATTAGTTTAATGATATTTTATTTTTTTTCTCGGCTTTAGATCCCATTGGTCGGAACGGCAAAATTCGTGTCTAATATTTTTTGACCAGGAACCTCCAAAAAAATTGCCAACAAGATCCGTGAGAGGCTGAGTGTGTCCTCCCCTTGTGAGTATGCTTGACAGCATTATCCTCGTTGCACATCTCATTCACGGACTTGCGTGTGTTAGTTTATTTGATTTTTTTAATATGCTTACCTTTGAATTCTAATCATTATATACCTGTTTACTGAAACATGTAGAAGTAAAATTATGTTTAAATATCATCATCCTCATGTTAAAAAAATACATTTTCAGATTTACATTAAAATTACTCAGCTGATAGAGGTTTTGTAAAAAGGTAAGACATTTAAGAGAGCTTAAGTAAATAGGCTTCAAGCCAAATTGAAAAAAAACAAACACCCAAAATACAGGTTATTATAACACGACCTATGAAGCGTTTTTCGAAGAGCATTCTTGAATATTAATTGTGGCTGGAACTGGTACCTACGAAATGAAAAAAACAACTCCGAAATCGGAACATTTTTTTTTTTTTCGGACCAAGTTTTGCTCTCACTAATAGAGTTTATATATGAAGTTTTAATCAAGTCTCTTAAAATATACATGCCAGAATGCTAAAAACCTAAATTAAATCCAAGTTGTTTTTTGGCACGTTTTTCGCTCTATCTCATATATGTAATTTATAATAAATCCCATGAAACATCCACCCTAGCACGCTAAATGTGTATGTTTTGGCTAAATATAACAATTATGACATATTTAATGGCTGGCGTGGGTGTTTTATGGGATTTAATATAAATTACATACATAGGTTCTAATAAATTTAACCAGCTTTAAGATGAAAAAAAGAAATTTAGGATCGAACAAATAGTTTCGGTGTTAAAGCGAAAATGTGCAAAACTTGGATTTCACTAACGTATGGGATTCTTAGCATGCTGGCAAGTGTATTTTAATGTTTTCGATTAAAACTTCATGTATGGATTCTAATAGTAAATTTAACCAGATTTCAGACAAAAAAAAAAAGGAATTTTGGATCGGACAAATGATTTCGAAGTTATAGCGAAAAATGTGCAAAAAAAACTTGGATTTCACAACAGTACGGGTTTGTTTTAGCGTGCTTGCATGTGTTTTTGGCACAACAGGGGTGTACCATCTCCATCTAACTTTTGATTTTTTTCTAATGAATCTTTTGTTCGAAAATTTTTTCGAGGGTGTTCGAGTTACCTTCCCAGGAAAAAAAAGTGCGTCAGCTTTTACAGAGGCTATAACTTAATTGGTTACCACGCCGAAACTCAGCTCCTCCCCGTAAAAAGATGCCACTTATCCTAAAACGTTTAATGTATAATAATTATCAATATTGTTTATTAATTCGGTATTAGTTAAATCCATTGCAGTATGCTTTATTCTTTGGCGATCAGAATTTATGTTGCATTGATTTAATTCGATTTCATTTTTCCATAAAGTCAAATCAAAGCACGATTCTACAAAATGTATTGATTTACTCGAACAAAAAAGAACTTAGAAAATAACAGAAATTGTAGTAAGTTAAACAAAACGTTGTACCGTTTTCTACCCTTTGTAATCTCAGTTTAGGAAACATTTATACTGTTAAAAAATGTCAAGTATTTTATCCGGTCTCGGTTTGGGCAATGGAACCCAAAATTGCTGGACATGGAAGGCTATCCAGGAAGCAACCTGTCCAATTGGTGTTATGAAGCATCCAGTCCATAGCGCAGGTGAGGTCAACAAATGCATAAATCCTATACATAACTCATAGCAGCCACAGTGTACCCAGGGGCTGGTACAAATCAATTCCTTTGTATTCGGGCTCTTCTTTCTCTTTTTTTTTAGATTATTTCAAACAAATATGCAGATACTCAATATTAATTATTGAATATAAATTATATTATAGATGTCTCCATCCTTAAATATTTTTATTATCCTTATCACTTAGCTTGGAACAGTAATCTTATCATTTCTCATTTTTTGTTTTAAAAAATGTTTTGAACCTCCTATTTCTGGGAAGAGTAGTAAAGACTTTTGGTTGAGTTGTTATAAAGAATATTATCCCTTATCAATGATTATTACGAGCCTAGAAAAATATGAGGTCATAAAATCTTTATAGAGAGCAGCGGTGATAACTCTGAATGGAACATGATTATTTTTTAAAGATGGACTCAATGCAGTGAAAAAAATAACATTGTTCATGTAATCGCCTTACTGAAATACTCAGAAATATTTTTCTTTTTTGTGATGATTTTAACAGTTATTTTACTCATTTGATTTCTCTTAAAGCGTGTTATTAAAATACACCATCTTATTTTTTTTATTTTTGTGGTCATAAGTTAATATATACTAAAATTTTATCAATTGAATTGTCTTGCAAGTGAGCTAACGAAGGCAAATACAGTAGAACCTCACTAATCCGCTTTCCACTAGTCCGACTCTCCGGGTAATCCGACCCTCCCACTTGAGTCTAGAGGGGTGGACAATATCTTTGCGAGATTACTAATAGTCTAGTAAAATTGTAACTTTTGGTTTGGAAGAGGTCAGGTGGTTTCTATTTATTTATATATAGTTAGTGTTGTGCTTGTGTACAAAAATCCTAATTTTGGATCTTGAAGTGACGCCGCTCGCTAATTGAAAGCTTCAAAGCGTCAAAACCAAAATTCTGCTGCACGGTTGGTTCTAAAGAAAAAGTTTTTATATTCAAAGTTAAACTAAACAATAATAAATTGTCTGTAATTTAAGTAGAAAATCTGCTCTATAACTTAAACAGGGACTAAAATACAAACTTTCAAATTTTTTGGATTCTCTTAAAAAGTGGCGGAAATTGTGATTTTGTTTACAATTTTATTTTATAGGTCCTTAAAAACAACATTCATAGCATACTTCTTTTCGAACGATTTTAAAGCTGAGTTAGTTTGGCTAAACCATATCTATGCAAACATCTTATTTCCTTTTTTTTAATGTTAATATATAACTTTTTATATAATTATAATGCACTTTAACTATTAAAAACATCTTTCTTTAAAACCTCCGGTCTAAAATCAGATTCTAAAATCCGACTGTAATCAATATATTTAAAATACTACAATAAATTGTCATTCATATGTACATAAGGATATAGATAAAAATGTATTTAATTTTCATTTTAATTAACATAAAACAAATATATGGAACCAAAGGTATGTTGTTATCATGAGTGGGATGGTGTTTGAAAAACGGCCTGAGACTAGAGTTATTCATCATAATTGCACTAAATGTAAATTTGCTTGTTAATTATGCATTTACAACTTCGCTTTAACGATTCAAGCAAGTTTAATGTTAGGGTCTGGAATTATTTTATTCTGGATTTCCGAGACCACGAAATATAAGCGAAATCGTTTAGGTAAGTGGATTTTGGTAATTTTGAATCGGTGTCATCTAAATTTCAATATGCTATATGTTATGCATGTAAGATTTAGACATGCGCAAATAGATTCAGAAAAAAAATATATAGATCAGTAGCTTTTTTCATATAGCGGATGTCATATTGCACACAAAATGAGAACCATTATGTAGTTATACTTTTAGTGTTGTATGAGTAAACTTTTCTCCTAGTAAGGATCGATATATCGTTCAAGGTTTATTGAAAGTATTGAATGCTTGTAATCACAAAACTGTGATGGGTAGGGAAATGTAGAATTTCCAAGGAAAAGCAAATAAACGATGACTTTGGATATTCTTCAAAGTTTTGTCAAGATCTGGAAGTAAAGGAAATGCTAAAGGAATCTACTTTAAATATCGATACAAATTTATGGACCACTAACATTTTCCTTCGCGGTTTTGCCCGCTCTCATATATAAAGAAGTTAAATAATTTTAAGTAATAATTAAAGGTTTAATTATTTATCAATAAAAGTCTTGTATTGTAGAAATTATGCAAAAAGAAAAAAAATCAATTCATAAGATATCCGAATAAACTAAATTTCGTGTTTTATCTCCGATGTTATGGGATTGATTTGACTGTTAGAGTTTCCAGTTCAAGTAATTAAGAAATGGTGAGTCCGAAGATGCATTACAACGTTTTGTAACTCTGGCCTTGCGATTTGTTAATCGTAATAGCAAAAGAAACTTTAATTTGAAATGAAATAGTAGATTAGTAGAAATTATTGAGATTCTAAGAATAAAAGTTCTTCAGTTGATGTTTCAGTGGGAATTATAGCCTTAATGATAGTTCCACGCTTAGCTGCAATTTTTAACTTGGTACCATTGCACAGGTTAGGTGGTCACACAGTCCTAAGAGTCCTTCAAAGCTTAATAGGATATCCATTTTTTAATAATTAAAGTAAAATTTAATATCAATTTTAAGCTCTATATAACACCGTGACATTGTAACCTCTCTTGTAGAATGGTACTCGCCACCTATAGCTCAATATTCAAACTTCACTGGAGACCACATATCTATCCCACTTTTTGAATAACAATCTGAATTAAAATCAGTAAATTTTATTATTGCTATACTTTCCTTGAACTATGAACATTATAAAATTTGATTCAGATAGGTTCAGTACTTTTTATGGTTAGTGATAACAAACGAAAAATGGCTTGTCCTGTTATATAGTATATATTAAGACTTTAAAATTATTATCATTTAATATCACAATTACAGACTTCTGTCCGCCAAATTAAACATTTAAATTAAACATTTAATAAGTTTAATAAATTATCTGGAATAAAACATCAGATATATGCTGACATATTCACCCTTAAATGAATTGAATTCACAACCATTAGTATACTTGGTTTGCATTAACTTATAAGATTAAAAACGTACAAATAGTTTATAAAATGATTTTTAAAAAAAAATTAAAACAATGATAAAATAAAAAATTAGTTTTAATTTTTATCTATATTATTCGATAGTGGAGCGGAGTAGCTCATTGGGAACGTACTGATCGTAGGCTATCAAGGGAATAATTGAATATTTCTTCTATTTACATATTATTATAGATGAAAAAAAAACACTCCAACAATCACACAAAAAAATGTTATTTTCAGTGAAATTATGCTCAAACCTTGATCCGTTAAATGATTTTACTTCAATCACATTCACCTTTCGTCAGTTCTGTAACTTGTTACATTGACCACACGGGTTGTTGTAATCATTATGTCCTTTATTTACATTGTCACAATCTGATAGCTTCAAAAGAAAAAAAGTTAAAAGAGATGGACCGAGAAGACATTAGTGGATATCGGAGGTGTTCGGCTATGATCGGTAACCATCGGGCCGGCCCGCCCCGGTGGGATCATCAGTCCTCCCCCAACTGCCAACTAAGTCGGGCCTAGCGTAGGCTGTCGCGTTCATGCCTCCCGCGTAATTCAAACACGTCGCCGCGTTAAGTTCTGTAAGTACATACTATATATAATAATTGTGAAATGGTGAATATATGTGTTTCTACGCATTAAGTTTCTGAAGTGGTGATTCTATATTGCACTGCATCCTGAAAAAAAAAAAAAAAAAAAAAAAAAAAAAAAAATGTTATGCCGAATATTGCCGAATATGACCAATTTTGAAAAACATTGGAGTGACATTGCTAAGTGAATAAGATACCTGACGACAGACTTCTATTGATATAATGTCTTCGATGAAAACATAATTTAAAAATGGTTTGATAAATCCTGAAGGCATATTATTTAGTGAATACATCAAATTTACCATAGCAGAAAATTAATACTAATAATTAGAATTCAACCAGTTATTAAATTGTCACAGAAATATAATTAGTTTCTGTTTAAAATCCTTAAGATTATTTCAGCTGAACTCGATAGTGACAACATCGATTTTCAATTACTGCAGAATAGCTGTTTTGGTATTATCTTACCCTTCTGCTTGCACAGTATCTCATCAAAGGCAGATTGGGTGTGACGAATATTACTACTTATTAGCAATAGTCATTATTAATGACTTTATTATTACCAAAATTTTCCAACTGTCAGTTGCTATGGATAAGGATATATCTTCAAAAATCTGTTGGATAATCAGTCTGGCGTCAAAGAAATTAGATTAAAAATATGTTTATCTGAGATTAATAAATTATATTTATATATTAAATCTGATTTGCTTTTTTCTATTACTTGGAAATTTTACTAACCATTCGTTTATCTCGAGGGTTTTATTTATTTAAATATGTTAATTTTAAATGAAAATGAGTTGTACTTCTATCTATAAGATAAGTGATGAAGGATTTTTTTTTTGTATGAAGTATCCTTTGATCAAATTAAACATAGCAATATTAAATGTACGATGTTATTAGAGGAAGGCAATTCTAAATTAAGGCTGTTCTTCAAACTACTAAGGGTGTGTTACCGGATCTAGTGGTTTTCTGCTCTAACAGAACTACAATTTCCTAGTCAGAACTTTGAAGAACTAAGAATCCTCCCTTGGAATATCATTTTTCTAATCTATTACATTTCTTTTTGTCTTTAATCGACCACATTATTTAGTCTGTCCCAATTTCTTTATAAAATTACCAAATCCTTAAAAAAATAATTTTTTCATGTAAAATAATCTGTATCCATATTTTATTTCAAAAAGTAAACATTTATTATAGTTTCGTAGTATATGACTCTGTCCTCTTTGTAAGCTCTGATGTAATTTGTCATCTACTTACTTAGTCTCTTAATGGAATGAAACTCTGGGTGGTCATAATCTGCTGTCCTATTTACATTAAGAGTTAGGGATGCCTCTTTCAGGGTTGAAAAATTTATTTTTTCTTATCTATGTTACAAACAAGACATACTTAACTTATTTGTAGGAGATAAAAACACAATATCATCAATGTGCTAGAATATGATAAAATTATTTCTTACAACTTATAATATAAAATATTGAAAAAATAAAAAAATATTTGTAAATAAAAATGGTCGTAATAAAAAATATTTAATAAATATTTGGCTCATAATTTCTCTTGTTCTAGTAGGTTTGCTAATTTAATTATAATTGTAATAACATTTAATATTTTGAAATTGAATGAAAACCATTTTTTTTTTTTTTTTTTTTATATGTAGCGAATATCAATATTAAAAAAGAAGCAAGTTAATTGTTAAAAAAAATGAACTTGGAAAAAAAAGAAAATTGGAATAAAAAAAAAAAATCTTATAAATCGGAAACGAAAATAATTAACGAAATTAATCTTTTATGTAATTAATATTTTAAAAAATAAAAAATCGTTCCTTATATTATAGAAATAGTATTGTTATCTAGTTAAAATGCAGTGTGTAATGAAAGCCTTTCCAATTATAAAAAGTATTTTTTTCAAAAATCTACATTAACAGGATCATTAAATCTTTATGTAAGAATAGTCCTTTTAATCTGACACAAATGATTCAATAATATAGCCTATAATATAGATCTTAAAATCAGATGGAGAATTTAGAAGCTCTGGAAAAGATATTTCTGATTTTTTTTTTTGTTTTGTTTCTTTTAGATACTTGCTTACACTATATATAGATAACTACCGTTTCAGCTGATAGTATATTTTTTATCACTCGGTTGAAGGAAAAATCGTTCGGTAGGTTCTGTGCGGGCTCAGCATGTCGAGACAGCCTCACGACAGCATCAGCTAAACCTTATCTGATACCAAGTTCCAGCCATCTTAACTCAACGACGCCAATATATTTGAGATCCCGTCATTTTATTCTTTCTTCCGTTATTAGATAAGAAACTTTGTCTGACAATAATAGTGAAAATTTAAATTTTCATCAGTTACTATAGTAATTAAAATGACATCGATCTTATGGAATGAAATTAATATTACTAAAATATTCTAATTAAGTAATCGAACATTTGTTTTAGCTCTTTTAGTTTATACTTTATGTCATTTGAAATGCTTTGATTATGTCACGGATGACGCTTCAAAACAAAGCAATAAATAATATACTTCTTTAATTGACTGAAAAATATAAATGTTGGCATTTAAAATTATCTCTTTTAGAGTTAGTAATATTTGTCAAAATATAAAACGGTTTAAAAGAAAAAAATATGCGAGTAATAGTTAATATTGATGCAACTTGTCAAAATGCAGTTGAGGACCCAATACATGTATTGAACCGTAATTAACTGTTTTCTTTTTAATTTTTTATATATTTTTATATGTTCTTAAGCAAACACTTTATACTTGAAACTCATTATGACAATTAAAATTAAAGCAATTAAAACGGATACGTCATCATTCAATAACTTCAATTGAGTTACCAATAAATATGAAAATATGGTGTTATTTTTAATTGAGATCTTCAACAAGTTCAGAATAAAACCACAATTTTATTTGTTGCTGGCGCATTGGTGAATGGTTTATTAATGAAACTAAAAACACTAAATAATCATATCAAATAAAAATCAAAATAACTGAATTAATGCTATCTCTTAGATTTATAGATGACTGTTTTCAGCTCAAATACTTAAATCTTACGGGCGGTATAATTGCTATTGAGATATGAGGGGTTTTAAATATTTTTATTTTTGTTCTCAAGATATAACTCAGTTTAAAAAAATTGCATTGTCATTTTATTAAGGTCTTGAAGATAGCCATTATTTCTTAACGGTCTATTTTATTTAGTTCATATTTTTATTTTTACTAATCTTATTTTGTTTGAGATTATTTTTTAAATTCATTGTATATAATTTTTGCTCTTAGTTTATACACTTATTTTTATACTTAATAAAACTCGTTCATGATAATTATACAATTTGAAGCGATCATTGAAAATAAAATACGTAGAACATTAATACTTTAAATTCGGAAAAACTATAAAAAAAAAAAAAAAAGAATTACGAGATCGCATAATTTCTTACAACTTCAATATATTACTGTTATTAAAAAAAACATTTTAGATTTAAAAAAGTATTGTTAAAAATTGAATGAACCATGAATATTACTAATGGTGATTGATTCAACCGTTTAAAAATATTTTTTTTGTTTTAAAAAAGAAGATAGCATTTCAACTGATTGTTAATAGGTTTTTATGCAGTTGCAGTTTCTACGTCCACTTCAGCAAAGCATGGAAGGTGTAGTATAAACAAGCGCCGTATTTCCAAAACTGCAAAAATTAATTAGCGATAAGTACGCTGGAATTACACAATGTCCTTAATAAAACGAGAAAATATAATTTATAATTAAGATAACAAAAATCCAGATTCACTTACAAATCTACATTTTTTTTTTTAAATGTAGCTGATAAATAATGACAAATTAAGCATTATTCATAAAAAGACTATCCCAAAGATGAGGTTTTTTTTATTTATATGTGTAAATTTTCCGAACAGCAACACTTTTAAATATATATTTTTAAATATATTTTTGTATTGAAAGAAATTTCAACCGCTAATCTTTAACAACAGCTCTTTACGAAAGAAATTATTTATTAAAAAAGTATTATTCTTGTTTTCTTATCACAACTTAATATAGGATTATATTATAGGTATTGCAATCTACCAAAATTATGAACATTTTTTTTTTTTTTTTAACCCTGCAACATTATATAATGATAGTAAAACTATTTTTAATTAAAATCGATAATTAATTATTGTTAAATATAACGCCTTATTAATAGTGTACTGTACAGAATAGATACCAAATATTACTAGAATTCTTGAAATTATTGTTTTTTACAAAATAAAATATTAAAATGTAAATAATAATTAATTAGAAGAAAAATGTAAAGCAAAATGTATAAATTAACTAAAAATCATTTATTACTTAATTCTTAATCTAAACTTGTATTAATTAAATATATATATTTTTTGTTGATAATTTGATAATTTGTTTTATTTAACCGATATACACCGTCATATTAATGCCCCAGGTTACATTAACACTCGCACTGCGATCGGTTAAGAATGGACATGGACGGCGGTAGGCGGGTCTTTTTAGACCCAATACTATTAGCTGAAAACCGTAACTGTTTAATTTTTCTTTTATAACATTTATTAATTTAGTAAGTGGATCGCTGACGTTTAAAAAAATACATCATCATTTTAATAAATAAGTTATATTTACATTTTATAAATTCATTATTTTACAAATTTTCTAAAAATTCTATTTTCATTGCCTTATTTAACATTTTTATTAGTTAGGAATCCCTCACACAATATACACATTCGCGTTTTACGTGCTATTGCCTCAAATGCTCGACGTAAGACTTCCTTGCAATCTTTTGGTTTTCGATGTTTTTTAATTGTCTTTGTATATTAGGACCAATTAGTTCCGTTCATAATAGTTCCAAAAATGCTTTCATTTTTCTCGATTCGACAAGCAATGTACTACCAGAACGTAAGTACTGCTAAATAAAATAAGCGCTCCCGCGGTCGGTGTCTTAATAGAACCAACCTTGTTTTGTCAACAAATTTCGTAATTAAAATTACGCATTTCTTTAAAGTTTTAGAAGAAAATTCTTTAACTTTAGAGAAAGACCTAATCCAGATGCATTTAGAAGGATTCAGCCCAAAAAAAATGTTTGAAATCAGGAGGATCAAATAGCCATTCTTTGGGTCTAAAAAGCCGCGCAAGTGTTAAAAATCAAACTTTTAAAATATTAACCAATATGAAATTAATTTATGTAATCAATATTTTAAAAAAAACAACAACATCTTTAATGGGTGAAACACGAAATTACCCTAATAGTTACCGTCTTACTTTTGTAACTAATCCTTCCATACATATATATTTTGTACTACCGTGTGGAATGGGCTTAGAGCGATTTCAAGTGAAGAATGGTTTATATAAATACAAAATTAATAATTTTCAAAATAGAAAATTAGCTGCGTAAAATTAAAGAATCTATTTCTGAAGTGAATAGTCATAAGATAATAGTTAATTCATTAAAAACTAAAAATAGGAACTAACTGATACGTAATAAGTTTTGATACGTTGTAACTTCATCTATTTTTTTTTTTTATTAATCGAAAATCAATTCACTTCATATTTGGAATGGAATATAAATTAATATTTACAGTAGTTCATGCATATTAATGAATGCTTTTATTATTTTTTTTTTTTTTACCTCCATTTATAAAGTGGAAATATTTTTGTCATATATTTTTAATTTTGAAATAAAATGTCGGTTTCTCTCGTTATTTTATATGTATTACTAATAATATTTGCAACCTATCAATATCATGAGAGTATCGCCTAATTGCGCAGGAAATATAAGATAGGAAACAACTATGTCAATACCGCCTTTATTATCTTAAAGTTGTCGTCACATCCTAATCCTATTCAAATATTATCACAATTAACAGTTATTTCAGATAGTGATGTGCTATCGAATATTCGGA
This sequence comes from Euschistus heros, assembly GCA_003667255.2. NCBI lineage: Eukaryota > Metazoa > Arthropoda > Insecta > Hemiptera > Pentatomidae > Euschistus > Euschistus heros. Next base: position 74,885 of record RCWM02000577.1, on the reverse strand, counting down.
ATATTCTAGTGTAACAGTACAATAGGACTGAATGCCTTCCCAAAACAGGTATTCCAAGTAATGAACAATAGATTTACAGGTAGGTTGACGTAAAAGACGAATCACTGACCAATAGTCCGGTTTTACCTGGGCCATCCACCTGTTGCTCTGTCGATAAGGCAAATATTGCTCTATAATACCATGTTGTTTTGGTTAGCTGATATTATCCGAATAACCATGATAAACCATGGTGACCTACAAGGCTGAAATTGAAAATTAATTTATTATGTGTGAGTTTAAATGTCCTACTTATTTATTTGAGTTGGAACTCTAATACAAACACCCGGATCATTTCCAATTTCAATATTTATGTTTATTTTACACACAATATAAATAGCGAAACCTGGTTATCACAAATGGTTTCTCGTGATAATTAAATACATTCAACCTTGAAAAAAAATTATAGCAATCATAAATGACTAAATCAGGTGATCTAAGCGTCTAAAATTGTATGCTAATTTTTATTTCCTAATCGAAGGGTTTGGTGGATAGTTTTTTTTTTTTTAATAGGAAAATGTTACATAACCCCTTCATCTTCTTCATGTATCTTTTTCTAGTTGTTTGGAAATATTCAGATTTTGCACCCTACTTACATTTCATACACTGAGGTATTTTAGAAAATGGATTGAAGTATTCGGTTTTAAGCATATTAATTAATTGGTTTTATATTAAGCATATCAAGGATAGTTGCTCAAAAGGATTGGGACAGCTAAAATGCCTTTCGCATTCAAGTTGGGGAGCTGATAGACAGTGTCTATTGAAGATATATCAAGCCACTTTACGTAGTAAAATGGACTATGGTTCAGTAATTTATAACTTTGCCCGATCATCGATTCTACGAATGCTTGACGTAGTCCACAATACAGCTCTAAGGATATGTACGGGTGCCTATAGAACATCACCTGTTCATAGCATATATGCAGAAAGTGCAGAGCCTTCCTTGATATTGAGGAAAAAATATCTTTTTGCAAAATATGCAGCTAAATTATCTGCATTAGAAAGCCATTCTTTAAATGTAGTTTTTTTTCTGAATACATCAGAACGTAATTACCAGCAAAGAGCACCCAACTTGCTCTCTGAACTCCAATTGGGTACTAGTCTGCATGATATTCAGCACTACCCAAAGTTCACAAAACCACGTTGGTGTCATTATAAACCCTGCATCGATATTTCACTGAAGAAAATCAGAAAAAGTAATATGATTCTTATTGAATCAAACAAAAGTTTTCTGCTTCTCTTAGAAAAGTTTCTGGACCATAAAATCTTGTACACTGACGCTTCAAAATGTGAAAATTCTGTTGTGGTTTGTGCAGTAGTGACGGAAAACAAAGCAAGTCTCTTTAAGTTACCTCGAGTCTGCTACGTTTTCACTGGAGAGGCAACTGCCATTAAGGAACCACTTCTGCACTGCCAGGAAGCCGAATATGAAAAATCAGTAATTGTAATCAGTAATCACAGATTCAATGAGTGTGTTACTGGCTATAAAGAAGAATCAGTCTCAACATGTAACAATTTTAGAAATTATTGAGCTTATATGGACATTTCATGAGAAACTCAATACGATTATTTTTATTTGGGTTCCTTCCCACTGTGGCATTTCTGGAAATAAAAGAGCTGATTTTGCAGCCCAGTTAGCAAGAATTAGTGAAGGTGATATTGTTAAAAACATCAACCTTACACCTAAGGAAGACTGGGTGAGGCATGTGAGATGCTCGATTCAAGCCAAGTGGGAAGATACTTGGAAAACAAATAGGTCTAAATTGTTAGATGTAAAATCGAACTGCTCCGCAAAGTGGCAAACAAGTTGTAGGACATCTAGAAAGGAGGAAATAATTTTGTGCCGCCTGAGAATCGGCTACTATGAATTCTCAATTGGCTACTACTCCGAGGCTTGGAGCCCCCTACCTGCGTCAACTGTCAGGAACCCAGGACAGTACAACACCTGTTAGTATATTGTCCACAACTTTCATCTCTAAGAGAAAAATTTAAAATTTCAAATTCACTAAAAGAAATTTTACTAGATGATGAAAAATCAGTGAGGTCATTGATGGAATTTTTTAAAGGCTATAAGGTTCTATGGACGGATATAGGGGAAAGAAAATCGAAGATGAACTGCCAATGACCCTGAAGGGTAGAGGCAATCAAATAAATAAGGTCTTATTAAGAAGCACAACAACAAAATTTTCATAACGCTGATATTAAAAATCCTTCTTTGAAATTTAATAGCAAACTCATATTCAAGGTAATTTGACCTATCCACTTCTTCACTACAGCCACCGAAATGTGCCATAGTCCGTTGACAGTTTTGAGGAAGATTGCAAAGTAAAGGTTAAGTATTTTATTTTTGTGTCAGTGTTCGATGAAACCTTAAGTTTTGTACCAAATGTTCAAGCAGGTTTCAGAAAAGTGTAATGACTAAGTTTTTTGTTTTACAAGATCTTGTAGTATTATAATACTGTCCTAGCAGTTCTTGTCTCTTTAATATTGTATTTATATTCTCATATCGTATAATAAATACAAATATTTTAGACATTCTAAGTAGTAGAAAATTAATTATTTTAACTTCATTCTAAAAGTTATTATAATTTTGTTTCGTTAATAAGGATATGGGTTCCAAATAATATTGGTAACGACGTCCGTTTTTATTAGAGAATTTCGTAGAATTTGTGTTTAATCAGGACTCCGGATATTTACCATTGACCGAAGCGAGATGAACTCATAAATAAATTAACATAATTACGGGCTGGCAAGTTTGGGCTATTACCATGTATTATTCTCGGACTGTCGGTGATAGCGTACTGGCAGCTATATGCTTCCAGAGGAAGTTTAATGCTTCAACTACTTTTTGCCAAGTTTTTGACAAGAATACGCTAAAGAAAAAAATAAATTAACATAATTACGGGTGAATACAAAAAATAGTAATATATGCTATTTAATGCTTCAACTACTTTTTGCCAAGTTTTTGACAAGAATACGCTAAAGAAAAAAAAATGGGGTGAATACAAAAATAGTAATTTTATATAATAAAATTATTAATGTACATCTTAAACTTACATTACACTTATAATATTCTAATTATTGTTTTTAAAAAAATCTATGCTGATGTTAAGAGTTCTTACATTAAAATTCAGCTTAAATTCTGTCGCCACTACTTACCACCTGTTTGAAGGAGAACAAAAGTAAATACATTTCAGCTTTGATTATAACTGTTTCCGCTTTTCATATATTTAACTTAGGAAGTATAAATAATGAAATACAAATAATAAAATTTAAAAAAAGCTCAATTTCGCCCTGACTGGTAAAAATTTGCTTTTTATATTTAAAAGGACTAAATCACTTGCAGAAATAATTAAATTAAATTAACAATGAATGATTATTCGAAATAAACAAAGCTGAGAGAAAATATCGGTTTCAAACGTTACATTTTTCATTCAAACTAATACAGCTCCTAAAAGGTAAGATCTAGCAAAAAATGTTATAAAATATTCTCCATTACATTTCTGATCTGAAAACTATTGTCTAATTTTCGATTCGAGCAACAACAACAGAGCTGTAGCTATAGCATGTCAAAAAAGCCCTAACACTTGAAAAATGTTGGCAAAACGTGTATTTTATCATTCAAACCAATGTAACTCCTAAACGGTAGGTTATAGCGACAGATATTACACAACAAAAAATATTTTTCATAAAATTTCTAATAAGGAAACTGTCATCAAATTTTCAATCCGAGTAACACCAACCAATTTTATTTCAATTTATTTTAATCGAAGTATTTAGAATTCAGAATTGCTTTTTTGGATAAATGTTGGAATCGACAAATCTCTAAAAATTATGTACAGATAATTTGTGTGTCGAATGGTTTTCAGTAGCAGGTAAAAATCAAAAATTGCTTGTTTTTTGGGGCTTAATGTCCTTATGTACTCCAACTAAGGCAGGAAGGACGGGTTATCCTGCAGGTTACCAACCTGTTCTAGCCAGGGTGGGAAGGTCAAGATTCATTCGTGGGTTCACCACGAAATAAATTTTAACCCGCCCAGGTGGGATTCGAACCCACGACCTTGTGGTTAAGAACACGCTGGGACCAACGCCCCAACTCACTCGGCCATCGAGGCCCTAAGAATGAACATTAAACTGTATTATAAATGACACTCACTCCCACTTTACTCATAATTGCATAGACGTATGGTGGAATCACTGGGAAACAGGATGATAGTTATACGTTTAATGAAATGTATTGTCATCGTTTTACATGCCGAAGAAAAAGTATGTTTTTTAACGCAGAAAATATTCCCTGGGCCTTTATTTCCTTCCTATATCTGTAAAATTTCTCTTAATCTTCTTTCCTAATATTTCTTAAATTCGAACTTCTTTTGCATTTGCACTGAACAACCTCCAAATTGCATCTCTCCAATCTGTTTCCCTTTCATAAAGCTCTGCAATATATGATAATCCCTTCCCGATTTGCTCAAAGATGGAATATTAATTAGTTTAATATTCGTCGTTTTCGCGATAAAAATTTCAGGTATTTTTTCTACCATAACCTCACTTCAGGTAAATATAGCAGGCTATAAAATAAATAATTAATTCTTCTGGTTGAGAGCTCATTAAAAAACGAGTAGGTGTGCAATAATAGAATTGAATTTAAATCAGTTGTGAACATCAATTAACGTTATTGAATTATTACTGGCACAGAAACCGTCAATTTAAAATATATGATCGAATGCAACAACCAGTTCTATTTTCCTAAAGGACCAAATTGAAAAAGGCCTTGCATAGCCAGGCACATCAGAAATTTATGGATAGCTGTCGTTCACAACAAGCGCCCTCAAGTATTAAGATAACGAAATTTTAACTGTTAATTTAATAAATTATTTTGTTTTATTTTTAATTGTTTCAATGACTGCGCGATAAATAACGTCATTAATATTATTATTATTATTAATAGAACTTAAAAGGTCTCTCTCTATTTTAGATGTTTTGTTGACCTACTTTCAAAGAAAAGAGGGCTTTTGATGGTATCAGCTTTTTGAAGGGATCTTAAATGTAGTGGCAATTCATCTGAGAATTCAGTGCCTACATGAAAAAGGTGGGAATTACTATTGATTTCATGATTTTTTTTTTTTTTTTACTTTAGTTTTCTGTGATTGCCGAAGCATTGGAAGAATTTGTTCCCGAGAGCCGAAAAACCTCTTTGTATATTAATTTGTATATTATTTTTATCTTCACATAAATATTTTTAGCAATGATAGAATAATATTTTTTTTTTTTACATCCCTTTTAAATTTTACTGAAATTTCTTTAGAAAATCAAAACGATTATTCAATAAAAAAAATAGGTATTATTGTTTATTGGTTATTCATGAATCATTGTCATTTTGATTGGTATTCAAAATAATGTTCACTGAAGACCACTAATGGCTAAATTTAATAAAATCTTAATAAATATCATTTAGGTGAATACACTTTCCTGTTTAGGATCGACCTGACGGGAAAACTACGATAATACCGAAAGTGCTGCAATAATTGTCGCAGAGTAGATTGGACCCTGCATCACTATCTCCGCCACTATCTCTTCTTTCCACTGCCCAGCCAATGCCCTTTATCATTAATTCCTTTTGATGTTCTTCTTTCTTTCTTCTTATCTTGTTTATTTATGTCTCACCCCATGGCTGATTTATCTCTCATTTCCTCAATTTCATTTACTTATAGTAAGGCTATAAATTATAACGTTTTTTTTCTCCTTACTCCTATATTCACTGGACAGAAACATTAAAGTGGAACGTTTATAATTGTATTTCCTAATGGAATACGTAATTTTAATAAATACGCCTGAAAATTGTCAATAAGTGTTCGTTGTTATGTAAATTAATGTATATATGTAATAGTTTGAATCTAAAAAAACAAACAAATAACGTAAGTCCTACCTTAAATTAACGCCCAGCTCTGACTGCGTCGCCATCTTCTTTTACAACTCACAACACTAAAAACCTGCAATATTAATAATAATGATTAAATAAACGATGAAATTAGCTAAGGATAACTTAAGCCCATATGCAGACACAAATTTGTTTATGTAACATATAAAATACTACATATAAGCAGTAAATTTTTATTAAATAGTTGTTGAATCATTTACATTCAAATAAATTATTAACAAAAATACATAAATTAATATAAATATAAAGTAAGAAAATAAGGAATGCATGATGTCATTAATACTATTACACTTAATATTTCAATCGAAGTAAAAAAGTAACCTAGATCTTATCCATTAATATTTTGTTTAACCTCTAAAGTAAACAGAGTAGAACAAATTTAATCTTGAAGTGTTACAATATATTGGAATGACAATCTAATCTAACCCTATATTCATGAAAATGATACTTCTTTTACATGCAAAGATGTATTTCTATCTGCTTTTCATTCTACTTGCAGCTAGAGTACTTATAGTTATTTTAAGATTAAATCTGTTTAAATACTAACTTTTTGGGCTATATGAAGTTAGCAGTTTACATAATTAACATCACAGATAAAGACAATCTAAACATATTAGTTGGTAGGGGCAGATCAAGGAACAAAAATCATAGGATGCTATCTAAGAAAATATAAAGCCTGCCTGATGGGAAAAAAAAATTCCTATTTGAAAAAACTCATTTTTCATTAGTCAGCCTCAGCTCAAACTATGAAATAATACTTTAAAAATAAATCAAAGCATTTATCAAAGATATTTTTCACTATCAGACAGCCAGTATAATGTGTTTTTTTTTTTTTTTTTTTTTTGGGGGGGGGGGGGGGGTAAGTATGTAATTCATGTAGAAAAAAAAAAAAAAAAAAATTTCTTGTATATATGACCTAAGATGACATTATCTTCTCAAAAAAGAGTTCGTAAAATGAGTTTGATTTTCAATAAAACTACTTTTTACATAATACAAATAAAAATAGATCCTTCATGTTTCAGTTCTTATTGAAAACTCATAAGCAGAAATAAAAAATACCAAAAATTACATAAATACATGAGAGATATAACCTCTCTTAGCAGGGTCAGCTGAAGATAGTCTTGTTCTGTTGTTGGTATCAGAAAAAATAAACAAAAAGACTATAGATATTATTCCAAATTTAATGTAATATAATTACTGCATTTAATCAAAAAATAATTTACCAGTTGTATTACCAAACAATTATTAAAGATGATCAAAATTGTATTTATTTTAAGGTTAACCACTATGAAACAAAGCTTAAAAGCTGTCTTGGCAATATATACATATCTATATAGTCTTGATAGCCTTTACAAAAAAAAAAAAAAAAAAAAAAAATCCTGAATGCTTTTGGTAATTATTAAACCATAAGAACTCAGGATATTTTAACAAAACATCAAAATAAGGAGTAAAACTTATTATTTATAATTTAGATAGGTGTGTTTTTAATGCAATACATGATATTTTTCAAATCAAAAATTTTTTTTTTTTTTTGCTAAGATCTCCGCTGTTGGGTTTAAGTAATCATCTCCGTTAGAAGACAATTATAAAATGAAGAAGATAAATCGCCCCACAGTTGGACAGATATTTTAAGTCTGATTACTTGCAAGTAGCAATGAATAGCTGATTTAATCAGATCAGAATTTGAAAATGAACAGTAAATTATGAATTTACTCTTTACATTATACCTTATATATAGATTTGTTGATAACCATGAAAATGCACCATGTGGAGGCGCAACTATGAGTGATTTTATTCAAACATAAAAAAACAAAAACAAAATCCAATAAAGATATTAGATGTTACTTAAATATTATAAGTATTTAATTTTAATGTATTTAGATAATTTTTATTAAAAATATCTTATTCAATTCATTTAGATTTTAGGCATTTCAATCTTTATTTTAATATAAGAATGTAAACATGTTTGAACATGTAAACTATAGAATTACATATTTAATATTATATAGTATTTAGTACATTATTAAAACAACATGGCATTAAAATTATTAAAATTAATATGATTAAATTATATTGACAAAAACATTAATATATCTCCAAAATCATTGGTTTTACTAATCATTTTTTTGGGAAAATGCTTCAGTTTACTTAAACATTTTAAAATTATATAAAATGCATTCATCAAATTTGGAAAGGCTTGGAAACATTCCCATAAAATTACTTGTGAAATTCAAGTTATTATTTTTACAATGTTCAAAATGGGGAATAAAATGCCTAAAATTTAAGTAAATTCATTATAACCCTCCTATAGAAAATTATTTTAGATAATTAGAGAATTATTTTATTCAATTTTTACACATTTATAAATTGCTCATTGTCATCAAGAGATCAGAAATAGTAGTTATGTATTTGAGCTTTGGGCTTGGCAATGAAAACTGTCCCATAAAGACTGATGCCTGGTGATTAGATAATAAAAAATGTATGTCTAGTACATTCAAATATACATTCACATCCACTAACTGTTTAATTAAAAACAAATATAAATGATCAACCTATTATTATCTACATAACAGCTAATCACCAATATTGAACATTTTGTTTATATATATATATATATATATATATATATATATTAAAAATATAAGATAAAACTAAAAGAAACAACTCTTTCTCTTCAAGAAACAAGAATATATACAAGAAGAAGTATATATTAAGGTATATAAAACAGAGAAAAAAAAAATCATTGGAAGTATAAATAAGAATTATTTCATATATTATATCAATTTATTGTATAGCTTCTTATGTTAGTTTAAGGTTATATATACATTTTTAATTAAGCTTAATTGAACCTGTATCCAATTTGTGATATTATTAAAGCTATAACTTGGATTAGTGAAAGAAAGTTTAAAGTTTATTCTTGTTAAAAAAAAGACAATGGCGGTCAGTTTAGCAACTGGGCATTTTCAATTTTTTTAGAGGAATGAAACAGTGGATCAATAAATATACATAAATTAATATTGACTATTAATCATATTACACAAAGCAAAAAAAAAAAAAAATAAATAAATAAATAGTAATCGTAGAATGTCTCATACTGTAGAACTATCAAATTCGGTCAACAGTACACTTCATTTTGTTTATTATTTATTATTTGTGCATTAGGTGGGATAATAGTTCACTTTTCCTACTTCCTAAACTAAACTATTAACTATGGAAATCAATTGAAAAAATGTTATTTATTGATAATTATATTAATAATTTTAAGGGTTAAAAATTGTAATGTAATTTTACCTACATAATTCACTTCATGTATTATTATATGGAATATCTACCTGTTTATCTCACTTCACTGGGAATAGGAGTTTTCTCGAGATGATTAGAATTCAGCGGTCTTTCTTATGCCGCGTTGCCACATCTCTATCCGCCAGTGACATTATTTAACACTTTGTTTGTGGAAATATTTAAAATTACAACGATGAAAACTTTAAACAAATTTATATTCAATCTTTTTGATATGATTTATTATATTTTGTAACAAAAATATGCAAAATATCCAAAAATAAACGATCTGATTAAATTGTTGAAGTATGGCAACGATGCTGGAAGTGCGGTTTTGAGCCATTTCTTTTAACTACCATTCAAGTACGGTATCTTTCCATTGCTGTTTTAAGTGTTTAATGAAATATTAGTGCTGTGGGATATTTGTTAGTCAGTTTTCGGACTTTATATGATTGTTTATTCCGGTTTAGGATGTGCGTTTATAATAGTGTATAGTGTATAATTTCGTGGAATTGTCTCTTGTAATTTAATTTATTTAAAGTGTAAAACGAATCAGATAACATCGAAATGTGTGATTGATCAAAAATGTCAAAAGGTTTATAAATGACGACTATAAATATCTATCTTCAGATAATTATTTTAACAACAAGGTAGTATTTAAATAATTTATTCGATATCGACATCGATATCATGATTGTTATGTTACAAAACATTTCATATTTAATTATCTCTCTCCCTCCCTTTCTCTACATGTTTACATAAATAAACAATTTATTATTTACCATTTTGCAATGGAAACCCAATATTTTCAACTTTATTTATTAATAACTTTTTTTTTTAAATTAATATTTATTGAATATTGTTTTTGTTTCAGGTAAGTGAAAAAAAAATTGATTTATTTATTCAAGATCTTCTTGATAGGTGAGAATTTTTAGAATTTATATTATCTTAAACAACTTCAGCTGAGTTTCTACTTATTTTTTCTGTTTCTACTTTTGAAAATCTTTCTTTCACCCACAATAATATTTCATCATTTGTAATAAACATTGATGCTACTTTTCATTCGTCCTTATCTACTACAAGAAGCTAGTTGCAGATAGTATTTGCTAATTTTTAAGAAATATGTTTAATGATATTTTGATTAGTTATATATATAGGTATTTTATATATATAGGTATTATTAGAAAATTTAAATAAGTAATTTTAAAATACCTCTATGTTTTATTGTATGTTTAGATGTTTAGTAGTAGTATATATATATATATATATATATATATATATATATATATATATATATATATATATATATATATATATATATATATATATATATATATATGTATGTATGTATGTATATGTTTTGTAGCTACGAACATCCTAAAGTGAATGTGAAGTAGTATTATTATGGTTCAGTTGCATGATTTAATTTGAACGTTCACATTTAAAAACAAGTAGACTCTTTTGTGGCCAGCGAGGAAGCAGTGTTTATCGTAACGTAATTGCATAGTCTCTCTACCCGCCCGCAGACATAAAATCACTGTCTTTTGTGCGCTCTGGCCTGGTACACTTCTTCATTTAGATATGTCAACTATTTTGGTATCGTAAATTGTGTCTTTGACTCAAGGTTTTAATGTGTTGTCCTTTTTTAATATTTAATAATTTGACGTTAGTGACGTTGGTGGACTTCAAGAAGACGTTATGTTGGTCAAAATAACAATGAGGTACAACTAACATTTTAATATTTAATAATTTTTTTTTACTAATGTATATATATATATATATATATATATATATATATATATATATATATATATATATATATATAGCGTTAGCGTCATAAGTTGTATGAATGAACTATTCCAATTGGAATGATTATTAAGTTAATAAAAATAGAATATCCCTTTACTTTACTTGCTTTGCGCGAGATACAGAATCATAACCTTACTAATTGTGATACAGTCTATGAGAAATGCTATGGGTTAATATTTATTCAATATTTTGAAATGTTTTCTACTCACCAGTGATTACAGATAAAAAAAAGTATATTAATGTAAAAACCCCGGGGGCTCATTATTAAAGCCAGTGGGATATATAACACAGGGGTCTAATCAATATTACGTCATAGGTTTTTTTTTTATTTTATGTCTCAAAATGATAAACTATTGATAATGAACGAAAAATAATACGGATTGAGGAAATAGCATTCAGTTGTTTATGATAGCAAAAGTTTCTGTCATTTCAGTCGTGGATCGACTTCGAGGTCCGAAGAACCTCCTAGGGCGCACCCAGTTATTAAAAAAGTGGGGACCCTTAATTGTGGCAAAAACCTAGCGGTTGAGAGTGAATTCTGGCCTAATCTCATCCTTTCACAACCGTTGGTCCAGTTACAATGGGTTGTAGTGGTAAGGTTTATTTTATTTATTTAATATCTTTTTTTTTCTATTTTAATTTTATAATATCAAAAACTGAAGGGATCGATAATAAATAGAGTGGGGAAAACATTGATGCTTTGAAGGTTTGAACTTCATGATTAGGTATTTTACAGGGGAGAAGGGGCAGTGTTACTAAAGTATAGTAGTACCAAAATAGTTTTTCTTTTTGTTTTTATAATCGGCTTATTAAAAAAAAAATTATATTAATAATATTTTTAATGTAGTTTATAAGCTAATTCTTTATTTTGTTTAAAATATATTCCACTCTTGTTGTTTACGAGGAAACCTATATGAAATCATTTTTTTTTTTTTTTTTTGATTATTCACTTAATATTATTCTCATATACATTATTCTCTGTTTTTATTATTATTATTATTGCAAATAGTTCAAAAATTAAAATATTTATTTTCGAGTGAGAATATTAGCGGATTGATGAATTTTTTTTTCAGTTCATAGCGTGCCCTTTACATTCCTTAGTACTAGACCACTACATGTATCCATTGTCAAGCGGATGTCCTAGCAAGATTCCAGCTAAAAGCGATGGCTGTCTGCCAGCCCTTAAGTTGGAACAGCCTTCGGCTTAGTTGTCTATTCCGAGCGTACTTCAGTCGGGAGTATTCACCGGCGGTCTCTGGAATGCTTCACCAATAGAAAGTAGTCTTGAGGGTGCCTTTGATCCAGCACAGCATCCACGCGGGCCATCGCTTGGTCATCGGTACAGTCAGAACACTGAAGTAATGGGATACATTAGGCATTGAGCTGTGAAAGCACTCAATCAAAAAGCACGGTTCAAATGATCACTTATAAAAAAAAAAGTAACTATACAAAACGCCCCCCCCCCCTCCCCGAAAAAAAAAAATAATAAATCGTTTTAGTTTGGCAATAGTTATTTATTATCTATTATGTCAAGACTAGATGTTATTTATAATACGTACAATCATAATTATACAACAGAATTCTCGGCAGCTCTAGAACCAATTTGTTTTCAATTACATATTTGTATAGAAAGTTTCAACATTGTTGTTGAATTTGAATCGCATAATTTTTTGTCTACGTTTCATTCAATTCAGAATATTTTTTTTCTCCTTTTAGTTTGCCGATATTTGTTCATTACATATTATGCCAGCCATGGTTATATGTTATTCATACGTAAAATTATACAACACATTTACATAATTTTAGCTGAAGTTTCATGCCCTAATAATCTAATTTGAACTATATAATTTTTTCTTCCCATGTATAATTTTCGTTTAAACAAAAAAAACATGCCTTAATTAGAGCATTAGGTATTTAAATAAAACTGTTGATATAAAAATAAAATTAATCTTATAGTAACTTTTCTATTAGCTTAATAAAAAAAAAATTCTTATAAATATTTAATTGTAATGCTATTTACTTTGCTGAATATTTTACAAGCTAAAAGTAAAAAAAATACTATTTTTAACCTTATTGAATCTTGGCCTCTGCCATCGGAGAATAGGCAGGAAATTAGCTAGCCATCTCAGTGGTCTGATAGCAACTACTATCTTGTGAAAGTTTCCCTCCAAAATATGAGGAGAAATATATATTATAGTTTGATCTATTTATTTATGTTTTTAATATTGAAGATAAGTAAATATAAATGTGTTATAATTATGTATAAAATATGTGAACAGAAAGGTATTAGGAGATGTAGATAATTAGGGTAGGCAGTCATAGATATTCAGCAGATCAAAATAAATCAGATCAGTTTGTTTGTTTACCTTTACCTGAACCCCTGATGAAGACTTGCATTGCAAGTCGAAACATTGGCTTTAAGAATTAGAATAAAATAAACATTTTATTTTGGTCTGCTGAATATCTATGACTGCCTACCCTAATTATCTACATCTCCTATATATAGATAGGAGTCAACTATACCTTATGATTAGAAAGGTATTAGGAATAATCTAACGTTAGTAATTGATTAAGTAATCACGAATGACTTTTTTATTTTTAAAATATTTGGATTATTAATTCCATTATGATTTCTTTGATTATGCCATTATTAATTTGGATTATTATGGATTTTATGCCCAACTATGCTAAAAGATATTAATTCATTCTTAAAATTTCTAAAAAGTTCATTATTGCTCCATAAGAATTCCTTTAATATTGAAGCTGGTATGACATGGGATCAAGTTTGTAGATACAGTTAGCTCCTCAATCCAAAAATTAGAATTTATTAATACTAAGCAACGATTTCAAATTGAGACTACGCTAAACTATACATATTTTTCTTTATCTTTTTTTTTTTGTCTTCAGATTTAAAATGTAAAAACGTTCAACTATATTTTAAGTAATTAAAAAATATCAGTTTTATTTTTTAAGTATTAAACGAATGTAAAAACAACGGCTATTTGACTTTAGATTGGTAAAATATGCGCTTTTTATATACCTAATAGATCATTTTTAGTCCATACATCAATAAATCTACTTAAAGCATTTTTATTTAAATCATACAAAAATATTTCCGCAATTTCACCATGAAACCATTAAATGCTTTAGCCCAGTTAAAATAAATAAATAAAATAAATTAGTTTTTCTCAAGAAAATTGAAATTGAAAAAGAAATTTTTGGGAGGGAGTTTGATATCAAGCTTGCTGTAGAGTTAAATTTATAATACATATCTAATCATTAAATATATTCCCTAAAAATTCGTGTAGATTGAATAATTCTTTTATTTTTGTGCAATGTTTCATACTTGTAAATGTTTCATCGAGCTCAGTAAGCCCTATGGATAATAGATGAAGATTAATGCATGATAAATCCACTTTACTATTGCACTAAGGAATGGCAATAAAAAATATACAATTTTTTTTTTAATCACTTTTGTAAATTTTGATAAGATTTTTCATCAATTAAATGTAGGAGGTAGGTGTTTTTGTGGTTTACCACTCTCTCTCCCCTTTCTCAAAACATACATACATATATATATATAAACAAACATTTATTGAAATAAGGCGCAGTATTCACAGCAACAACACAGATAATGAATGTGAGGCTGCAACAGCTTATGAGGTTGAATTATTGAATTATAAATGATTAAATGTCATGTTATGATAATTCTATGTAAACCGGTTTAGTACAATAAGCTAACATGGAATAATCAGGAGTTATTGGCTTATTCAATCATTTAAATGGACGCTGCTTGCACAAGTGGTTGATAAGTGTTAAGTGCTCCAGCAATTCCAGCCCCAGTGAGAATAAATCCAGCGAGTTCTAGTGAAAGAGGGGGTCCACATTAACTCAGAGCCGAGCTCTTACAATTACCGAATGCTCGGACAGCCTTTGTTTGTCGCCTTTTATTGCTTAGGATAGCAGACCAGATCCTAATCATGGAATTCTCCATTCCCATTGTTTTTTGTTGTTTCTGCTTCTCATTTTTTTTTTTTTTTTTTTTCAGCGTTGTTTATTTTCTTTAAAAAATCTAATACCGTGGGAACGAAACAAATAAATTTCTCGATTCCAATATGCAAATAAAATGCGTGATTATATGGACATTTAATCAAATATAATGGTTGAATTTTGATCCTCATCTACTTAGTCCATTTAATATTTACCTAAGCTTAACTTAAATTTTAATCACTTTTTTTACCGTATTCAGTCACTGTCAAAACACTATAAATTACTAATTAGTTAATTGTTATTAATATCGAATTATCTACACTAAAATGAACAAGACATATCCGATACTGCTTTATCCTATTTAAAAATATCGCCAAATTTTAGGTTGGAATAAATGACAGTTTAAATAATTTTAAAAGTTCTTTAATATACATGAACTACTTACAAGGGGAGGACACACTCAGTCTCTCACGGATCTTGTTGGCAATTTTTTTGGAGGTTCCTGGTCAAAAAATATTAGACACGTATTTTGCCGTTCCGACCAATGGGCCCTAGAAGCCGAGAAAAAATAAAAAATAAAATAGCATTAAACTAATTTATTTTTTATCTCGAGTTTAAAAAATGATATCGACATGATTCTTGCACCGAGATTTTCAGTTTTGATTGCGAATTGAAGGAAAAATATAGTCGCTCCAAAGATTTTGGTTTAGGTTAATTAAATTCTAAAAAAATGATTAGTTTTTCAAGCAAACTACCTCTATAGATTTTTCCACACAAAATTTGAGGTCAGATTCTAATTCAGCACCCTCAGAAACATTAAAAAACGGTTATTCAACAAAATAAAAAAATATCATTTTTTTCACCCTCTTCCAGGAAAATGAAATTTTTAAAACCGATTATTGGTTACATACCTTTAAATCGTCATTACTTTGTCATGCAATTCACTGGTTGGTATCGCTGGAAAGAGGAGGGTCTCAGCTTTCTTTTGATGTATATAAATGTAAATTTCGATGAACAAAAACCTATTAAAAAAATTGGAAAATCCGAAAAAATTTGATTTTTAACTTGAGTTTGAAACCAGATAGGATGATGAAACCAAATACATTTCAAGCGTATTACCACTCTATATTTTGTGTAAAAAAATAAAGTTGATACGTTAAACCGTCTAAGCGTAATTCATGTTTTTATCAATTTAAACAAAAGTAGCCTACCGATTTGGTCAGGCAAACTTTGAACCTTACAAACTTTTATTTTTATATTTGGATGAAATTTCGTATTTAAGGGTTATCTTGAATGCTGAATTCGAATCCGATATCGGTTCTTGTGAAAAAATTATATTGAATATACTTCACTTGAAAAAGTTTAGCTTTTACACTGTAAAATGTGATAGAAAATTCTTTTAGCCCTAGAATTCCATCTCAGCACCTTCAAAACTCAGGAAACGTATGTATATATATAGATATCAATAAAAAAAAAAAAAAAAAAAAAAAAAAAAATATATATATATATATATATATATATCTATATATATCTATATACTAATTGGGAGAAATAATTTATTACTTTAATTATTATTAAAATAATTATAATTATTAATTATTTATTGTAATGATAACTTATTACAAATTAATATTTAAATTATATACAGACAGAACCACATATTAGATTTGATTGTTAAGTATTTACAATTTTTTTTTATTCTTCAAACCCAGAACACATCTCTAACCCGTTTTGTAATCTTTGTTTACTGGGTTCTAATAACTGAAGCTTATTACATTACATTACATTTTCATTATATTCAACAAAATCCTGTCAGCAACGGAAGTGAGGCAGTTATTGCTATAATGTTTTTATGTCAACTATCACATTCATATTTTAACATGTTCAACTGCAAAATAAAATAAAAATTGTAAATACTTAACAATCAAATCTAATATGTGGTTCTGTCTGTATATAATGTACCATAAATATTAATTTGTAATAAGTTATCATTACAATAAATAATTAATAATTATAATTATTTTAATAATATATAAAGTAATAAATTATTTCTCCTAATTAGTATATATAATGTTTCTGAGGGTGCTGAATTAGAATCTGACCTCAATTTTTGTGTGAAAAAATCTATAGAGGTAGTTTGCTTGAAAAACTAATCTTTTTTTAGAATTTAATTAACCTAAACCAAAATCTATGGAGCGACTGTATTTTTCCTTTAATTCGCAATCAAAACTGAAAATCTTGGTGCAAGAATCATGTCGATATCATTTTTTAAACTCGAGATAAAAAATAAATTAGTTTAATGCTATTTCATTTTTTTTCTTGGCTTCTAGGGCCCATTGGTCGGAACGGCAAAATACATGTCTAATATTTTTTGACCAGGAACCTCCAAAAATATTGCCAACAAGATCGTGAGAGACTGTGTCCTCCCCTTATTAGTTAACTAACTTCTTAAAGGTTTAGCAGAAATTTAAAAATACGATAGGCAGACCATCATTTGAAACTTCATCCTTACAGGTATATGATCACAATGTTAATTCTGAAAACCGCTTTTTTAATGATTTAAAAAAAAAAATTTTTATTCTTTTATTAACTGAAATTTACAACTGTAATCTAAAAAGTACATCTAATAAATATGTGGTACAATGAAAAATAATAAGATTAGATGATTAAAACTTATAAAGGAACTACCCATTGGTAGTACTATAATGAAATATTTACAAAAAAAGAAGATCTCGAGGCCATCTTCTTTCCAGACGCCTCGGAGGATTGCCAGGAATGGAATGGGTAGAAAGTTATGCGACAAGTGGATTTGAATGTAAGTTTATTATGAAAGGAAAAGTATCTGGTTAGTGCCAAATCAGCGACATGTGGGATATTAAGGTCATTGTGGATCAGTTCATTTGTGACAAATTAAGGAGCATTATAGATTTTTCAATGGAATTTGGATTGGATTGATTGGATGCGGGAGGGATTCGATGGTTTGTTGGATCGCCATAACTCTCTACCGTAACTCCAAAGATGTCTGATAATCGTCATATAGATAGATGTGTTTTTTGTAGTGAATCGGGAGATTTGAACGTTTATCGTGTGAGTGTTGTAGCAGTTGAAATCGAAAAGCTTCTTATCCTTTCAATCTTCTATGATGGTTCCACGTAGGTCTCTTGTACAAAAAGAATCCAACGTATCGTATTTGTTCTACATTATTTAACAGTACACTATTAAAGGATACAAGAGGACAGGATGAGGTAGGTTTTCGACGCAGGGTAAATATTATTTGCTGGGATTTATCTTCACTCTTCAGTTATGACACCATTCTTCATGGAAAGTGATATGCGACTGGAGTGCCTGTGATGCAGAAAATGGGTCATCATTGACTGATAATACGCTTAAAAAAACTAAATCTGTAGTATCATTAAAATTACTTTCTTATTTTATTTAATTCATCTTTCATTTACATTTTTTGAATTTCAATAGTAGGTACTGTTTGATAACCGCTTTGAAAATTATTAAAAGATAATTTTAATTTATTTTTCGGATGATGTTAGAATAGATCAAATAAGTATAGAAAGTATTGTTAGCAATTAAAAAGAAATTCGGCATCTCTTATACTTACACGGCTGTTGGCTTCTCAGTTTTTTTCAAATAATAATATTAAAAAAAAAAAGGGTATATCTTTTTTGGTTCTATATTCCGAAAGACCTCAAAATCCGTACTACTAAACCATTTTTAATGTAGCGGAGCGGTCAGTTCATAGCTGTATAGTATAGCAATTAAAAAAAAAAAAAAAAAAAAAAAAAAAAAAAAAAAAAAAAAAAAAAAAAAAAAAAAAAATGGAAAAAACGATTTTTTTTATTTACTTACATTAAATGCCATGTAGTTTTCTGGTGATTACTTGCCAATATATTTTTTAAACTATTTAAAATCCATTGCGCGACACAATTTTTTTTTTAATTTATGTTTTTTTTTTTTTCAGGATAGTAATCAAATATTCGAGGGATTATTTTCAGCGAAATAGAAATAATGTCACTAAATTATTTTCGATCAATGACATTCTCATAGTTTCTAAAAAACATAATGTATTTCTTTTAAATTATATTTTTTAAATAAGGAAGTTAATAAATCAAACTAAATGATATGGATTGAAATTATCGTAAGAAATTACGTAATCATTTATAGTTACATAAAACTGGGTTCTGACCTCCCTCACGCCTGACATACCAACTAACTTGCATGCAATCATCACATCAGCTTGTCAGGATAAGTGACAGGTATAGATTTAAAAATTTAAGAGAGAAAACAAAATTTATAGTAACTGAGAATAATGCTTTATTTAATATTTAATATCTTAACTAATTTTTTTTTTTCTCACAAATTTGACAGTCGCCAATGAACTAATTGAATATAAATTTACTAAAAATAGTATGTAATGTTTTAATGTTTTGAAGTTCTAAACAGATTTGACATATTAATCAAATGTAAACTAAATTACTGGATTTAAGGTTTTATCCGCAGCTTATAGCTTAGTTAACAAAAATAATTTTCTTTCAGGTTATCTAGTTTAATGAGTGATATTTAATTTTAGCGATTCTAGTTTAATTTATAATGTTATAAGTAAATCTAATTTACAATCCTATAAATTAAGATAATTTATCATTAAGTTTTAATACAATTAATACTGCTGTTTAATTCATCAAAATATCGACTGGAATGACGTAATAGAATACAAATAACCATTTTACCTTATATTCATAAAAAGATATACTTTTTTAATCAATATTTCATTTTCTTCTTTTTTTTTTTCTGTATATAAATATATTTTTGGGAAATATATTGCTGTTCGGAGACTTTCTCGCATAAAGAATTCATTAGTTTTTGGAAGGGGGCAATGAATTATAATCACTTAGGTAGGGCAAGTGGTTCTAATGTATTATGGATGGATGATAGCAAAGTTTGGCGATGTGTGTGTCGGCGAGCTACTCCGGCGGCCTCTTTGCAACTTCCCGTTGGCCATAAACGGCTGTAAGAGAATTATGAAGGATACTTGCTTTGTGTAATAATTTAGCACCTCCCCTCGATTCCTCAGCATAATTTATTGTTCATGAACTTATTCTCGGATTTTTCATATATAGTGATCTATTGGTTATGGAGTTAAATACCTTTCATATAGACATACAGCATCATTATACAAATATAAAAAAGAAACTTTTAATTTTTTTTAAATTTAAATAAATTTTTTGAGGAAATCAAACTATAATAGGAATTCTCGATTTGGATTGTAAAAGAAAAAAAAAACTACACTCAATACTCAATGTAAATGCACACTCCATTAATATTGTCTTAATCCATTGAATTGCAGATTGAACAAAAATGAAATAAATCAAAAATTGAATAATTCTTATAATTATTATAGTGAATGTTTCAAATTATTAAACTGATAAAGTTTTGGTTCTGTACTTAGCTGAGGGAAGGATGCACTGTTACCAAGCCAACGGTTGTGAAAAGTGGAGTTTTGCACCAAGTTACGCTCAACCGCTAGATTTTTCATGCAAAATCAGAGTACTCACTTCACTCTGGGTGAGTCCCCCGATACTGTAGTCATTCCATGTATGAGACAACAGAAAATAAACTTTCTGCTTACAGACGGAATTGAACTCGGGCTCATGATCTGGTAGTTTAGTGCCTTATCCAATAATTAATTAAAAAAAAAAAAATTGTGTTTTAAATAAATTCGCCTGTCCTTCCTCCCCTAATTAAGGAACATAAGAACGCAATAAACAAACATACAACGAACAATATAGAGTTCGCCTTAAAATAAAAATTTCATGTTTAAATTTAGTAACAAATAAATAAAATTATGAGCTATTGACAATTGGAGTATATTTATTTAAAATGTGTTTTGGTACTTTTTTGTTATTCTGAATGAAAAAAAATAAAAATATGATTAGAAGTTTTAATAGAATCATAAGTTTATTGTGTAGAGATAAATTCTTTGATTAATTACAATAGAGTATTATATTATTATTCAATCATTATGAATTCATTCTCTGCTTTATTACTTTTTATAAACTTTAAAATCATTGTTTATTAAAGTGAGTATATTGTGTACATAAATATAAATTAGTCAATAAATATACATTACGAGTATTTTTTATTTTATTTGTTTTTTTTAATATTTGGAGATTTTTTTTAACACATAAGGTTATCGTCAACAACATTTATATATATATATATAGTGATTGGCCATTAGGTCTGACCTCAAATTCCTTGAACTATCAATTCCTTCGTTCACTACATTATATTAAAACGTCGCTTTGGCTACTATTATTCAAATTCGGATTAAAATAAATCTCTTCTCTTTTTATACCTTGAAGATTTTTAATATTGCTGAAGCGCGCGTTACGAAATGATGTGGAATAAGATTTATTCCTTTGAATAATGCATACATCACCTTCTCTGTGGCTCGAAAGGAAAGGATGGTGAGCATGTATTTTCCAGTAGATTAACAGCTTTATTATGGTATTTTTATATGTAAAGAACCTCTTAGGGACGTGAGAAAACACGTTTTAGTAGGTATACAGTTTTTATCATAATGATGAGTTGTATAATTTTTTTTTAATATTTATTCAACTTGTCTAAAAATACGGTCCATTACAAAAAAAAATTACAATACGGGGTTTAGCAAAAAAAAAAAAAACACACAGCAGTTAATCCTTATCCCTAAGTAAAATAAATAATCTTTCAAAGAATATTTTAGGCATAAAACACGGTTAATTTTATACTTAAATTTGATTATGTATCTACTTTCCCTCTTTCATATATATGGATTCATTTACCTCCTTTAACCAGTTCAATTAATGCAAAATATACATTTAACAGCTTTATTATATTACTATATTTTTAATCTATCAATTTTCATTGCTATACTTATAATTTGTACATATTTTTCTGTCTCAGTTTTATAGTTTACAGCATTATTTATTGTTTTGTTAATATATATAACTTCCATTATTTGTCGGCATTTTAACCTAAAAAGGACGAAAATTAATTTGTCGAGAAGGATTGGTCAATGATATTCTTCGGCCGCCAAAATCATGATCCTGGTAGATCTCAAAATAGTGTCCTTCAGTGACTTTTATGGGAAGAATATTAAAATATGCCTCATTCAAGTCCAATAAGATATATATGTGGCTATGATTCCATTCATATAATATGTAAAAAAAAAAAAAATAATTAAAAAAAATACAAGTTATGAGATATAATAAATAAGAATCAAAAAGAAATACAAATAAAAATTAAACGAAGTGTACACTAAAACTTGGGAACTCAGACCGGGCTTCTTCCCCCTACCACTACGGTTTATTTTAATAAATTATAGTAATTTGGTTCTACATATCAGCATATATGTTACATATGTTTATACTTCCATTTAATAATTAAATTGACATTATGAAATGTAATGTATTTTATAATAAGGCATACAAAATATGGTGTATCTCATAAATTTTGTAAGGCCTTGAGCGATATGATAAGCAGTGCTTTTGAGAGAAACATTCATGAATTTATGACCGTCAAAATCAATACTTGAAGATGTGTACGCAAAAGATTGAAAAGAATCTGGATGGGGTATCCTCTTTAATAAAATTTGTTTAACTTCAAGACAGAAATAATGCTACGTTTATCATATCACTAATAGCCACATAGTACATTATTTAACAGAGCATTCGGTATTTTCAGCATATTGGGAATTCCGTATATTTATAACTAGCATTCCCCGGCGCGCCGTTGTATTTTGTACAACACTCGACTTGTTTTCTCTCTCTCTCTCTCACTTCCGGTGAGCTTCCCGAAAAATTAGCTTTAGCTATTCCTCGAGATACTCCTCTATTTGCCGCCAGTCATTTTTCACTGTTTTAGACCTTCAAATAATTATATTGGCTGTAATATTGTAAATAAAAATTTATCTAGTCATAAATTTGATTTTTATTATTTTCAGTCATAAATATATTATAAAATAATGTCTCGGGTAGTATTTCGTACATACACTCTACTTTGAATGTAGAATAGAAAATCAAAATATTTTATTTAATAGATTTAAATTATTATTATTATTTTTATTAGTAAACTTTATTAATGTAAAGCTTCCTAGAGTTATGAAGATGTTCTACTTAAAATTAGATGCAGTAGAGTACAATAGTTTTGCCATTCTAAACTCAGTTGCAGAATGGCGCTAGCTACATATTGGTCAATTTTTAAACTGCACTGCGATCTACATGTCGCCCCACCTATTTATAGTTTTAAATGAAAAATTAATTGAAAATCTGTACATTTTATTATTTCTAAATCTTCCTTGGTCTATGAAGGTGATGTGGTTGAAAAATTTGGTACAGGATGGTTCAGTAGATTTCGCGGTTAGTGATCACAACAGAAATATGGCTTGTCCTTTTATATAATAGTATAGATTAAAATTAACCAACTTATATAAATCACTTTTGTTTATTTGTTTTCCAGTAAATTATTAGAAGCGTTTATATTACAAAAATAAATAGCTGTTGAAATGTTTTGGTAATACTAGTAGAGCATTGTGTGTTCCAATCAAAAACCCGTTGTCATTTTATGTTATTTCCTGTTTCTTATTATGCATGTGCTTCCTTATTGATTATATACAGTGACAACTGATTAGTAATTAGGAACTACTGAAGAACCCAAACAAACGATATTCGTCAGTGAAATTAAATCTTGATCAAACACGAATAGAAAATCTTTTCATTAGAACTACAGCGAGAAAGACGATTATCTTTTTCGTGAAATATTTGTCCTTGATATCTCTAAGGCAATGATACTCAAGTCAGCATCTTGATCCATGACTTAAACATTAAAAGCTTTCTAGACTTTGGTCCCAAGTTTCTTTGATAAACATTAATTTTCAAAGGTTGAGGATAATTTAATGTAGTTACTCGAATGCAATTATGGCCCCGCACGATTAGTATCTTAGTATTCATTGCCTCAGGTTGGGGTTTGTCTTGAATTATCAAACCGCATCCGTAGCTGCATCTATTGCATCAAGCGATGCACTCGGAACAATTTCTCCATGCGTAGGCACATAGTAAAATACTATTTTTAAATTAGGAATCATTAAATGTTTTCGTAATTCATACGGCTAGCCGATCTAATCATTAATTGTTAAACTAATACCTGTAGAAAAGGACAGGTTTTAAAATTAAAACTGCTCTGAAATTAATTATTACAATAATTAGTTGTATCGGTAAAATTGATTTACTTGCATTTTATCAATACAACACCAATTTTCTGAGTTTACTGCTTTATTTACTGCTTTCACTAACTTCTATTAACTCCTAAATATTTATTAAAAATAAATCCATGCTGTCAATATTATATACCTGTATATCCCGTTTGGTTATTTTATCTAAAATTAACGCTATTTTGTATTTAGGTTTGTTTTTTTTAAACTTAGAAACAGTTGCGATTTTTCATAGTTTTGGAACTTATCCAGAAGAAAAGGTTCAAAAATATCATTTATGGGGGAGCTGTTTGATCTGTTTTGACTAACTGCTTTTAGCGGCGAACTCGTAAAAATATTTCAAATATCGGTTTATGATCTGAAACCTTCTAATATTTCAGATGGTTTGCCCCGCAAATTTATGGTTTCTTATCCGCTATTTTATCACCTCTCCTTAGAAATCTGCTTCTGATTCACACCAACCTATCGGATCTGCTTCTGCTCAACTTATCGTTTGTGCAGCTGATAAATGGCTGTTGGTGTAAACACAGCATAAATTCAAGAAAGTTATTTACATATGATAAAAATTGTTAGAAAATACGTTACTGTTAATGGAACTATAAATGTTACGAATGAAATTAAAAAAAAGACTCATATATAGCTTACTGCCTGATTAATGAGTATTGTACTGTATTGTTTCTAATGCAAACATAATTTTTAATATCACCTTACAATAGGTGTTTCATTTTGAAAAAAACAAAACAAAAAAAAAAACCTGAAGTTTGTTAACGTTAGTAAAAAAATAGCGAGGAAGGTACTTCTTTGAGAAGTGTGCCCGTAACTCGCTTATGGGTGATCGATTGTATCCTCTTCGACGTGGTTTTTGTTAATTTTAGCCCTGTAGAAGAACTGCAAGACTGGTCAAAACGTCGGCACTCCATAAAGCCTTTTTTACTTGTAAGTGTTTTTTTTTTTTTCTTTCTTCCGAATGCATCTATGATCATCTTGTTCTTATATCACCTAACTGTCAAATATATATTTCTTATCATGGTAGTTTGTTTACAATTAACTTCCGTATAGTTGGAATCATAACCTCTTTTATTTACTTGAGATATTTTTGTTTTAAAGTCAATGTCAAGGGGAAAAAAATATACACAAGTTTATCAATACATACATTTATTTCTTATTCCAAAACTTCAATTATATTTACTATTGATTTATAAATCAAATAACTATTTTTTCTAATACTATTATATAAACAAGTAGTTTATCTAAGGATCTCTTAAAGCTATTCAATATATTTCCATAGGAAAAAATAAATTTTAATTTATTCGTTTTTAAATTTAATACTCGGTCGGCAAACAGTCGGTGTCAGGAGAGAAGATAAAATATAATTTATGTTTGTTGTAAACCATAATTTACCTCTGAATATTTGTCCAGGTTATCTCCATCCAGAACAGTAGAAACTTTGTTGAGCTCAGCTTGTTTTCTGTAGGATTATGATAATGATTACCAGAGGGCCAGCATGCCGTGTATACTATTCCCATATTTCTCAGGTCCCATCAGTGTATAATAATAATAAACTATCTAATTATTTAAGTTTTAACTTTCCTATTTCTGAACAAAATAAAATTCTAAGACTAAACCAGTATACCACGGTGTTGAATTTCAATATTGTAGATTCAAATACTAAAACATATACACATTTTTGTTTAATTTCTTTGAGGTACTGAAATTAATTTAAATAGTTAAACATATTTTCCGTATTAATTTTTTTTATATGTTAATACGGACTATGAGATAAATAAATATATAATTTATCAAGCCTTGATAACATATATTTTGATTTTCTTCATTATACAGAATGCTTATCTGTCGAAACGGATATCAGTTTAAAATCAGGCAATTATATAATCAATAAATATATTTTCGTTGTTTCTCTTTATCTTCATTCCTTTCTTCCTGTGTAATAATGAAGACAAAATCCAAAATTTTTAAATAATTAAAAAGGATTTGAATATTAACTAAAGTACTTAATCATGGAAACGGAAATTCTATAACCCTTCGTAAATAAAAACATTAAATTCGCTCATATATTTACGATGTACAAATATTACTTATAAACATTTTTATAAAAAATTACTTTGAAAGTTGTAGTGAGTAATGACACATAAGCCTATAATAATATTTTCGGCCAATATTGCTACCTATGCCTACATATATATCCTTGCTGTCGACAGGAAGGCCTCCATGAATCTTCTTGTGCTTGTTATTATTCCGGAAATTCGGAAATACAGGCCCCTCTTGGCTGTCTCTTTCTACATTACTCTCGCGGAACTTGTTAAAGGAAGATATACACTTATCATACGTATCATTCTTTTTCCTTTCTTTCTTATCAACCTAATGTTACTTTTGAATCTTTCGACGGAATCCCAGCTGTATAGGCAACCCTAGATGGATATGTTACCGAAATCTTACGTCCTGTATATCTATGTTGTTTCGACACCCATATATTGAAGACATGTTATATAGTGAGCCTCCACAAACAACTGCTGATTTCAAGGACGTAACATGACTGCTGTTACCAATTATCTAATCAAATTGTTCATAACAGAAATAATTGACTTCGTTCTACAATCCTTTCAGAACCTGATACATAGTCTAGTCCTAACTAGAGTGAGAGTTACAATATTTTATTTTAAGACCGCTACAAAATAAATATCAACAGAAAGGAAAAATAAACACGCTGACAAAAGATAAACAAGATGCATTATTCTTAAATATAATGTTTTTACTGATGGCATTTTCTTTTTCTAATCCCATTTTATTTTTATTGATATATTATACATTACAAAATTATGAATCCACCTTTTTTTTCTGAGCTTGGTGCATTTTAAGGGAGTTCTGTTTAAAACAAAATCATGAAACAACAATACAATAAAGTTTGTTCTAGTGATGGGACTCAGTTGGAAAAATTAATTACCGAATTAGTTATTTAGTATTCAAATAAATCCTACTTGATGGGCATGACTGATGATAATAGTTAATACTTTTATCATTTACTTTCTTACATTATATTCTTCTTCTTCTCTCACTATCTCCTGGAGTAGCATCCTCTGACCATCTTGTCCAACGGTCCCTGTCCTGTGTAAGCCGTCTCATCTCCGGCATGGTGCTTCCTCTTGCTGTGCCAATTCTCTCAATCAAGTCTGCATACATGAGCCTTGGCATGCCTTGAGGACGCCTTCCTCCCGGTATTGCTTCTAATAGCCATCTGGCCTTACGGTCATCTCCCATTCTGTTAACATGACCAAACCACTTCAATTGTATTTCCTAGATCGTATCCAGAACGGATCTAACTCCTAGTTCATCTCGGACCCTTTCATTCCTTATTCGGTCTCACCTGGTTTTCCTAATATTTTCCGTAGGAATCTCATTTCCGCAGACACTATCCTGCTAGCATGGCGGTCCAAGAATGCCCTGCTTTCCGATCCATACAGTAGTACTGGGAGAAAAACTGATTTGAAAAGCAGAATCTTTGCTTTCCTGCTCAACTCCTGTTTTCCAATAAGTGTCATGGATATTTGGTAGAATATTCCGTTGGCCTTTTGGACTCTAGTCATAACCTCCTGGTCTATTCTTCCATTCTTATAGATCATTGTTCCCAGGTAGCAGTAGGTATCGGTTTGCTCTAGGGTCTCTCAATTGCAAGCGATTCTTAGATCATCGTTCCTTCGCCCAACACACATCACCTTGCTTTTGGAGGCATTGATATGCATGCTTCTTAGTTGCAGTTCTTCTTGCCACTTATCCACAGCGACCTGGAGAGATTCAACAGTATCCGCAACCAATACCACATCATCTGCATACAACAATGCCTGTACCAACACTGGAGTCATATTCCAGTATCCCACTATTGCTCTGGGTGTCCTCCTTTTACAGAATTTCCAAATTGAATCCATAAAAATTATGAACAGTAGGGGGCTCAGGCTATCACCCTGTTTAACTCCCTTGTAGAAATGGAATGACCTGGACTCAGTGCCGGCTAGCCTTATTCCTCCCTTCGGGTCTTGGTAAACTGATTTGATGGAACTTATAAGATTTTGTGGGATTCTCCTATCTTCCAATGCAGCCCATATTTTCTGTTTAGGGTTAAATCCTGCCACTCGAAATAGATCGGAGATAATCTGTTTATTTATCAATCAGCGTTTGGACGAATATTGTTTCTTGTCGCTTTGTAAAACAATAATATGCTAAAATAAAAAACTGATTGATTTTTTCCAAGCTTTAAGGTTATTTTTTTTTTTTTTTTTTTTTTTTTTTTTGGTTTTTTATCTAAATAATTGGATTTTTTTGGAGTCATGTTTTCAAAAGGTTTTTTGGGCAAGGCCTATAAGTCACGAAAAATCTTCCTTAATTAAGGTGCTGTGCCACACCTAAAAATATCGTTAATATAGACGATACTGTTAAAAAGATTTTTTCTTTCGTGTTCTTTATTAAAATAACTATATGAAATTTACTTAAGATCATATTAAAAAAGTGGAATTCAAATTTGTGTAATAAGATATTTTAGTAGAATATCTAAAACCAATTAACTGGATATAAAGTAAAAGTAGAGTATGAAATACATATATAATTCTTTTCTTTATTTTAACTATATTTTGTTGAAAGTAAATTTCTATATTTCGATCAGAAATGGATATAATACTGATCGAAAAGGTTGATTAATTGTCACAGCCATTGCCAGTGTTTTTTTTTTGTTGGTTTTTTTTGTGTTCCACACAAACAGTGGAAATATTTAATTAAAAACTAGCAGCGTTTTCGTTTTCCATGGTTTTTTTTTTTTGTGCTGTTATTTCAAATCTCTAACTTCTTCTAATCTGGTTTAAAGTAGCAGCCCCTTAAAATTCATTTACAATATTTATTTATATACGTGGCCACGACCCTCCGACTGCAGGGAGGGCACAAAAAGAGTTTATTGGCTGAAAAGCCACTGAGTTAAGATAATGAACTCGTTTTAGAAATTAAAAAGACAAACCTGAACTAATCACTACTTAACGCTTCTTCAGGTACGCTGCACGTAGGTACCTCAGTTTGAATACACAATGTACCTACTCTGGACCGTACATTTGCTAGGACGCTTGTTAGTAGGATGACAGGTAGCCGACATGTAAAATAGGAGGGCCCAACGTTATTGTACTTGTTCAAAAAATAAAAGCGGTATATGCGTAGACATTTAGTAGCGGTTGAATGACTTTTTTCAAGAAATACATAAAATATGTCTACAGATCAAAGATGAGGTCTATTCCACTCTATTTCTTTAATAGATTTAGAGAGCCATCCATATTAGTTATCAATAATTTTCAATACTGTAAAAGTATTTTTAATTTATATTATTTGATTTGCAACATCATAGAAATATTAAAATCTATTATTAAATACCATAATTTTCTTTTCTGTTTTTCAATATCAAAAATATTATCTTTCACCGGTTATACATCCTAGAGAATAGAACTTAGTCTAAAATTTAAAAAAAAGTATATGAACGCAAATCCATATTCTGACGCATTTCCGAAGTACTATTTCTATTAAAGTATTTGATAATCCTATGAATCAATTTTATTTATAAATAAAATATATTTTTAAGTAAATATATATATAAATATATATTTTTATAGAGAAAAGTATACTAAAATTTTTGTTAATATCCTTATTATTGAATGTTAATTGAAATTTCTTCAACATATTAATATTTTTTAGTTAATATATAAAAATTATAATACATGTACATACTTTTGTATTTGGTAAACATGTATTTACATATGAATCTCCTTGAATATTTTTTTATATTTCTAAGCGCACACACAAATTCACACAAACACTTCACACACACGCACACACACACATATATATAATTTCTAAGGATCGACAAAATATAATTTTGATATATATATATATATATATATATACACAAACACACACACGCATATATATATATATATATATATATATATATATATATATATATATATATATATATGTTCGCGCCGATCGGCGCTTTTGTGTTAAGGGGAAATGAGAAAATTGTAAATTTAGTTCAAGTGACGCCCTCTACCGACTTCCCTCATTAACCGGCCCTTTACTTAGTTTTCCTACTGCCAACCAGAGGGCAGTTGACTTTATTAACTCTCGCAAAGTTTAATATGCGGGAGTTCTAATCGCAATCTTAATCCCCTCAGGACCATTCTCGACCACTCTGTTCCTGCACTCTGCCCTGGATGCACCTACTTTTGTCCAAGACTTCATAGTCTTCCTAGTTTACATGCTCAAGGCTCACATAGCCTTCCGAGAGTCTTTCCTATGTTAAAAGTGTTTTCCTTTCGTGCTATAACCAGCAAAATTTTCCTTTTGACTTTAA
Organism: Euschistus heros; assembly: GCA_003667255.2. Taxonomy (NCBI): domain Eukaryota; kingdom Metazoa; phylum Arthropoda; class Insecta; order Hemiptera; family Pentatomidae; genus Euschistus; species Euschistus heros. Next base: position 44,177 of record RCWM02000577.1, on the reverse strand, counting down.
TGAGTGGTGATAGCAGAGGAGGAGAGTTCGATCAAGTTTTACAGGCCACAAGGAGCGTTCGCCTGTCTGTGAGGACTTCAGGGGCCCCGCGAGAGCTAGAAGGCGATCTCAACCAGGTGAGTGCGCTTGTCTGTATTTTTTGGTTGAATTATTTTCCCGCTAACATCTCCCCAAAGTTGCAGAACCTCGCTTTGATTAAATACTATACAGTCCATTTTTACTGCGCCGAGGCGAGTTATTCGCACCGGCAATTTTCATTAACATTTTTGGTCCGATCCGGGCCGGATATATTGTACCGCATTGAAGCGAGACTTTTTGCAGTTTTGGGGCGATTAATCGGCCGCTCATTTTTTCAATTTTATTTATTTTACTGGTTATTATTTTCAAATTTCCAGAAATCACGAACTTTTGACCACTTTTTTGTTCAAAGTACGTGATTGCCAGTTCCTGCCGGTTTTTAACTAACCCTATACTCAGCCATGTTGTCTCCATCAATTTGATCAGCTGTTATCTGACGTCACCACCTCCCACTTCTCTAGTAAAGTACTCGTTACTGCGTCTCGTAACAGTTCCCGCAATATTGTCTTATTATAACGTCAGTTACAATAACGTAATAATTAGTAAAATCAATTTTGCAACTTTTTCTCCTTTCCTTTTCTCTGCCTCATATATTATAATTTCCTTTTATTGCTGTATTTATTTATTCTCTATTTTTCACAATGCCTTCTGAAGACAAAAACATCATTTTGCAAGCACAACTATTGGCAAAGAGGGAAACGGTGTTTGCTGATATAACTAGCAGTTGGGCCCAAATAAAAGCTTCTTCTGTTGAGGATATTTTTTCTGTTCAGGCTCTTTACGAGGATTTACCCTCTCTTCAAGCTAAATTTGAAACGGTAAATGAAAAAATCAGTGACCTAAATGTTATCCTAACAAAACAGAATCAAGTAGATACCCAAGCCCCAGCTATAGCCTTCAATGATATAGCGCGTAAAATAAAAGCTAAATTATTTCAGTTAAAAAAAGAACAACCCAGTATAACCTCAACACCGGTTGCCACCCCTATTCATTTGGCTCAAAGTGCTTTCTCCTTACCACCTATCAATCTACCAACCTTTTCAGGCGACATACAGCAGTGGCCTGAATTTTTCTCGTTGTTCACCGCCCTTGTTCACGACAACCCTTCTCTAACCCCCATACAACGTTTTCATTACTTAAGATCTAATTTGAAGGGAAGTGCTCTGTCTGTAATTTCTAACTTTCAACTCACAGCCGAAAATTACGACCTTGCCTTTTCAGCTCTAGTACACCGTTTCCAAAACCCCAGGAGGATAGCCCAGGCATATCTGAACCAAATCTTACACTTCAAGCCCGTCAGTTCAAATTCATTGAATAACTTAAAAACTTTTCTCGAGGTACATCAAAATTCGGTGCAGGCTATCAAGGCGCTGCCAATCAACGATTTGGCAAATTTTATTTTGTTAACCCTCGCATTAAATAATCTGGACCCCCGTACATCTAAGGCTTTCGAGGATCAAAATTCCGCTAAATCAGTTCCGCTTTTCGATGATTTACTAAATTTTATTATCAGGCAAATTAAAACCCTGGAGATTATTTCTCCCCCCATCAATCCACATAGAAACACTAAAGTTAATTCGCTAATTGCTAGCACTAGTCCTGATACCTCACCATCAGATAGAACTCGGGCCGCACCTTCAAATTCTCTTAACCTCAAATGCATTCTTTGTCGTAAGGCGCATTCCTTATCCTCCTGTTTCGAATTTTCTCATTTCACTCGAGATCAAAAAATTGATTTCCTCAAAAGGCATAAACGGTGCTTTAATTGCTTGGGTCCCCCCCCTTAAGGGTAATTGCAACTCCAAATTTTCTTGTCGTAAGTGTAATTCATCAGAGCATCACACACTTTTGCATCCCGTCAAAGTAGTAAATTCAAATCTCCATTTGAATTCCGCGCCTAGTCGCGCTTCAGCTCATGCTGATCACATTACAAGTGAACCAGCATCCGCTTCCACTGGTCAAGCACCAGTTGACGCCTCTTTATCTCTGAGTTGTAGTACCACCGGAAGTCACGTGACTTCACTCCTAGGAACCTTCCGTGCACGAATCTTCAATTCTCACTTAGGTTACGTTCCGGTCCGTGGGGTCATCGATCCGGGGTCGCAGCTATCATTCATTTCCGAGCGCCTCTTCAACCAGTTGGGTCAAAAAAAAATCCAGGGTATGCCCATTACCGTCTCAGGCATAGGTGGGCGTGTTTCCAATTCTCCTGGCACAGTTTCGTGCGACATCTTCTCCAGATTTTCCCAGAGGCACATTCTCGTCAACCCGTCCGTGGTTCCTCATATCGCTAACCATTTGCCTCCTAAAAGCCTTACTCCAGAAATTGCTCGCGCTTTTGAGCATTTGTGTTTAGCCGATCCTAACTTTCATCAATCAGACAAGATTGATCTCCTCCTAGGTGCAGACGTATACCCGCAATTATTATTGCCTCATCCGTTTATCCCAAGCTCTATTGGTCCTATTGCAGTCAGTACTATTTTTGGTTGGGCAATCATAGGCCCTATCCAAACCCTATCACAAAATCGTTTAGCCACTTCGTTAATTTCTGTTTGCCAGAATTCCCAAGATTTCCATGATTCTTCGGAAACTGAAAATATTGAAAAACTCCCAGTTGAACAATCCGTGAGTACAGACCATAAAGACTCAAATGTTTCTGACATTCCAGAAAACATTGACCCTTCTATTGACCTCCATACATGTAGTCATGCACTAACCAGTGATAACGTTCACCAGGACATAAAAATCAATAATCTAGATACTTCTTTATACTCAAATCGAGTTTCAATAATTAATCACGTAGATAAAACAGGTGGTGTTGATACCACTGTCAGTGATTCATCTGATGAAAGGTCATTTGCTTCTCTTGCAGAAGATGATAATTACATCTCATCCTCAAATAGCCGCTATTCTTTAGCCAATCAACGTTGTTCAAAATTCCTTCTTATTAAAAATAAAAACAATAAGAAACCAGTATGTTCACAAGGTAACCAAGATAGTATAACAAGTAAAATTCCGGTCTCGAATCCTATTGAAACTACCCTTTTAAAACCACCAGTTGTCAATATCAAAAGGTCTGTACGATCTAAAATTTCGATGTCTGTTAAATTTTCCCCGGTAGGATTTGCTGATGTTTCTTCTCTCACTAATCATGCCCATATTGACTCTAGGAGTCTTTCTCCTACTCATCCCACGCAAGCCAAAATTTTTTGTCTAGGGACTCAAGATCCCTCCTCTTTGACCAATTGCCAGGAGCATTGGCCTCCTCCTTATCGTGACCCCGACTTAAGCACCAAGCCATTACCGGATCTTAAGTCTACTCCCATTGCGCTCATCACAAATGAACCTGACCATACCTTTAAACATTTTTCTGGGTCTCTCCTTAATATCCGTGCCGATAAGCCGGCAAAGCCGCCTTGTTGCCGTACTCCTTTCCTCGGTAGCCTGGAGGTCCTCAGGGTGGGCGGCATACTTGACAACGCCGTTCCTAATTATAATTCACAACGTTATAAGTGGACTTCAAATTCCAAGCGCCGTTGTGGAACCAAGAAACTGGGCGACGTTGTTGTGAGCAAGGGACTGAACAGCTCCTCACTCTCCCGGCCTTTAGCTCTTATTTCCGAGCATTTTCAGGATTCTCTACTCAAAATTCGTACCGGAAAGCCGGCAAAGTCGCTTTGCAACCTGACGCCTTTCATCGACAGCCTGGGTGTTCTCAGGGTGGGCGGCCGACTTAAGAACGCCAATTTAAAGTACGATTCCCGTCACCCAATTTTGCTTCCTAAGTCCGCATATCTATCTCTGTTAATCTGCAAGCACTTTCACATTTCCTCCCTACACGCTGGGCCCACTACTTGCCAGGCCCTCGTGTGTAGCCGTTACTGGATCATCTCGTTGCGTCAGCTGTTAAGGAAGGTGATCCACCGTTGTACCACATGCCTTCGTTTCCGTGCTCCTACCGTGCAACCCATTATGGCTGACCTGCCTTCGTGCCGCGTTCGGCCCAGCAGACCTTTCTTCAACACCGGGATTGATTTCGCGGGGCCATTTCAGGTTCGCGCGTCGCGGCTTCGTAAAACTGCTCTTACCAAGGGTTACTTCTGCGTATTTGTGTGTACCGCCACCAAGGCCGTGCACCTCGAATTTGCCTCTGAGCTTTCCACTGCCGTTTTCCTGGCTACCCTAGATAGATTCGTTGCACGCCGCGGTCTTCCGCATTCCATTCTATCTGACCAGGGTCGTAATTTTGTCGGAGCTAATAAGCAATTAAAAGACGTGCATCTTTTCCTCCGCGCTCATCACGAGGAAATTTCGAATGTCTCGTCGAGTCGAGAGATAAGTTGGGTATTCAATCCTCCTTTAGCGCCCAATTTCGGTGGTCTTTGGGAAGCCGCAGTCAAATCCGCAGAACCTTTGTTATCTCGGTTATCCACCGAAGTTTTATTCACTTTCGAAGAATATGCCACTCTTTTCGCTCGGATCGAGGCTATTCTAAATAGCCGTCCTATCTGTTCATCGCCTTCTGCCCCCGCGGATGCCGCTGCTTACTTAAGTCCGGGACTCTTCCTCATTGGGGCTCCACTTTTATCCGTTGCCGAGATTCCTATTTCTGAGGATCATCATTTAACGTCTAGATGGACGATCATTTCCCAGTATTCGCAGCATTTTTGGCGACGATGGTCCAGGGAGTACTTAAACTCGCTGCTGCAGCGTACTAAGTGGACCGCAGTGTCCAAACCAATAAAGCAAGGCGATGTTGTTGTGATCAAGGGTGTGAATAGCCCTCCTCTCTCCTGGCCTATAGCCCGCATCCCCGAACTCAAGCCTGGGCTCGACGGTGTACCTCGAGTGGCCATCCTTGAGACCTCCAATGGTACTCTCACTAGGCCGATCAACAAGCTCATTCCGCTCCCGGAATGACGTCTGTGCCATTTATGTTTTTTATTTTTTATAATTGTTGCTCAGTTGGGCTGATTCTTTTTCTTTACTTTGTATAATTGTTTACACAGTAGTACTGTTTTATTTTCTTTACATTATATAATTGTTGCTCATTTGGGCTGATTCTTTTTCTTTACTTTGTATAATTGTTTACACAGTAGTACTGTTTTATTTTCTTTACATTATATAACTGTTGCCCAGTTCGGCTGATTCCATTTTCTTTACATTGTATAATTGTGCACCCATTCTTGTTACAGTATTTTTATTATTCCTTTTTTTTTTATCTTTCTCCTTACTCAAGCTGAGCTTTCTTTTCTCTTATTTCATTGTATAAATTTGCTGCTGCCGCCCTCCATTCTCATTGTATAACTTTTGGAATAAAATTGGGCAACATCCCAATTTTGGTGGGCGGTATGTTCGCGCCGATCGGCGCTTTTGTGTTAAGGGGAAATGAGAAAATTGTAAATTTAGTTCAAGTGACGCCCTCTACCGACTTCCCTCATTAACCGGCCCTTTACTTAGTTTTCCTACTGCCAACCAGAGGGCAGTTGACTTTATTAACTCTCGCAAAGTTTAATATGCGGGAGTTCTAATCGCAATCTTAATCCCCTCAGGACCATTCTCGACCACTCTGTTCCTGCACTCTGCCCTGGATGCACCTACTTTTGTCCAAGACTTCATAGTCTTCCTAGTTTACATGCTCAAGGCTCACATAGCCTTCCGAGAGTCTTTCCTATGTTAAAAGTGTTTTCCTTTCGTGCTATAACCAGCAAAATTTTCCTTTTGACTTTAATGAGTGGTGATAGCAGAGGAGGAGAGTTCGATCAAGTTTTACAGGCCACAGGGAGCGTTCGCCTGTCTGTGAGGACTTCAGGGGCCCCGCGAGAGCTAGAAGGCGATCTCAACCAGGTGAGTGCGCTTGTCTGTATTTTTTGGTTGAATTATTTTCCCGCTAACATCTCCCCAAAGTTGCAGAACCTCGTTTTGATTAAATACTATACAGTCCATTTTTACTGCGCCGAGGCGAGTTATTCGCACCGGCAATTTTCATTAACAATATATATATATATATATATATATATATATATATATATATATATATATATATATATATAGTTAAGGTGTATAGGGGAATAATATACATCCTAATTCCCAACTTAATCCCAAACAACCACCAGAATGTATATAAAGAGGATTGCTAGATAATAAAGTCAGTCTTTTCCCAGTACTCGTGAGTGTTATTCAGCTCCCTAATTTCCTTTTTTTTTTATGTTTTTCTTCTGAGCGAACTTAACTGGTGCCGAAACCCGGGAACACTTGAACATATTCTCTTGGTGAGTTTATTTTTTAAATTTTTTTCCCGCTAAACATTTTTGTGAACATCAGTACCATCCAAGTTGTTCTTACGTTTATTATCTCTCAAATTATTAAACTAAATTCTGGATGGAAAATAAGAACATTTTAAAGCCGCCATCGTTCGAAGTTCAGTCCGAGTTGCAGCCTCTACCACCAGAAACTTTAGCAGCAGCTCATGCGAATATGGCAGCGGCCCAAGCAAATGCTCTAGAATTGCTGAAGCTCAAAACAGCAATGTCGCAAGATTTAAGGAGGGCAATAGCTGATATCGAGAGGTACGATGGAGAGACTGGGGAGCTGAATCACTTCTTAAAAGGAGGAGATAGAGTGATGGCTAGAATAGAAGCAAAGATGGGCGAGAATCTTCTAGATCCAGTAGATGCCTGCGCACTAAGAGCAGCGTTAGTATGCCGAGTCAAGCGCGGCATACTCAACGTAATTCAAGCGGATGAAGACACACCATGGGTCGTGGTGAAGGATCGACTCAAGAAGGCGTTCGGGGGCGGTCGTTGGACCCCGGAAGAGGACATCTTCCGAATGTTTCGGGAAGCAAGGAGGCCCCATCAGTCTAATGGGCAATATGCGGGATCGCTGTTGGCTCATTTTAACAAAATTACCGAGAAGATGAGGGAGACGACAGAAGCAGCGGAAGTGGAAGCGAGAATGGCGTTTCTATCAACCATACTAAAAGTTCAGCTTGCAAAGGAGACAGGTAAAAAGGAAGGGCTTCCGAGGGACAAGACTTTCGTGGAGTGTGCAAGAGAAATGGTGGACTCCAGCGCTAGAGATGAAGAAGTCCGGAAGGAAGACGGATGGAGTAGGGTCACCTACAAACGGACCGACGGAGTTAGAAGCTCGCAACCACGAGGAGACCCATGGAGAAGAAGGGAAACGGATTTCGGAGGTCGGGATCGTCCGATGATGCGGGAAAGAAGGCAAGGAACGGATAAGAAGACGTGGAGGAGAGAAGAAAGAAAAAGAAAATGCCATGGATGCGGGAAACCGGGTCATTTGGTAGCGCAATGTCCCCGCACAAGGTGTTTCGAATGTGGCACAGAAGGTCACATCGCGAGACAGTGCCCCTACATCAACAGACGTAGGGGAACGAACCAGGGGGAGCCGATGGAGGTAAATGCCCAGCGAGTATGGAGGAGAAGTAGACGTCCGTCGGAATCCACGAGATCATCGGAGACTTCGGAGACGGAAGGAGATGAAGAAGGGGAACCAGGAGTAGGAGCACGCCAGGCAGGAAGAAGCGACAGGAGGAGCGGAGAGCGAAGGACGGCGGCGGAGAGGAGAGCGCACGATGAGGTATGAGGTGAGTGCACAAAGAGGGGCAACCGAGTGGTGGTAAATAGTGTTAAGAGTATAAGTGGAGGGTTGCCTATTATAAAAATTGCGAAGGGTGTGTGGTGTCTAGTTGACACGGGAAGCTCGAATACAATAATGTGTAAAGAGGTTATAAGAAATTTATGTAAAGAGGAGAGGATACCCCGAGTACAACCGTGTAGTTGTAAATTAATTACGCTGAGTGGGCCCTGTTCAGTAGAGGGAGAAGCGGAGATCGGATTAAGTAGGTGGGGGAAGGAGAAGGAAAAACTAGCGGTGCACGTAGTGGAAGACATGCCTCGCGAATACGGGGGTATCATCGGGTGTGACCTTTTAGGAAAGGTAGGGACCAGGATTAAGGGGAATGGCGATCGATGGGTGGTCCGTATTGGGAAAAAGGTTTACACATGTGAGAGGGATCGAGAAGGAGGACGAGCTATGGTCGGGGTGATCAATCGGAAGGGAGATTGGCGGCAGTCATTAAAAGGCGAGTATTCCGATATCTTTTTCAAAGAAGGGGAAATACTGAGTGTGACAGGGGAGACTGTACACGAGATCCCGCTAAAACAAGACAGGGTGACATTCGTGAAGGAAAGAAGGTATCCCCAGGCGTTGCGCCAGCACATCAGGGAGGAATTGGAGAGTTTAAAGAGTCAGGGTATTATAGTTGATAGTACCTCCCCATATAACAGTCCCTTATGGGCGGTTAAGAAAAAGAGCGAAGAGGGAACTTGTGAAAAGTACAGGGTAGTGGTGGACTTTCGGAAATTGAACGAGAATACGGTAGATGAAAAGTATCCCATTCCGAGATTTGAGGATATACTGGATCGGTTGGGTGGCGCGACGGTGTTTAGCACGTTAGACCTGAAGGCGGGGTATCATCAGATCAGGATGCACCCAAGAGATCAGCATAAGACCGCGTTCACCTTCGAAAGGGGTCATTATGAATTCACCAGGATGCCCTTCGGATTGAAAAACGCCCCTATAACGTTCCAAAGGATGATGGACGAATTTCTGCGAGGGTTGGATGAGGCCAGCTGTCAGGTGTATATGGACGACTTACTGATATTCAGTAAAGACGAGACAGGACATGTACAGGACCTAAGACGGGTGTTTGACCGCTTGAGACAATTTGGACTGAAACTGTCGCTAGAAAAATCGATCCTGGGACAAGACCGAATTAACTTCTTAGGACATACTATTTCAAAAGAGGGTGTAAGACCGGACATAAAGAAGGTGGAAGCGATTAGGAGAATGGCCATACCGACAGACGTGAGAGGCATACGGAGACTACTTGGGACGCTTAACTATTACAGACGGTTTGTCCCGGAAATGGCACGACACCTGGTACCTTTGAACGACTTGTTGAAGAAGGGAAAACGAATAGTTATCACCCCGGAAATAGAGCAAAACATACGGACGTGCATGGACAGACTCCAAAAAGAACCGGTACTTGTGTTCCCGGACTTTTCCAAGACATTTACTGTTACGACGGACGCAAGTGAATACGCATTGGGGGCCGTACTGTCACAGGAGGGCGAAAAAGGGGAGCAACCGGTGGCATATGCTAGTAGGCGACTCACAGATACGGAGGCGCGATATAGCGCGTTGGAGAGGGAGTTGCTAGGAATAGTATGTGTTCGGGCGGAAATTCAAAGTTCACACGGACCACCGTCCCCTAATGTGGGTAGGGAAGTTAAAAGAATCGTCGGCGCGTGTCACCCGTTGGAAGGAGTTCCTGAATCAATATAATATGGAGGTAGTGTATAAGCCGGGAAAGGAGAATATTGTGGCCGACTGGCTATCGCGGGCTTTACAAGTAAATGCAATAGAGCAGGAAGCCGGGGAGTATTCGGGAGGGATACAGCGCTTTATTCGGGAGTGGACACCGGAAGGAGAAGGGGAGCGGGAGTCAGAAGTAACGGAAGACGAAGGGGAAGCAGTACGAGAGGACAGTTCGGAGGGGGATAGATCAGTAGAGATGGAAGAAATTGAGGACATCGTTAACGACAAACATAACCAGATAATTTGGAAAACGAAAACTACAGGACTGACAAAAGCTGAGTATAGAAGGGAGGGGAGATTTCATATAACCACGGTTTGGTCGGAACCAGGAGTTTCGGAAGAGAAATGATTAGTAAAGTTCTAAAAGATGAGTCTCGACCGGGGAAAACTTTTTATTTGTATATTGGAAATGCGGTTGTGTGGGAGAAGGTAAAACGGTTGTGGAGGACGGAGAGGATAGGGCTGGACAGGACGTTTGTACGGTGTAAGCTTATGGTGGAAACGGTAAAGGAGGTGGATCGGCAAAAGGAGGTCACGGTAGCGTATCACCAGGGCAAAACAAATCACCGGGGAGTACAGGAGACTTTACAGGCACTAAAGCGGAAGTATTTTTGGGTGAAAATGCGGAAGACGATAGAGGAGGTGATACAATCATGTGAAATTTGCAACAGGACGAAATATGATCGACACCCTCCAACCGGAAGACAGGAAGAGACGGAAACACCAATAGGACCACTGACAGACTTACAAATAGACACTTTCACATGGAAAGGTTATAAATGGGTAACCGTCTTAGATATTTTTAGTAAAATAGCGTTGGCATACCCGGTAGAGAATAGGTCGGCTGAGGCGGTCCTTGACGCCCTCCGAATCTGGTTTCAATTTTATGGAGTACCGGAGAGGATAACTTCGGACGGGGGCCGGGAATTTGACAACGCCAGTGTCAGGTCGGAGATGCGGAAGTTAGATGTGGCATGGCATCTGAATACTCCAGGACACCCGAAGGGCCGAGGGGCGGTCGAACGCTTACACAGTACGCTGGGGGACCACCTTCGCGTTTTTTACGCGGAAAAGGGGATCGAGGCGGGTATGGCAATGCCTAAGGCAATAGTGGCGTACAATCATTCCATTCATACAGCTACGGGTTTTTCGCCATTTGAAATGCTATTTGGTCTTCGAGAACGTAGGAGGGATACCCGCGGGGCAGTAGTGGATGAGGAGTTCGCGGAGACGTTGGTGGCAAACAAAGTGGCACTTGGACACAGATGGGAGAGAGCGCGTAAGAGGCTCAGTGAGGACAAAAGTAGGAGGGTGACTCGGGAGAATCTCAGGGTTCACGATAGGATGGAAAGGGTCGCAATTGGAACTATTGTGTACCGGAAGGTAGTGTCGAACCGGAGCAAGGAAGATATACGTTATGATGGGCCCTTTAAAGTCGTTGCCATTCGGGAACATAATGTTGTCACCATTCAGAGTATGCAAGATCCCCGGAAGCGAAGGACGGTGCATCTGGAACAACTAAAGATCCCGTTAAAGTAATTTTTTCGTTTCTCGTTTATCTCGTTTCTATCAGTTATTTCGTTTCTATCGTTTTATACGCTAAGTGGTTGTTCTCGTTTCTTTTGTTGCACTGAGTCGTTTCTAGTTGATTATCGTTAATTTTTCTTGTGTTTCATTATTACCGTTTATTATTCGTTTATTAGTCTCATTCGTTTTGATCGTTCTCGTATTACTCTTTCTTGTGGTCATTAGACGAAGTTCGAGGGGTATCCTCTCTTCTATGCAAGGGAACTTGTGTAAATAGTAGATAATGTAAAAAAGAAAATTAGAAGAAGTGTAAAAGTTTTTTTTTTTTGCTGTTTGTTGTATTTTAGTTTTGTACTGAAGGAGATATGTAAAGATCTATCAAAGCATGGTGAAAGTTTAAGTTAAGGACAAAAGTGTTTTGTTTATTTGTGTAATTATTTGTTACATTGATTTTTGTATATTTTAATGCGGTTGGTTGTTTGGCCTGTGTAGGAGTTTACGAGGATTGTTCGTAAACTGGTGGGGGGGAGTTAAGGTGTATAGGGGAATAATATACATCCTAATTCCCAACTTAATCCCAAACAACCACCAGAATGTGTATAAAGAGGATTGCTAGATAATAAAGTCAGTCTTTTCCCAGTACTCGTGAGTGTTATTCAGCTCCCTAATTTCCTTTTTTTTTTATGTTTTTCTTCTGAGCGAACTTAACTTATATATATACACACACTGGGTGAGTACCTCTTAGTATAAAAAAAAGAATTGAGTGATACTTGATCAAAAATGTAAAAAAATGCCGCAGACCTCACCTTTCAATTCCAATCCGTTGCAGATATACGTTAAATCAAGGACTTTTTTGAGGAAACCACGTTTATTACCATAAAAGCTGTAATATCTCCATTTTTTAGAATATTTTTCAAACTTTGATCACATTTTCAGATTTACCATTAAATTTTCTACAAGAGCAACGTACATATAACCTTGAATTTTACAAACTTGTGAGCTAAAGAGCAGCTTGATCTTCACCTTATTTAGGGAAGTTACAATGTCTTATATTACTTCAACGCTCACCTCTTTTCAAAAAAAACTATCCACAAAACGTCAAATCTCCCAAAAAATTGCAAATTTAATTAGCTTTCGAATGATATGTCAAAAGTAATGGTTATGTTTCGATTTCATGGAGAAATTTACTTTTAAAACTGAAAAAATATGGTGCTCTCATTTGGCATACAAATCAGTTACTTGTGTAAATAAAACATTATGACAATCCCTTAATGGAAATGTGCATTTTAAATATAATAAACTCTTGATTGGAATAAAAAACAAAAAAAAAGAAAAAATTGAATTTATTACATTGAAAATAAAGGAAAACTGTCAATAAAGCGACACCAGATCAAAGGATCTTATATTATTACATTTATTTATTATTTTATTAGATTTTCAATGTAAGGTTTAAAACCCAATGATAATGAACATAGATCTAAATTTTGCCGTTAGCTTCTGAATGCAGATTGTGTTGAAGAATACCAATTTTTGAGGTGAATTTTATAGGCAGATGAGTCTGTTACAGGGGAAGACATTTCTACCTCCCCATCCATGTATATCGTTGGTTTATTTTTGTATAGCTTTCGAATAAAGTGGAGGAGCACCATGGTGTTGGAAAATCATATTTTGCCAAACTTCAGGTGGAATATCCTGATGAAGTTGTGGTTGGATATTTTGTAACAAATCTTAGTAATCTCATCATTCAATCTGTTGGGTAAACTATGATTTTTCAACACTATTCGACAGCAATACAAAGATAATTAAACAAACGATACCCCGCATGGAACTTTTTATTATGTTAATACTTTTTATTATGTAATGTTTTTTTAATGTGACTTTGCAAAAGATCTTCGTAGTTTTATTTAATTTTGCTGAGATATGTTCACTTTTGTATTCCCTTAATAGGAAAAAAATATATATAAGGCAACTATTTTGAATAATGAATTTCAATGGAATCGTATATCTAAAAGTTATATAGCAGCTCTATAATTTAAAAAATATGTTTAATTAAACTCCTATAAATAATAAATCAAATTAAGTTTTGAAATAGAAATTGTTTGTGTTTGAACATGATTTGATTTGGTTAATGCTGCGTAGATGGATTGACTGCATAGCTATTTTGTCAACATAAGATGATTTCCATTGCAATAAACAGTTTCCAGTGCAAATTTTTGCTTACTTGATGGAAAATGATCAAGGAACTACGAAGTTAAAACATCGATACCACCCTTCGTGTATTTAGCCCAAGAATCATGTAGAGTATTAGATTGAGCAATAGAAATAAATTTATAAATTATTTATATATATAATTTATTATATATTTATATATATATATATATATATATATATATATATATATATATATATATATATATATATATATATATAAATAATATAAATAAATTATTATTTATTTATAAATAGAAATAAATCTAGTCATTATTTTATCAATATTTATTTTTTCTTAGCTACTTTTTATTTAAAATATTTCCTTTTCTTTTTATTCTCTTAGCTATTTTTAGTAAATGTTGGAGCAATTGCCAGGACTGCATTGTTTTACTGACCCTTCGTGCGTATCAGGTTCACATTAGTGTGTGATGTCTTATTGCGTGTCAGATATACACAACATTCTGTGCCGAGGTTTTGAGGTTTTGCCTAACACTATGGAAACTAAACTATCTAGCCGAACCATGGCGTTTAAACTTGTAAACTATTTAGTTAAATTAACCACAACTAATCATAACAAACAAAAGAGATAACAAAATTTTTATTGGTTATGGATAATTTTAAAAGGTTTTCCAAGTTTAGTTTTTTGGTATTTTTTATATTATTTTATCTTACTCATATTCATACCTAGTTAGTAATACTAGTTTATTTAGAGATAAGGTAATTTATTTTCTATTTCTTGTGATTTAACCGTCCCATAAAGATATCACTAATCCTGTCATGATAAAAATAATTATTACTGCATGGAGGAAACGACTTTATTATTGGTTGTATTTCATTTTTATGAAATCATTAAATTTAATTCATTGTTGTTGATGACACAAGGTATAATGTGGTCATTAAATGGGCTTCCTCGGAACACTAATGATCTTTCTTATTAATTTTTACTTTATATGAGTCTTTACTATGTATATTTTCTCAATGCGATTCTTCTGTTTTTGAAATAATAACAAATTATATATGTAAGTATATATGATCAAGTAATCCAATGCCAAATTCATTGCGATTCAACGCAACAATATTCAATGTTCTATTTTTTCCCATCTATTGGTTTGTTTTTTACAGTAGAACAACTACAGTACTACCCCATTGAGAGTATTATGGAAGGAAAAAAAATATATTTGAGCCGCAATTTTCAATGTTTTTATATATTTTTTTCCATATTGAGTGTTTGTTTCGTAATGATAACTATTAGAATTAAAGTATATAAAAATATATCAACTATCCATGTAATTCATCCATATGCTCTCCTTTTCTCATCACGCAAATTATTACTAAATACGAGACAAATCCATTGGGAGTACTGCGGAAAAGTTGAATAGAAATAAAAAACCTAAAGTCATTTCTTTTTCCATTAGAAGTGTGGACTGTTTGTCATGTCTCTAAGTTATTCTGAATAATAACGAGGTTTCCTATTTTTTGGGGTTTCCATGTAAGTCGCTAGTCAAGGTTCATCCCAAGGTAACAGACCTGGTTTACAGTAGTGGGTGACACATTACCAGCGGATAGAAACGAAAAAGTGTGATAGCATCGATAAATATTGATGTGGTTTTCGTGTTCTTCAAAGGATTCGGTTCTCAGGCATACAAAATTCAAAAATAAAAAAATATATATGAGAGATAATTATGAATGTTTAGTGAATATTTAATATTATTATGATTCATAATATACATACAAAAAGTAAATAAATAAATAAAATGTAAGTTGCCTACAGTCTTATTTTTTATTCCTGAATGGTATAAAAAATACTACTTTGCAAGCTTTAAATTATTATAACAGGAAAAATGTACCAAGAAACTATCAAAAGATTTGAAAAATTAAATATTTCAAGTCAGTATCGGCCATTAAGTGCTCACTTAATCTTCTCTTTTTATATTTTATTTTATATTGAATAATAAATTATCAAAGGCGTATTATTAATAAATATGCTATACAAACTAATTGGATTTTATAACCAAAATTACCAGCACAATGCACGTTGAAAACAGCTATTTTAATGGAGTCTTTCTCGGGAAACGTAAAAAAATGTTCTCCCATTCTCCAAATCTTGAAAACATTCGTTGTATTAACTTTTATGCCATGTAGAATTACTTTAATGTCTTCTAAAAGACTTATTTAAAATGCAAAAAAAATCAGTTTTGGCTACTGAACTGGAAAAGGAAATTAAGTTACACTATCCGTCAATCAATAGATTACTCCACCATTTTATTCTAAATAATAGTGGTTTTTATTTACTTATTAATAATTTTATTTATGTTCGAAGATCAATGTGTCTCATTTGAAATATATATATATATATATATATATATATATATATATATATATATATATATATATATATATATATATATGTATATGTATATATATACCTGTTGATGGAAGTGAATTCTGATGCACTGATTGATGTGTAGGTTCTTAACGACCCACTGCCTAGTAGATACCTATCAGATAGCTCACCAGTCACCATAGCAATTTCTTTGACAGCTTGAATTTTTTTTTCTCTCACTATTTTTTAAGGTAAAAAAAAAACATGTTAAATAATACATGGCTTATAAATTATTTATATGGATTCAAATCGCTTATGGAAATTATTATTCCCATTGTCAGAAGAAATAGATGGTTCTGCTACTGCAATATGGTATACGATTCATAAAGGATATATTTTCTACTGTATTAGCCTTTTGTCGAAGTATTATCCATTCATTATCGTTATTACTTCTTAAGGCATTATAATGCGAAATTGATAATAAACATTTTTAATATTTTTTTTCATCTGGATTTTTTCTTGATATAAATAGTCATACGTTTAGGATAATTTTGGCATGTATTTAAATTTTTATATTTTGTAAGCATTATTTCAGATAAATATGTTTATATGTGTAGTAAAAAATCTATCTCTTAATTTTAACTGTCAAATAAAATTATAAAAACACTACACCGAAATAGTTTATTATTCTTAAGAAAACTTCTTGGATAGTTCAAGCATTTTTCTAGGTTCTTTGAAGCATTCTTATTTAAGTTTTGCATTGACGTTAAATTTAAACTAAAACTAAAGTAGTTAACTGCTTTAATAGGTGTTTATTTTTAATTTTATAAATTTTAAAAAATATTGACTTTGATACAGTCTATGCAGCTGGAGAGCAGTGGCCTGGGAGATAAGCCAGGTTCTGGATTCCCTGTGCTCCTTGTATTCTCTGAAATTCTAAATATTATTTTTCATTTTTATTATTAACGTTCTGCTCGTATTCTATTGTCATCTTTATTAATTGTCGCCCTTAAGTGAGACAAATTGTAATAATATTCCAATTCAAGCTGTCTCCTAAAAAAAATTGAAAGATTAGTCTGTAGAAAAGCTTTTATAAATCGCTTGTACCTAGCTAACAAAATTAAAAAAAAACAAAAAAAAAAACTAGATTTCAATCAGTGAAGGCATTTTTATTGCAGCTATAGAGCTGCGTGAACGCAATACGATCTTTTAATTTGATTGCAGTTTGTAATGGAATTGAAGCGATTCAACCCTTTTGACCCCGCTGTCAGCACTCGCCTCTTTTATCTGTTCATTGCTTTCAGATCCCAGCCGTCACCTTTGACATGTTTTGTTTTTACTGTAAGTCAGATTTCCTCGATAGGATTAGTATATTGCATCTGTATGTTAACATGGAAATAAAAACAATTGCTGATTTAAAAAAAAAAAAAAAAAAAAAAAAAAAAAAAAAAAAAAAAAAAAAAAAAAAAAAAAAACTGCGTTATTAATCTGATTAATATATTTTTTAATATGTATATTTTGATAACTATTTAATTTGATGACTCAGGTGCATAATTCCCACGTACAACAAGTAACTCTTTATATTTGAATATAATGTATAATTTAATTTGTGAATAAAGCTATGTATTAATTTTTTTTATCATTCTTCAGTGTTTTTAACTTGTTTAATATATATACACAAATATGTATTTAATTGTATATATTGATGCCTTAACTCACAGATATGTTAAGTGAAAATTTTTGGAAAAATATTTTAAATGCATCATTTAGATGCTCAGATATTCAGCAAAATCTTGTTTGAGATACTAATGTTAACTAAGACAGTTCTAATATCTCGTGCTCACTTAATATAATACAATGTCAATGTGTTTTGGAATTTCACAGTTTCAAAATTGAATATGGAAAAATTTTATTTTCAACACTTATCTCATCTGTGAGCTAAGGCATTCATATGTATTTGCTTATTTCTAAGTTTTAAGTGAAATTTTTTTATAGATCCTTAGAGTTGAAGGAATAATATCAATGTTAATTTAACTTGTTCCATTTTTTATTTATTGTATTCAAAATTAGACCTCAAAAATATCATATTTTTATATCATGTCAAGAAACAGGTTATATATAAATTACAATGTTTGAAGAAATACAAACATTTTTTATAACCTTGAAATCTCTCAATTCTCAGCCGTCAATTAGATAAATATTAAATGTTAATTAATTGTCTGACTCCTTCATTGAGCTAAAAATTACTTTTCAGACTCGGTAACGTTGCCAACTTCTCAAATTACTTTTTTGAAGTCTAATCAGAGAGCTTGATAAAGCACAGCTGGATTTTTTTTTTTATCTTTATTGAGGGGGCGCTCATTAACTCTTAAATTTTAATTCTTCTGTAAGTCATTTAAAATATTTACTGAGTCCAAAATATTATCAATCTGGTCTTCCATGTTCCTAAGAATTAATTGATAGAGAAAGAGAATACTCGAATATCAAAAATATTACGTTAGATCCGACAAATTCGAAAGAAGTATCTATCAGTTGGTCTGGGTATGTGAAGAGTAATTTAAATGATTAATAATCGGGTTAAAATAAAGAGGTGTCAATATTAAAAAATTATAGTTAAATTCCGTTGGTTTGATGGGCGTTTTTGATGAAAATGTCCTTATTATTTGATTAACTATACTAACTAATACAAAATAATTAATTATTCCTCTATAGTTACTATTGATAGCGTTTTAAATTAAGAGTATTAAACATTGCGGTCTATATTTTATTTTTATTTATTTTTTTAATATTTATTCTTTTCTAAATTATATTTTATAATAACGAAAAAAACGAAAAAAAAAATGTTACACAATTATATAAGTATGTTACTGCTATTATGTAATTCCATTCTCTTAATATTATTTACAATATAAATAAATGAGCATAAAGAATTAATGAATCAAAATTACTAGAGTAAGAACCTTCATAACTATGCGTTATGAAGTACTTAGTAGTGATCCGATGCACTACTTTTATATATTTGAAGAAACGTTTAGTTTAGAATTCTCAATATTTAATCATCATTTCAGCGTGTGGACTAATCTTTAGTTTAAACGTTTTTATATAACAATACACACTTAAAAAAGAGGGGATTCAACACATGATAAATGCAGATTGCAAAATGTATGGAATTTATATATTGAATCCTGATTAAGTAGCTTTAAAGGAAATCTGCTGATTAGGAATTTGATTGATAACAATCATCATTATTTCATTAGGAAAATATTAAAATTGGGTTTCTTTTTCTTAAAAATCACAAAACTTATCAGTTCCTTATCAGCAGGTAAAATTGTAAAAAAGAAAAAATCATGTATTAAGTGTATTCTAGTAATGCAAACTCATTATCACAGAATTCGCCCAAAATATGTTATTAATGTTATTTAAAAAAATAATTTAGAATATCTAAGAGATATTAAATGACTTAACTGTTGCAAACGAATTTATGAATTCTTTTTCTAAAAGCATCATAACAGAAAAAAAGAAAATTTAAAACTTATTTCTGAACCTGTGAAAATTAATTATACTCAGAACTCAGTATTTATTTTTAAAAGAATTTTAGGAGAAATAAAATCCAACTGTTAATGAACGGTCTTCTAACAAACGAAGAAAAAAAAAAAAAAAAAAAAAAAATCAAAGCTGCTTCATCAAGCTCTTTGATTAGACTTTTCAAAGTGCTGAAGCGAAGGTTCATAACGAACAGGACACAAGGCATTCCTGGCTCTTTTGTGCCACTGGAAACGAAATTCCGTTTTAACTGTTGATGATTTAATTCATAATTTAACGGGTTTTTATTCAAACAGAGACCTTTTGATTCACAATTTTAAGCCGTTAAATGGATTGCTTCGTGCTAAAAAGGTCAAATGTTCGATACCACTTTTTTTATTTAACTTTCACAGTTTCATAAAAAAACAGTTTTTTAACACAGAAAACACAGTTTTCACAGTTGTGTCAAATTGAATGTCGAAATATTCTTCTAAAAATAGATTTTAATATTAATACAAAATTAGTATGGATGATTTCGAAATATTCGGTCAACCCTTCTGAGTCACAATTTTAGACAAACTTTGAAGATTGTATAAAATATTAAATAAAAAGAAAGGGTGTGAAATGAATAATAAAATGAAAAAAAGGAAGATCAAATTTACATAAGTAAAATATATTTATAAATTTAATTTAATTTCTGTAGGTTTGTTATATACGAAGTAAAATAAGATACAAAAAATCATAAATTTCAATATATCGTAACAAAAGCTTAAAAATATACATATATATCTTATATACATACATATATAATTAATTAAATATTTTTTACAGTTTTCGGTGATTATTAAAAAAAATTTATAAACTTAAGAAATCAATATAGTCTACTCTTATACAATAAACCGTTTTCCAATTATATTTTAAGAAGCAATTTAATTTAATTTTATGGTTATAAAAATAGTTAAATTAATGTTTTTTTTTGTAAGTTTTATTATTGTTAGTTATGAATAACAACCGTTATTCTCATTTAACCCTCGCCTTTCTGTTATGATGTCAATTCGATATAGTCTATAACTTATAGAATTGAAAATTTTAAGCCTAACCTATCCAACATATATTAATATGTTTTATATTAACATCTACCCTTTGCAACCCATGAAGGCATTAATGTTTATAAATTTTTAGGGAAATGATGTTTTTAAATCAACAATATAACATTAGTAGGTGATGTAGACAGCATCCACGTTCATTCTCCAGTTTTTCATTCATTAAAGGTGTCTAATTTACAGAGGATGAGTGTTCATGGGTGTGTCTTCCGAGCCTAAAGTCGATTCAGGGCTGAAATAAAATGAATTATCTTCTTGACCGAATTTTAACTTCACCGAATTATTTTATAATATTAATGTACAAAACATTTTAACATTTATTTTTTTTAATATGATCTAGAAAATAAATCTTATTTATTTGATATTTAGTAAATATACTAGTTTTTCTCTTTAAAGCTTTTAATACACCTTCTCCTTCTGAGAATCGATTGCTGCTTGATTTTTGGTCCTGGTGAACAATTTATTGGTATTCCAGCGCCTTAAATCTCTCCTTTTTTTGGTATCTAGTTATCAAAGATATTTGATTCAATTTTTTGTATTTTAAAAAAGGGAATATCCATTTCATCCATTTTTTCACTACTATTATAACATACTTTGAATTAGTTCTTGGTCTCCGAAGAATTCAGTAAAATGTTGCATCTATGAATTTATAATTCGAAAACCAATTTTTGAAATTTTTAATTTTGTCTTTTATACAATTTTTTTTTTTTCCTTCTATTTAACTTTTATTTATTTTTTTAATTTTTATAATCTTAGATATGATATTGCAACTTAAATTATAATAATTTTGATTTTGATAATAAATTACCATTAGTTAATGCAAAAAGATAGTGTGAGAAGCATTATAGTTAAATTGTTGTAAGACGTAGAGTTTAGGTGATAAATTACAAGATTAGAGTTTAAGAGCCTTCTGTTATGTGGCCTAATCTCCCAGTTATTTATGGCGGGTACCCCTTCTTCGACTGTGATCATAATGCCCGGATTTTGGTTTCGTTGTGGACTAGAATTTCTCACTATATCCACACTGTGGTTCAATTATTCTCCTCTGGTTTGTTTATAGTTTTTGAATAATGTATTTGCTCGACCTCCTGCAGTACTATACACATGCAGTACCCAGCCACGGATAATCTGTAAAAGGTCACAGATAGTAGAGAATAATTATATTTTAAAGTTTATTTTGTCTTTCCATCTGGTTGTAGGCCATGAAGAGAATCATACAGAACCTGTTCTTTAAGAAGACTTTTGAAGTGGTGAAGTCTATATCTCTTATTTCACATAACGCTTTCTGAGGGTATGTGTGCCTTAAAATTCCATCTTTAAGAATTCCATAGGAATTGCGGAAGCTTAGTAAATAGGGCATTTGACTCCTTACTCCGGATCGCAAGTTCGATTCCGGCTGTGGTAAATAAATGTTTATTCTGTTATATCAGCCGAGAATCGTCCAACAGATCGACAGCCTCTTTAAAGTGGGTATCTTAAATAGAGAGGACAGTTGGGTGGAATTACGGCAAATTCATAGGTTGAAGTACTATAGGTTTTTTTTTTATGTTATTTGTTTTTTTTAATTTTATTATTTTTTTCTTTTTCGTTCTATGAATTCCCGTACTTATGGGAAGAAAAAAAAAGATTCCATTCCCGTTTGTGTTAATTTATCTTGTTGATCAATTACCACAATGAATAATTAATAAAACTGATATTAAAAATAAAAGGGGATTGGAAAAAAAAATTATATACGTAACTAACTCAATTTATGCATTTTCTATAATATTTAATCAATGACTTAAGTTTAAATATAGTTTTACCTCTTTGTACAAAGGATAACAATTAGTATTAGTAGTATCATTGGCCTTAGTACCACTGCTCAGCCTCCAAATTCATCACAATAGTGATGCGTCTTGGAAAAGTCTTTGGGATCATCAAAATTCCTGCTTTGCCTTAATAAGTCGAGAAACATCATCTCGAAGTCAGACAGTATCTACAGGGAGAGTACCTCTTAGTGTAAAAAAATAAGTTGGGTGAAACTAGATCAAAAATGTAGAAAAATGCCGCAGACCTCGCCTTTCTATTCCAATCCGTTGCAGATATTCGATAAATCAGCACACACACACACACACATATATATAATTTCTAAGGATCGACAAAATATAATTTTGATATATATATACACAAACACACACACGCATATATATATATATATATATATATATATATATATATATATATATATATATATATATATATATATATACTGGGTGAGTACCTCTTAGTGTAAAAAAAAAAAATTGTGTGATACTTGATCAAAAATGTAAAAAAAAATGCCGCAGACCTCACCTTTCAATCCCAATCCGTTGCAGATATACGTTAAATCAAAAACTTTTTTGAGGAAACCACGTTTATTACCATAAAAGCTGTAATATCTCCATGTTTTAAAATATTTTTCAAACTTTGATCACATTTACAGATTTACCATTAAATTTTCTACAAGAGCAACGTACATATAGCCTTGAGTTTTATAAACTTGTGACCTAAAGAACAGCTTGATATTCACCTTATTTAGAAAAGTTACAATGTCCTATATTTCTTTAACGCTCTCCAATTTTCGAAAAATTATCCACAAAACTGCAAATCTCCCAAAAACTAGAAAATTTAATCAGCCGATATGTTAAACGTAATGATTTTGTTATGATTTCATTGATAAATTTACTTTTAAAACCGAAAAAAAAAAACATGATGTTCTCATTTGGCATAGAAATCAGTTACTTGTGTGAATAAAACCTTGAAGTGTGTAATAAAACCTTAATGGTAATGTGCATTTTAAACATAATAAACTCTTCATTGGATTAAAAAGCAAAGAAAAAAAAATTCTTTAATAAAAAAATGAAGCAAAACTGTAAATAAAGCTATGAATAAACCAACGATACCCCTCATGGAAATGTAGAAATGCATTCCCCTGTAAAAACAGACTCATCTATCCATAAAATGTGGTATTCTTCAATATCAAATGCATTCAGAAGCTAACAGCAAAATTGAGGCTCGTATATTCATTATCATTGGGTGTTAAACCTTACATTGAAAATATAATAAAATAAATCCTAAATAATAATAAATAAATAAATGTAATA
This sequence comes from Euschistus heros, assembly GCA_003667255.2. Lineage (NCBI taxonomy): Eukaryota > Metazoa > Arthropoda > Insecta > Hemiptera > Pentatomidae > Euschistus > Euschistus heros. The sequence continues at coordinate 20,883 of RCWM02000577.1, read as the reverse complement.
ATAGAAGATCCTCTGATCTGGTGTCGGTTTAAAGACAGTTTTCCTTTATTTTCTGTTAAACGATAATTTTTTTCTTTGATTTTTATTCCAATGAAGAGTTTATGATGTTTAAAATGCATATTTCCATTAAGGGATTGTCATAATGTTCTATTTACAAAAGTAACTGATTTGTATGCCAAATGAGAACACCATGTTTTTTCAGTTTCGCGTAAATATCGAAACAAAATCATTACGTTTAACATATCGGTCGAAAGCTGATTAAATTTGCCAGTTTTTGTGAGATTTGACGAAAATTGGAGAGCGTTGAAGTAATATAGGACATTGAAACTTCCATAAATAAGGTGAAGATCAAGCTGTTCTTTAGGTCACAAGTTTGTAAAATTCTAGGTGACATGTACACTGCTCTTATAGGAAATTTAATGCTTAATCCGAAAATGTGATCAAAGTTTGAAAAATATTTTTAAAAAATGGAGATATTACAGCGTTTATGGAAAAAAACGTGGTTTCCTCAAAAAAGTCTTTGATTTATCGTATATCTGCAACGGATTGGAACAGAAAGGCGATGTCTGCTGCATTTTGCTACATTTTTGATCTAGTTTTACCCATTTTATTTGTTTTACTCTAAGAGGTACTCACCCTGTATGGTATTTATGAAGGCTACAAAACATTGATAGCTAGATGTAGATCTTGTACTTCATTCTTTGCTACATTAAGAGTTTAACATATGTATTTCTATACATTTAATTTTTTTTTTTGGTTTAAAATATGAATCTCTATTAATTTCTATTTTTTTTTCTTCAACAATTGGCACATAGAGTTTTCTATTTATTTCCATTTCCCGTTTTTTATTTATTGTTTATTTTTTTATTTCAATCATGTCCTCAACTGATGTTGGTCAATTATAATTCTATTCATTGCTTCCACATATTTGTTCATTTAATACAAACCCTATTTAGGTTTACAATCCTGATATATTGTAATATCGTAAGATTAAGATTGTATATCATGGTGTAACGCTGTTTGTAATCTAAGACTCTAAAAATAGTTATTGCAGTGATAGAATGATCATATGGAAATGCCAGTGCATTTATTACCCTGCTCCTAGCCTGGCTACCACCCACGATGACTGTTGTGTTCTGGTAGCCTTGGCAATGACCTTGAAACTGCAGTCGTTACATAATGCTCTCCTTACCTGGATTCGCAAACCTGCCTTGCCTAATCCTGGTTCTATTCATCTATATTTTTATACTTTTTTTTTTTTTTTTTTCAGTTATAGAAACAAGAACATTATTTTTAAAATGTTTCACTTCTTATTGATTTCGTAATTTGTATATAGTGTCCTTTCTTTATTAGTGTCATCTTGTATATTTTAAATGTTTCTAAACATTGAATCTTTAATTTTCATAATAGTATTTTCTGTATTTTCAATGAACCTGACTTCGATATCACAGAATTTTAGTTATCAAAACTGGGAAGGATGTGTTTTTTCCCGAGTAGATGGAGTTATAATTGTTCTGTTGGCAGAAATTAGAATTTACGTAATTATTATCAAGTGTTGAGTCAGCATTAATTATTCTTAATACGGGAATGATGTATGCCCAGTTCTGACCCACGACGCAATGAGGATGATTGCTTCACTGTATCTAGTCATATTTATGTCCCGATTACAATATGTTTAATCGTATATTAGTGATGTGTCAATAGCAAAATATTTCTCGTTTCCGGAACCAAAATATTTTTCTTGTGTTTAGAAATAAATTGATATTAAAAAAGAAAAAGAAAGATGTATATATGAAATGCATTCTATCAAAAACATAATAATTATCAAAGAAATAAATTAGTAGACAGCAAAAAGCATTTATTATCATCATAATAAAATTACAAATTTATTAATATTTGATCAATGTGAAAGAAAGAAAAAAATTTTACTAAGTCTCATGAAGATACATATTTTAAAGGTCCTCTTTGTTACTTTTATTACTTAAAGAATCTCAATTGTTACAAGAACCTTTCACTTGCCGTTGCAGATGTTAGGAGACAAAAATATTTCACTGAATTTTGCTTTAGCAGTGTTCTAGTGTGTTCTAGTATTAACATGTAATGACATAGATCATTCATTATCTTTATTCAGATATAACAGTAATTGTCTTCTTTTTTTTCTTTATTTTTTTAATTTAGGGATTTAAACCTATAAATCATAATACATGGTTAGACCCCGACATCAGCGGTATCGATAGGTTTCAGAATCACCGAATCTGGATATCGATTCTTTTCTCAGAAATCAAGAATCGACTTTTGGAATCGATTTGTCTTTTTTTTTATATTCATAATCAACAATAATTATTGTTTTAAATATAGAATACTATTTATAACAATAAAAAAATAATTTTTAGAAAAAAAAACAAAACCGACTTCAAGATTAAACTTACATATATAGAACTAAAAAGTAAAAAATAATATTTTAGTTGCTTCGAAACAAAGAGAATTAAATGACAATCAACGAAATTATCGATACTTATATACCTATTCACAATTAATAATAAGTTATTTTTGAAGTCGGTGCCAACAAAAACAAACAGAATCCGAAAAAAAAGAAAAAAGAATAGGTAATTGTAAAGATCCCTCACTATTTCATCACCGCCATACGCTGTCTCGTGCCATTCAAAAGTTTGTTGCAAATGCAGGATTGAAGTGCCCTTCTTGGCTGGCACCGACTCCAAAAATAACTGATCATAAATTGTGAATAGGTATATAAGTATCGATAATTTCCTTGATTGTCATTTAATTCTCTTTGTTTCTAAGCAACTAAAATATTATTTTTTACTTTTTAGTTCTATATATGTAGGTTTAATCTTGAAGTCGGTTTTGTTTTTTTTTCTAAAAATTATTTTTATTTTTCACTTTTTAGTGGTGAGTGTATTTTTTTCCGTCTTTTAACCCCTACATTCAGTTCAACTTACTTTGCCTGAAATAGATTTATTGAAGTGAAATTTACGAGTACATAGATGATAGTGAAATGTACATTTAGTAGATAGATTTTGTTCGACTTATCGAAGTTTGACACATCGATCGAGAGTTGTCTATACAATTGAAATTGATAATTGAAATTGCTTCATAATCATAAATATGTTTAAAATGTAAGGTTATATAACAGTGATTTTTATTAACTGTTTTTTTTGATTTTTCTTAAAAAGTGCTGCATCAATTTCAAAAATAAATATCAAATTCAGAAAAAAAATGCATTAATTCAGAAAAATCAAAATAATAAAATTACTTATTAACTGTTTTTTTTTTTTTTCTTAAAAAGTGCTGCATTGATTTCAAAATATTTTTTATGGGACTACCTCTGAACTATGCCCTACCGATCTAAAAAGGAATCATCAAAATTGACGTAGTAATCGCGTACCATACAAAAAAAAGAAAAAAAAAAAAAAACAGATGAGTTGAGAACCTCCGTCAATTCTTAATTAATTTTGATGATTCTTTTTTAGATCGGTAGGGCATACTTCAGAGGTGGTCCCATAAAAATATTTTGGAATCAACGAAGCACTTTTTAAGAAAAATAAAAAAAAAGAAAAGTTAATAAGTGATTTTATTAACAGTTATTTTGATTTTTGTTAAAAAGTGCTTCGTTGATTTCAAAATATTTTTTATGGGACCACCTCTGAAGTATGCCCTACCGAGATCTAAAAAAGAATCATCAAAATTGATCCAGAATTGACGGAGTAATCGCGTAACATACACACAAAAAAAAAAAAAAAAAAAAAAAAAACAGACGTCTAGACCTTGAAAACCTCTTTCTTTAAGTCGGTCGATTAATAATTTGGAAAGAACTGAAAGTTAATTTTTTTAATTCTTAATTTGTTTTGATAATTCAGGAATATTAAGTAAATAATATAGCATATTATGTAGCATATTACATAATAATATATTATGTTATATATAATATAACATTACAATAATATAGCATATTACAAATTGCGTGATAAGTAATGTAATCAGTGAAATAATTTTTTAAAAAAAATATTAGGTATTAGTTTCATTGGCTTCTCTTAATTTCATTTTTTCAGACCTCTCCATTAATAAAAATCGTCATCTTGTAGTCGCAAGTTTGCTATCTATCTTATATAAATTAATGAGCCGTGCTTAATGATTTTTTTTTTTGTAATTGCTATTAGCTCATTGTTATGAAGAACGAAAAGCGGAGTTATTGTTTTTAAAATTCAATTATCTTTTATAAAAGAGTTACTAAAAATTAATTTCATTAGTTCGCGGATAAAAAGATATTTTAGAACAGTTTTATTTTCTTGGAAAAAAAGTTTGCTGAAAATGTCTAAGCTTTGAAAAAGAACCTTCGAAAATTATATATTGTTCTCTTTTTATTTATTTTCTTTTTCTTTTTAACATCTTAATATGAAATACCATTATAATAAAGATTATTACGTTATTCAGTTATAAAACATACAGCAATTGATTAAAAACAATTAAAATTAAAGGTGAACCTTCTTCCATTGTGTCATATATATATATTTAAAGTAAAATTAAGTAGATTATATGAGGGGAATTTATCGATTTATCAAAGTCAGGAAGGTACATCGATATGATGGTGCATTGTCATTCTATTTATTTCAGGAGAGTTGCCAAGGAATACAAGTACCATATCTGGAATATACAATTGTATTTCATTAAATTTCAAGAAATCTAGTGTTGCATTATGTCTGTTTCTTATTATGAAATTTGTGTTCCTTTATTAAATAATTTTGTTTATTTCTGAAACAAAAAAATATTACAATATGCTGCACAATTTAATAAGGTTATACATTTAAAAGTAAAAGATAATGCCGGATTTTTTAAAATGAACATTTCGTAGTTTTGCGAGCTCCTTAAATTATTTTTAAACAATTGTTAATGATAATCAAATTAGAATTTAGGCTACTTAAGATACAAGAATTTTAATTTGTTTTGTTATAGTAGAATGTGTTTTACTAGACAACTTTTCGTTTTTAGAACGGCTTTTGTGATTTGCATAATTTTGCATGATGAAAGCTTTAGATGAAATTATTCCTTTTAAGGTTTCCAGAAAAAGGCCGAACTCTATTATAAGCCGTTGTCCGCCCTGACTGCCTTTCAGCGGGTTCCTAAAACATCTAGAGCGATTGTTATGTAAAAAGCGATATTGGATTCAGTGTGCCAATCTTAAAACTTTGCTCACAATTTTGATTTATACCTGAAAGTAAAAATAATAAAGATTATTCCACATAAAGAAGTATTCCACATAGATAACATGATAAGAACAATGTAGATAGTGAAACTATGTTAGCTTTGCTATTTAATATTGATTTCCTGTCGCTTTCAATTCCTACGCAAAACTTTTACATTGAATATTCAGAATTGATAAAGATATTTGATTCAGCAACTTGATGTATTTGTATTATCCATAATTCATGTAATATATATATATATATATATATATATATATATATATATATATATATATATATATATATATATATATATATATACATATATATAATTTTTTATTTTTCTTATATCACTCCCTCTGATCTAATTACCTCCATTATGAAGTCTCAATCCAACTCATTTGGTTTAGACGGCATTCCTGTTAAATTATTGAAATTATGCCTTCCTGAAATCCTACCGGTTCTCCTCTTCATATATGATTTTTTCCTCCAAAACTCTGGATTTCCCACTTCCTGGAAAAAGGCCGTAATTCATCCCATCAACAAGAACCCAAACCCTATATCCCCAAAGGACTACCGCCCTATATCCATACTTTCTAACCTTTCTAAGCCCCTAGAAAGATTGGTGCAATCGGAAATTTCCAATTTCCTAGAAGATTCCAAGTTACTCGATCCCTTCCAGTCTGGTTTCCGTCCCGGCTTCTCAACACAATCCGCCCTCATCAAAATTATCACTGAAATCCAAGCAGCGATGGATAAAAATGAACTGACCATCCTGATCCTCCTTGATTTCTCTAAAGCATTCGATTCCTTAGACCATAATATCCTTTTTTCCAAATTGAAATCACTTAACTTTTCCCTCAGCGCTTTGGCTTCAATCTTTCCTTTCCCACCGCACCCAAGCTGTCGCCAGCCCTAACCAAGGCCTATCCTGTTTCCTCACTCTACAATCAGGAGTAGCTGAAGGTTCGAGCATTTCCCCTCTACTGTTTAATTCCTACATCAATGATCTCTCTTTGGATCTCTTTGGAATTCCCTCCCCCCCTGTATCCGCAATGCTTCTTCCCTTGGAATATTCAAATCACTATTCTTTCACCATCTTCTTTCCCTCCAACTCGACGCTCTCTAATTGTAAGGATGTATGTACTATATATGTAATCGTCTAATTTAACTACTAAGACCGTCAGACATGAAACATAAGCATAAATTATATTTTGATTATGATGTTTTAATTGTTTGTAATGATAATTTTTGATTTTCTATCTTTTATTTTTCTTCTGTTTTTTTTTTTTTTTTTTTTTCTCTCTTTTGCAATTTTATTTACAATATTAACCTCTATTTTGTATACTCATTTTTTTCACCCTCTTTTTATTTAAAGTTTTTTAAATATTTATATTTATATCCTCTTCTAAGTTCAACACACAATAGAACGCATTGGCAACATTTCTATACCATGGAAAAAAAAATTGTCTTCTTTGTTAAACAAATGTTCTTCCACTGCTGCTTGGAATTTGTTTGTTTGTTTATTTCGTTTAACGTCACTTTATGCTGCTATGGCTAATCGGACGATGCCACGGTGGGAGTCCTAAATTTTTCCTATCCAGGTATAATTAGGATACGGATCTTTAACGAGTACCTGATATCGCACAGGCTCGGGACCCCCATTTTACGTCCCTTCCGAAGGACGGCATAGCTAAGGATTTTTTACTCCCTTTAAAAAATCCTAAGGTCATCTGCCGGGCTGCGAACCCGCGATCTTGGGTTTAGTAGGTTGCTATGCTAACCACTACACCACAGGTGACTGCTGCTTGGAATAAAACGAGTAAAAATTCATTGCAGCAGTGAACTCGTTCCTTTTTTTTGAGTAGCTGATAAAAGTTGTGGAACCCATCTTGCACTAATTTTGTTCGTATGCAAATGTTCCTCAAAACACTTTTTTTGAAAGCACCAATCTCGCGCTCAGTAGCAGCAGAAAGCAATTCAGATTCCCCAAGTTGGATTGTTTCAGAAGTGACAGCTTCCAAAGGTGTCACCTCCTAGACCTCTCCCTAAGTATTATTGTAACTTAAATAATTTTGCCCATTCTTTCACTGTGGAATACGAGGGGGAGACCTGCCCGTATACACAATCCAAGCGCTCTTTAATTTGCGCAGGAGTGAGACCTTCTTTACAAAAGAATTTAATAACCGCACGGTACTCGAGTTTGATCATTGTAAAAATGTGGAATTTTCTTCAAGTCTGAACACTGACTGACGGGACTGAGAAAGTGTGGGCGATGGGTATGGAGTGAGAAGGCATGGACCTGCATATGCGTTCAGGTCCCGGCACGTTTGAAGAAGGGGAAACAGGACAGGCCGGAAACGTATAGACCTTACTACGTAGTTCCAAATAATTACATTTAAATATGGTATCTGCTACAAGTACGTTAGTTGAGACAGGAAGAACAATGCTGGCTCCACTCCTGATAAGATGAAATAATTGTTTTCAAATGTTCCTTACATAAGATTTTCAATGTATTTACATACATATATCACATTTTATGTTTTTGTTAGGAAACTACTTAGTTATTGTACATTTATTAACATGTATTATTAAAAGTAACTCTATTATTAATAACATTTGTTAAAAGTTACTCTATTACTATTAATCCCTCATATTATATTTAATTGATATAATATATAGAATGAGGGTATACCTTTATTAATAAATAACTTAAAGCGAACTCATAAAGAACAAAATTCGTTTTAATAAACTTTCTACTGGAAAAGAGCATTTTTTTTTTTCCTTCTATACTTCAAGATTTATAGCTAACTAACCACGATTATTTAGGATTATTAAAATAGTAAAAAAAAAAAAACAGCTATAAGATAACATTATGTCAATTAAACTGTTCAAATAATTATAAAACTTTTAAATTAAAAAGTTTTTGAAATTGCCTGTTCCGCCTGCAAGGGACTTATGACCGATCAGTAGTAGATTGCGTAGAAATTCTACCAGAACTTAATTTCCCTCTATGGGAGTTTTTCTATTATTCCGTTTATGGTCAAAACAGAAAGTTACCATATTTAAGAGTAAAAAAGATTGATAAAAGCCATGAAAAACCATACTATAATCAAGAATAAATTGATTCCATTGCTTTTTTCAATATGAATTCCCTATGAGGTATTTTAGCGAATGCCGATATACTGAATGTGGTTCACTCCAACATCTGAAAAAAAAGAATCCAATTAAGATTTTATTCGGTACCTTTTTTGAGACCTATGTCACGAGGTTATGAAATTCCTTTTAAAAAAAAAAAAAAAAAAAAAAAAAAAAATTCACAGTATTTTGTTTTTGTATTTACATCAAATGAATATTAATTTATTTAAACTGTGTGACAGATGCATATTTTCAATAGCAGGAATATTGCTTTTGCATTCCTGAAATGAAATTTTTTAATACTTTTCCAATTTGTCGATATTTATGCAAAAGAAATTGTATACGAATTCAACAATAAATATTGAGAATATAAACAGGAGAAAAGAAAAAAAATATATATAATAAAAATATTGAGTTTTTGTTTAGAACATTTGTTCTATAAATATAAATCATATACATTTCTTTCTTTCTTTCTTCCTTTTTTACATGCATAGGCCTTCCCTTCGGAGAATGACTATTAATTCCTTTCGGGAGTAATAGTCATGGGGTCTCTAATATGGGATGAAAATGTATTATTTTCGGTTTGTATTTCGGGGGTGTTAGTTATATGTGAGTAATAGGTTTTTCAAGGTTTCCATATTTAAAACGTCAATCGTGATTTTATTGTATCCGTTATTGCTGGCTATAGTGTATATTTTTTGTATTTCTTTATTATAAATATGCCCAGTTAGCTGTATGTTTAAAAGACGGTAAATCATGCTATTAAATAATGATTAAGGTATTAACTACAACTGTTTTGGTGGGTTTCTTGTATATTCCGAATGCATGCTGTTTATTTTTTATTGAAATTTTTTTGTACAAGTAAATCGAAATTTTTATGTAGGGATCAAATTGTGCTTACCTAACGATCCAACTCCCCCATTATCACTTTGTTTAATCTATATTCTGATAACATTTAGGAGCCTTTCCATTTTGCCACCTTAGGGGAGTATAAATATGTTTGATTTCTTGTTTAACATTTTTAAAATTTAATATATACAGGGTGTCCCGAATTTAAATGGCAAAACTTCAGGAACTTACAGGGGACCGAATAACTAAGACAAAAAGTCCTTTAGAGATTTGCTCGTTTTTGCTTAGTTTTAGAGAAAATCGCAAAAAAAAAAAAAAACAAAACAAGTTTTAAATTTTTATACTTATTTATTCACATTTATATTTATGTTATGTTCTTTTTAATGTAAATATTGCTTAAAATGTTGTCCTCTTGCACCAAAGCAAGCATTACATCTAGCACTCACTTGATAAATTGCAGCTAAACATTGTTCTGATGATATTTGATGCACTGCATCTATGATTCGGTCTCTTAATTGCTCTCTTGAGTTGATTTACACGAAATAAACTTTCTGCTTCAAAGTTCCCCATACGAAGAAATCCATGGGTGTCATATCAGGTGATCTGGGTGGCCAAGGTACTACTCCTCCACGTCCAATCCATCGTTGTGGATAATTTATATCCAGCCAAGCTCGAGCAACTCTGCTATAATGAGCTGGACATCCATCGAACTGGAACCACATTTCAATCCGCTGCTGTAAGGGAATGTCATCTCAATAACTAGAAAAGTTGTTCTCCAAAAATGTGTAAATGTGATACCATTCAATCTTCCAGGTAAAAAATATGGTCCAACCAGTAATCCGTTCCAGATTCCAAGCCAAGCGTTAATAGCAAATTCATGCTGAAACCTATTCTCTCTAATAGCTCTGGGATTTTCAAAAGTCCATACATGATAATTTCTTTGATTGACAATTCCTCCTCTTGTTAATGTATTTTCATCGGTCCATATATTTGTTAATAGAAATAAATTATCATCGCGAATTTTGTCAAGAAACAACTTTTCTCTTGACATAATCATGAGGTAATAAATTCTGAACTTTTTGAAGATGGTATGGGTAGCGATTATCACCTTTCAAAATTCGCCATATTGCTTGCCGTGATATTGCTAATGCAGCAAATGCTCTTCGATGCTAGTCTCAGGATTGTTATCGAAGTGGCGTTGGACACAATTTCTTCTCCGATAATCTGCTCTTATTGCTGCCTGGAATTGGTCGCCTTCATTACGTATTAAGAATGACCCAGTCTCTCGTAGTCTATTAAAAGTTAACGAAAAGACTCATCGATTAGGCACTTTTCTATTTGGAAATCGGCACGCATACTCCCGCACCGCTTTTAAAGCATTACCGTTACAGAAAACATACACATAACTCATATCAGCGTATTCAACATTAGAATATGTATGCGGCATTGTGGCTGATGCTATTCACACAAAAATATCTGAGTAACTGACTGAAGACCGATTTAGAAGTTATAATCCTAGAAGGAAGCCAAAATGTAAACAAATAAAAGAATGCAAAGGATAACATTAAGTGTTTACATATCTCACTGCCTAGCCTGACGAACTTTGAAAGGTGATAATCGCTACCTGTAACATTTTTGTTTTGTTTCTTTTTTTTTTTTTTTTTTTTTTGCGATTTTCCCTAAAACTAAGCAAAAACGAGCAAATCTCTAAAGGAGTTTTTGTCTTAGTTTTTCGGTTCCCCATAAGTTCCTGAAGTTTTGCCATTTAAATTCGGGACACCCTGTATATCTGTGCCGCAAAGCGCTGATGTTATAAATTTTTTGCCTATGTTTAGAAACTGATGATAAATGTTTAACATCTGAAACAAGCTCTCTAATAGTAATGGATAGTAAGTATTCTAATAGTAGCAAATAATACACTAATAAGTATTTAACTAACCATTAGTTAAGTAGCAGGAAGTTAAGTTCGCGTAGTTAACACTATATATATTCAGATTTAAGTTTATATATTTATATATTCGAACATGATTGATTTTATATTAAGTTTATCTAAATCTGTTTTTTGATGTTAAGACCTATGAAAATAATATTATAATAAATAAATGTGCTTAATTTTGAATCTAATGATATTTCAATGATTTCTAAACTACCTATCCATTAGTATTATTTATTTAGGTGATTTCAATTTTTTTTCTGAAGTTATATTTGTGGAAATATAGGAAGAGATCGTCATCAGGGTGATAAAGATGAGAATCCATTTGCGTGAGGCTTTTTGAAGGTGCCCTTTTCTTCTCTCTTCCTTGGTTTTTGTTACTCTGCTTCAAAGACTCTTTCAGATCAGATATCACCTTTATGGGGTCACCTCTTTACCATACTGTTCCGTTTCATCTACTTCTTAAACAAAACAACGACAAAAGTTTTTGTCTTAAAAAAACCAACGACAGGGAATGATTAGTTTGCAATACTAATAGATTCTTTCTATAAGGAGATTGATTGAAAATAAAGTACGAAATAAAATATCGAGTATTTGATAAAAAAAATAAAAATATTATTATTGCTCAGTAGCTATATAAAATATCTTAGGGATGTTTTTTGGTCTAACTACATTTCTAGATAATTAATTTGGAAAATAAAAATATCTCAATTTCTTTTTTATTATATAAATGAATATCAGATCAGATATCACCTTTATGGGGTCACCTCTTTACCATACTGTTCCGTTTCATCTACTTCTTAAACAAAACAACGACAAAAGTTTTTGTCTTAAAAAAAACAACAACAGGGAATGATTAGTTAGCAATACTCAACATAAACTAATAGATTCTTTCTATAAGGAGATTGATTGAAAATAAAGTACGAAATAAAATATCGAGTATTTGATAAAAAAAATAAAAATATTATTATTGCTCAGTAGCTATATAAAATATCTTAGGGATGTTTTTTGGTCTAACTACATTTCTAGATAATTAATTTGGAAAATAAAAATATCTCAATTTCTTTTTTATTATATAAATGAAATGAGAACAAAAAAAAAATCTATATTTGAACACAAAATTAATATCTTATACAACCTAAATAAAATTACTGTTTTGTAAATACTAAACAATAACACGAAATAATATTTTATCAAGATAACACCTCATTTACAAAAATTATGATCTAATTATTCCATATTATTGTTATTGTTGTTTTTAAACAATACTGAGTAATCTTGCGGTATTTGAAATAAATGAAAACCCTATCTCATCGTCATGTATTTTTTGTTATTGATTTCGTGGGAGGGGGGGGGGAGACAGGAGGGAACTATTTTTTCATTTTATTATTTAATTATTTCATCTTACATTATTTAATTAAAAGCTGATTGAACACAGGCTTTACTGGTTCTTCAATACCGGTCGAAACTCTGGAAAATCAAACTAAGGACTGAAAAATCCCGTCAATTTATATTCACACAACGACTAGAAATATGTCCTCCAATATGCTTAAAAGTGGACAACAAACAGATTACGCGGACTAACACATTAAAATACTTGGGACTAACATATGATAGAAGGATGTTATGAGTTCTTCATGTTTAAAAGACGTGACTTACTTTAAATAAGCGTCTGTTCTTGTTCTTCCTGTAACATATAAGATCCTTTCTGAAACTACAACTGTGGCTGTATACATACGCTAATTTACTGAAACCCTTTAGACTTTTACAGTTCAGGCAAAAAAACAAAATATATACATCCTTCAAAAATTTCAATCACTTGCTACGTAGTTAATATAACACTACATACACACACCCATTGTACTTGGCCAACAAAAAATAAAAAACAGAATATTTCTTGACAAACTTTATGACCATCCCAACAGACTCCAAGAGTCGGATCTGCTTAAGAAATAGCTAACCTGAAATAACCTGAGGTAACAATGGATACTGGTCTTCCTCATGCTATACTTGCTTACTTAATATTTATATTCAGCGCATTCGCTGGTTGCATTAAGATAGAAAAAAAATTCAACCTTTCTTTTATTTTTATTAATGTATCAAACAACTTTACATAGTTAACTGAGTAACTAGGTCAGAGACCAATGCTCTATTCTACCATAAATAATTTTGCATCGTTGAAATGTCCTCAGTTATAACAGAATTTTCCTTTGAAGTATCTTACTCAAGACGCTCTCGGAATAAGTAAAGAAATAGAGATATCAAACGTTATTTACTTCAAAGAAAAGTTATCCTTTCAATACGTCTTCCTTTCTCAAGTATCTTTATTATTTAACTTTCCGAGTTCTTCACTTACCCCTTCCATTTGAAGATATTAAAATATTCTGGCTTCATTCTATCTCATATCTACATAGGATCATATCAACTTTCAGAGATGATTTTTATTTACAATAATTTAAAGGATACTGCGTTAAATTTCCATTATTTTAAAAGAAATATGGATTTCTATGATTGCTTCCAACCGACAGTCAATTACTATTTCAAGGATAGTACTTGTTTATTTTTTTTAAACTTGTTATATCGCATTCCTATAACTGCTATACTTGCGTGCTCTGGAATATACAGGAAACAAATCACTGCAAATACTGAATTAAGAGAAATGAAAGTAGTTTTCGTTATAATTATATTAGACAAACAATATGGCAATCTAGCTGCACCCGATCTAGGTAATATTAAAATCCTTCGAAAAATCCTTAATGCTCCTTATTTTGTGACCAATAAACTTATCCATAAAGATCTTAATGTTCCATATGTTGCTGATTTAGCCAAAACCAGATATGCATCCTTCCATAGTAAGCTCCATAACCACTCTAATCCACTAGTCTCCCAACTTGCTTCCCTTTCCATTCCGGATAATCCTCCGAGGCGTCTGAAAAGAAGATGGCCAAGAGACCTTTTAGTGTAGATTTTATTGAATTGCTACTAGTGAGTAGTTTTTCACAAGTTATTTACATGCCATTGTATTCACTATCAACACATTTACTTAATGTATATTATTTTGTATAGTTGTAAATATCAATAAATGAGAAAAAAAAAAATAATATAATAAATTTACATGGATATAAAATAAAATTCAATAAAAGATATTTTAGTATATTTTTGAATCCATTCATAAAATCTAAATAAATGCAAAGAAAATTAACTTATGAAATTGAATGTACCGATTAATACAATGTTTGTAAAAAAGTAATAATTCAATAGTAGGACAGAGCTGCTTTATGATTTATATATACTAGTGAATAAGCTTTAATTGAGTCAATATTACAATTTTCTTCACTGAAAAGCAATTAGTAAGGGTAGTTCTTAAATAAAAAAAAAAAATAAAATAATAATAATAATGCTATAGTAGTATAGAGATTATGCGATATATTAATTAAATTTATACAAATCTATGATAATATTTAATGAATTATATATAATTATAAATAAAGATAAAAAATATTAACTGAGAATATTGAATGTACGGATTAATATCATCTGGTTAAAAAAACGTAAAAATCCAATAGTAGTACAGGGACATGTGATATGTTAAATAACTTTAATCAAATCTATAGTAAAGTTTAATAAATGATTTACAATTCTAAATAAATATGAAAAAATACAAATCAGAATAAATATTTAAAAAAAAGTAATCGAGAAAATTGAATGTACTAGCTGATTAATATGATATTGATGAATAAAATAAAAATAAAATCTATTCCGTAGTAGAGCTTCTGTGGTTTGTTAAATAAAAAAGTTTAATAACGATCTACTCAGCAGCATTAGAGAATGAAGAAAAAAAAATGCTTCAAGGATGTATTTTCAATGGTATCCATTAGCGAATCCTTAATCGAATTTTATCGGAAACATTTACGAGTACTTGCAAATCTTAGCCAGTTATTCTCTTCTTGTTATCCTTTATATTTCTTAGCGAAGAAGAAGAAGACATAGTAGTATTAGAAGAAGATTAAGGAGGACCTTAGCGGTGCTCACATCAATCTCTACGAGCCGATACAGAAGACCGCAGACTGGCCATTAATTCCCGAAAGCAATTAGGCCACACAGCTCGAAGATAAGCCTTGTCCTTTCTCAATCTTATTGACCGCTCCCCCCCCCCCCCCCCCGTAGCTATTGGAACACAGATTAGCTGCTCCTACAGATGTTTACTGTTCCCAGTCTACTCGAGTTATCTTTACTGGCTACTTAAGCTCTTCTAGACTCTCCTCCTCTTTCCTTTCTTCCTTTTTTTTTTTTTTTTTACTTTACTCCCCGATAGAGGGGATAATAGAGGCAGCCTCTTCTAAGCGCTATAAACGAATCACTAACCCGCCTCTTCTTTGTCGTCCACATTCTAAGCCTCCCATCACGAACCTCAACGCTCCGTAGCACGGATTCTATTTACTCTTACGACTTAGGATATAACGTTCCCATATAATGTTCCTAAGTACCATATAAGTATTTGAAAGTAGTTAAACACCATATAATAGTTCAATATAAATTTTAAATGGAAAATATCAATAACCACTTGGAAAACTTGATTTCTTGGCTGAGAATAATGAAAGACGATGAAACCTTGTATTTTATTTATTGTAGCATATCTTCGCCAATATGTAAAACAAACGAATATTAGAAACACATTTGCTATTTCGTTTTGTTTTTTTTACCATTGTTTTCTAATAGGCCTACATATGATAAAATGCTAGAAATTCGTAAAAATTACATTACTGATTTCAGTCTTCTAAAAACTTTGTAGAAAACAACAGAAAACGAACGGAATAAAAAAAAAAAAAATATTCATATTCGTTAGTTTTACATAGTTCCAACGATAAAACCATTTAGCATGAATTAAAACCCATCCATATCCATAAACTCCTTATTCCCCCATCCACCTATAAAATACAAGAACCCGACCCATCAACCTCCCAATCCGAAACCAAACCCAATCCTTCGCATCGAACTGTGGCATTCTAAAAATTCTTTATCCTCCGTGGTTTCTCTCTATGTAATTCCTTCCCTCGATTCAAAAATACACCTCTATTACTTCCGTTAGGCACTGTTCATTTCTTTACCTCCTAAATTATCTCGGGCAAATGTAAAATATGTATCCATTTTTTTTAACATTCCTATGTACTCCAACTAGGGCAGGAAGAACATGTTACCAACCTATTCTAGCCATTGTGGGAAGGTCAAGGTTCATTTCGTGGGTCCACAACGAAATAAATTTTAACCCACCCAGGTGGAATTCGAATCCACCTCAACTTCCTTGGCCATCATGTCCTTAAAATTACGTATATTTATGTTATATATATTATAAATAGTATATTTAAATTGTATCTCATTACAATATTTTCCATTAAGCAAATTCAGTCAGAACCACCAGTCTCATGTTCAGTTGAAAGTAGGCATTGGCACACCGAGAAGCAGGCCGTATTTGCGTGGGTAATACATTTTTTTCATCTGTGATTGGACTACCTTCTACCCGTTGTCAGACTGAAGGTATTACCTTTTGATTTCTGAATGCCTTCTAAAGGAGTGATGCAATGAAAAGATTATTTTTAAAAAGATTTTTTACTTGACACTCATGTGTCATCTGTATACGTGGCGTGGAGGGTGCTAGGATGGGGGGTGTCAGCTGTATATATCCCGTAAAGGAACACCAACAGATTGGGTAAAGAGATAATAGGCAAATTTATGATTTACTTTGAAGATTCTATGATAGAGATTGGATCGGATAATAAGGAAGAGTGTAGAAGGCAAGAATTCACGGATCTCATAAAGCGGTGCCGGGTGCCTGACTGTTCTACACCGAGAAAGGCTCTCGTGAAGTACAATGTGGAGGAGCATTTAAAACTTAAAAATAGTTTAAATTCAATTGATAATAGGTATGTAAAAAATAAATAACAAAAAAAGTAATCTGATTGAAAAACATAATAATTAACATCATTCGCGTTAACAATATCCATATTTGGTCCGTACCAATGCAACAGGAGCTCATAAATTCAATGGAGGCAATACCTGCCGAATTAAGCCCTGAAGCTAATTTTACTGAAATAAGCCTCCTTGACGAAGGTAAAGTTATTAAAGAGCTATTTTCCTCCTCGACCCCAGCCACAAACTGGGGTAATTAAAGACTTACTCCTATCTTTGACTAAGGGATAACGTGTAATTGGTTGGATCGGCTACATTTTACTGTTAATTAAATAAATTAATCGTCTGGTTTCATGAGGGTATTTTTAGTGCTATCATTTAATTGAGAGATTCTAAATAATGATTACCTTTATCATAAAATTCATTGTTATTTTAGCTACGGATTAATGAGATAAAAAATTATTGCTGCTTCAATATCTGTTTCCTTTTTGAGTTTTGTGTAACCTCCTAGTACAACTAAGTACAATTTAACTTATATTATAGGAGGGCTCATTTATTAATTTGTATACATTCAGTCATGATAGGTCCTTTGAAATAATTTAAATTGGCTTAAGTAAATTTGACGTATGTAGTTCAGTGTTTAATTTTCGGTTCAAAAAACTTTTTTTAGAATAAGCTAGGAGTAGATTGGTAGTATTTGTGTGAATATGTTTGCACTAATATCTGTTTATTTTGACTTTAGAAAAGGCATGTGTATTGTATTTGTAAAATTCAATGTCCTGAAACGTAGAAGTACATTTGTTTCATTAATTATAATATATTCATATTATTATATCTACTTATCTTATTATTCTACCTCATATTTATTTTTAATTATTACACCATTTTTCCATATTTAACCTCAATTAAAATTTACTTTTCTTTTATATCTTTTAGGTCTATCGAAGGCTTGCATTGTATGCCTAAACGTTGGTGCAATAAATAATTATAATTTTACTGTGGGCTGAATACCCTAACATCTTCCCCATATTTTGTTTTCATTAACATCTTCCGCACTTCTGTACTGATACTGTAATAGCTACTCAGTTACTTTCAAAATCTTATTTGTGGTCTTGAAACTTTAAATCCGACAGTACTAAAAAAAAAGTAATTCTTTATTGAGTAATTTCAAAGTACATTTATTCAATTTGATAATATACTGACAGGCAAAAATACCTCTTAATATGTTTTTCAACTATTGTTTGGCTAAACGTTTCATTTATCTTAAGTATTATTAAAAAAATTTATTAAATAATTGCAAGCCGTTTATAAAATAGAATTTAAGTTACAAAATTTAAAATTAATGATTTATAAAATTTTGCATTAGATGGTATGCATATGCATATATACCTCCTTAGAATCTTTTCAAAATTATATTAGACCCCATCAAAGTCAAGATGTAATAAAAACAAGAATGTATGTAAATTTTATTTTACTTTTTTTATCGTAAATTTAAAATTTCTTGGCATTTTTTTTGGATACCTTTTTTTTTCATTAATTTTAAAACGTTTTATATGCCCTGATTAAAGTATATGGGGACGCAAAACCCTAAGATAGAATGAAAAAAATTATTAAGCGGAATATTTTGCCTGTCAATGTATGATATAATAACAATAATAGAAAAAGGCCTAGACACATTAAAAAAGCTTTTTGTTATTAGAACTTTGAATAATAAATTATTTTGAGATTTTTCGAGTTTTATTTGGTCCACTATTCACATTCGGAAAGTAAAAATTAGGCGAAATTCCAATCATTCTATACATTTTATATTTCATTTGAAGAATTCGTAAAAAAATGATAAAGTTAACAGAATCTACTTAGCGGTATAATCAAAACCTAGCTATCATATTTTCAATAATTTATTTTACAATATTTAATTTTATTTTTATAATAGAATTTTACATTTTCATTTAATTTTGTTAGCATAATTTATGATGGTTTTTGTTAATACATATATAAATTCATTTTTGTCTTTTTTAACATAATATTTTAAGTTAATATACAAATGAAAAAAAAAAACGTTTTACAAAAAATTGCAATGATGAATTAATGTATTTTTTTCTCTCATATTTCTTTATTCACACCTGTTATAAATTCAAAAATAAATTTACTGTAAATACATGTAGTACCTGACATTTTAGAAATGAGAGAGAGTAGCAATTACAATACCTCCTCCTAGATCGAAATATGTATTAAAAAGAAAATTAATAAATATTTTAAAATGATTTTTGGCTCTGAGATTCTGAGATTAAATATTCTGCAAGAAAAACGAAAATATATTTCTGCTGATATTTTCTTTCTTCTTCAAATAGGCTTGCGATTACCGATAGAACACGAAGTATCCTTATCGGAGACTCACAGGGCTGATCCCCTGCACATGAGTGGGTCCCTTGTTATAGCTTCAGTCATCTGTGTAGCCTCTGATTCGGTGTTTCCCTGGCGTTTGTTAAATCGTCTCTGCATCATCGCTATTGATTGATTGTTGTACATCGATGTCATAATTTGTAAAAAAAGATAAATATAAGCTAACTGAATGTATGAATAAAAAAGAGAAAAAAAAAAAACTGAACAAGGAAAGAGAAGAATCTTTCAGTAAGGAGCAGGAAAAGTGTTGTTTAAAAATAAGTGGCTATTGGTTGATAAGGTACTA
The DNA here is from genome assembly GCA_003667255.2 of Euschistus heros. Classification (NCBI taxonomy): domain Eukaryota; kingdom Metazoa; phylum Arthropoda; class Insecta; order Hemiptera; family Pentatomidae; genus Euschistus; species Euschistus heros. The sequence continues at coordinate 1,166 of RCWM02000577.1, read as the reverse complement.
GGCTCCTTCGGATATAGCACCTCAGGCTCTGAGCACTAAGTGGTCTAACTGCACCTGAGGCATCCCACACGTTGTTAGTGCCTTATTTTTTTTACTCATCTCACCGAACAGTTGCCTTGTATATATTTTTTTATGTGTTTAAATTTTTTTTTTTTAATATCTGTATTAAGATGTTTCTAAACATCTGTATAGGAGATACTAGATTTTTTCATGATAGAGAATGGTCTCAACATATTTTGAATTGATTATTCTTTTTATTTTATTTTATTTTTTAAATGCAAGGTAGAGGAATAATTAAAAAACTTCACAATGTTTTTTATTTCAATTGATTTATGATCCCTGTTGAACAGATCTGAAACTGCATGTCGTTTTCGACTTTTTCAACATTTACTAGACAATCGTTCAAAACTCATTTACATTACAGTTATCAGACCTATTTGATCATATGGAATTGAGCTTTGGGGCTCCACTAAACTATCTAACTCATCTCATATCCAATCCTTGCAATCGAAAATTTTTCGAAAAATTCTTAATGCTCATCACTTTGTCTCAAATAAATTTATCCATAAAGACCTCAATGTTCCATATGTTGCTGATTTAGCCCAAACCAGATACTATGAACCTATCTTTTCATAGTAAACTTCATAACCATTCAAATCCACTAGTCTCTTAACTTGCTTCCCATTCCATTCCTGACAACCCTCTGAGGCCTCTGAATAGAAGATTGCCTCGAGACCTTCTCAAATAGAACTTTTTTATTAAGTGCTACCAGTGGGTAGTTGCTTCACAAGAAATTGTAATTTTATTATTTTTTGTTATCACATTCACTGGATGTATGTTTTTTTTATGTACAGTGACTATGTAAACCTCCTTTCCTTATTATCCTTGTAAAATATATACAAGCAGTAAATATCAATGAACAGAATTTCACGAACGTTTAACAAAATGTCTGTCTACTTGGGTTTAACGTGCAGATATTTCAACTTGGGCAGGAAGACTAGGTTGTACTACATATCACTGCCATATTCTATTATTTATTACTCGAGGTGCCGCCAACTGCAGCATGGCCAGGGGCCCTCCAGTTCAAATTTATATAAATGTCCATCAGTTACACATTGTTGTAAAACATAAATAACAAAATAATAACAATTAAAATATGTGTACCA